>CAMTDV010000001.1:66157639-67357639 GCA_947069175.1 Scalesia atractyloides | reverse complement strand
ATAAAAAATGATGTTAAAATAAGGTTTATATGTTTTAGATATGTTATTTAATATAACATATCAGTAGATAAAAGATTTGATATGAAAAGGTATGATTACAACCATTTTATGAACCATAAGGGTCTTATCGTCATTTATCGACATATTACAATGACTTGTTCATAAACTCAGTTTATAATCTGATTTGACATCCCAAATAATCCTACTTATGATTTTACATCAGTAGGTAATTCATTTTCAAGTTTGTTATCGTTCAAAAACCTTCTTTTATGAAAAAGGGCATTTTAGTCAAAATAGGCATAATTACGGAACTTGTGCATAGACTCAGATTCTGATTATGATCATGTAATATAACCTCAGAGGGTTATGCCAAATTATATTACGATCATAATGTAACCTTAGATCAGTAGCTAACTAATCTAAATCGGGTCAGAATCGAAAGGCAAAGCAGAAGTCAAACTTCGCGACTTTCGGTTGCGAACCGGCCCTAGAACTGAAAGCTTTGACCTGTCAATTGGTCTAGCAAACATGATCTTCATGAGGTGCCATTTATAGGGATCAACACCTACTTTATTACGATCACTTAGCCATGTTCGTTATGAACTATGGCTGGACCATAATGGTCTTAACCGAAAGTCAAGGCGTTTTCCGTAAAATGCTTGAATTTCGGCTATAAAAGCCTACAAATGAAAATGCAGGAGAAAGGAACGCTTACAAGTGACTCTTAGGATGAAATAGAACTAAGTTGGATGCTCCTTTCAGTTAGGAACTTCTAGAGGAGGGAGATAGATTGAGAATGAGAAAGGTCCAAGTTCAAATGGTGAACCTTGGCACCTATTTATAGTTGGAGAGCTTGAAGGAGGTAACGCTAGGTGTTAAGGGGTGTTAGAGGGAGCTTACTAGTGTCCTAAAACGTGGCATAGCAGTTTGGAAGACCATGGTTTCGAATCAAATGGTTTTTGGCAATTTGTGTGGAGGCCAAGCAAATTTTCTATAGGCCCTTGCCTGTCGCGCCCCGCGAGCGCCTCATGGCCAGTTTTAAAGTTTGTCAAATTGAGCCCCTTAACTTATTAAACCCTCCTAAAACACCTTTATAGCATATTTAGACCTCCGTAGCCAACATTTGGCGTACCCGGGTTTATGCCCGGACATTGTCGAGCTCTCGGTTCGTTAAAAGGTCACTCAGAGGTATAAATTAACATGTTGACACTTTTAACCCCTCCGTTATCCAACTTTCATATAATTACGGATTTAATCCCTCTCGTCTAACAAGTGAGACATATGAGAGTTTGGACTTCCTAAAGGATCACTCAGAGGCTCATTATAAGCATGTTGACTCTGTTGTCACTCAAAGGATAGGCATGTTGACATATCAGTCACTCAGAAGCCAAGTTTAAGCATGTTGACATATCAGTCACTCAGAGTCTAAGTTTATGCATGTTGACATCAGAAGGTCACTCAGAGGCTCAGATTGAGCATGTTGACACCTTTAGTCCTTTTTAGTCTTTAATAGATTATAATAAAGATACGCCATATGTCACTATACTATTGGACACGATTTTTATGAGGTGTTACATTTATCACTTATATTCATGTCATTAACTAGGTTAATTTGTTCCTAGTTATTTTTTTACGGGTTCACTTCTACCACTAACGGTCTTTTATCCGCTCTTTAATATTAACGTGGTTTGATTACCAAACCCGTTTTTGGGGTGTTACACTAGAGGGGACGGTGGTGGCAGGTGGGGTGGAGGTCGTGGTGATGGTGAATGGGGGCGGTTGTTGGTGGTGGAAGAGGTGGAAAGATGTAGAGAGAGAGAGAGAGAGAGAGAAAGATGAGAAAAAGAGAGAATCAGGTTTTTTATTTATTTATATATATGTATATAACTTTTTTAATCTTTTGTTTTTAAAGTATTTTTTTAATAAAAAGGTAGGTATTTAAGTTATTTACATAATTAGTTGCTAAAAGGTTAAATGACAAAAATGCCCTCATATGTAAAGCATATTACCATACATAACAAAAAAAAGTAACTGAGTAAGTGTCAAATGACACACGTGCAACATTATAAAACATTAGGTACAAAGTGAAACGACACCGCCTAAAATTAGGTATGAAGATAAATAACAAAACTTGCAATTCACTCATACTATAATGAAATAAGATAATCATGAAATGGGTATTCAAAATCACGTAGTTACGTAAGAATGCATAGTAACTATTGTTACGTAATTACGTAATCACACTTACTTGGGTTCACATAAAATACGACAATGACATCACGTAATGAATATTCAAAATCACGTAGTCACTTACTAGGTATTCAAAATCACGTAATGGGAATTCAAAATCTTGTAAATATTTTTTAGAAAACTATGGCAATAGGCTGCTCGAATTAAAATGAATGAAATGCTCGTTAATATAGTGCATTTTGTTTTTGAATATGAACGTATGCAAAAGTTATAGCCTTTTGAAAATCAAAGGGGGAAGGAGTTCAAGTGAGAAAAAACCAGGCATGCGTATAATTTTGTTTTCAATTGTTTGAACCACATATATACCAAAATGTCACCGTCTAATTTTGCACCATTGATCTTGGATATCAATGGATGAATTTCTCTCCTACACTTCGTACACTTCAAATGTCTTGTACATGAACTCTTATCTGATTTTCAACAACCATAACTTTTTATACATAAAATATATGTATTTTTTAAATATACCATAATAACGAATATTCTATTATTTTTAATTTGACTATGATATTACTATAAATTTTTTTTTATAAAAAGAATTGTTTGGATACATTATTGGGTAATAGGGTATAGTATCAAATCTTATACATGTCTCAAACCTGTAAAAAAATAATAATCATAGACCCGGTTCCATATCAGATACCAAACCTCATATATGTCTAAAATGTTTCGAGTTTCGAATTTAGTTACCAGTTTCAGTAACTATTGCCATCCTTGTCGGTTGTAATTAACAAAACAGAAAAAGACGGCATTAATCACTAGGCCAATAAGCATTTTAGTATTATTCTACACTAATATCATATATCTTCCATTCACCAACATGCACACACCCTATAAATCTTCTTTAAATTTCATTCATCTAATAATGTCTACTTTGTACAATTCAAACCCGTACCACCTTAATAAAGATAAACCATACGGAGTCACTAAACCAAATACGCCTGCCCGACCCGAGCCACCACCACCACACTAAAATCTGGGCCAGGGTGGAGGCGGGAACCGTTTAGGTAGTACGGAAATCATCTAAAAATACGACTGTGAAGCTCTATACCTTGCAGCACATGTTACATACGCCCTAATCATGGCGAACATTCGAGTCTGCCTGAGGTTTATGTTGGTCAGAACCCTTTACGAACACGAACACAATGATAAACTACGAACAATCGAATGTGTAACTATATTGAATGTGAAAGTATTAGCGATTCTAATGATTACAATTGAAACATAAAACCTATTTATACTAAACGAATAGGTACGATTGTAGAGATGTGTCTCTTCACGAACGGTTGTGTCTCTTGATCTTGTGGATGAGATTGAATATGAAGAGTCGCGTCCCTTCCTTCTTCCTTTGTAGCCATCGATCCAAAGAGTGTGTCCAAAGAGATTTCGCACCCTTTGGGGTGGCGGTTACCAACTTCTGAAATGTCACAATCAGTCCCCGGACTTTGTAACCGCCATCTATACTACTTTAATCAAATAACTAATAAACCCTTGTACTTGAGGATGTGTAGAGATTAAGGATTTCATTCACCCCCCTAATCTTGAACATCCTTGAGATGACTGTTGGTCTTCAACTTGCTTGACTTGCAATAGCATTGGTTCTTCTTCCAACGCGAGATGAGCCTCTTCATCCTTCTCTTTCTCCTCATCTTTTTGCTTGGTACACTCGTATGCGAAATGACCGAATTCACCACATTCGTAACTCTTGAACTCGCTCTTGTCTCTATTTCCTCGATCCATATTTCGTCCACATCCTCTTCTCCTCTAAACGAACTTCCTCCACGTCCTCTACCATGATTTTGCTCGCCACGTCCTTTTCCATGATGCCAATTTCCGGAATGATTGTCTGAACTTGCAATTAAGAGATTATTGTTCTCCGGTTCGTTTTGGCTCTTGAGGCGTTCTTCAAAATGTTGCAATCCTACCCGCTGCTTCTTCAAACGTTATTTTATCTATTTCTGAATACTACTCGATGGATGCCACAATCGGTAGAAACTTTTTAGGAACTGAGATAAGTAATTTCCTTACAATCTTGTTATCTTTGATAGTGGTACCGAGACTTTTAAACTTGGATTTTGTACCACCCAACTTGCTTGCGAAACTACTAATTGTTTCGTTTTCTCCCATCTTTAAGGCTCTAATTCACTTCTCAAAGTTTGCAGACGCGCTTTCTGAACCATATGGGCTCCAAGATATCGAACTTTGATTGCATGCCAAACTTCCTTTGCACTCTCGTATTGCGCAACTTGCATTAGAATATCTCCGGGTAATATTTGGAAGATCATTGCTTTCGTTGTATGTGCCTTTTTTTCATCTATCCTTTCTTTTGAAACAACCGTATCCCAAAGGCTATATGCCTTCAAGATGGTTTCCATAAGGATTGCCCACTGAGTATGATTTGATTCAGTCAACTTTGGGCATTGAAGGGATATATTTCCTTGCTCCCGAATTGACGTTGACGTGCTTTCTTTGTCGTCTCTTCCAGACATACTTCCTTTCTGATTTGCTTTCTTATACTTTTTATATTCCTATCTTCCTGCTTGCACCATACAGGTTTTGTTTGCCACACAGGTCTTTTTCCCACACAGGTCTTCTTTACCACACAGGTCTTTCTTTCTTGCTTTGCCACACAGATTTTTTTCTTGCTTTGCCACACATGTCTTTTTTCTTGCTTTGCCACACAGGTCTTGTCACCATGAAGGTTCTTGCACCACGAAGGTTTTGTACCACGAAGGTTTGTACCACAAAGGATTTTTCCACCACACAGGATTTCATACCACACAGGATTTTTTGTACTACACAGGATTTCTCGAATTTCTAACTTGCTATTTGGTTTTGAATTGCGTTCCTTTCTAAAACATACTTTATGTTCTTTTTGAAAGACAGATTTGATTTGAGATTTGAATTTCAAAAAGAATTCAAACGAATGAAGTCTTCGATTGCAATCAATCAATTAATCAAATTGCAATTCAATTTTGAAACGAAATATAAAACCTAAAAAAAATAAATTCGAGAGAACCTGGTTATGATGTTCCGACCAGTTTATTCTTCTTCCCAGATTTGAAACATGCGCTCTGATACCACTATTGGTCAGAACCCTTTACGAACACGAATACAATGATAAACTACGAAAAATCGAATGAGTAACTATATTGAATGTGAAAGTATAAGTGATTCTAATGATTACAATTGAAACATACAAACTTATTTATACTAAATGAATAGGTACGATTGTAGAGACGTCTCTCTTCACGAACGGTTGTGTCTTTTGATCTTGTGGATGAGATTGAATATGAAGAGTCGCGTCCCTTCCTTCTTCCTTTGCAGCCATCGATCCAAAGGGTGTGTCCAAAGAGATTTCGCACCCTTTGGGGTTGCGGTTACCAACTTCTGAAATGTCACAATCAGTCCCCGGACTTTGTAACCGCCATCTATACTACTTTAATCTAATAACTAATAAACCCTTGTACTTGAGGATGTGTAGAGATTAAGGATTTCAGTTTAGGCCTGCGATTCTACAAGACGATGGTGAAGTTTTACACATCGCACGCTCCGATTCTCGAGGTTTCACTCTCCAGGTTGCTAATCAACTTATTCGCTTCAATCGTTCTAGCTCCATGATTATGTAATATGCACTTCATTTTTGTAATTTTCGTTACATTTGTAGGATGAGAATGATGAACAACATACGTTTAGCTTCGATAAGGTGTTCTACGAAGATTCGGAACAAGCCGATGTCTACAAGTTTTCAGCTCGTCCTATTGTTAAGAGGTATCATTTTCTGATTTCTCTACTTTACGCGACTGTGATTTTTTATAATTTAACGGCATTTTAGTTCAATTTTTCGCTAATTTATGATAATCTTAATAGTTAAATCTTCATGTACCTACTAGATCTTGTAACGTATGATAGTTTAATAGTAATTAGAGCTAAACCTTCGTTTTCGTTGTAGACTTCTTAATAGTTATAGTTTATCGGTAGTTGAAGCTAAATCTCCGTTTTCGTTCTAGATCTCTTAATATATGATAGTTTAATGGTAATTGAAGCTAAACCTGCGTGTTCGTTCTAGATCTCTTAACATGTGATAGTTTAACGTAATTGAAGCTAAATGTTCGTGTTCGATTAGATCTCTTAATATATGATAGTTTAATGGAAATTGAAGCTAAATCTCCGTGTTCATTGTATACCTCTTAATATGTGATAGTTTAACTGGAATTGAAGCTAATCTTCGTGTTACTTGTAATTTTTCATTTGAGGCTATTTGAGTGACGTTTTCATCATAATAGTATGTCTGAGCGTTCAATTTTGTGTAACAGATGTTGTTAAAGGAATTAATGGCACAATCATCACATACGGAGAGGTATGCATCGCATCTAATCTTATAAGTTAGTTATGCGCATTCAGGAGATGGATGATAAATTGAAATGCCTGGTTATTAGCAATGAAGTGTGTTATTTGGTTATTGCTATTAATATTTGTTAGATCCAATTATCCAAAACGAATCTGATTGTGATATACAGAAAGTTTGTGTGTGTGTCTTGGCGTGAATATTTGATTGTGATAGAAAGTTAATTTGTGTGTGTTGGCATGAATATAAGTGTGTGTTTTTGCAGAAAGTTTGATTGTATGTAAAGTGCAGATGGTCACCGTAATTCAAGAACATACTAATTATATATATTTAAAATTGTAATCTGTGGCCTTCTTTTTATAGGAATTGGAATGACACCAATAAGGGACACACCTTTCGGTTGGATTGTCTCCTTATAACTGGCCAAATTAATTTAATCACTGCCTAACTTATGTTTTGTTACTAGTGTGACACAGTTACATAATTAAATGAAAAATATAGGTTTAATCTTCTGACATTATTGGCCATGATATACGGACTTAAAACTCGCTCTAATTTAAGCAAAAATGGACTCTAGCAGTTCCCTTTGAAAAGTTTATCTAGTAGTCACTTTAGTATTTCATTGCTTAATAATTAATACCATGGACATGAGGACTTTAATCTGTCTGCATTAGTTTAAAATGTTGTGTAAAGAACAATGGTATATGCAACAACAACACAAGAAATAGCGACAAAACGTGGAGAAAACTTTTATAAAACCAACCCTAAAAAACCCCCAATACCTGAGATCTTACGAACAGTAAGATCTCTGAGAAAAAACAAATACAATCATAAAGTTGATGATTATCCAATGATAATCATCAAACTCAGAAACACAATCTCTCTAACAACTGAGAGATAATACAATCAATTAAACACAAACAACAAACCCTAATCGGAAACTGGTGAGAGAACCAAGGAAATGAAAAAGAAGAACTGAACCCATCTCTGTCACAACTCTCTCTTTTATACCAAAAATATCTGCCAAGTTACATCCAGCCCCTTCAAACCTTACAGCCACTTCCTTAGACAAAGACAAATAAACCCTTTAAGTCCCTCAACATTTTAACCTGTACAATAACAACCTTGTAACAAAAATAACAAATCAGTAACAACATAACAATTGTAACAAACTTGTAACTATAATCACATTAGAATGACATAACTCAACATCCCCCAATCATTCAAATGTGAAACCAATCGACAAGACCCAGCTTGCCACAAAACTTTTCATGTTGAACAACACTCAACCCTTTTGTGAACACATCAGCTAACTGTGTTCAGTATTAACCTTCTCAGGTTCAATTATACCTGCTACCACTTTTTCTCTCAAAAAATGCAAATCAAATTCAAAATGCTTGGTTCGCTCATGAAATACAGGATTCTCTGCTATTGAAATAGCAACTTGACTATCACAAAAAACTTTAACAGGTAAAGCAACTTCCACTTTTAGTTCTTTCAATACATTTATTATCCACAACAGTTCACACGCAACAGCGCACATTGCTCTATATTCTGCCTCAGCAGTAGAGTGCGACACAGTGCTTTGTTTTTTGCTTATCCACGAGACTAAAGAGTCTCCTAGAAATATGCAAAAACCAGTCACGAATTTCCTTGTGACTGAGCACTTTGCCCAATCTGTGTCGGTATAGCATTTTAAACCAAAACATTCACCCCGTTGAAACTTACGCCTTTCCCCGGTGACAATTTTAAATACCTTAGCAGCCTTAAACCAATCTGTAAATGTATTTCCAACGGAGCATGCATAAACTGACTCAAATACTGAACAGAATAACTAATATCAGGTCTAGTTAGCGACAAGTAGATTAACTTCCCAATTAATTTTTGATATCCAGTTATATCTTTCAACTTTTCACATACATCATTTGTTTTAGACGCAATAATATGACTCTGTTCACTGGGTGTTTGAACAGGCTTACAGCCTAGATAACCAAAATCAGCTAAGAGCTCTAGACAGTATTTACGCTGATTTAAACAAATACACCCATTCTCATATAAAACTTCAATACCCAAAAAATAACTTAAAATACCTAAATCTTTAATTTGAAAATTTTTATTTAAGAATTCTTTTATTTCCTTCATCTCTTCATTGTTATTCCCTGTTATAGTAATATCATCAATATAGACAAGTGATCACAATAAACACATCAGGCTTAGAAAGAATGAACATAGAATGATCACACACACTCTGAACGAAACCAATACTTAACAGCACATCTGTTAGTTTCTCATTCCATTTTCGAGGTGATTGTTTTAATCAATAAAGAGATCTAACAAGCTTACATACCTTTGTTTCTTTTTCCGAATAATACCCCTGAGGCAACGACATATACACATCCTCAGTAATAGACCCATATAAAAAAGCATTATTAATATCAAGCTGAAACAAACTCCAACTGTTTTTAACAGCTAGACTAATAACAAGCCTAACAGTCACCATTTTAACCACAGGAGAAAGGTTTCTGTAAAGTCAATACCTTCTCTCTAATTGAAACCTTTTGCAACTAATCTAGCCTTGTATCTCTCAACCTCGCCACTAGACTTGTATATTATTTTATAAACCCATTTACACCCAATGGGTTTCCTATCAACAGGTAGATCAACAAGTTCCCATGTTTTGTTTCAATATAACGCTTCCATTTCAAGATTCATTGCCTCAACCCACTTAGGGTCTTTGACAGCCTCATTAAAACTACGTGGTTCAACAGATTTATTTAAGCTAGCCACATAACACATATTTTCAACAGATAAATAAGAGTAGTTCACATATTTATTAATATCATATTTCACTTTTTCATTCAACACAAAACCATCTAACCTTTTTGGAATAGTCACGACTCTAGAGGACATCCTAACACTAGGCCCATTTCCCTCAGACGGATTGGTCTCATCAGCGGAAGAATTATGTGCTTTCCTCAACCCTACCATGATCTTCGTCACTACTACTCACAACCCTTGACTCTAAAGACTGACCCTGTCTAGCCGTGTACTCCTCATGAGAACCTACATCCCTCTCTTCATCATCGGGAATACGCACATTCTCACTTTCAGAACCTTTGAATGACAATGTTTCACAACAGTAAAAAAAATTCAATTGATCTAAAACAGAATCAGTACACAATTCTTTTTCATTTGCCTCATTAAACTTGAAAGGGTATATGTTTTCATAAAATTTAACATCTCTTGAAAAAAATTTAGTGTTATTATCCAAGTTCCATAGTTTATAACCCTTTTTTTTACATTAAAGTACCCAATTAAAACACATTTACTTGCTCTATAAGAGAACTTATCTGACTCATTCAAACCTGTACCAAAACACAAATATCCAAAGGTTCTTAGGTGACTAAGAGAAGGTTTAAACCCATGAACTAACTCATACAGACTCTTTCCTAGAAGCACAGAAGAGGGAACCCTGTTAATTAAATAGACAGTTGTTAAAACACAATCAGAACAAAAACGTAATGGCAGCCCTCCTTGAAACAGTAATGACCTAGCCATGTTTAACTAATGTCGATGTTTTCTCTCTACCACACCATTTTTTTGTGGTGTATAGGTACAAGTTGTTTGGTGTAAAATACCCTTTTGTTTACAAAAGTTATTCATCTGTGAATTTACTAACTCAGTTCCATTATCACTACGAAAACATTTTATTTTTTTCTTGAATTGTGTCAACAGCAATTCATAAACTGTAATAATATTTTCAAAAACTTCACTTTTATTCTTTAACATATAACACCAAACCGTCCTAGAGTAATCATCAACAACAGTTAAAAAATACTTAAACCCATCTCTACTCACGACTCTATAAGATCCCCAAACATCTAAATGGATCAACTCTACAACATTAACAGTTTTATGTTCACTCAATGGAAAAGGAACCCTAACTTGTTTTACCCTATGACAAACCTCACAAGATATATCCTCTATAATATTAATATCAAGGGTTTCTTTCAGAATGGCTAGGACCTGTTTAGAGGGATGACGAAGTCTAGCATGCCAAAGATTAAGATTGTTAACACTACTGAAACACATATTAGCAGAATTACCATTTCTATTAACAAAGAACAATCCATTATGTTGTCTACCAGTCACCAGGACTTTCCTTGAACTCGAATCCTGAACACAGCAATTCTTTTCATCAAACAGTATTGTTACCCTATTATCTCTAGTAAGTTTATCAACAAATACTAAGTTAACATTATAGTTAGGAACATAAAAAACATCACACAGAACAACACCAGTAGCAAGATTTATATTTCCTATTTTTTTTAACTTTAGTATGTGTTTCGTTTGGATGTGAAACTTTAAGATCATAGTTAGATACATCAACACCGTCATACATATCACTATCATTCATAACCATATGTTGATTAGCACCAGAGTCAATGACCCAATTGTAATTAAACTCATGATTAACAGTACTAGAACAACTCAAATAACCACTACTATTAACAGGCTTACCTCCCATATTGGACACAGATTGATCTAAGCCAGTTTTATCTTTCTCGTTCACCAGGCTAAGAAGTTTGGAGATCTGTTCAGAAGTAAAAGGCATAACAGAGGTACTAGTAGCCACATTTGACTTTCCATTATTAAAGTTATTATTACCCTTGTTCCCTAAATTCCCAGTTCTCCTTTTAAAACCTGGTGGATAACCGATTATTTTGAAACATCTATCAACAGTGTGGCCTAACATATTACAATGAGTACATTTTAGATTAGGATTAGACCCCTTAAACACTTTTATTTTGGCATCAAAAGACTGACTAGTTTTGGATACGAAGGAAACATGCTGACACTTAGACCCACTATTGGACATTCTATGAGATTCTTCTCTAGAGATAACAGAAAAAGCAACCTTGACAGTAGGAAGTGGTTCCCTGGTTAACAAATTGGATCTCACAGGCTGATATATATCATCAAGACCCATTAAAAATTGCATAAGTTTTATTAAGGTAGTAAAATCATTGTATTCAGTTGCTGCCTTACAAGAACATGAAGGCAGCTGGACCATAGCATCAAATTGTTTCCACATGGTTGTTAACTTGTTATAATATTCAGCTACTGTACTACCATTTTGAGAAATGTTATTTATTTTCTTATATAAATCATAAACCATTGAACCGTCAACCTTGTCATAGGTTTCTTTTAGGTCAGCCCAGACTTCGGAGGCAAGTTTGGAAAAAACTTGCCCAAAAAACAATTCTTCAGAAATAGAGTTTAACAACCAAGTAAGCACAACTGAATTATACCTATCCCACTGACTCGCTAAGACCACATCATCCTCTAATTTAACACATTTTCCATCAATAAAGCCATATTATTTTTAGCCTCCAATGCAAGTTTCATCGCACTTGACCACACAACATAATTCTCAGTACCTTCTAATTTTATATTAACAATTGTTAATGCACTAGAGTCACTGGGATGTAAAAACAATGGATCACCTATGTCAAGTTTACTAATCAACGTAGCAGACGTGGAAGTAGCAGCCATTGTGACAACCAGTCAACACACAACAAAGAACATGTATAACAGGACAAAGAATAAAGAACAAGACAAATAAACAGTGGGTCGGTCTCCGGCGAAACTGTATCAGTGTCCAGATTCCAGGTTCATCACTTATAGTGCTTGGACAAGCCTTTATACAGGAGCCAAGTATAAGTACAAGGGACAATGATCAACAAGAACAAGACAAACCGTGTAAACAACAGTAATCAACTTGACAACAACAAATCAAATAGACCGGTCCTTACTACCCCGGTATCAACTAATCAAAATGCAAGAACCATAACAGCAAATCAAATAAATCGTTCCTCACTACCCCGGTATCAACTACTCAAATGCAAGAACAGTAAAGACAAGGAGCGATCTTATAGTGGGTGTGTATAGTTCCAAGAGTGACCAGATCTGTAGTTTTCAAGAACATACAAGATCTGACCAAGCACAGTCTAACAATCCTGGTTAGTTTGCCCTGAACCTTCTAGGGTTTCAGAGACTAATGTGGGTCTTCAAAAAACAACATGCCGCCTTTTAACCACCAACAAACCCTAACTAGGGTTTGTAAGACACCAGATCTGTTCCTGCACAAACTTCAAGAAAAGATCAAACCAGAACCCTAAGACTAAGCATAAAATCACCAAGATCTAAACACAGATCTACAGCGGAAAACCCCAAAGATTAAACACAAGATCTTAAAGCTCTGATACCATGTAAAGAACAATGGTATATGCAACAACAACACAAGAAATAGCGACAAAACATGGAGAAAACTTTTATTAAACCAACCCTAAAAAAACCCCAATGTCACACCCCCATAAAACCATCAGAGCTTGGTGTGAACTAAACCGGTATCTTCATTGCACAGCGGAAGTAACGTGAGTGCTAAGACTTCTAATAAATGAACGCCCGCTAACTACTCGAATCCCCATGGGTTCCACTATTGAATTGCAAGGATACACCGAATTACAACCGAAGTTAGTGTATCATTGTCTTAATACATAGTTGCATTAAGACCACTTTCAATGATTAGCCTAAGCTACAAGTTTATACCGACGCCACAAAGCGTCATAGCCAATGAAATAATTCAATAATAGCGGTGACCGAACAAATTCACCATGTTTACAATTAAATGAAAGGTTCAATCAAGCAAGTCTGAATATTTGTTCCAAATAAATCTCATAGGATTTTCAACTGAAAATGAAAGAACAAATAAATATAAATTTCACGGTCGCTCGTGGAAGAACAATAAATATCCCAAAATATTCGACCACTGATGAAAGAACAGCTACGAGGTACACTGAAATAGACCATAAATTTGTATACCATCTTCTTAATACATGATTGTATTAAGAATGTCTTAAGAAAATTATCCAACAAGGGGATTTACAAATAAATAAATAATTAAGTAATTAAATCCGTACATGAGTTGTGAAAGCGATGTCAGAGCAAGCTTCAAGTTCGTGAAACGCCACCACAAGGTGTCGTAACCAACAAACGATTTTAATGGAGTTGAAGACCGAACAAGTCTACTATGGTTCAAAACAAATGAAGTGCTTGTTGAGATCACTTTGAATATGATGACTTCAATGCATCATATGGAACTTTAAATTGATTATATATATAGAAATGAGCAAGTTCAAACAATTGAACTTGGTTTAGGTACAACCCAACAATAAATACAAGTATCGACAAGAAAACCTCGACATGGTTACAACGAAAAACCATGTATGTAACTTAACAAGAAAAGTAGCTTTTCAAGAATTTGTTAACTCAATATCAAGTAATTAACACTTACAATAATGCAGGTCATCTAGTTCATAATGCAAAATTTTGAGTTTAGCGAAACAATACTTGAATTATTGATGAAACAACCATTCGAAGTGAAGACCCTGATGGTCTCCACGAATCAAGTCAACCACATGCGTAACAAATAATGCATGCGAAACATAAGAATTTGTCAAGAAAAGATGTACATAAATGTTCGCTAATTATGAAAGGAATTCTCATGATACGATGGCCATTAGGAGGAGTAGAGGTGTGAAAAATCTACTCGTTATGTGCAAAAGTTGTAATTTCAATAAAAGAAAGTTGAGGACTTTACCCGGAATTTTCTGTGATGACTTATTGTTGCGTGACATTATCACGGAATGTCGAATATGGCGTAATCGCCATCGATGAAGTAGGGGAATGTGAAGACATGTGACTTCTTTTGCAACGTCAATAATTGTGATTTCCATTAAACTACGTACCGGTTGTTGTGAAATCTCGTTTGGACGTATTCAGTGTTATTTGTGCCGCTTACGGGACCACATGACAAATTGTCGCATTCTAGTCGGTAGTTCTCCCGCTGACGGGATTAGCATCGCTGGCGTAATGTCGTGCTTTCTCAAGGTCGTGCCTCAAAAGTCGTATGTGATGTACTTCAACATCTATTGCTGTATAAGTTAAGTTTCATGTATATTTGCGCACTAGTGTTTTGTTTTGCGTAGGCTACCTGCTCGGGTAAATAAAATAGCATCGACTGTGTATATAATGGCGTTTGCACGAGTTAACAGTCGCAGTTCCTACATAATGACCTTATTGGATATTGTCATAAGTTTTTCAAAGGTCTTAAATGCATATTGCCAAAACTCTCTGTCGCACCCCGACCCGCAGCGGAATAAGAGTCGGGGCATAATTGGGTTATCACCAAAGCTCATGATGTTTACTAATATGTTTCATATTTATTAAATTCAAATTACATCTCAAATGTTCAAGTCAAATTCATACAATACAAGGAAAGGAAAAATTAAACAAAACAATCCAAAGTCTAAACTGGTTTATTCTTCTAGGTCGTCCTATATGTTTCTTGCTTCAACTTGATCACCTGTATCATGTGTAAAAATGGGGGATTTTGGGTCAACAAAAGTTGGCGAGTGAACCTTGTTAGAAAACATTTTATTATTGATTTCTGGTTATATTTAATATGGAAAAATTGTGCATTAATCATATGTGAGCAAACGTAAACATACCATAACAAACAACAAACCACCTTGTATGAGCAAATGACATGAATGATAATGTATATGTTGGCAACGTCACGTTCCGCTCATAGGTAATGGGGAACGGACGGCCTATGATGATGTATGTGCGATCAAGGCTCAATCAAACGGAGCCGATCGTAAGTTGGCAACGCCTCGTTCACGCTCATAGGTAATGGGGAACGGTTCCGCTCATAGGTAATGGGGAACAGACGGCCTATGATGATGTATGTACCGAATATGATAAATTAAATCTAAACATTAACCGCACAAACAATTTATACATAATAGATACACATTTGATCATGAATATGATGGATGCACAAGTGTTCAAATGAAATAAATAAATAAATAGCGACACATGATACACCCCAAAATGTGATTAAAACGGGGAATTTGTAGAGATTCACTCACATTGGGTGCGTTCGTTTGATGATGTTGAATACACACGAGTTTAGAGGGTTGATCGACGAGGAATAACTAACCTAAATAATAACGAAAAGGTACGGTAAATAAGTGGATTTTATTAACAATTTTAATAGGGTTTTTAGATTTATTTTTGTGAGTTTAAGGTTATTTTCGAACTTTAAAAACATTATCTTTAAGTATTTTTAATTGATTTTTAAATTAAATAAATAAATAAAAATATAAAAAAAATGTTGACTTTTTGGGTTGACCGTTGACCATTGACTTTGACTGTTGACTGTTGACTGTTGACCGGTTCGGACGTGTGTATGTATGCGCTGGGTGAGGCTCGAACCCGAGACCTCCTGTACGCGTGCACGCAGCTCTACCAACTGAGCTACGTGTCTAACCCGAAATATTTCTGTTTTTTATTATATTTGTACACTATTTAATTTAATCAGAAATCATTTATTTTAAAAAGGATTTAATTATATCGGACCGGTGCACACAACAGGTCTCGAACCCGGGACCCGTGGTTTTGTGTTGCACACAGTCCACCGCTGGACTGTGTGTCTAACCTGGTTAATATACTGATTTTTATTAAACTTAACATCTTACAGCGAGTTGATCCGGTTCGGTTTAAAGAGAACATTTTTATTTCAGAGAGTGAGGTTGTGTCAAGGATCGAACTCGAGACGTGTGTTAATCGTTTGCACACAGTCCACCGCTGGACTGTGTGTCTAACCCGGTTTAATATCTTGTTTTAATTATACTTATACATAAGTTCGACTTCATCTTCTTCGTTCAAAGACACAGACAACGATTATTCAACTGTTCTTGTTTGATTCGATTAACGAAATTTATAAGTGATTGAAATGTGATGGATAGAGAGGGTTTTGGAAATGAATGTACCGAAGCAGAAGTCTTTCTCAGAACTCCGGCAAGGATCGTCGGCTCTGTTTTGTGAACTCCGTCTGTTCGGATCAATTAACAGTTTTGATCGATTAGTTGTGAAATTGAGTTACTAAACAATGATTATCAGAAGGTTTAGATGATTATACCGATTCACAGCGTGATTTTGGAAATTCCAGAGATTTTCCGGCGATTGCAGAATATCCGGCAACGTCATCTGGGATTGATTCTGGTTGATGAATTGAAGTTAGTAATAGTCTAACAATGGATTGAAACCGAAAGAGTCGAGGTATTTACCGTTTTGATGAAAGTCTCGGTTTTCCGACGAAAGTCCGATGATTGCAGAAAATCTCCGGCAAGTGAAATTGATTCGAGAAACGGTGCGATTTTGAGCGAAATGATTTCCAGAGACTTGGGTGTGTATTTATAGGGGAATCACAATGAATTGGGTTAGATTTCAGTCTTGATTCGTTGGTCAGCCTTTCTCCGGCGGTTATGACTGATGTCGCGGGATTAGACATCGGTTATAACCGATGTCGATGTTAATACATACGTTAAGTCAAAAGAAACCGTCGACAATTGGCGAAATCGTCGGATTTTCCGGCGACTGCGAAATGGGCGCGCTGTTGACTGAATTCAATTTCAAGTTTTATTATAAATGTTATTTGTTTCACTGGATAGCACAAGTGAGTCAAGTGGCGGGGTGGTTAAGTGTTTGTGGTTTCATCCGGCTGACCCGGGTTCGAAACCCGGCAGCCTTCTTTCTTTTTTTATTTATTTTATTTTCACTTTTTATCAATTATAGTTTTTAAATTCTAAATTGTTTATTAATTATGTATTGTTTAAAATTAAAATAAATCATAAATACGCAACGAAATTTTATAACTTGATATTCGATCAATAAACGAAGCGGGTTTGGAAACCCGTTTTTCGACGGATGTTACAGTATCCCCTACTTTTAGAAATTTCGTCCCGAAATTTAAGTAGTAGTGGTAACAGGAAAAAGATGTGGGTATTTCTCGCGCATTGAGTCTTCACATTCCCAAGTAAACTCAGGTCCTCGTTTTGACTCCCAGCGTACCCTGACGATTGGAATACGGCTTCGTCTTAAACGTTTCTCTCCGAAGTCCATAATTTCTACTGGTCTTTCAATGAAATGCATAGATTCATCGACTTGAATGTCTTCTAAAGAAATATGGAGATTTTCATCGGCGAGGCACTTCTTCAAGTTCGATACGTGGAATGTAGGATGATTCTGTTGAGTTCTTCTGGTATGTCAAGCTTGTATGCTACAGGTCCTACTCTTTCGAGTATCTTGAAAGGTCCTACGTAGCGTGGTGCTAGCTTGCCTTTTTGGCCAAAACGAACCACACCCTTCCACGGTGATACTTTTAAAAGTACTTGGTCACCAATGTTAAACTCCAAGGGCTTTCGTCGTTTGTCTGCATCACTCTTTTGACGACTTTGTGCCGCTAGAAGATTGTTTCAAATTTGATGGATCATGTCTGTTGTTTCTTGGATTAATTCTGGACCGGTGATTTGAGCTTCTCCAATTTCGTGCCAACATATTGGTGATCGGCACTTACGACCATATAAAGCTTCGAAAGGTGCCATGCCGATACTTGAATGATAGCTGTTGTTGTACGAAAATTCAACTAATGGTAGATGAGCGTCCTAATTCCCTTTGAAGTCTATGACACATGCTCGAAGCATGTCTTCAAGAGTTTGGATAGTGCGTTCAGATTGTCCATCAGTTTGAGGATGAAAAGTGGTACTGAGGTCTAATCGTGTACCCAAGGCGGCTTGTACGGCTTGCCATGTTCGTGAAGTGAAACAACCATCACGGTCTGAAATGATGCTTAAAGGTACACCATGACGGCTTACGATTTCGCTAATGTAGATACGAGCTAACTTCTCATTCTTGAAGTCCTCGCGAATCGGAATGAAGTGAGCTGATTTTGTGAGACGATCAATGGTTACCCATATAGTGTCATACCCACTGGAGGTGCGAGGTAACCCGGTAATGAAGTCCATGGTTATGTTTTCCCACTTCCATACGGTATTTCAGGTTGGGTCAGAAGTCCTGAAGGTCTTTGATGTTCAGCTTTTACTTTAGAACAGGCAAGGCACTTGGAAACAAAAACAGCAATATCCTTTTTCATGCCAGGTCACCAGTAGGTGTATCGAAGGTCTTGATACATCTTGTCGGCTCCTGGGTGTACAGAGTATCGTGTTTTATGCGCCTCTTTCATAAGGAAATCACGAAGGTTATTGTGATCGGGAATCCATATGCGATCTAGATGATACAGAATACCGTCGGATTTTGTTTCGAGTTTAAGTTCTGCTCCACAAGATAGCTCATTGCGTATGTCGTTTTCTGTTATAGAAACATGTTGAGCTTCTCGGATTTGATCTTTGATGTCGGTTATGATTTGCGAACATAGAAGACGAATGGAGTTCGCATAACCCTTTCGACTGAGTGCATCGGCCACCACATTTGCCTTTCCAGGATGATACCGAATTTCACAGTCGTAGTCATTAAGAAGTTCGACCCATCTTCGTTGCCTCATATTCAACTCCTTTTGGTTAAAGATATGTTGGAGGCTCTTGTGGTCAGTGTATATTTCACACTTGGTACCGTAGAGGTAATGTCTCCATATCTTGAGAGCGAATACAATGGCTCCAAGTTCCAGGTCGTGGGTAGTGTAGTTCTTCTCATGAACTTTGAGTTGTCTAGAAGCGTAGGCTATCACTTTTCCTCTTTGCATTAATACACAGCCTAGCCCTTGCCCTGATGCGTCGCAATATACTACAAAGTCTTCGCAACCTTCAGGGAGTGTAAGGATAGGTGCGTCACAAGGCTTTTGCTTAAGGGTTTGGAAGGCTTCTTCTTGTTTAGGTCCCCATATGAAGGGTTTTCCTTAATGTGTCAAAGCCGTGAGTGGTACAGCAATACGAGAGAAGTTTGCAATGAAACGGCGATAGTAACCCGCCAAACCAAGAAATGATCTTACTTCGGTAGGGGTACGTGGCGCTTGCCATTCCTGTACTGCTTTGATCTTTGAGGGGTCGACATGTATTCCCTTGTCATTGACGACATGTCCAAGAAATTGTACTCCTCTTAACCAGAATTCGCACTTGGAGAATTTAGCGTAGAGCTTTTCGGTTCTTAAGAGTGTGAGGATGAGTCGAAGGTGTCGTTCATGATCAGATTTAGACTTTGAGTAGATGAGGATGTCGTCGATGAAGACTATGACAAAGCGGTCGAGATAGGTTTGCATACCCTATTCATTAGATCCATGAATACAGCTGGGGCGTTGGTTAACCCAAATGGCATGACCATAAATTCGTAATGACCATAACGAGTTCGGAAGGCGGTCTTTGGGACGTCTTCTTCATGTACTCTGAGTTGATGATAGCCAGAACGAAGGTCGATCTTTGAAAAACAGGTGGCGCCCTGAAGTTGGTCTAGTAGATCATCGATGCGAGGTAATGGATAGCGGTTTTTGACCGTTAATTTGTTGAGTTCTCTGTGATCGATACACATGCGAAATGTTCCATCCTTCTTCTTCACAAACAGAACAGGTGCACCCCAAGGCGATGAGCTAGGACGTATGAATCCTTTGTCAGTCAATTCTTGCAGCTGACTGGCCAGCTCTTGCATCTCGGATGGGGCTAGCCTATAAGGAAATTTCACGACGGGTGAAGCGCCAGGTATAAGAACAATGCGGAATTCGACCTCTCTCATGGGAGGAAGTCCTGAGATGTCGTCGGGAAAGACTTGTGGAAATTCTTTCACTACAGGTATATCTTCGAGTTTCTTCTCCTTGCTTCCCTTCTTGACAACGTGAGTTAGGAATGCGACATAGTTTTTTCGGAGATATTTTCTAGCTTGAAGGCAGGACATCAATTTGAGTCCTTTCGAAGGGGTTTCTCCAAAGATTCGTAGGGTTTGACCGTCTGCAAGAGGAATGTGAATGAACTTCTCGCGGCATACTATTTCAGCATGATGTTGGTTGAGCCAGTCCATACCGATTATAATGTCGAAACTTCCCAACTTCATAGGAATAAGGTCAACTGGAAAATCGTGATCGTTTAGAGTGAGGGTACAATTCCGTATAATAGAGTTTAATGAGACCGGTTTTCCGTCAGCAACTTCCACCGTTATGGATTCCATGAGTTTATCACGAGTTTGGTTGAGGATGGGTTCAAATTCTAAGGACACAAAACTCTTATCCGCGCCAGTATCAAATAACATGGATGCATAACTACCATTGATGAGAAACGTACCGTTAACCACGTTGTTGTCGGCCCTAGCTTGATTGACGTTGATGTTGAAAGCTCTTCCTCTAGCAGGTGGAGGAGCTTGGTTAGCTTGATTCACCGGATTTTCTTGAGCTTGAGCATGTATGATGTTCACCAAGCATGGACAAGTGTTTCTATAGTGGTTTGGGTCCCCACAGTTGTAACAGGCCCGCATGGGTTGCATCATGGGGTAGTTGGGTTGGTAGTAGGATTGGGCCGTAATTTGTGTAGGTGGTAGTAGTAAGGGTTGTTGGGCTTGACCCACTATCTGATGGTGGGTTTGGTTTGAGGGTTGGTTGCGGTTCGTTCGCTGAAGTGTGCGATAGGTTTGGATGGTGTGACCTGCACGGCCACAGCTGGTGCAATATTGGCAGGGATGTTCGGGGAAGTGATGGTATTGGCAACGGGTGCATTTCGGGTAGGGGCCAGAGTATGCCCTTTTGTATGGTGCAGATGAGGGGGCAATTTGGGTGATGGGTGCAGCAGTGATTGGGGGGTTTGTTTGGGTGACAGCAAAGTTTCTGGTGTTTCACTTCCTTTTACCAGTAAACTTCGAAGAGGAGCCAGAATGGTTTGAAGTTTGAGCCTAAATGGGGGCTTTCTTTTTCTCCTCCTTGAATTTACCGTTTCTGATGCAATTCTCGGTAAGTTCGGTAGCTAGTTCCATTGCAGCTTCCAGTGTTGCAGGTGAAATGCTTAGAACCGAGTCTTGAATTTTCGAGGGGAGGCCTCGAATGTAGTGTTCAACCAAGCGGTACACTAGGGTGAACAAGTTAGGAACCATCTGATTCAGCTCAAGAAATCTTTTGTTGTAGGAAGTATGATCACCTTCCTTTTGCTTTAGCGAGTGGAATTCATCTTCCAACTTCTTGATTTCGCTTCTTGGGCAGAAGCGTCTAGTCATTATTTCCCTTAACTCTTCCCAGGTTAAGGCCATGGCGTCTTCGACTCCTCTCTTACCCTTCTCTGTGTTCCACCAGGTCAGGGCTACCCCAAATAGTCTCCCGGTTGCGTAACGTACCTTGCGATCCTCGGGACAATCGCAATTGAGGAAAAGGTTCTCCATTTCCTCAAACCAGTGGAGAAGAGCAGTGACACCTTCGGTCCCTTCATACTTTGGGGGATCACAAGACTTGAAGTGTTTGTAGGAGCATGTTTTGGAGGGAGGGTTGTCGACGTTCTGGTCTTCTTGGTTGGGAGGGTTGATGGGATTCGCGGTGAGAGCTTGTACTTGAATAACGATGTCAGGAAGCACCGCGGCCATTTGTTTTGCAATTTGGGTGGCCAAGCGTTCGTTTGACCTTCCTGACTTTCGACCTCCACGTAGCTGCCTAGCCGACATCTACAGGAACATACATAGGAAGATTGTGAGTTTAAGAAGTGTTTAGGTGTCATGTGTCGTTAAAAGTAATAAAATAACATAATCATCAATAATGCAACTACATCCATAGGATGTCTTGGGTTTGCTCATGTTTGGGCCTCCGATGTTCCCCATACCATCGCCTGTATAGTCATATGGGCTCCCATGACTATTGGCTTAGTAGGATTCACATTGGTGTTGGCGGTTTAACACTCGCATCACCCGAAGGAAAACCATGAAATAGGTTTACGAGATGTATGGTCGGAGGGTGTCCAGGTATAGACACAATGACAACTCAAAGTGGGGTTAGTTCACACGACGTTTGGTATAGCATGCTTTGGCCTAATAGGTCCTTCGTACTCTCATCGTTAGTCCCCAGGTAGGCAAACTGGTCCTTTATTTTGGATTTATACGAATGCCAAGCCTAGACAGGACGTTCCGACTACCGGTACTCGTACCCTTCCAGTTACTACATGCCCGTCATGAGAACTCACTTTGATGTGATTTGAAAATACAAAAATCATTGTAAAAATCATATGAATTGTGAGGTGTGTGCTCTCATGGATATGATATGTTATGAGGATATGATTCATGATGAGCATTGTATAATAATATGTACTTATGAACATGCTTGCATAACATTGAATGTAACAATAAACATAAAGCATATAAACATCATGAATTTTGCATGTAACACACAAACAATTTAAAAATTCTAATCAACTATAGTATAGGCTCTAAGGGTCTAATAACCTATCCTATATCCCTATAGTCATGGCTCTGATACCAATCTGTCACACCCCGACCCGCAGCGGAATAAGAGTCGGGGCATAATTGGGTTATCACCAAAGCTCATGATGTTTACTAATATGTTTCATATTTATTAAATTCAAATTACATCTCAAATGTTCAAGTCAAATTCATACAATACAAGGAAAGGAAAAATTAAATAAAACAATCCAAAGTCTAAACTGGTTTATTCTTCTAGGTCGTCCTATATGTTTCTTGCTTCAACTTGATCACCTGTATCATGTGTAAAAATGGGGGATTTTGGGTCAACAAAAGTTGGCGAGTGAACCTTGTTAGAAAACATTTTATTATTGATTTCTGGTTATATTTAATATGGAAAAATTGTGCATTAATCACATGTGAGCAAACGTAAATAAACATACCATAACAAACAACAAACCACCTTGTATGAGCAAATGACATGAATGATAATGTATATGTTGGCAACGTCACATTCCGCTCATAGGTAATGGGGAACGGACGGCCTATGATGATGTATGTGTGATCAAGGCTAAATCAAACGAAGCCGATCGTATGTTGGCAACGCCTTGTTCACGCTCATAGGTAATGGGGAACGGTTCCGCTCATAGGTAATGGGGAACAGACGGCCTATGATGATGTATGTACCGAATATGATAAATTAAATCTAAACATTAACCACACAAACAATTTATACATAATGGATACACATTTGATCATGAATATGATGGATGCACAAGTGTTCAAATGAAATAAATAAATAAATAGCGACACATGATACACCCCAAAATGTGATTAAAACGGGGAATTTGTAGAGATTCACTCACATTGGGTGCGTTCGTTTGATGATGTTGAATACGCACGAGTTTAGAGGGTTGATCGACGAGGAATAACTAACCTAAATAATAACGAAAAGGTACGGTAAATAAGTGGATTTTATTAACAATTTTAATAGGGTTTTTAGATTTATTTTTGTGAGTTTAAGGTTATTTTCTAACTTTAAAAACATTATTTTTAAGTATTTTTAATTGATTTTTAAATTAAATAAATAAATAAAAATATAAAAGAAATGTTGACTTTTTGGGTTGACCGTTGACCATTGACTGTTGACCGGTTCGGACGTGTGTATGTATGCGCTGGGTGAGGCTCGAACCCGAGACCTCCCGTACGCGTGCACGCAGCTCTACCAACTGAGCTACGTGTCTAACCCGAAATATTTCTGTTTTTAGTTATATTTATACACTATTTAATTTAATCAGAAATCATTTATTTTTAAAAAGGATTTAATTATATCGGACCGGTGCACACAACAGGTCTCGAACCCGGGACCCGTGGTTTAGTGTTGCACACAATCCACCGCTGGACTGTGTGTCTAACCTGGTTAATATACTGATTTTTATTAAACTTAACATCTTACAGCGAGTTGATCCGGTTCGGTTTAAAAAGAACATTTTTATTTCAGAGAGTGAGGTTGTGTCAAGGATCGAACTCGAGACGTGTGTTAATGGTTTGCACACAGTCCATCGCTGGACTGTGTGTCTAACCCAGTTTAATATCTTGTTTTAATTATACTTATACATAAGTTCGACTTCATCTTCTTCGTTCAAAGACACAGACAACGATTATTCAACTGTTCTTGTTTGATTCGATTAACGAAATTTATAAGTGATTGAAATGTGATGGATCGAGAGGGTTTTGGAAATGAATGTACCGAAACAGATGTCTTTCTTAGAACTCCGGCAAGGATCGTCGGCTCTGTTTTGTGAACTCCGTCTGTTCGGATCAATTAACAGTTTTGATCGATTAGTTGTGAAATTGAGTTACTAAACAATGATTATCAGAAGGTTTAGATGATTATACCGATTCACAGCGTGATTTTGGAAATTCCAGAGATTTTCCGGCGATCGCAGAATATCCAGCAACGTCGTCTGGGATTGATTCTGGTTGATGAATTGAAGTTAGTAATAGTCTAACAATGGATTGAAACCGAAAGAGTCGAGGTATTTACCGTTTTGATGAAAGTCTCGGTTTTCCGGCGAAAGTCCGACGATTGCAGAAAATCTCCGGCGAGTGAAATTGATTCGAGAAACGGTGCGATTTTGAGCGAAATGATTTCCAGAGACTTGGGTGTGTATTTATAGGGAAGAATCACAATGAATTGGGTCTGATTTCAGTCTTGATTCGTTGGTCAGCCTTTCTCCGGCGGTTATGACTGATGTCGCGGGATTAGACATCGGTTATAACCGATGTCGATGTTAAGACATACGTTAAGTCAAAAGAAACCGTCGATAATTGGCGAAATCGTCGGATTTTCCGGCGACTGCAAAATGGGCGCGCTGTTGACTGAATTCAATTGCAAGTTTTATTATAAATGTTATTTGTTTCACTGGATAGCACCAGTGAGTCAAGTGGCGGAGTGGTTAAGTGTTTGTGGTTTCATCCGGCTGACCCGGGTTCGAAACCCGGCAGCCTTCTTTCTTTTTTTATTATTTTATTTTTACTTTTTATCAATTATAGTTTTTAAATTCTAAATTGTTTATTAATTATGTATTGTTTAAAATTAAATAAATCATAAATACGCAACGAAATTTTATAACTTGATATTCGATCAATAAACGAAGCGGGTTTGGAAACCCGTTTTTTCGACGGATGTTACACTCACAAAGTTTTACTTACTTAATGTAACTGTTTCGTGTACCGTGTATCAGACACAACACTAGTGAATGTTTAAAATCAAAATGTTGACTCATTGTTTCAGGCACGGTTGGAGCCCATATTCGAGTGCTAGGCGTTTTGTATGTATTCAAGTTTTAATGATCTAATGTCCCCAAAGGAAAGTGAGGTTAAAGCCTAGGTATCTCCACAGAAACCTAATTCGCTGAAACCTATAGCTCTGATACCAATCTGTCACACCCCAATAAAGCCATCAGAGCTGGGCGTGATCTGACTGGTATCTTCATTGCACAGCGGAAGTGTTTCGAAAATGCTAAGACTTCTTAAACGTGAACGCCCGCTAAGTACTCGAATCCCCATGGGTTCTCCTATTCCAACCGTGCCATATTTTGCAAATGTAACCTGAGAAAGAAGCATGCGAAAAATCAACATAAAGTTGGCGTGTTCATAGTTTGTTCGAAAAGATTTTAAATAAATCTTTTTGGTAACCGGTTTAAAAACTGTTAAGAAAACATAATAAAACCATTTTTTGGCATGTCAATTGAAAACCTTGTTTTTGTAACATTTAAATAACCGTCGATGTCCGCGTACGACAAAGACAACATGCCTGCATGAGCCTATAACCAACCTCAAGCTAGGAAGTGCCTCACCAAACCGTTTACTCAAGACGGTAGACTAGCAGGTGGTTGTAGTTCCGAAAGTAGTGAGGACTTCACTATACAGTTTTAAGCTACGACCCTTAGTGTTGAGTAGTGGACAATCCAGTCCATATGTTTATAAGCTAACAAACCCGTCCTTATGTTTATAAATAGGACAAACCCGTCCCCTTATTTGTATGTAGGACAAACCAGTCCATGAGTCTACAGCAGGACCAACCAGTCCCCTTATTCGTATGTAGGACAAACCAGTCCTTGTGTCTGTAAGCAGGACCAACCAGTCCCCTTACTTGTTAGCAGGACAAACCAGTCCGTAGTAACTAGGACCTTCCCGTCACTAGTCATGAAACTCATGCACGTTTCAAAAATACGCGAGTGTTTTGTAAAACCGGTATGTTTATCGTAAACCTTTCGTAAACCATTTGAGTTTATTGTAATTCATTTGCAACATGGTTTAGAAATCTGATGTTTTCGTTCATCGAAATAATGTGTACTTTTGCAAAACTTGCATGTCTTTCCACCCCGAAAACATTTATAAAAATGTAAAACAGTAAAAAGTGGGGGTTATGAACTCACCTTGATATCCTTGTGCAAAGCTAGCATAATATGATTCTGTAATGTCGTTTCCAAAATGTGACTCGCTAGCATGCAATCTATAACATTCCTATCAAGAATAAGCTTATGAGATTCTACTAAAATGAGGTAGTTAAACTACGTGTCACCGAGCTCTACCGAATCACTAACCGAACGATTCGACAGTAAGTTGTTAATGAAATGGAAGAGAATGTATTATACTTGTTAGGTTCCATTTAATGCCGGTGATAAATACTATCCATTTGGAACACTTTGTTTCCAACAAGTTTAGATTATTTATTTATAAAAATATATATATATAAATATTTATAAGATCGTGCTAGTCGTCTCGATTGGTCGCGCGTGTACGCAAACCACTATTTGTATTACACGTTGTAGATTCGTAGGATGTGATCGTATGATTCCCAAGTAGTCGTCGCGCTGTCGCAATAGTCATGCGTCTCGTTTATAATCAATAAAATAATTCTATAGTTGTACGCTCGTTATAATCTGCTTTCATTTGTTTGTTACCAAAATAACTCGGATAATATTATTTGCTAAGATCGTATGGTAACGCGTCGTATTCTATTTAGACGTTTGAAATAAATATTTTTAATAAGTATTGTTCGGATTCTCGATGTTTGAAATAAATATAAACGATTATACTTATTTTATAAAAGTATTCAAAAGTATTCAAATTATCGACGTTTGACAGGAGTACAAACCATGAGATTTACTTTATAAAACTATTAAAGATCTCCGCGTTTGAATATAAATAATTATACTCATGTTATGTGATTTTCGAATGCTAACATTTGAAATATAATTTCTGAGTTCCGAAGTTTGAATAAATATAACTAATTATGTTTTTTTTTAATAAAAATTTCCGAGTTTGGTTATCTTGTAAACCTTGTTTGTTGAGATGTCGTAAACTTGTTTGGCGAGTTTTAAGGAGAATGTAAATATATATTTATATCTATTTTACAAAAATACTTTGAATTCCGACTGATCTTGTTATTATAATAAAACACGTTTAGTATTACGGATTTTTACGAAAATCGGACAGATTTTCCTCTGTTTTTGGACGATCCCGACAATATTATTTGTCGATTTATTTATCAAAACACAACCTGCAATGTACGCAAACAATATATATAATTTTCTTGACGTTTTCGAATGTAGTTTTTCGTCAAATATTATTTCCGATTTATATTTTTAACTATTGTCGGTTCAATTTTAACTAATGATTATCCGAAGGTAGCGTAAGTCGACTTAATTATTTACTTTTAGTTGTGAAGATAATTAATCGTTTACGGGTCGGGTCGAGCTCGGTTTCACGATAATTAAATATTAATAATAATTATAACTAATATAATTAAATTTCGCGTCGTAATTAATATTTACCGAGTCTCGGGTTGACTCATTAACTGGGTTTGACCAGTTGACCGCGTTGACTTTTGTTGACCGAGCCGAGCCGAACCGAACATCGAACCTGGAACCTGAAACAAACATGTATCAAAACTGAAACGATGTAACTCAAATCTAAACGAAACTGTAATATAGAAACTGTTTCGAACTTGAACCGGGTCGAACCGAGTCGGACCCGAAACCTGAACCGGAGGTGAACTGAACCGAAACCCGTTGACTGTTTCTGACCGAGTCGAACCGAACACATCTTGAAGCATGTTGAACCATCACTGAACCGAGTCTCGATTCGAATGTGAACCAAAACTCGCCGCCGCTGGTGAGTCGGAAAACCGCGGCTACGGCGGCGAGTTTTGGTTCACATTCGAATCGAGACTCGGTTCAGTGATGGTTCAACATGCTTCAAGATGTGTTCGGTTCGACTCGGTCAGAAACAGTCAACGGGTTTCGGTTCAGTTCACCTCCGGTTCAGGTTTCGGGTCCGACTCGGTTCGACCCGGTTCAAGTTCGAAACAGTTTCTATATTACAGTTTCGTTTGGATTTGAGTTACATCGTTTCAGTTTTGATACATGTTTGTTTCAGGTTCCAGGTTCGATGTTCGGTTCGGCTCGGTCAAAAAAGTCAACACGGTCAACTGGTCAAACCTAGTCAATGAGTCAACCCGAGACTCGGTAAAAATTAATTACGACGTGAAATTTAATTATATTAGTTATAATTATTATTAATATTTAATTATCGCGAAACCGAGCTCGACCCGACCCGTAAACGATTAATTATCGCCACAACTAAAAGTAAATAATTAAGTCGACGGATGCTACCTTCAGATAATCATTAGTTAAAATCGAACCGACAATAGTTAAAAATATAAATCGGAAATAATATTTTACGAAAAACTATATTCGAAAACGTCGAGAATATGATATATATTGTTTGCGTACATTGCGGGTTGTGTTTTGATAAATAAATCGACAAATAATATTGTCGGGATCGTCCAAAAACAGAGGAAACTCTGTCCGATTTTCATAGAAATCCGTAATACTAAACGTGTTTTCTTATAATAACAAGATCAGTCGGAATTCAAAGTATTTTTGTAAAATAGATATAAATGTATATTTACGTTCGACGGCTCCTTAAAACTCGCCAAACAAGTTTACGACATCTCAACGAACAAGGTTTACAAGATAACCAAACTCGGAAATTTTTATTAAAAAAAACATAATTAGTTATATTTATTTCAAACTTCGGAACTCAGAAATTATATTTCAAACGTTAGCATTCGAAAATCACATAACATGAGTATAATTATTTATATTCAAACGCCGAGATCTTTAATAGTTTTATAAAGTAAATATCATGGTTTGTACTCATCTCAAACGTCGATAATTCAAATACTTTCGAATACTTTTATAAAATAAGTATAATCGTTTATATTTATTTCAAACATCGAGAATCCGAATATTTTTATAAAATAAAATAAAATAATTGGTTATATTTGTATCAAACGTCGAGATTACAAATACTTATATAAAACTATTTATTTCAAACGTCTAAGCAGAATACGACGCGTTACCGTACGATCTTAGCAAATAATATTATCCGAGTTATTTTGGTAACGAACAAATGAAAGCAGATTATAACGAGCGTACAACTATGGAATTATTTTATGATTATAAACGAGATGCAAGACTACTGCGACTACGCGACGACTACTTTGGAATCATACGACCACATCCTACGAATCTACAACGTGTATTATTTTTATACAAACAGTGGTTTGCGTACACGCGCGACCAATCGAGACGACTAACACGATCTTATAAATATATATATATATATATATATATATATATATTATAAATAAATAATCTAAACCTGTTGGAAACAAAGTGTTCCAAATGCATAGTATTTATCACCGACATTAAATGGAACCTAACAAGTATAATACATTCTCTTCCATTTCATTAACAACTTACTGTCGAAGCGTTCGGTTAGTGATTCGATAGAGCTCGATGACACGTAGTTTAACTACCTCATTTTAGTAGAATCTCATAAGCTTATTCCTTGATAGGAATGTTATAGATTGCATGCTAGCGAGTCACATCTTGGAAACGACATTACAGAATCATATTATGCTAGCTTTTCACGAGGATATCAAGGTGACTTCATAACCCCCACTTTTTACTGTTTTACATTTTTATAAATGTTTTCGGCGGTGGAAAGACATGCAAGTTTTGCAAAAGTACACAATATTTTGATGAAAGAAAACAACAGATTTCTAAACCATGTTGCAAATGAATTACAATAAACTCAAATGGTTTATGAAAGGTTTACGCTAAATAACGGTTTTACAAACGTGCATGAGTTTCATGACTAGTGACGGGAAGGTCCTAGTTACTACGGGACTGGTTTGTCCTGCTAACAAGTAAGGGGACTGGTTGGTCCTGCTTACAGACACAAGGACTGGTTTGTCCTACATACGAATAAGGGGACTGGTCGGTCCTGCTGCAGACTCAATGACTGGTTTGTTCTACATACAAATAAGGGGACATGTTTGTCCTGCTTATAAACACAAGGACTGGATTGTCCACTACTCAACACTAAGGGTCGTAGAGTCGCTTAAAATTGTACAGTGAAGTCCTCACTACTATCAGAACTATAACCACCTACTAGTCTACCGTCTTGAGTAAACGGTTTGGTGAGGCATTTCCTAGCTTGAGGTTGGTTATAGGCTCATGCAGGCATGTTGTCTTTGTCGTACGCGGACATCGACGGTTATTTAAATATTACAAAAACAAGGTTTTCAATTACATGCCAAAAAAATGGTTTTATTATGTTTTCTCAACAGTATTTAAACCGGTTACCAAAAAGATTTATTTAAAATCTTTTCGAACAAACTATGAACTCGCCAACTTTATGTTGATTTTTCGCATGTTTCTTTCTCAGGTTACATTTGCAAAATATGGCACGGTTGGAATAGGAGAACACATGGGATTCGAGTACTTAGCGGGCGTTCACTTTTAAGAAGTCTTAGCATTTTCGAAACACTTCCGCTGTGCAATGAAGATAACAGTCAGATGATGCCCAGCTCTGATGGCTTTATTGGGGTGTGACACCCAATACCTGAGATCTTACGAACAGTAAGATCTCTGAGACAAAACAAATACAATCATAAAGTTGATGATTATCCACTGATAATCATCAAACTTAGAAACACAATCTCTCTAGCAACTGAGAGATAATACAATCAATTAAACACAAACAACAAACCCTAATCGAAGACTGGTGAGAGAACCAAGGAAATGAAAAAGAAGAACTGAACTCATCTCTGTCACAACTCTCTCTTTTATACCAAAAATATCTGCCAAGTTACATCCAGCCCCTTCAAACCTTACAGCCACGTCCTTAGACAAAGACAAATAAACCCTTTAAGTCCCTCAACGTTTTAACCTGTACAATAACAACCTTGTAACAAAAATAACAAATCAGTAACAACATAACAATTGTAACAAACTTGTAAGTATAATCACATTAGAATGACATAACTCAACATGTTGTACAATGTATTTGGAAGAAATAGATGTAGAATCAAACGGATGAATTATTAATAGACAGGAGCAGGGAAGGCATATACAATGGAGGTAAGTAATGTGCATTATAGAAACATAAAATATTTTCAAAATAATTGCTTATATGAGTTGACAGGGAGCCAACATAATGGAACCGAAAACTACGAGAAAGGATTACTACCTAGAGTGGTAGATGAACTCTTTGAGGCTATAAACTTGTGTGGTGAAGCAACTGCTTGCAAAATCAAACTCTCAATGGTACGATAAAACTCTTTTCTTGACATTTGGATCATAGTTGTCAATAGCGATCGCTATAGTGCGCTACATAGCGTATAGGTATAGTGTCGCCATTAGGGTTGTAGCGATGGATAGCGAGAATAGCGACACTTTATTTCTTTTAATATGAACAGCAATTAAATATAGCTATAAAATATCCGGATTTTAGGTTTTTGGTAAATTTACATGTAAAATAGCGTATATACCAGGGTATTTTGATATAATATACACATAAATTAATTTTTTTCTAGTATCACTATTTATAAGACAGCCATCCGCTATTTATCGGTATTCGCTATATAGCATATAGGTACCTTATCGCTATTTATCGCTAATCGCCATTAACAACTATGATTTGGGTTAGAATTTGATGTATTTTCAAACAAGTTTAACTCGATATTGTGACAAACAGTGGAGATTTATATGGAGAGAGTAAGGTTAGCAACTGCTAACTAACTGATTGCTTGTTTCTACTCCCAAGCAAGTACCTCCTAATTATAATGCATAGAACATCTTACTGTATTTTTATAACTGAAATTGGGCCAGGGACCTTTTGGATTTATCAAAGGACAATATACAGATCGAAGAGCATGAAGGACATGGAATGTTGTTGTGTGGTGCAACAGAAGTAAGTTTTCATATGGACTCCTTTTAGTCTTGTTTTCCAGAGTAGAGGCTTTTTACATCATCCTGATGCACATTGCTCGTAGAACTTCATGATAGTATGAATCAAGAGAATTTATAGTTCCCTTTTATCATTATGACTACAACCAAACTTAATAACTTATGGTTTTGATCTATTATTATTAACTCACCACTGCTGTTAGTGCTTCAAGATCAGTTACTGATCTACCATTTATTTGATCTTGATATCAGATGGTGAAGAAGTATTAAAATTCCTATCTGTAAGATCATAATTTTCTCTACCCCAATGCATGCTAAATTATTACAGTATCTAAGAAAACTAAATCTTAACATCGGAAAATGCAAAGTGGGATAGCAAACAGAGCAGTTGGAGAGTCTCGTTAGTATTCATCTTTTATGACTCCCCAGTTCCAAGTTCATGTATATGTGGCCGATATTTTATCTTACTTGTTTGCAAACTCATGTAGAAACGAACAAGGCGAGCAGTAGAAGTCATTGCAACTACATATTTACTGTTGAGAAAGAAGTAGCAAACGAGAAAAGGGTGAGCTCAGGAAAGCTTGTTCTTGTAGATTTGACGGGATCTGAGACGACGGGTGCAGAGGGTGGAGCTCTTGAAGAAGCAAAAACCATTAGAAAATCGCTTCCTGCACTTGGAAATATATTTTATGCTTTGACCTCTGGTCAAGCAAATCACATCCGCTTTCGAGATTCAAAGCTTACTATGATCCTACAGGCCACTCTTGTAAGTACTAGGATGATAACTAAATTTCTGATTAGAATGCTTTAGGAGGTAGCATGAAGTATGTAATAAAATCGAGCATGTTTAAATTGCCACCTCTAGCTTCATCACATCATGCTTCTGGTATTAATTCGCGTTTCTATTATTTGTTCAGGGAGGAAGCTTCCAGACTGCACTACTTTGCTGTTGCTCACCCTCCTTTGTCGTTTTTCAGAGACTCTATCCACTCTACGGTTTGGAGCAATGTATGTCACTTAATTGTTGTGTTTCATAAGCCTGCGCACTGCCGGTTTGCAGGGTTGGGCCACCTGGCCGGTTTTGGCAGCTGGCAGTTGAACCTCTAATCTCCTTTTTTCACAAAATAAAATGCTTTCCAATTCCTCTTATCTCCTTTTTTCACAAAAAAAAAAAGATTCTTCGTTATTTTGTATTTAATTTTGAGAAAATAGTATATTTATTTTACTTTTTTATATAACAAACATACCAACATAATCATATTAAGATTTCAATTCAATATAGTATTTAAGTTTTATGTAATACTTATATATGCTCAGAAATAGTTGTGATGTCATCTTGTTCTTGAGTCTGGTGACCGATGAATCAATATCCGTTTTTAATTCTTGTTTATTTACTTCTTGTTATGGTTTCACAAGAATAAAGCCATTATCAGCTTTTCATGAGACAATGTCCTCAATGAAAGAAACAACAGAAAAGCTTGTTTACACTAATGCTGAGGTAGTACTATTTTATGCCATGTGTGTATGTATGCTGAGGTTAATACTATTTTATGCCATGTGTGTATGTAATGTGTATATGTATACGGATTATGGTAATAGTAAGGTAATATTGCAATGTTTTTGGGATGGCAGCTAATGAGAGAGAACCATAGGCTGAAGGAAATGATGAAGGAGACGTATGAGAAAACGAAGCAGGTGCACAAGGAAATGGTAGTGGATTGTGAGGAGATTTGCACTTGATGAAGAAACTCCAGGCCAGATTAAGAAGATCAGAAGATTATAATTTCCGCTTGGTAGTCTGCTTCTTTGTTCTAGCCAGCGCCGTCATTTTACTATTTTAGCTGTGTCGTTTTCATCTTGAGGGATTACAACTTACAAACGGTGAATGATATCACATGTGGCTTAGTGAACGTGTGCATTTTGGTGAAGAAACTATTGCACTTAATGGCACAATACTTACAGTTTAAAGACGTAGGACTTGTAACTCTAAATGCTCTAAGAAGTAATAACACCTACCTGAATGATACACTGGATTTATGCGTTGTATGAGTTATGTGTAGCCTGTGAAACAAGTAGGGCTATTTGGTCATTGTTAGATGCATTTGAGATTCAATCCACAATGGAAATTGCACGTGTGTTGCAATTGAGCTAAATGCGTTCCCACTCGGGACCATTGAATTCTTAGAATGATTATTATTGTCTTTCCAACGCTTAGAGACTGCATGGTATTCAGATAATTATAAAGTTATGATCTAGTTTTTCGGATAAAAAAATAATTTAGATACTGTGCTTATACTCTTTATGGAATCAATCCATAACCAAAATCCGCCCACTGATGATGCAATCAACATGTTCCATGGGACAAGTGTTTTTCGATGAAGAGGGGTGTTTGGCGTAAATAACAATATCCTGCTTTGTGGTTTCTGCTTTGACTTTTGGTTTCTGCTTTGTGGTTTTGTACATAACCATATCCTAATCTAATTTTGTCTAATCCTATTACATATACACATAAAATAAATACTCCTAAGTTTAGTTTATACTTCAGCATATTTACTATCTCCTTGGAATGTTTTCTCAAGTTTAAGACACCAAAATATACCTTCCATTGTCTTTGACTTAAATAAAAATCGAGTTAATGTTATTAGAAGAGTTTTATACATGAATAAACTTACTTTTTTATTTGTTTGTTGCTATTGTCGTGGATGATATATGGAAGTCCACTAGCATTAGTTGAAAATGTTTGTGTGATCTTGAATACAAAACACCATCTCTCTATTGTTCAAATATATGAACAGATGTAGGGTCAAACGAAAGAATTCTCTCTCATGCATTTTAACAGACATGAGCAGGTTGTGTTTGTAGGTTGGTGGATCAAATACGATACGAAACCGAAAATTGTGTCAAGTATGTGAAACTGAACACGACAAGAATATCCAAGAATTGACACTAACACGATCGGTTTAACAAAAAAATATCTTAATTTTTCTTTTTGCATATTAATAAAGTTATAAATTTACAACAAAAAAATTGCCTATGTATATATAATAGTCAAGTTTAAGCTATACATGTTGATGTTAATTTATTTTTTAAAACTTTGGTATAATTACCCAGAGAATTTTAACACATGAAAGAAAAACACATTTAAAAAATAATAATAATAAAAGGTTGAACAGGTCAACCCACAACCTCGATAAATCAACTCAAACAGAACCTGTTTAGCAAAATGTGTTCGCATGTTTGACTCTAACTTGACTCTGTTAACTTTTAAATTTTATGTTTGGTTCGTGTCGTGTCATAAATTCACACCCTGAAATGATATAAATGCTATGTACTATAGAAGGTGGGAGGATGATTTTTGACACAATTGTAATACAAGTAACCTTTAACACTAATATATGATTAATTGGAGTAAGACAACACAATATTACGAATGGAGCAACTACCACAATAATCATACCGAATAAATCCAATCGATGAAATAAAACGTTCTCACTTCTCACTCACTTAAGTCGAAGTCTCATAGACATGGGCATGTGCTTGTTTGACTTTAGCTATTTTGCTTCAATTGATTTGCTACGTATCAAAACAAAAATTGAAGATTCAGTTATGAAGTCTCGTAGACATGGACATGTGCTTGTTTGACTTTCCTTCCCCTCACTACTTGCCATGCTTTAATAAAATATACAAATTAAAAGAGGTTAAAAAAGGTACGGTTTTGATAGGTGTTTTAAATTCAATTAGGGGCAGTCAAGTTGTTCATAAGTCACTTGATATTGGCTTGTCAAATCGATCCACAAACCCATAATAAGTCTTGTTTAATAAACGTGCTCGAACGTGAAGTTTACTTATCGAGCTCGAGCTGGCTTACGAGCATAAACAAGCCTACCATTAATATAAATTTGTTAAAATATTTTACATATACTTTATATATTTATTGTTATATATATAAAATTATTCTAATGATAACTTAAGAAAATATATGACGTTATGTGTGAAGATTGAAATTTAAAATATGAATAAAATCGATTAAAATGTATATAAATTAACTGATAAATAATAAACGGGCTAAGCTCGAGCTAGCTCAGCAAGGCTCGTTACGCTCCAGTTTATAGTTTTTAACAATCAATCAAGTACATGAAGACAAAGAAAGAGGAATAATAACGATTGAACAAAGGTATATATCAAACATGAGCTGTAAAGTTGGGTACTAGAAAACTAGATCAAATGTTTCCTTCTTACTAAAGTAACTAAACATCATCAATGTTGATAAAATACATAAAACGATCATCATATAATAAAATGTAGAAACATCTTAGATTAAGAATAACCATTGTTGATGTTTTAATCCAACTATGAAAACTGCAGGATACTCTGTTATAATAATGGTATACAAAATTCCATATTTTAAAAACAACTTTTAAATCTGTCATTCATGTTCTTCATCACCACCACCTATATATGCCCTCAAAGAGACAAAATACATTGCACACACCTTTAAATAAGAATTGATTTGTTGACTTTGACCATTTCTTTATAAATTTCTCTGATATTCTAAATATTGAGTGGTTCAGCCTCCAATTCCCTCACTTTATCTTGCCCTGAAACCATTACATATAAATTCAGTTTAGGAATAAAAGAATGTTAGAATAGTAGAACTTAATGGAAAATATAGAACATACTTGATCTTTCTGCAACCCCCAAAAGACGCCTTTGCAACATAGATGCAAGGAAGAGGAAAGCGGAGCACATTCCAAACATCACAGTGATCGGGAACGCATCAACCTACGAAGAAATTTTTTAAATAAAAAAAAAGATTAATACTGGCTCAGTTGAATATGTGTGACGTAAGGGCGGCAATCATGTCGGGTTGACATGTTCGTGCAAAAAAAACATCAACGTTAACGCGAACACACTTAAAATCGTGTAACCCAGTTATCTAAATGAGTAACACGGGTTGTAAATGGGTTAAATTGGTCATAAACGGATTGGCAAGTTGACCTTATAATATAGTTAATTTTTTCCTAATTTTAACCAGGTGAACCTTAACACAACCCGTTTAATTAAAAAAGTTAAATAGGTCAACCTTAATACGACCTGGTTAATACGATTAGAAATGGGTCAATGACAATCCAAAACATGCTTATTGTAGTGTTTTGGTCATGTCAGTAACTACCATCACTAATATGTGTGCATATACAGAGAGAGAGAGAGAGAATACTCACATTGTAAAGCACGATGCACACAAAAATGTTGAGGGGAATTCGGAAAAAGTTCATAATTGTGCTTCTAGCCTCTTCTGGAATGTATTGGGACCTCATTTTCATTATCGATGGCCAAAATAAACCGACACAAGCCTCAAATACACAGAATCCAAGCAGCTGGATACACCCTGCAAATGTTATGCTTCCACCCTTCTCTTTAGAAGGAGCCACCAAAAACTGTTCAAAAAACAAACAAAATCAAACAAATATATTCCTATATATTCATTTTCTAAAATTTAGTTTTATTAATTATATATATATATATAGAGAGAGAGAGAGCCCGGTTAACGTACAACTGTACAAGACCACCTTATCGTGCGATGCATACATGATATCTCAACCGCACATCTGATCTAATCTAGGCCTTCAATTTAACGCGGTGGCACAATAGTAATTAATTTTGCATATTTACGCACGATATGTACATAATTACGCATGGGTTGGGTTAAAACCTAACTACGCACTTTATTTGCATAATTACGCATGGGTTGGGTTAACCCTAATTACGCATGTTATATGGGTGGCCGCATACCGTCGCACGTTGAGTGCCTTTTGTATCTAAACCTTTCACAACATATATATGTGGATAATACAGTTATGCAATCATATTCAAGACATTAATTATTTATAAACTCAGAAAAAAAAAAAACAAATAAAATGTTGGCGGGTCAATCCAACCCACTTTGACCCATAATGAAATGACCCATTTTGACATGTCCCCGACCCGCTTAATCAGCCCTTTTCCCTACCACTATATATGTGGATAATACAGTTATGCAATCATATTCAAGACATTAATTATTTATAAACTCAGAAAAAAAAACAAATAAAATGTTGGCGGGTCAATCCAACCCACTTTGACCCACAATGAAATGACCCATTTTGACATGTCCCCGACCCGCTTAATCAGCCCTTTTCCCTACCACTATATATGTGGATAATACAGTTATGCAATCATATTCAAGACATTAATTATTTATAAACTCAGAAAAAAAAAACAAATAAAATGTTGGCGGGTCAATCCAACCCACTTTGACCCACAATGAAATGACCCATTTTGACATGTCCCCGACCCACTTAATCAGCCCTTTTCCCTACCACTAGTTAACATAAATAAGATTAACAAGAGGAAGTGTGCCACATACACTTGTGATGACAGGAAGCAAGAGAGATGCAGAAGAGACGACAAAAACGATTTGCATGTAGCTTTCAACTTTAACTGACGCGCGGGCCAAAAGCCGAGAAGCCAAAGAACTTCCCAACATGGACGATAGCATGAAAATAGAGAAAATAAAACCATGTGGAATATCTTCACCATTCGGGCTCAAAGCAGGAGTCCACAAAAACACAAAAGTGTACATGGAACCTTCAAATAAGGATTGAATCGCACCCAATAATGCTATCTTTTCATCTGATTTCACAAAATTATATAATCAATATTATATTAAAAATAACTAATTGAAAATAGATAATATATGTATATATATATGTGTGTGTGTGTGTGTGTAGGGTGAGGATCCAGAGAGAACCACAAGTTATTTAAGAACTTGAGAGAACCACTATCAACCAAGTAAAACTTTTTATTTTTTTCAATGTTTTTGATTAAAAGGTTATTATTGTAAAAATAGAAAAAAAAAACAAAAAAAAATATATGTAGATTGATGATATACACATGTAGCATGCAAATGTACACATGTGTAAATATATATATATGTAGTTTACGATGTACGTGTATGTAACCCGTCGATCTGCGTATATTTTTTCAAATTTTCTTTTATTTGGGTAAAGATTAATAACAAATAAATAAAAGCAATAAAAAAATCTTAAAAATTGCTTGGTTGATAGTGGTTCTCACTTCTCTCGGTTCGCAAATCTCCCTTTGGTTCTAGTTTGATCCCAATCCTATATATATGTGTGTGTTTTTGCGTATGTATGTATGTGTGTGTGTATATATTATGTAGAGAGAGATATACATACCGGATGCAATTGCTACAGCAGCTCCCCTGAATTGGGTCATTAAATCTTTGCTTTCTGACGGGTCACCGTAATTTTCGGTCCAAGATGCTAGAATGATAGCCATGCCAATGGCAAGAAAGATGGAAGCCGCATCAAAAGGAGCCACTGGCCCCATAGCCAACGAACCGACTAACAGATTCCCAAATAAACCAGCCAATATGGCAACAAGCCCGTTTCCAAGAAATATCGCCTTCGAGAATGTTATTGATAGCCATTGTTGCTCAAAACCCCTCTACAATGTAACATTAAATAATTTCACCTCCATAGCATAAATCTTTTGTTATGAACTGATATCATGGCAATAAGTTTTTAATTATTATGAAATCAATAACGCAAAAATTGTTATAGGAACTAGATAATTTGATAAACAGATTCAATTTGTTTTCTGAAACAATCACTTTTGTAAATCCATCTGTTTTGAACAAATTTCACAAACTTTATATCCTATTTTTCTTCACAAAACTGCATTTTTTGGTCGTTTTATCTGTTATTTTAACAAATACTCAGAGCTTTTAAACAGTCAGCATTTTATCATCTAACTATTGGAACTTCAAACAGCAAAAGCGGATCTAAACACGATCTTTTACTGTCGATTTTGTTACAGCTGATTAATAGATTCAGATTATTCAACTATTACATAATCAATTTCCAAACACAATCCAAACACCTCTCACCTTGTTGTGTTCAGCAACAAGCCACGATTCAAAAGCCGAGAACAGGAGAGAAGTAGCAATCCCTCCCAATATACGTCCCACCATCAGAATTCGGTACTCAGGTGAATGCTTGGTGATGCAACTCAAAATGTAAGTTATGCAGTATGTAACCGAAGCTCTTTTTCGACCACTGAATTTAAACCAGTATGTTTCAAGTCAGATTCAACATAACACTAACAATTACATAAACTTGAAAAAAACCTTAGTAAAATTTTTGGAAGGAAATGCAAAATTACTGTTTATCAGCTAATGATCCAACAATTGTCCCAAACAGCATAGAAGATCCAAATCCGGCAATAAACAGCTGCCCGATCTCACCTTTACCGAAACCATACGTCGTGTAAAGGTAGTACACATAAGGTCCCTGCAGCCAATCACCAGCTACAACCACCATAGAATTTGTCACAAATAAGCTCAACATTTTCCAAAAATATCACATTGATTATCATTTCAAAATACCCTCATCCACTGGTTCTCTAACTGGTTTGGTTAACCTAACCGCGGGTTGTTTTCTCATTTTTGCTTTAATTGGTTATTACTTAAACTGGTTCGGTTATTCACTTTGACCTATTCGGTTTATAATCGGTTAATTAACCGGTTATTTTCAAAAAAGAACAACATTTTTTCGGTTTTTATACGGTTAAAAAATAACTGGTTAATTCTAAAAAGATCCGTAACCGATTACTAACCGACAGTTAAAATAACCACTGATCGGTTACTCCTCGATCAGTTCTTAACTGGTTCCGGTTTTGATTACTAACTAGTTATTTTGTGCATCTCTACCTACACTACCTACACATTATGGATCCAAAAATACATCAAACTATCACATACAACAAAATCAAGCATATCTTTAAAACTAACCACTTAATAACCTAGATCTAAAAAAAACTATCAACTTTATCAACAATCAAACAAATCTTGAACAACCCAGATCCAATTCATCATCATAACCCTCAAATCACAAGAATCAAGACAAATCAAGAACAATTAACAACAACCCATTACAGATAACATGAACATAATGTGAACAAAAATGTACCACCAAACAAAAGCAAAAACATTTACCCATCATGAGTGAGTACACAAGGAGGTAATTGTTCTTGAAAGAGTTGAAAGCAGATGAAGTATTGATCCGATCTTTGTTATTCTTGCTGAGCTCCATTGTTGCAACCACAACAGCAAGACCCCCAAACACTATCAAGTAAAAAAGCTCCATTGTTCTTGATTTTGATCTCAAATTGGGTTAATATTTCGATCTGGGTATTTTGGGAGAATGTGAATGGAAAAAAGAAAGCAGAGATCTTTACAGAAAAACCTCTGTTTGAAGTGTGATGGAAGAGTGGATATATATATATATATATATATATTGACACTCTGTATGGGGATCCAATCTAAGGCTAAAAGCCCCTCATATACTAGCCAAAGGGTGTCGTTGAAGGGTATGCGATCTAGATTATTTTTTGTTTCCTTGGATAACTACAAATACTGAAATAGTAAACGCGTTTATGTTCTAAAAACAAAATTGGATGTTCTTTTTTTAATAATTTAAGTCGTCTAAAAACATGAATAGGGCCGGAACTAAAAGGGGTTAAGAGGGTCCTTATCACCCTTCAACCATCAATTTCTTAAAATTTTACAAATGATAGTGAGATTTTTTTTATAAAAAACATGATTTTGACTTTTTAGTTATAATTGATAAAAAAAATCGTATGATAAACCTTCCATAAAAATGTTATGGTTTCATCACTATACATAATATCACACGTACAACCTAATAAATGTACATGGTTTATGTGTACTTTAAAGTGAGATAATTCAAACACACTGTTTTAGTGGTTTGGACATGCCATTATAGTCGCATAAGTCATTCACGTTACAAATTGGGACACCTTGGATGCCCAGTGTTTATTTAATGAACATTTGTATTTGAAATTTGACACATTGTTTAACTAGGTAGGAAGAAAAAAAAACAAGTAATAAACCATCATTTAATTAATCAAATCCTTAAATCCACTATTCATTTTTTTAACAAAAAGAATATTACGTGTAAACTCATTCTATTCAGGGCTACATCCAAGGTCAAATCCCCGACCGTCATGACAACGTGCCCCCCGATGCACGGGAACCAGATGGAATTCATAAACCCTCGTCCCGCATCAGGTTCAAACCCGGGATTAAAGCTCCGATTCATCCATTTACCCAGATGTCCATCGAAAATGACCCAAACGAGAATCGAACATGTGTCTTCACTAGCGATGGCAGACAAATTAACCGCTGAATCAAATTATCGGGAAAACTCCATTATTCATTTAATGTTCATTCTTTGTTTTCCAAAATTAAACCTCAAAGATTTTAAAAACAATAAGGAAGAAACATAAGAAAGGTTACGATTAAGGAGGCCATAACGCGTGTGAAATTATAAGGTTATATATATATATATATATGGATTTTCTCGCCGTGCGTTGTGGCAAGGAATCTTTGTACGAACCAAACGCTAAAGTTGCAATATATAAACGTAACAAAAGACCAACAAAAAACTGTAACAAATTAAAGAAAAATGTGGTGACGTGATATAGTGACCCAAATGATGGTGGTTATGTGGTATTGCGCCATTTTCATAAGAATTCATATCGCTTATTTAGATTTTTTTCTAAAACAAAACTAACGAACGAAACTTACAATAGGAAAATAAAATTATTAGGTTAAAAGCGCATATAATTTATAGTATAAGGGTTGATTTGAAAAACTTCTAAAAACTTAGAAAAACCCAATATACCAGCTATAGTTATTTTTGTGATGTTATTTAATATAAAATAAACGGTGTAATAAATAAAAATGTAAAAAAATGTAGAACTACGTAAAATCTTAATAAATTAACATTGTTAATTTTTAACCACTTATGTTTCACTAATAATAATGATAAAAAATCTGAAAAGATTTGATGTAAGAGTATATTATTATTTTATGACATTTATTTATATAATACATATAGAAAAATATTACTTTAGCGGCAAAACAAAAAGTAAAAAAAATATAGCTAAAAATAAACATAAAAAAGTTCATCTAGTTAAAATGATGTTGTTTATAACATTTTTAATGTTTAACCGATAATAATGATAAAAAAATCTAAAGCTGAAAAGATTTGATATAAGAGTATATTATTCTATGACATTTATTTAGATAATACATAAAGCAAAAATGGTACTTTAGTGGCAAAACATAAAATAAACAAATGTGGGTAAAAATAAACATAAAAAAATTCATATATATATATATATATATATATATATATATATATATATAGGGTGAGGCTATTGTGAGAAAATTTAAAAGTGTGAGAAATGATAAGAAAGAATCTAAACCATTAGATATTTAATCTAATGGTTGAGATCATATTGACAATTCTGTAAATAATGTTGACTATTAAACTAACTAATTTTCTAGATTAAGGGTATAAATGTAAATTTAATATTTTTAAATTAAGAAACTAACATTAATACACATTCAAAGTTCCCCTCTTTTTTTTAAACATCAATAACTTTTTATACGTAACTCTTTTTTTAAAAAAATTACACCATAATAACGACTGTTTTTTATCTTTAATATGAGTACCATATTGATATACTTATGTAGAGACAAAAATTACGTCTCGCTTGGATTTTTTAGTCATTAGGTGTTATTTTCTTATGTTTCAATATACAATGGTGTTTTAATATTAGGGTGTTATTGTTATATTTATGTTCTCGTAGATTATGCCTTCAATTACATGTTGTGTATTTTTAGATTATGTTGTTATCCTGTTAATTTAATGTAGACAAATCCTTGCATTGTTGTGGTTTCTGGTGTCATTAGTAGGTTCTTTGATTCAAGAGTAGAGTGTTATTTTTGTTTTTATATATTTAGGGTGTTTTTGTTTTGATTCTGATTAAAGTGTTGATGGTGTTATATTAGGGTGTTATTTCTGTTATATTCAATGTTAGGGTGTTTTTTATAAGATGTGCCTTCAATATAACGTTGTGGTGTTTTTATGGTTATGTGTTATATTTGTTATATTTCTTTCTTTATAAGATGTATGCCTTCAATATAATGTTGTGGTGTTTTTTGAGTTAGGGTGTTTTTATGAGTTATATTTTGTTCTTTATAAGATTATGCCTTAGTATACATGTTGTGGTGTTTTCATGAGTTAGGGTGTTATTTCAAATTCGAAAATCCCTACAATAACTGCCAAATATCGGTTGCATATATTCATTCCATAATTAGATTTATTAGTTAAATTACACTTATACACCTTAAACTACCAAAATAAAAAAGGACATCATTCACCTCCATATCTTATCTTATCCTATAGGGTGAGGTTCATGTGAGAAAAATTTAAAAAGTATGATAAGGATAAGAAACAATCTAAACCATTAGATATTTAATCTAATGGTTGAGATTATAGTGACAATTCTGTAAATAATGTTGACTATTAAACTAACTAATTTTCTAGATTAAGGGTATAAAGGTAAATTTAATATTTGTAAATTAAGAAACTAACATTAATACAGATCAAAGTTGCCCCCTTCTTTTAAACATCAATAACTTTTTATACTAACTCTTTTTTTAAAAAATTACACCATAATAACGACTGTTTTTTATCTTTAATATAGTACATATTGATATACTTATGTAGAGACAAAAATTACGTCTCGCTTGGATGTTTTAGTCCATGGTGTTTTTTCTATGTTCATACAATGGTGTTTTAATTTGTAGGGTGTTATTTTGGTTAATTTATGTTCTTCGTAAGATGTATGCCTTCAATATACATGTTGTGTTTTTTATGAGTTATGTTGTTATTCCTGTTATATTTAATGTTAGACAAAGGTCCTTGCATTGTTGTGGTTTCTGGTGTCTTTAGTAGGTTCTGTTGCATTCAAAGAGTTAGAGTGTTTTTTGTTTTTATATATTTAGGGTGTTATTTTTGTTTTGATTCTGATTAAAGTGTTGATTGGTGTTATTATTAGGGTGTTATTTCTGTTATATTCAATGTTAGGGTGTTTTTATAAGATTGTGCCTTCAATATAACTGTTGTGGTGTTTTTATGAGTTATGGTGTTATATTGTTATATTTCTTTTTATAAGATGTATGCCTTCAATATACATGTTGTGGTGTTTTTTGAGTTAGGGTGTTTTTATGAGTTATATTTCTGTTCTTTATAAGATGTATGCCTTAAGTATACATGTTGTGGTGTTTTCATGAGTTAGGGTGTTATTTCAAATTCGAAAATCCCTACAATAACTGCCAAAAATCGGTTGCATATATTCATTCCATAATTAGATTTATTAGTTAAATTACACTTATACCCTTAAACTACCAAAATAAAAAAGGACACATGTCACCTCCATAATCTTACTTATCCTATAGGGTGAGGTTCATGTAGAAAAATTTAAAAGTATGAGAAGGATAAGAAACAATCTAAACCATTAGATATTTAATCTAATGGTTGAGATTATAGTGGCAATTCTGTAAATAATGTTGACTATTAAACTAACTAATTTTCTAGATTAAGGGTATAAAGGTAAATTTAATATTTGTAAATTAAGAAACTAACATTAATACAGATACAAAGTTTCCCCCTTCTTTTTAAACATCAATAACTTTTTATACATAACTCTTTTTTTTTAAAATACACCATAATAACGACTGTTTTTTATCTTTAATATGAGTACAATATTGATATACTTATGTAGAGACAAAAATTACGTCTCGCTTGGATGTTTTAGTCCATGGTGTTTTTTCTATGTTCATACAATGTGTTTTAATTGTAGGGTGTTATTTTGGTTATATTTATGTTCTTCGTAAGATGTATGCCTTCAATATACATGTTGATGTTTTTATGAGTTATGTTGTTATTCCTGTTATATTTAATGTTCAGGACAAAGGTCCTTGCATTGTTGTGGTTTCTGGTGTCTTTAGTAGGTTCTGTTGCCTTCAAAGAGTTAGAGTGTTATTTTTGTTTTTATATATTTAGGGTGTTTTTTGTTTTGATTCTGATTAAAGTGTTGATTGGTGTTATATTAGGGTGTTATTTCTGTTATATTCAATGTTAGGGTGTTTTTTTATAAGATTTGTGCCTTCAATATAACTGTTGTGGTGTTTTTATGAGTTATGGTGTTATATTTTATTCTTCTTTATAAGATGTATGCCTTCAATATACATGTTGTGGTGTTTTTTTGAGTTAGGGTGTTTTTATGAGTTATATTTCTGTTCTTTATAAGATGTATGCCTTAAGTATACATGTTGTGGTGTTTTCATGAGTTAGGGTGTTATTTCAAATTCGAAAATCCTACAATAACTGCCAAAAATCGGTTGCATATATTCATTCCATAATTAGATTTATTAGTTAAATTACACTTATACCCTTAAACTACCAAAATAAAAAAGGACACATGTCACCTCCATAATCTTACTTATCCTATAGGGTGAGGTTCATTGAGAGAAAATTTAAAAGTATGAGAAGGATAAGAAACAATCTAAACCATTAGATATTTAATCTAATGGTTGAGATTATAGTGGCAATTCTGTAAATAATGTTGACTATTAAACTAACTAATTTTCTAGATTAAGGGTATAAAGGTAAATTTAATATTTGTAAATTAAGAAACTAACATTAATACAGATACAAAGTTTCCCCTTCTTTTTTAAACATCAATAACTTTTTATACATAACTCTTTTTTTTTTAAAAATACACCATAATAACGACTGTTTTTTATCTTTAATATGAGTACAATATTGATATACTTATGTAGAGACAAAAATTACGTCTCGCTTGGATGTTTTAGTCCATGGTGTTTTTTCTATGTTCATACAATGTGTGTTTTAATTGTAGGGTGTTATTTTGGTTATATTTATGTTCTTCGTAAGATGTATGCCTTCAATATACATGTTGTGATGTTTTTATGAGTTATGTTGTTATTCCTGTTATATTTTAATGTTCAGACAAAGGTCCTTGCATTGTTGTGGTTTCTGGTGTCTTTAGTAGGTTCTGTTGCCTTCAAAGAGTTAGAGTGTTATTTTTGTTTTATATATATTTAGGGTGTTATTTTTGTTTTGATTCTGATTAAAGTGTTGATTGGTGTTATATTAGGGTGTTATTTCTGTTATATTCAATGTTAGGGTGTTTTTTTATAAGATTGTGCCTTCAATATAACTGTTGTGGTGTTTTTATGAGTTATGGTGTTATATTTATCTTCTTTTATAAGATGTATGCCTTCAATATACATGTTGTGGTGTTTTTATGAGTTAGGGTGTTTTTATGAGTTATATTTCTGTTCTTTATAAGATGTATGCCTTAAGTATACATGTTGTGGTGTTTTCATGAGTTAGGGTGTTATTTCAAATTCGAAAATCCCTACAATAACTGCCAAAAATCGGTTGCATATATTCATTTCCATAATTAGATTTATTAGTTAAATTACACTTATACCCTTAAACTAACAAAATAAAAAGGACACATGTCACCTCCATAATCTTACTTATCCTATAGGGTGAGGTTCATGTGGGAAAAATTTAAAAGTATGAGAAGGATAAGAAACAATCTAAACCATTAGATATTTAATCTAATGGTTGAGATTATAGTGGCAATTCTGTAAATAATGTTGACTATTAAACTAACTAATTTTCTAGATTAAGGGTATAAAGGTAAATTTAATATTTGTAAATTAAGAAACTAACATTAATACAGATGCAAAGTTTCCCCTTCTTTTTAAACATCAATAACTTTTTATACATAACTCTTTTTTAAAAAAAATTACACCATAATAACGACTGTTTTTTATCTTTAATATGAGTACCATATTGATATACTTATGTAGAGACAAAAATTACGTCTCGCTTGGATGTTTTTAGTCCATGGTGTTTTTTCTATGTTCATACAATGGTGTTTTAATTGTAGGGTGTTATTTTGGTTATATTTATGTTCTTCGTAAGATGTATGCCTTCAATATACATGTTGTGGTGTTTTTATGAGTTATGTTGTTATTCCTGTTATATTTAATGTTGAGGACAAAGGTCCTTGCATTGTTGTGGTTTCTGGTGTCTTTAGTAGGTTTCTGTTGCTTAAAGAGTTAGAGTGTTATTTTTGTTTTTATATATTTAGGGTGTTATTTTTGTTTTGATTCTGATTAAAGTGTTGATTGGTGTTATATTAGGGTGTTATTTCTGTTATATTCAATGTTAGGGTGTTTTTTTATAAGATGTGTGCCTTCAATAAAACTGTTGTGGTGTTTTTATGAGTTATGGTGTTATATTTGTTTATTTCTTTTTATAAGATGTATGCCTTCAATATACATGTTGTGGTGTTTTTATGAGTTATTATAATTTCTGTTATTTATAAGATGTATGCCTTAAGTATACATGTTGTGGTGTTTTCATGAGTTAGGGTGTTATTTCAAATTAGAAAATCCTACAATAACTGCCAAAAATCGGTTGCATATATTCATTCCATAATTAGATTTATTAGTTAAATTACACTTATACCCTTAAACTAACAAAATTTAAAAAGGACACATGTCACCTCCATAATCTTTCTTATCCTATAGGGTGAGGTTCATGTGGGAAAATTTAAAAGTATGAGAAGGATAAAAAACAATCTAAACCATTAGATATTTAATCTAATGGTTGAGATTATAGTGGCAATCTGTAAATAATGTTGACTATTAAACTAACTAATTTTCAAGATTAAGGTATAAAGGTAAATTTAATATTTGTAAATTAAGAAACTAACATTAATACAGATGCAAAGTTCCCCTTCTTTTTTAAACATCAATAACTTTTTATACATAACTCTTTTTAAAAAAAATTACACCATAATAACGATTGTTTTATATCTTTAATATGAGTACCATATTGATATTTATGTAGAGACAAAAATTACGTCTCGCTTGGATGTTTTACTCCATGGTGTTTTTTCTATGTTCATACAATGGTGTTTTAATTGTAGGGTGTTATTTTGGTTATATTTCTGTTTTCGTAAGATGTATGCCTTCAATATACATGTTGTGGTGTTTTTATGAGTTATGTTGTTATTCCTGTTATATTTAATGTGAGGACAAAGGTCCTTGCATTGTTGTGGTTTCTGGTGTCTTTAGTAGGTTTCTGTTGCCTTTAAAGAGTTAAGAGTGTTATTTTTGTTTTTATATATTTAGGGTGTTATTTTTGTTTTGATTCTGATTAAAGTGTTGATTGGTGTTATATTAGGGTGTTATTTGTGTTATATTCAATGTTAGGGTGTTTTTTATAAGATGTATGCCTTCAATATAACTGTTGTGGTGTTTTATGAGTTATGATGTTATTTTTGTTATATTTCTCTTCTTTATAAGATGTATGCCTTTAATATAGATGCTCTGGTGTTTTTATAAGTTAGGGTGTTTTTATGAGTTAGAGTGTTATTTTAAATTTGAAAATCCCTGTAGTAACTGCCAAAAATCAGTTATATACATTCATTTCATAATTAGATTTTATTAGTTAAATTACACTTATACCCTTAAACTACCAAAATAAAAAGGGACACATGTCACCTCCATAATCTTTCTTATCCTTCTCACACTTTTAAATTTTTCATATGAACCTCTATATGTATATATATATATATAACACATGTTAAAAGCAAAAACCCAGGACCATCGAACCAATTTTAAAAAAAAAAACATAATCATTAATAGAAACTATAGCTAACACACACATATATAAATGCCGGTTAACGTATAAGAGCCCTTATCCTACATTACGTACGTGATCATCCCAACCGTACGATCTGGTGTGAATTCAATCTTTAACATGCGATTTTGTGAGACAAAAAACATGCGAATTTGAATTCCATACCCATGCGATTTCACACTTATACGCATCCGCCTTTCAATATAACATGCGATTCAGGGTCGCGTACAATCGTACGATAAGAGCTCTTGTACGTTATACTTTTTCTATATATATATATATATATTAACAAAGATATGCATATGTGTAAACACATAGTTTTCATAATATTGGCCATAACACGCTTCCTAGGCCAAGAAATCCTTCGCTTGATAATATCAGAAACTAATCCATAGTCTTGAGAATAGCCATAATATTTATGAAATTTGTTTGAGCATTTATTATTCTAAATGTCATCACAAGAAATTCATAATGACTATCCCTAGTTTCGAGGGTTGTCTTGGGTATGTTATCTTCATGAAACTTCAATTGATGGTGTACTGATCGAAGATCTAATTTTGAGACAAAACTCGATCCGTGGAGTAATAGATCATCAAGAAAATTCTTGATAAATGATATTTATTCTTTATAGTAACCTAATTCGGGTCTCTATAATCTATACGTATACGCGTAGATCCATCTTTTTTCTTTACGAACAAAATAGGAGCTCCTTGACGTGGTGTAGAGTGTATATAAAAAGTAGTATATTTTAGTATATTTTAATCATTTATAAAAACACAATAAAATACTATCACACTAAACTTTCACGTTGAGCAAGTGCATCCATCATTAATGTAATATAGTTTGGCAAGATTCCGAGGTCGTCCAAGAATACAACAACTTTTAGTACCGAGTTCGTAAATGTCTATCTAATCAATCCAAAAGTAAAAGGTTAAATTTGTAGCTCATAAAATTAAAAATAAAGAGATAAAAAGACAGATTTGTAATCAATGATAAGAAAATTGGTGTTTGGGATATTTGTTACCTCTTGATGCTTCGTTAACAAAAGTCATCATAAATCACAAGAGCTCGTTTTTTAGGCAAGAAGTTGTATTCTATTAATGTCATATAATTGTGAAATTCTGCTTTAGGCCCTCTCTTACACTTAACCATATTGGTTTGAATCAGCAAGAAACGCCCCGTAACGTTGGAGCAAATCACAACAATATTTTCAAATCATGATGGAAACTATATTGTGGTTTAGTATTAGGTAATCAAATAATAATAAGAGGTTTATACGACCCATCACTATTGAACTACTGGCTTGATCTTATCTCCCAAAGAGTAGGGACGGTAATATAAACTAAGTCTTCGGCGCTTTAATCTTACTCCACGCTTTGGCAAGAATTTATCAAAGCCAAAGTCTCATACCAAAACCTCTGACCCTCTTTCAAGCAATTAACATTTTGACTCTACATAGACATAGAAAATATGAATGTTTCGCGCTAGCGGAAACACAAGATTGCTGGTTAATTTTTAAGGACATAGAAGAAAGATCACATGGACCGCGCTAGTGGCGACACATATGTTTCACTCACTTTCAATATGTATATCTTACTTAAAGTCATTAACAGACACACACTTCTTGTTAGTCCTTAGCTTGTTTTAGTTAGGACCCCATTAGGGGGTTTGTTTCCCCTAAACACTCACAAGAACCTTAGCCAAGAATGGCCATCAAAATAGTTTTCATCAACCTTGAAAGGATTTTATTAATCACTAAATGGTTGATTACACATCATTATTGTTCATACTAACCTTGATGATTACAATGATTAGAGAAAATGGGTAGAATAAGAGTGTGTTTGGAGAAGAGGAAAGGCTAGCCAAGGCTCTCTATTTATAGTTGTTGGAGGTCGAGGCACGTGGCTTGCCTGTTGAAATATAACCGGATCAATGCTAGAACCATGCACGGGGCGTATCTTCAGGGTACAACCCCTAGTCAAATTTGCAGGGCCCACTAGATCTTTGAAATCTTTCAAGGATATGATTTTTTGTCTTTTGTGGTTGAGCCACGTCTCATGCCTTCAGGGATGAGGCATGTTTGGTTTCTTTCTTAGCTGAATTCGAAGACGATCTTCAAAAGTTGTTGTTGTCCTTTGGCATGAGGCATGGAGCGTGCTTGGATAACTTTTCAACAAATCTTTAGATGTTTGCCTAGAATTGCTTTGTTTGTTTAATTTAGGTGTTTTTTTCCTGAATATAAAGAATAAACCAAATTAAGTCTATTTCAAATATATTTCTAACAAATCTAATAAAAAGTGGGTTTAATTTGATATGAAAAAACATCTATATTTATGTATGTATCACTCCTAAGGTGATGAGCTTGGCCTAATGAAGCCTTTATCCAATAGCTCATGAAGTTGTTTCATAAGTTCCTGCATCTCTAATGGCGCTAAAGGATATGGTGCTTTAGAGATTGGAGTTGTTTAGGTTAGCAATTCAATTTCGAATTCCACTTGTCTATCTGGTGGAATTCCTGTAAAATCATCTGGAAACACTTATGGATAGAACTACCAAGACATTTTTATTTTCTTTTCTTGTTATATGTTTAAGGATTAAGTTAAATATTCAACATAACCTTTCCTTAATAACTTATTTGCTTTCATTGTTGAAAGGACTTCTATTGTTTGCTCTTTTCTATCTCTATATACCTTAATTAATTTTCCATCTTGTACTTGAATAACTATTGTCTTTACATCACATCCAATATGTGCTGTATTCGTAGCTAGCGGATCCATTCCTAGAACTATGTCAAACCCTCCTAAATGGGTAATAGTTGGCTATCCAATTCTATGGTACAACCAATAATATTTTAGAGATTTGAATTAGATTACCATCAATAGTTTCTACTTTTACAACATTTTCTAGTCCTTGGGTATTTTTATCCATTCAAGGACTAAATGAAACTGATATAAACCTCTTAGACACTTAAATCAAATAATACATTATCATAGATATTATTGAAAAGAAACGTACTAGTGACCAAGTCGTCGATTTCCTTAACCTCTTTAGCGTTCCTGACGAATGCTCGTGCATTTCTTCGTACCGGTCTTTCATTCATCTTTTATTTAGATGTCCTTAGCTTAGGTTTTGGGCATTCGAGATGATCAAAATCTCCGCATTCATAATATTTGCGGATCTTATATTTTTTTTGCCATGTGCCCTTTTATGTTACAGTAATAGCATACTTGTTTTTGGCACGAACTTGTATGCTCCTTGTAGCATCTTTTACATTCTACTATGGCATTCCCATATTCTTTCTTCCTCGGTTTGAATTTCTTTCCACCTTTATTTTCATCCTACTTCCTTAATTTGTTGTCGTCTCCTTTCCCTAATTTTATTATTTCATTTATGAGAGTACCTCCAAGGTCTGCTATTGACTGATAAGTTTGACGGTTAGCGGCTTTATCCATACCTTTGAATTCTTCTACAAGACCCCAAACATAACGACATATACGTTTGCATTCGAGGGTTACCAGATGTGGGACTAATTGTGACATTTCATTGAATTTGGTTCAGTAGACTCTATGAGCCATGCCTACCATTTCTAACTTTGTAAACTCTGCTTGTATCGTGTTTATTTCACTTGCCGAGCGTAACTTGTACATCACTAATTCTTTGAAGTAATTCCAGCTCATCTTGTACACCATTTCTTTGCCACAGGTCTACAAAATTCTTTTCCACCAGAATAAGGCTTCTGATTTAAAAGAATGAGTAGCATACTTATCCTTGTCTTCTTCTGTGCAGTCACTTATACCAAGAACTGCTTCTATTTCTTCTAACCCTTAACAACTTCTCTAGTTTCTTTCTTTCCATCAAAACTTGTAGCGTTACTAGACATAATTTTTTTTAATAATATTTCTTCTTTGTTTCCTAATTCTCAGTTTTGTGATGTAAATTGTGATTTTCAGAATAACGAGTCTTACTTGTGTAAATTCTGCTGATGTTTCTATCATTTCTAATAGGAATGGAAAAAGTACTTCCTTCATTCTAACGTGCACCTTCTTTGTTTTCTTTAAGACTTTTTGTGATATTTGGCAATGCTTTCACAATTTTTATGGATTTGGTCATTTCTGAGGCTTTATTATAAGAAAACATCGTTCTTTTTTTAATTAATGTAGGTCTTTTAGGCTTCAAAAATGAAAAGAAGCAAAAAAAAGGAAAAACAGAGGAAAGATTGCAATTTCAACTCATGCATGGTCGTGCACCATACTGGCACGCCCATGCCACCTCAAGTCCACCTTCAACAAAGAAAAAAAAAGAGAAGAACTAAAGATGCATGACCGTGCACAACCAAACAATAAGAGAAAAATAAAAAAAGACAAAAAGAGACAGCAAGTATGACAACTGGGGGATCCTGTCTAGACACCTATCCACATGCACGACCATGCATTGAACAGGCATGGACGTGCTTGTACCAGACGCCCACATGGTACCGGCTTTTGGAAACTTTCCGACAAATAGGACATGCATGACCATGAGTAGCCTATAAATAGGGCCCACTTGCAATCATTTGGAGGTTTGCCAAGAAGTACCACTTGTGCCTTTTGTTAGTTAAAGAGTAGTTTTCTCTCTTCTTGTGCCCTAGTGCAAAGAAGAACGTAGAGAGATCCGTGGTGGAGGCCTTCGAGCCGACCGACCCCTCTCCATAGATAGAATTTTGACATTTTTCCTTGTTCGCATTTCAATAAAATGGCATCAATAGTTTAGTTCACCAATTAATAATGTAATTTTGAGGGTTGAGGAACACTTTATACGCACTTTCACTTAGGTTTGATGAGCACACGAGTCGGTAATCTTCATTGGTTAAAGTGTAGTCATCTTCAAATGGTTGTAGTCTTCTAGCTTCCTTACTTTCTTGGATTATTAAACTTATTTGATGTAGTATTCTATTTTTCAAATTATTAGCGTGTTTATCTTTTTACTAATTCTCGGTTTTGTTATCTTTTGTGAAAGGATCACTTGGCTCTTAACAAATTAACTTAATTTGACTAAATTAATCTAACTTAACTAGCTAGGATGCGTACGAATTTTGGTACCCTTAATCCGATTCGATGTAAGCTTCTATTATTGAACAAGATCTTACAAGTTAAGCTTCTAGTATTAAACCAGATCCTACTAGGGGCTTCTGGTATTGAGCCAAATCCGGGTGACAAGAATCTAGTACAACACCAGATTGGGTGAAAAGGCTTTTGGTATTTCACCAAGATCCTTATTGAGGCTTATGGTAAAGGATTAGATCCACTTAGGGGTAATTAGTGTGGGGTTGGCTAATCTGGCAAAGTGACGCTACTGAAAATACTGTTACCAAGTACTTATGTCTTTGATGAAGCCGTAAAAGGGATGATGACTAGAGAGGTGCGCGAGGTAGAAATATTAAAGGAAGAACTACTTTGTTTATTTGGTAACATTATTAATTTGGAAGTTATTTGCCCCAATAAAGATCCTAACCAAATTTTTGAGTTTAAGCATGGAAAAACACAAACTAATAAAGTTACTAAAAGATAATAAATTCAAGACGACCTTAAACCAGTCTTGTTGTAACTTATTGTTAACTAGTCTTGAAATTAGGGATGGTCGAGTGAAGAGCATATAAAAAATGACAACTTTAAACCAGTCTATCAAAATGCTGTAATAAATCTGAAGGAAATACGTTAACCTTAACAAGAGTCTCTTTCCATTTTTACAACTAAAAATATAAATAAGGAAAACTCGCTTTTGAAAGAGCAACTCGGTGGTGGCAGGGATTTGCTTGTAGTACCCCAAACTTTTTAAAGAGTTGTATAAATTGAGTAACCAAAGTAGGAGCCAAGTTGACCAGGAATGCTAGCTTACGGGCATAAATCCTTATAAATTATCCACACTATTAATAATCATAAAATGTTAATATTAAATAAGCAAGACCTGTCCAAAAGAATCCCTTGTTTAACATTATAGTTTACTAATCTACTTATATAATAAACCAGTCAAACGACAGTGGAAGGTTGCGTAGGGGAAGTCGTGTCCTTGGATGATACTTGGTTCTTATCTAAACTATACTACATTGCGATAGGTCCACTTGCCTATTGTGTGTATTTTAATTAATAATCATAATCATTTTATAAATTTAAAACTTTGACTAAAGTGTTCATAATATTGACTAAAAATCACTACCTAAAAACACATATCACCCATTCCAATGCATAGGTTTGAATTTGGTGATCCTTGGGGATTACCGTGTCATGTAACGATAAACTCTGAAATGAACATTGGTGATAACCAGGTTAATCACTAAAATCCTGAATTTTCCGAATATACTTGTATTATATTAAAATGGCATATTATACATGATTTTAATGTGATTACATGCAAAACCAAAATTTTGAGGTTTAGTCTTGTAATGTCCAAAATTTCACGTGCGTTCTGTATTTATATTATCTTTTGTAGATAGAATACACTATCTAGCACATAATATTTATCAAAACTAGTTAAATTTTGTAAAACCTAGTAACTATTTTAATCCGTAGTGATTGGTAGCTTACTAAGTTGATTACCATTCAAATCTAATAAAGTTATCCAACATCATCATGAACCCACCCTAACAATCACCACCAACCCAACCATCCCATGTCCCATGAATTTTGTCCAACACGCACCCTCCCCATACTTGTCCTTTGTTGAGTATAATAATCCTAAAGCCATACCATACAATCCATTATCTTGATTTAGTCCAAGACTTACCGACATTCTCTCCACACTTAATACTTTCAAAATATCACATTCAAACTCTCACAAATTCCATCTCTCTTTGTATCTGCCTACAATTTACCACCATCATAATCCCACCTTTTCCAAGTCTCATACAAGTATTATAAAGCTAGATCATCACATCCTAAGGTGTTTGTTTTAAGGTGTCTTAAATCTTCCTCAATGTGTTTTCTTGCTAGGAGCTCAAGAATTCTCTTATATTTCTCTAAGAATCTTCACCTAGCTAGCCTAGTGGTTGTTTAGTAGTTTAAAAACTAAAAAATCTTAAGATTCATGCATGTGTATGTATGTATATATATATATTGGAAGGTTCATTTAAGAAGAAATTTTATGTGAGACGAAAAAGAAGAAAGGGTATAATGGTAAAACATTTAATAGTTTATAACTCCTCTCATTAATTATATTATCTCTCATTAATAACACAAAAACATTATACCTACACATTTCAAAATTTATCCTACATATATCTTTTACTTATCGGAATTTACCATACACACATGTAAATTTACCCTACACATTTCAAAATTTATCCTACACATACCAAAATTTATCCTACACATGTCGAAAATTGTCCTTCACCATAAATTATTTTATGTTGAAAAAGTATACTAAAAAAATGAGTTACAAGTTTAATTAATTAGCTAATTAGTGACAATTATAGATTACCTATATGACCTTTTCATAATATTAAATACACACACTAAATGAAGTGAATGGAGAATTTCTTTTGGTTTAAAAGTTATTCTTACAATTTTTTTTTCTTATTTGAACTTTTCAATATATATATATATATATATATATATAACATTTTATATTTGTTTAATAGACTTATTTACACTTATATATGAAGATTTTCATGTTGATACTTAAAAGTGTGTATATAAGTGGTTACGTGAGTTTTGGTATGTTGAAGTGGGTGATTTTTCACTAAGAAAATGCTTATTTATGTGTTAATGTGACTTTTGGTGCAACATAGTTTTTAAAGTATTAAATAATTATTTACAAAAATGGTAATTTTATAGACTTGTGATGTTTATAAATATACGTAATTTTGGATACTTTAAAAATATACAAAAATGGTAGTTTTTGACGTGATTGGTCGAAGTATGTGGATTTGTGACTTTAGTTGATTACTTGATAAAATTGTTAAGTGTTTGATCACTTGAGAATGTATTCATATATATATATATATATACTGGAGAGTTCGATTGAGAAGAATTTTTTTGTAAGAATAAAAAAAAGAAATCAACCAATAGAAATGCTTTAATTTGCTTTATTAAATTTTTGTATATAATGTTATTGTAAGGGTATATTGATAAACTTTCATAGATTATTAAATTGTAGTCTTTCTCTTTAATTACTAACTAAATTAAATTTGTAACTTATTTTTCAAAATATATATTTTTTAAAAATATATTTTTTTCAAAAAAATTTAATTTAGATTGTAGAAAAATTATGAGGTGTGTAGAACAAATTACGAGTTGTGTATGATAAATTTTGGAACGTGTAAGATAAATTTCGGAATGTGTAGGATAACTTTTGATGTGTGTAGGCAAAAGTTCTAAGTGTAAATGATGATAGTCTTTATGACTAATTAATTAGTCAAATAAACAATAAATGAGATGGAAGAAAAACTATTTAATGTTTTACATTTGTACCTTTTGTTCTTTTTTCTTTTCAATTAAAATTACTTATCAAATGAACCTCCCCCTGTATATATATGTATAATTATATAAATATCTATTTTATTATACGTTATAGAGCTTAAATGTATACCAAGGGTTTTTCTCAGTAGTATAAACATGTGTATAAGGTTTTGTATATGTATATATAAATATTTTTCTCACGGGGCTAGATAATTTTAACAAGCGTTTGTGTATATATAAGTATGGTTATATAGGTGTGTGTATTTTCAAGTACATTCTCATTTATATTCTCGCTTTTCAAGTACAATCTCATTAATATTTTGAGAATAGTATTTTTTTCGAATTGTGTAATAATATAAATATATATTGTTTCTACACTAACACAACGAGTTTTGAAAAAGTATATATATTTTCCAAGAATAAATATGTATACTTAATCACTTTCCACAAAATACGACAAAAGTGGATTTATCTCTCAAAATAAAATATGTTATTTTACACATATATGTTTATTTGCCGATCGAGACCTGTTGTGACACGGGCTTTGTACGAGTTGTTGGGATGGAATCCCAAGGATGTTTATCGCTATGTTTACTTGTATATATTTTTGGGTGTAAATATAATATATTTGAAAAGTAAATAGTAATCAGCAATGGCTCGTGAAGTTGATACTTTTATTAAAAGAAAACATTTCAATCAAGTCTAATAAGTTGGATGAATAACTTGCATCGTAGACATATCTCTAGACCTTAAGGTGTTTTATATGTTTTAAGACACGAGTAGGCTGAATATCTCATTGTCTCGGGCTTATTAATTATCTGTTTGCTAGCTTGCAGGGATTAGGAGATGAGTTTCATGACCCCTATTTTATTGTTTAATACTTTGAGAAAAATATGCTTTTACTTAATGTCTCTAGTACGGTAGCATGAGAATGTATCCTATTTGATTATTATGTGTTCATGAGTTTTATCTTTTATCTCATTGGGTCCCTCTCTCTCTCCATACAACCATTAGCTATGGACTTAGCCATAGAACTCTCGTATAGATCTATTGGGTTGACACCCCCACTCTTGGTTAGTCGCTCTAACCTGGTAAAGATAAAAGAGTGCTTGTGTTTCCAACAAACGTTTGTCATTGTCTTGAGTGTGCAATGTACAAGGCTCCTTCTCATCGTGGTTTGGTTATAGTCTCATGTTGATCACATTTGTCCTTGTCTTAGCTAGGCGTATGTTTTCTCGTATATTCCATGCAATACCTTACAAGGATTCCAAAAAGGAATGATATACGATGTTTTCTAAGATATTCTAGAGGGAATGATTTATGATGTTTTCACAAATATTTGAAGGAGAGGAACGATTCACGAGTTTTACAAATATTCAAAGGAATGTCTCACAACGATTTTAAAGGAAGGATTTATGAGCTTTCTCAAATATTCCAAGGAAAACCATATAAGGATTCCAAGGGAGCGATTTACAAATTTCTCAAATGAGTTACAAGTTTACCTCAAATGATTTATGAGTTTTCCTAAAAATTTCTCATGAAACGCTTTACAACAAGTTGATTAAACTTGTGAACTCACCAACATTAACTTGATATTTTTTTTGAACAACAAACAACTTCATTCAGAATCACCAAAGAGTTACAGAACAAATGGTTCCAGCAAGCTGCTAGCATCTATCTGCCAGAACCCAAAATACACCCATACCAAATCAAGAAGACATTACATATCAAACAAAATTGAATGTTACCCAACTCTCCCAACCCATATTATTATCTTTTGCCCTGTGGTTAAACCACATGAAAGCTTGGGCCTGCAAGTCGCCAAAAATTTTATTTACTTCCACCTTTCTACCATCGAATATACGGTCGTTACACGCTTTCCAAATTGCCCAGCAACACACCAGCCCTATACCCTGCAATAGATGCTTCTTTCGTGCAGAAAAGTGCAGCCCATTATACACTTGAAAAAGGTCTGAAACGTTGCCCGTTTAGATTTGAGGGATGTTGCACCAGCTGCACACCTTTTGCCAGACTAGAGTTGCAATATAACATGACACGAGAAGGTGGTCCGCGTCTTTGTCGACCTCCGCACATAACTGGCACAACACTGCCCCTCGGAGCATATTTCTTTTTTGCAACCCTTTCATGGTTGCCAAGCGATCTTGTTCCGCCCTCCATGCGAATACGTTAATCTTTTTGGGACCCACTTCACCCAAGTATACAGATAGAATGGAACCGCATACTTACCCAATGTCTCATGACATGAACCGACAGTAAAAACTCCATCTTTGTTCAGCCGCCACTCCCATTTGTCTTGCCCAACTCGTGGCAAGACGTTATCCAAATAACGCCCGAATCTTCCTCAGTTTTTTCTGTTCAATTCTAGAGTTTACCTCACGCTTCCAGTCCCAGATCCTCGCTCTCACTGCCACTGTTAGCGATTTATCATTTTCTAAACTAAATAGAGCTGAAAAACGGTCCAATAGTGGATCGTCCCCATGCCAACAATCAATCAAAAAACGCACCGACCTGCCATCCCCTAATTTCGCTGTGATTAAGCTGCTGAGTTTTACATCATGTTCTTCTAAAAGTTTTCCCACCTTGTTTATCCCGCTCCAAACCCCCGAGATACCCTATTTTATTGGTAGATAGGACTGAGAGTTATCTTGCTGATGTATGACCGTCACAATCTTCAGCCATAGACTATTTCGTTCATTTTTACATTTCCACCACCATTTCGATAAGAGACTTACATTCATGTCAAGGGGAGATCCCAACCCAAGCCCACCTTTTATCGACTGGCCCAATTACTTGTTCTAACACACCCAACTAGTCTTTGTTTTTTCATCATTACGTCCCCAAAAAGATCGGCGCCTAAAGGCTTCTAGAGAATCTAAGATTCCTTTAAATTCTTTAAAATAGAAAAGGTATAACGGTAGGCTATCAAGAACTGATCTTAACATCCTACCCCAGATGGATAATGAAATTGCTTTCTACTTTGAGAGTCGTATTTTAAAACAATCCACAACGCTCTTCCAATGTTTTGTTTGATTCATGTTTGCCCCGACTAATAAACCCAAACATTTACAAGGAAGTTTTCCAAGCTTGCAATTGATGGTACTTGCCACATTTTCCACCGCATTATTCCCAACTCCAACCCTGAAAAGGTTTGAATTTTTGTGACTTAATTTCAGCCACGGAATAAGAAAAAAACATCTCATTAAACGGACAATGTTGCGGATGTTGTTTCTCCCCATTCACCCATAAAGACCACGTCGTCCGCATACATTAAGTGAGCGATGGCAGGGCCATCATGTGAAAAGCGGATTTCCCTAGTTAGACCCACATCCTCGGATTTATTCAAGAAACATGTCAAAGCCTCCATTGCGATTACAAAGAGAAAAGGGGACAAAGGGCCACCTTGGCGGACGCCCCGATAACATTAGAACTCAAGTGTCGAGGAACAATTTATAAGAACCGAGGCTCTAGACGAGTTTAAAATGCCTCTAACCCACATCCTCGACAACCCGGGGAACCCTATTTGGGACAATACCGAATCGATAAAATCCAACTGATCGTATCATAGGCCTTTTCGACGTCGATTTTGAAAATGAATGTTTCCATCTTCACCTTTGTGACTCATGAGATTATCTCATTAAGGATTAGTGGTCCATCTAAAATAGTTCTATTTGCAAGGAACCTGGATTGAGATTCAGAGACAATCAACCCCACCACTTTTTTGATACGATTTGTAAGGACTTTCGAAATAATCTTTGATATGCACCCGATTAAACTAATCGGGCGATAATCATTTAAAGAAGTAGGGTTCGTACCTTTTGGGATTAGTGCCAAGAAAGACGATCTGCATCCACGACTAATCTCCCCATCCGAGTGAAATTTTGTCATGTTATTGAAAATGTCATCCTTTAGTAAATCCTAAAAAATGCTTGATAAATCTGAAGTTGAAGCCGTCCGGACCTAGGGCCCGGTCACTCCCACAATCCCATACCGCCTCTTTTATTTCTTGCATAGAAAAAGGAGTTACAAGGCCACTTGTATCATCGTTGGACAATTGTTTAATATTTGAACATGTAAAGTTTGGACTATTAAGTCGCGGTTCCCTAAATTTAAAGGCAAAAACTTTCTCGCCCCTAGTTTGATTTTGTCCGGGTCTACAACCCAAATATCATTTACCAATATCCTATTTATTCTTTTGCTCAGAATATTATGATTTATGATTCCGTGAAAAAAACATCGTGTTCTCGTCCCCCTCGATTGTCCATTTGGCTCGGGATTTTTGTTTGAGGTCACTTGCCAACGTTGTTATTTCGCTCAAAAGGTTTTTGATTTCCACCCACGTGGTCTTTTCAAGGTCATTTAGGAGTCTTTCTTCCATTGCCTGGTCCTAAATATCAATTTTACTGACTAATTCTTTTTTTAGAACTCTACCCCTATCTCGTTCGACCTCCCACTAGGCCTTTAAGGCATTTTTTCTGTTTTTTAGCTTGGACGCAAAAACTAAATCTGGACAATCTGCCAACTCTTGTGAGGTTGCCGTGTTAATGACAACATGAGCCAACCTGGGCCGCCCTAGCTATGAATTGTAAAAGCGAAATGGAATATTACCGAAATTACGTACCTATGTTGATAAAACTAAGGTGCTGTGATCTGAACCGCACCGAGGGAGCGCCGTGACTGAAGCGTCTGGTCATTGGTTCCAAAAATTTTGACAAACTAGGAACCAGTCAATCTTGCTTAGTTTATCTCCCGTGTCCGAGTCTCTAGTAAACTTCCAGCCACCCATGGCATATTCAACAAGGCCGTTGTCTTCAATAAAAGTATTGAATGCATACGCCAAACTAGGAAGAAATTTCGTATTCAGGCTTTCATCCGGAGATCTTACCGCGTGAAAATCTCCTAAAAGTACCCACATACTTTCAGCCATCGTCAAAAATGTAACATCCGTCAAAAAACGGGTTTTCAAAACCCGCTTCGTTTATTAATCGAATAGTCAGTTTCAAGTTTTCGTTGCACATTTAATGCTCATTTTAATTTTAAACAATACATAATTAATAAACATTTTAGAATATGGGAACTAAAATTGTTAAAAAGTAAAAATAAGGTAAATAAAAAATAAAATAGGCTGCCGGGTTTCGAACCCGGGTCAGCCGGAAGACACAACCATCAAACATTTAACCACTCCGCCACTTGCTGTTTTTTGTGTAATCAAGGAAACAAATAAAACTTAACTTCTACCCGAGAAATTATCTGTTTGCGCCAAAACTGAAACCGATAATCGGCTTTCAACTTTCCAGACGTTTGAGTGATCGTGAGTTACTGATTATAACCGATAAAGCATTTGCAACCCACGTTTTAATCAATTCAGTCTTTATTGAACTCGATTCATATGATTTTCGAGTTTAATAACTGAAATCATTTACTTCCAATTTACACCGGTAATATCATTATCTCACAACTCAGAAACACTCACGGAACCTCCAATTTCACTTTCGCTCTAATTTCTGTTCGTCGGAATCGTTTTCTGATATCGCCGGACTTTCGCCAGAAAACCGTGACATTCATCGAATCGGTAAATTTCTCAATTCTTTCATCTTCTATCCATTGTTAGACTTTTACTAACTCAAATCCTTCAATCAGAATCGGTCCCAGACGACGTTGTCGGATAATCTGCAACCGCCGGAAAATCTCTGAAAATTCCGAAATCGCGCTGTGAATCGGTACAATCATCTAAACTCTCTGATAATTCTTATTTAGTCATTTAATTTCACAATTAGTTAATCAAAACTGTTAATTGGTCCGCTCAGACGGAATTCACAAATCGGAGCCGACGATCATTGCCGGAATTCTGAGAAATACAGTCTGATCGGTACATTCGATTCCTTAACTCATTTTAATCATTACATTTCAATCAATATTATGTTCGACAAACGATTAAAACAAGAACAGTCGAATATCGGTCGTCTGAGTCTTTGAATGAAGAAGACGAAGTCGACGATGTTTATAAGAATAATTAAAACAAGATATTAAACCGGGTTAGACACACAGTCCAGCGGTGGACTGTGTGCAAACACTTAGCGCACGTCACGAGTTCGAATCCTTACAAACGCACCGACTTTCCGAATTAAAACCAATTTTTTTAGAACTAAATCAGAACAGGTTCCAGTTTGTATATAAGATTAATATAAATCGTAAATTAAACAGATAAGACACACAGCCCAACTAGTTGGGCTGTGCGCTTACAAACCAAAGAACCCGAGTTCGATCCGGCTTCCTAACACCGAGTCGACCATTTTAAACCCTTTTAATATAAACCAAATATATTAACATTTAATCAGTATATAAATATAATTAAAACATAGAATATTACGGGTTAGACACGTAGCTCAGTTGGTAGAGCTGCGTGCACGCGTACGAGAGGTCACAAGTTCTCACTCAGTGCAAACAAACACAAGTCCGAACCGGTCAACAGTCAAAGTCAATGGTCAACGGTCAATGGTCAACCCAAAAAGTCAACATTTTTTTATATTTTTATTTATTTATTTATTTAATTTAAAAATCAATTAAAAATACTTAAAAATAATATTTTTAAAAGTTAGAAAATGATCTTAAACTCACAAAAATAAATCTAAAAAACCTTATTAAAATTGTTAATAAAATCCACTTATTTACCGTACCTTTTCGTTATTATTTAGGTTAGTTATTCCTCGTCGATCAACCCTCTAAACTCGTGCGCATTCAACATCATCAAACGAACGCACCCATGTGAGTGAATCTCTACAAATTCCCCGTTTTAATCACATTTTGGGGTGTATCATGTGTCTTATTATTTATTACATTTAAACACTTGTGCATCCATCATATCCATGATCAAATGTGCATTCAATATGTATCAATTGTTTGTGTGGTTAATGTTTAGATTAAATTTATCATTTTCAGTACATACATCATCATAGGCCGTGTGTTCCCCATTACCTATGAGCGGAACCGTTCCCCATTACCTATGAGCGTGAACGAGGCGTTGCCAACATACGATCGGCTCCGTTTGATTGAGCCTTGATCGCACATACATCATCATAGGCCGTCCGTTCCCCATTACCTATGAGCGAAACGTGACGTTGCCAACATATACATTATCATTCATGTCATATACTCATGCAAGGTGGTTTGTTATTGTTTGTTATTGTATGTTTATTTACGTTTGCTCACATATGATTATTGCACAATTTTTCCATATTAAATACAACATGAAATCAATAATAAATGTTTTCTAACAAGGTTCACTCGCCAACTTTTGTTGACCCAAAAACCCCCATTTTTACACATGATACAGGTGATCCAGTTGCAGCAAGAAACATATAGGACGGCCTAGAAGAATAAATCAGTTTAGATTTTGGATTGTTGACTTATTTACTTTTTCCTTGTATTTGTATGAACTTGTTTGGAATATTGAAGTTGTAATTTTGAATTTAATAAATATGAAACATATTAGTAAACATCATGAGCTTTGGTGATAACCCAATTATGCCCCGACTCTTATTCCGCTGCGGGTCGGGGTGTAACAGATTGGTATCAGAGCTATGACTATAGGGATATAGGATAGGTTATTAGACCCTTAGAGCCAATACTATAGTTGATAAGAATTTTTAAATTGTTTGTGTGTTATATGCAAAATTCATGATGTTTATATGCTTTATGTTTATTGTTACATTCAATGTTATGCAAGCATGTTCATAAGTACATATTGTTATACAATGCCTATCATGAATCATATCCTCATAACATATCATATCCATGAGAGCACACACCACACAATTTCCATGATTTTTGCAACGATTTTTGTATTTTCAAATCACATCAAAGTGAGTTCTCATGACGGGCATGTAGTAACTGGAAGGGTACAAGTACCGGTAGTCGGAACGTCCTGTCTAGGCTTGGCATTCATATAAATCCAAAATAAAGGACCAGTTTGCCTACCTGGGGACTAACGATGAGAGTACGAAGGACCTATTAGGCCAAAGCATGCTATACCAAACGTCGTGTGAGCTAACCCCACTTTGAGTTGTCATTGTGTCTACACCTGGACACCCTCCAACCATACATCTCGCAAACATATTTCATGGTTTTCATTCGGTGACGCGAGTGTTAAACCGCCAACACCAATGTGAGTCCTACTAAGCCAATAGTCATGGGGGCCCACATGACTATACAGGCGATGGTATGGGGGACATTGGAGGCCCAAACATGAGCAAACCCAAGACATCCTATGGATGTAGTTGCATTATTGATGTTTATGTTATTTTTTTACGACACATGACACCTAAAAAGACTCCTTAAACTCACAATCTTCTTATGAATGTTCCTGTAGATGTCGGCTAGACAGCAACGTGGGGGTAGAAGGTCAGGAAGGTCAAACAAACGCTTGGCCACCCAAATCGCAAAACAAATGGCCGCGGTGCTTCCTGACATCGTAATTCAAGTCCAACAAGTTCTCGCCGCAAATCCCATCAATCCTCCCAATCAAGAAGACCAGAACGTCGACAACCCTCCCTCCAAAAAGTGCTCTTACAAACACTTCAAGTCTTGCGATCCCCCGAAATTTGAAGGGACCGAAGGTGTCACTGCTCTCCTCCACTGGTTTGAGGAAATGGAAAACACCTTCCTCAATTGTGATTGTCCCGAGGATCGCAAGGTACGTTACGCAACCGGGAGACTATTTGGAGTAGCTCTTACCTGGTGGAATACAGAAAAAGGTAAGAGAGGAATCGAAGATGCAATGGCCTTAACATGGGAGGAGTTAAGGGAAATCATGACGAGACGCTTCTGTCCAAGAAGCGAGATCAAAAAGTTAGAGGATGAATTCCACTTATTAAAGTAAAAGGAAGGAGATCATACTTCCTACAACAAAAGGTTTTTAGAGTTGAACCAAATGATCCCCAACTTGTTCACCCCAGTATACCGCTTAATCGAACACTATATTCGAGGCCTCCCCTCGAAAATTCAAGACTCTTTCTAAGCACTTCGCCTGCAACACTTGAAGCTGCTATGGAACTAGCTACCGAGCTTACCGAGAATCGTATTCGTAACGGCAAATTTAAGGACGAGAAAAAGAAAGCCCCCATTGAGGGCCAAACTTCAAACCATTCCATCTCCTCCTCAAAGTTTGCTAACAAGAGGAAACGAAACACCAGAAACTTTGCTGTCACACAAACAAATTTCCCAATCCCTGCTGCACCCATCACTCAAGTTGCCCCCTCACCTGCACCATTTAAAAAGCCATACTCCGGCCCATACCCAAAATGCAACCGTTGCCAATACCATCACTTTCCTGATCATCCATGCCAACATTGCACCGGCTGTGGCCGCACAGGTCACACCATTCAAACCTGTCGCGCACTTCAGTGAACGAACCGCCATCAGCCCTCAACCCAAACCCACCATTAGATAGTGGGTCAAGCCCAACAACCTTTACTCCTACCACCTACCCAACATGTAGCCCAATCCTACTACCAACCCAACTATCCCATGATGCAACATATGCGGGCTTGTTACAACTGTGGAGACCCGAACCACTTCAGGAACACCTGTCCACGCCTGGTGAATTTCATCCATGCCCAAGCTCAAGCTAATCCAGTAAACCAGGCTAACCAAGCTCCTCCACCTGCAAGAGGAAGAGCTTTCAACATCAACGCCAATCAAGCTAGGGCTGACAACAATGTGGCTAACAGTACGTTTCTCATCAATGGTAGTCATGCATCCACGTTATTTGATACTGGCGCGGATAAGAGTTTTGTGTCCTTAGAATTTGAACCCATCCTCAACCAAACTCGAGATAAACTCATGGAATCCATAACGGTAGAAGTTGCTGACGGAAAACCGGTCTCATTAAACTCTATTATATGCAATTGTACTCTCACCCTAAACGATCACGATTTTCCAGTTGACCTCATACCAATGAAGTTGGGAAGTTTCGACATTATTATTGGTATGGACTGGCTCAGCCAACATCATGCTGAAGTTGTATGCCGCGAAAAGTTCATTCGCATTCCTCTTGCAAACGGTCAGACTCTACGAATTTTTGGAGAAACCCCTTCGAAAGGACTCAAATTAATGTCCTGTCTTCAAGCCCGAAAATATCTCCGCAAGAATTATGTCGCATTCCTAACTCATGTCGTCAAAAAGGGAATCAAGGAGAAGAAACTCGAAGACATCCCAGTAGTAAAAGATTTTCCGCAAGTTTTTCCTGACGACATTTCAGGACTTCCTCCCGTGAGAGAAGTCGAATTCTGCATTGATCTTATACCTGGAGCTACACCAGTTGCAAAATCTCCTTATAGGTTAGCCCCATCCGAAATGCAAGAGCTAGCCAGTCAACTGCAAGAGCTGACTGACAAAGGATTTATATGTCCTAGCTCATCGCCTTGGGGTGCACCTGTCCTTTTTGTGAAGAAGAAAGATGGAACGTTTCGCATGTGTATCGACTACAGAGAACTCAACAAGTTAACAGTCAAGAATCGCTACCCATTACCTCGCATCGATGATCTTCTAGACCAACTTCAAGGCGCCAACTGTTTTTCAAAAATCGACCTTCGTTCTGGTTATCATCAACTCAGAGTACATGAAGAAGACGTCCCAAAGACCGCTTTCCGAACTCGTTATGGTCATTATGAATTCATGGTCATGCCATTTGGTTTAACCAATGCCCCAGCTGTCTTCATGGATCTAATGAACAGAGTCTGCAAACCTTATCTCGACCGTTTTGTTATAGTCTTCATCGATGACATCCACATCTACTCAAAGTCTAAGTCTGATCATGAACGACACCTTCGACTCATCCTTACACTCTTAAGGACAGAAAAGCTGTACGCTAAGTTTTCGAAATGTGAATTCTGGTTAAGGGAAGTACAATTCCTTGGACACGTCGTCAATGACAAGGGAATTCATGTTGATCCCTCAAAAATCAAGGCAGTACAGGAATGGCAAGCGCCACGTACACCTACCGAAGTAAGATCATTTCTTGGTTTGGCTGGTTATTATCGCCGTTTCATTACAAATTTCTCCCGTATCGCTGTACCACTCACGGCTTTAACTCATAAAGGAAAACCCTTCATATGGGGACCCAAACAAGAAGAAATCTTCCAAACTCTAAAACAAAAACTCAGTGACGCACCTATCCTCACACTTCCTGAAGGTTGTGATGACTTCGTGGTTTATTGCGACGCGTCAGGGCAAGGACTAGGCTGTGTACTGATGCAAAGAGGAAAAGTGATAGCTTATGCTTCTAGACAACTTAAAATTCATGAGAAGAACTACACCACCCACGACTTGGAACTTGGAGCCGTTGTGTTCGCTCTTAAGATATGGAGACATTACCTCTACGGTACTAAGTGTGAAATATACACTGACCACAAGAGTCTCCAGCATATCTTCAACCAAAAGGAGTTAAACATGAGGCAACGAAGATGGGTCGAACTTCTTAATGACTACGACTGTGAAATTCGGTATCATCCTGGCAAGGCAAACGTGGTGGCCGATGCCCTCAGTCGAAAGGGTTATGCGAACTCCATTCGTCTTCTATGTTCGCAAATCATAACCGACATCAAAGATCTAATCCGAGAAGCTCAACATGTTTCAGTAACAGAAAACGACGTACGCAAGGAGCTGTCTTGTGGAGCTGAACTTAAAATCGAAACTAAATCCGACGGTATTATGTACTATCTAGATCGCATATGGATTCCCGATCACAATAACCTTCGTGATTTCCTTATGAATGAAGCGCACAAAACACGATACTCTGTACACCCAGGAGCCGACAAGATGTATCAAGACCTTTGATACACCTACTGGTGGCCTGGCATGAAGAAGGATATCGCTGTTTTTGTTTCCAAAGTGCCTTACATGTTCCAAAGTAAAAGCTGAACATCAAAGACCCTCAGGACTTCTAGTCCAACCTGAAATACCTGTGTGGAAGTGGGAAAACATAACCATGGACTTCATTACCGGGTTACCTCGCACCTCCAGTGGGTATGACACTATATGGGTAATCATTGATCGTCTAACAAAATCAGCTCACTTCATTCTGATCCGTGAGGACTTCAAGAACGAGAAGTTAGCTCGTATCTACATCAGCGAGATAGTAAGCCGTCATGGTGTACCGTTAAGCATTATTTCAGATCGTGATGGTCGTTTCAATTCACGAACATGGCAAGCAGTACAAGCCGCTTTGGGTACACGATTAGATCTCAGTACCGCTTATCATCCTCAAACTGATGGACAATCTGAACGCACCATCCAAACTCTTGAAGATATGCCTCGAGCATGTGTCATAGACTTCAAGGGAAACTGGGACGCTCATCTACCATTAGTTGAATTTTCGTACAACAATAGTTACCACTCAAGTATCGGCATGGCTCCTTTCGAAGCGTTATATGGCCGTAAGTGCGATCTCCAGTATGTTGGCATGAAATTGGAGAAGCTCAAATTACCGGTCCAGAATTGATTCAAGAAACAACAGACAAGATCCATCAAGTTCGAAACAATCTTCTAGCGGCACAAAGTCGTCAAAAGAGTTATGCAGACAAACGACGAAAGCCCTTGGAGTTTAATATTGGTGACCAAGTACTTCTAAAGGTATCACCGTGGAAGGGAGTAGTTCGTTTTGGCCAGAAGGGCAAGCTAGCACCACGCTATGTAGGACCTTTCAAGATACTCGAAAGAGTAGGACCCGTAGCATACAAGCTTGACCTACCGGAAGAACTCAACAGAATTCACCCTACATTCCACGTATCAAACTTAAAGAAGTGCCTTGTCGATGAAAACCTCCATATTCCCCTAGAAGATATTCAGATCGATGAATCTATGCACTTCATTGAAAGACCAGTAAAGATCATGGACTTTGGAGAAAAACGTTTAAGACGGAGTCGTATTCCAATTGTTAGGGTACGCTGGGAGTCGAAACGAGGACCTGAGTTTACTTGGGAACGTGAAGACTCAATGCGCGAAAAATACCCGCATCTTTTTCCTGTTATCACTACTACTTAAATTTCGGGACGAAATTTCCAAAAGTAGGGGAATACTGTAACATCCGTCGAAAAACAGGTTTGCAAAACCCGCTTCGTTTATTAATCGAATAGTCAGTTTCAAGTTTTCGTTGCTCATTTAATGCTCATTTTAATTTTAAACAATACATAATTAATAAACATTTTAGAATATGGGAACTAAAATTGTTAAAAAGTAAAAATAAGGTAAATAAAAAATAAAATAGGCTGCCGGGTTTCGAACCCGGGTCAGCCGGAAGACACAACCATCAAACATTTAACCACTCCGCCACTTGCTGTTTTTGTGTAATCAAGGAAACAAATAAAACTTAACTTCTACCCGAGAAATTATCTGTTTGGCCAAAATTGAAACCGATAATCGGCTTTCACTTTTCCAGACGTTTGAGTGATCGTGAGTTACTGATTATAACCGATAAAGCATTTGCAACCCACGTTTTAATCAATTCAGTCTTTATTGAACTCGATTCATATGATTTTCGAGTTTAATAACCGAAATCATTTACTTCCAATTTACACCGGTAATATCATTATCTCACAACTCAGAAACACTCACGGAACCTCCAATTTCACTTTCGCTCTAATTTCTGTTCGTCGGAATCGTTTTCTGATATCGCCGGACTTTCGCCAGAAAACCGTGACATTCATCGAATCGGTAAATTTCTCAATTCTTTCATCTTCTATCCATTGTTAGACTTTTACTAACTCAAATCCTTCAATCAGAATCGGTCCCAGACGACGTTGTCGGATAATCTGCAACCGCCGGAAAATCTCTGAAAATTCCGAAATCGCGCTGTGAATCGGTACAATCATCTAAACTCTCTGATAATTCTTATTTAGTCATTTAATTTCACAATTAGTTAATCAAAACTGTTAATTGGTCCGCTCAAACGGAATTCACAAATCGGAGCCGACGATCATTGCCGGAATTCTGAGAAATACAGTCTGATCGGTACATTCGATTCCTTAACTCATTTTAATCATTACATATCAATCAATATTATGTTCGACAAACGATTAAAACAAAAACAGTCGAATATCGGTCGTCTGAGTCTTTGAATGAAGAAGACGAAGTCGACGATGTTTATAAGAATAATTAAAACAAGATATTAAACCGGGTTAGACACACAGTCCAGCGGTGGACTGTGTGCAAACACTTAGCGCACGTCACGAGTTCGAATCCTTACAAACGCACCGACTTTCCGAATTAAAACCAATTTTTTTAGAACTAAATCAGAACAGGTTCCAGTTTGTATATAAGATTAATATAAATCGTAAATTAAACAGATAAGACACACATCCCAACTGGTTGGGCTGTGCGCTTACAAACCAAAGAAACCGAGTTCGATCCGGCTTCCTAACACCGAGTCGACCATTTTAAACCCTTTTAATATAAACCAAATATATTAACATTTAATCAGTATATAAATATAATTAAAACATAGAATATTACGGGTTAGACACGTAGCTCAGTTGGTAGAGCTGCGTGCACGCGTACGAGAGGTCACAAGTTCGAACCTCACTCAGCGCAAACAAACACAAGTCCGAACCGGTCAACAGTCAAAGTCAATGGTCAACGGTTAACGGTCATCCCAAAAAGTCAACATTTTTTTATATTTTTATTTATTTATTTAATTTAAAAATCAATTAAAAATACTTAAAAATAATATTTTTAAAAGTTAGAAAATGATCTTAAACTCAAAAAAATAAATCTAAAAACCCTACTAAAATTGTTAATAAAATCCACTTATTTACCGTACCTTTTCGTTATTATTTAGGTTAGTTATTCCTCGTCGATCAACCCTCTAAACTCGTGCGCATTCAATATCATCAAACGAATGCACCCAATGTGAGTGAATCTCTACAAATTCCCCGTTTTAATCACATTTTGGGGTGTATCATGTGTCTTATTATTTATTACATTTAAACACTTGTGCATCCATTATATCCATGATCAAATGTGTATTCAATATGTATCAACTGTTTGTGTGGTTAATGTTTAGATTAAATTTATCATTTTCAGTACATACATCATCATAGGCCGTCTGTTCCCCATTACCTATGAGCGGAAACGTTCCCCATTACCTATGAGCGTGAACGAGGCGTTGCCAACATACGATCGGCTCCGTTTGATTGAGCCTTGATTGCACATACATCATCATAGGCCGTCCGTTCCCCATTACCTATGAGCGGAACGTGATGTTGCCAACATATACATTATCATTCATGTCATATACTCATGCAAGGTGGTTTGTTATTGTATGTTTATTTACGTTTGCTCACATATGATTATTGCACAATTTTTCATATTAAATACAACATGAAATCAATAATAAATGTTTTCTAACAAGGTTCACTCGCCAACTTTTGTTGACCCAAAACCCCCCATTTTTACACATGATACAGGTGATCCAGTTGCAGCAAGAAACATATAGGACGGCCTAGAAGAATAAATCAGTTTAGATTTTGGATTGTTGACTTATTTACTTTTTCCTTGTATTTGTATGAACTTGTTTGGAATATTGAAGTTGTAATTTTGAATTTAATAAATATGAAACATATTACTAAACATCATGAGCTTTGGTGACAAGCCAATTATGCCCCGACTCTTATTCCAATGCGGGTCGGGGTGTGACAAAAAAACTCGATATTGCTTCCCACAAGTCTTTCTTCGCTCCCGGTCCCTGTGGCGCGTATACATTAATAACATGTAATGTTTAGTCATTCTGCCATAAAATGCTAATATGAGCAGAAAATTACGATGCCTAACGGCGTTTGAGTTTAGAAAGAAAGTTGGGTCCCAAATACATATCATACCACCCAATTTACCTGCGGCTTTGACCCAGTCAAAGTCAAAATTAACCCTGCCCTATAGCCCCCTGAAGTTAATTTTCAACCCATCTCTTAACATTGTCTCCTGAATTGCCACAAAATTTGCCCTCTGTGATCTAATTACTTCATCCACGGAGATTACTCTCTCAACCTCTTCGATACCCCGAACGTTATAAGTTAGGAAATTCATCGGGCTACCATCTGATCGCCTTCCTCCCTGATTGAGGTTTCCAAGTCATTTTCAAAGCCACTTAATTCGATTCCGAACGCATCACTGACAATCACTGTATGTTGTACCTTCGCTTCTAAGCCAGGTCGCACTTGCGAGATCTGAGAAATTGTCATCGAGTTTTCTTCCGCCTCCATGTTGACAAAATTCTAGGAAGTTGCACCTCTAAATTTGAATTTGCCAAAGGTTTATCCTTGATCTATGAAGTCTATCCCTGCCAAAAATTGATTGAGGTCTTCCAGAATTATCTATGTTTGTAAAAAGGTTGTGAAAGTCAACAGAGGTCTTGGGTGGGGGCGCATTAAGGTCTAACATTTGAGCTTCAAAATCATCATCCTCTCTCCTGGATCCTTTACGTGATAATAAGCCCACTGTCTCATCCCTTGTACTTTCATTAGAAGTAGGCCTAGTTTCAAAGTTGAGCCCAATAGGGTTTTTGCTACTCCTAAGCACACGTAACTGCTCCTCTGGAAAAGTACCGCATGTTGGATTACCCATGCAACCATCATTGTGCCTCTGTGAATGATCATTCCCCATGCACCCATTCATATTCTCATCGTCGGCACCAGAGCTTTGGCCGGATGACTTACCGGAACCGTCCATATCCCCATTCAATTTCGCCCTCCTCTAACTCGATCCCCAACTCCTGGTCTTCCATGACTTGTTCTTCAACCGAGTTATCATCAGTTTTCTTAGACACTGACTGCTTGTCATTTTCCAAATCAATTCTGACTGATTTCTGTTATTGATCGAGGACGAAATCCGGACACCAAGTAACATCCGTTTCTGTTATCCAGACCTTGAAGGAAAGATCTCTACATTGAACCATCACATCTTCATTGAACCGCCTGCCATCTTTTGTCACACCCGCTCATAGGCAGACGCGCTGTAACACCCCGTAAAAATCGTGTCCAATAGTATAGTGACACGTGCCATTACTTTTATAATAAGCCCATTAAGGACTAATAAGGACTAATGGTGTCAACATGCTCAAACTAAGCCTCTGAGTGATCCTCTTGTGTCAACATGCATAAACCGAGCCTCTGAGTGACCATTAGTGTCAACATGCTTAAACTTAGCCCTCTGAGTGACCATTAGTGTCAACATGCTTAAACTTAGCCTCTGATTGACCATTTGTTTCAACATGCTTAAACTTAGCCTCTAAGTGACCATCAGAGTCAACATGCTTATACAGAGCCTCTAAGTGATCCTTTACGAAGTCCTAACTCTCATATGAGCCACTAGTTGGACGAGAGGGATTAATTCTGTAAATATGTAAAAGCTGGACAACGGAGGGGTTAAAAGCGTCAACATGTTAATTTATACCTTTGAGTGACCTTTAACAAACCGAGAGCTTGACAATGTCTGGGAATACTCTCGGGTACGCCAAATGTTGGCTACGGAGGGCTAATTATGCTATTAAAGGTGTCTTAGAGGTTTTATAAGTTGAGGGGCTAAATGTGGCAAGTTTTGAAAGTTTCCTGGAGGAGCTCGCGATCCGCGAGAGACATGGGCCTGGTCTCTCGCGAGGCGCGAGAGGACTGTGTCTGTAGAAAATTTGCTTGGCCTCCACACATATTGCCAAAAACCATTTGATTCGAAACCATGGACTTCCAAACTGCTATGCCACGTTTTAGGACACTTGTAAGCTCCCTCTAAAACCCTTTAACACCTCGCATCACCTCCTTCAAGCTCTCTAACTATAAATAGGTGCCAAGGTTCACCATTTGAACTTGCACCTTTCTCATTTTCAATCTATCTCCCTCCTCTGGAAGTTCCTAACTGAAAGGAGCATCCAACTTAGTTCTATTTCATTCTAGGAATCACTTGTAAGTGTTCCTTTCTCTTGCATTTTCGTTTATAGGCTTTTATAGCCAAAAGTCAAGCGTTTTCCAGAAAACGCCTTGACTTTCGATTAAGACCATTATGGTCCAGCCATTGTTCATAATGAAATTGGCTAAGTGATCGTAATAAGGTAGGTGTTAATACCTATTAAGGGCAGATCACGTTTGTTATACCAATTGATGAGTCAAAGTTTTATTATTAAAAAGTCAAACATACCAGATTTTGAAAATATTATAATCTGAGTTTATATATATTGTAAAACATGTTTTGACACTTTAACAAGTTGGTAATAATTATTAGAACATGTTCGACTCGTCAATTTTAGTTCTAGGGTCGGTTCGCAACCGAAAGTCACAAAGTTTGACTTCTGCTTTGACTTTCAGTTCTGACTCGATTTAGATTAGTTAGCTACTGATCTAAGGTTGAATTATAATCTTAATATAATGTAGTATAACCCCCTGAGGTTATATTACATGATCATAATCAGAATCTAAGTTTATGCACAAGTTCCATTATTATGCCTATTTTGACTAAAATGTCCTTTTTACATAAAACAGATTTTAATCAACAACGAACTTACAAATAAATTACCTACTGATATATTAATATAATTAACATATTATTATGTTAATATTCTGATCATAAACCAAGTTTAATATAATATCGTAAATTATATTTTTAGAAGACCAAAATGCCCTTTTGGTGCATAGTTTGGTCCTAAACCTTAAACCACACTTATGTATGCTATCTTACTGATATTATATCACAAATTAAGGATTTTTCTAGAATGTTTATGATCATGACATCAAAATATATTCAAGTTCCTTTTATACGGTATATAATTACCAAAACGCCCTTATGGGGCATAATTTCATTTTAAAACCTTAACGGGCATATAAGTTGATATCCTACTGATATTTCAACTTATTTAAAGTATAATGGCATATAGAAATTGTTCATGACTTATCCGGTTACCCGATGTCGCTTATACGCGCACGGTTAAGCATATGTAACTAGTTTACGGAATTTAACCGAAACGAGTTTAACCTTATCATTTTAAGTCTCAAAATCCAGAATACTTATAGTTTACCCATATTATACAAGTCATAGTACTTTTTGGGTTTAAACTACATTATATCCGATCATCGCTTAATCTAGCGAATTAAACCGTTTTGATCCTGTACGCTAGTCGGTCTAAGTCTATGACTTAAATTAAGATCGTTAGCATTTTAATTGTAACATTCGTCGAAAAACGGGTTTCAAAACCCGCTTCGTTTATCAATCAAATATTCAGTTATAAATTTCGTTGCGTATTTATGGTTCATATTAATTTTAAACAATACATAATTAATAAATATATTTGAATTTAAAAACCATAATTTATAATTAATAATAAATAATGAATAAAAAAATAAATGGAGACGCCGGGTTTCGAACCGGGTCACCCGCATGAACAAACACACAACACACCACTCCGGCCACACGCTTTCTTTGTGACAATACTGAAATAAATAATACTTAAAGTAAACCCGAATTCAAAACCAGAGATCACCGCACACTCAGAACTCGCAATCACCGGAAAATCCGGCAATCCGCGATTTTGGCTATTTCCCTTTTGACTAAAACGCAATAACCGATCGCGACATCAATCATAACCGTTGTCGGCCGTCCATTTCGGTCATAACCGCCGGAAAACCTTTGACCGCGAATCAAGACTCAAAATCGGACACAATTCATCCAGTTCTTCCTTATAAATACCCACTCAATCTTCCGGAAATCCTTTCGCTCAGAACCGCACACTTTTTCGAAGTTGCACTTCCTCAAAAGCTCGTCGCCGGAGATTTCCAATTTCGCCGGAATCCTGCCGGAATCGCTAGTCAGAAAACCGCGTTCATTCATCGGTCGGTATAACCGTCTAAACTTCTCTGCTATCTCTTAATTTATACTTTAATCGTTCCAACCAATAATCAAAACTGTTAAACAGTTCATACAGCCGGACATCGCAAAATCAGAGCCGACTCTTGCCGGAAATTGAAGAAACCACTCTGAGTTGGTACATCATAATCCTTATTCTTCTTTTTCTATTCCAATTCAATCAAATTATAAGTGGTGTTGGTCAATTAAACAAACAGTCGGCTTCACTGTTTCTGAGTTTTTATAAATGAAGAAGACGAAGTTGAGTTGTGTATTAATATAATTAAAACCAGATAATTAAACGGGTTAGACACACAGTCCAGCGGTGGACTGTGTGCAAATATAACACGCACGTCCCGAGTTCGAATCGCACACGTACCAACTTTCAGAATCAAAACCAACATTTTTAGAACTGAATCAGAACAAGTCACAGGATGTTTATAAGAGTAATATAATCCATTTGTTAAACAGATTAGACACACAGCCCAACTGGTTGGGCTGTGCGCACTCGAACCGAAGGACCCGAGTCCGACTCCGGGTCCCTGCAACCGGTTCGGCCATATAAATCATTTTTAATAAAAAAACCAAATAAGTTTAAAAGTAATTAGTATATAAATATAATTAAAACAGAGAATATTTCGGGTTAGACACGTAGCTCAGTTGGTAGAGATGCGTGCACCTATACGAGAGGTCCCGAGTTCGAACCTCACTCAACTCATATAAAAACACAGTCTGACCGGTCAAGACCCGGTCAACGGTCAACAGTCAAAAAAATCAATTTTTTATTTCTTTTTATTTATTTATTTAATTAGAAAATTATTTAAAAATACTTAAAAATAAGATTATTAAGGTTAGAAAATTTCCTTAAACTCACAAAAATAAATCTAAAAATCCCATTTAAGAGCACTAATTAAAAATATTAATCTCAACCAAAATTTATTTATTTATCGAATCATTTTGTTATTATCTAGGTTAGTTCTTCCCTCGTCAATCGAATCATAAACTCGTGCGCCTTCATCATCATCAAAGAACACACCCATCGTGAGTGAATCTCTATCAATTCCTCGTTTTAATCATGTTTTGGGGTGTATCATGTGTCGCATAATTCTTTTGTTATATATATAAACACTTGTGCATACATCATTATCCGTGATCAAATGTGTATATTGTTGTTTAGATTATATGTAGATTGGTTTTATCATTTTCAGTGCACGCATTTCATTAGGCCCATCAGTTCCCCGTGGGAGACGGGTTGAGCATCAGGTGCCTCATTAGATCGGCTCCGTTTGATTGAGCCTTGATCTCACATACATCATCATTCATATCCTATACTCATCCAAAGTGGTTTGTGTTTGTTTATTTATATATGTTTGCTCACATGTGATTATTGCAAAAATTTTCCTTATTAAATAAAACAAGAAATTAATAACAATGTTTTATCAAGGTTCACTCGCCAACTTTTGTTGACCCAAAATATCCCCCGTTTTACACATGATACAGGTGATCCAGCTGAGGCAAGAAACACATAGGAAGGCCTAGAAGAATAAACCAGTTTAGGCTTTGGATTATTTATATAGTTTCATTTCCTTGTAATTGTATGAATTTTGATTTGGATATTTAAGTTGTAATTTGAATTTAATAAATATGAAACATTTTAGTAAACATCATGAGCTTTGGTGATAACCCAATTATGCCCCGACTCTTATTTCGCTGCGGGTCGGGGTGTGACAGATTGGTATCAGAGCCATGACTATAGGGATATAGGATAGGTTATTAGAACCTTAGAGCCTATACTATAGTTGATTAAAATTTTAAATTGCTTATGCGTTACATACAAAATTCATGATGTTTATATGTTTTATGTCTGTTGTTACGCTCAATGTTATGCAAGCATGCTCACAAATACATAATATTATACAATGCTCATCATGAATCATATCCTCAAAACATATCATATCCATGAGAGCACACACCTTACGATTACCATGATTTTTTTGATTTTCAAATCACATCAAAGTGAGTTCTCATGACGGGCATGTAGTAACTGGAAGGGTACGAGTACCGGTAGTCGGAACGTCCTGTCTAGGCTTGGCATTCGTATAAATCCAAAGTAAAGGACCAGTTTGCCTACCTGGGGACTAACGATGAGAGTACGAAGGACCTATTAGGCCAAAGCATGGTATACCAAACGTCGTGTGAGCTAACCCCACTTTGAGTTGTCATTGTGTCTACACCTGGACATCCTCCTACCACACATCTCACAATTATATTTTTCGATTTTCATTCGGGTGGTGCGATTGGTAATCCGCCAACACCAATGTGAATCCTACCAAGCCCAATAGTCATGGGGGCCCACATGACTACACAGGCGATGGTATGGGGGACATTGGAGGCCCAAACATGAGCAAACCCAAGACATCCTATGGATGTAGTTGCATTATTGTCAGTTATGTTATTTTTCCTTCTTTTAACGACACATGACACCTAAAAACTTCTTAAACTCACAATCTTCCTATGTATGTTCCTGTAGATGTCGGCTAGGCAACTACGTGGAGGTAGAAAGTCAGGAAGATCAAATGAACGCTTGGCCACACAAATTGCTAAACAAATGGCCGCAGTGCTTCCTGACATCGTGATTCAAGTTCAACAAGCTCTCACCGCAAATCCCAACAACCCTCCCAATCAAGAAGACCAGAGCGTCGCCAACCCTCCCTCCAAAAAGTGCTCTTACAAACACTTCAAATCCTGCGATCCCCCAAGGTATGAAGGGACCGAAGGTGTTACTGCTCTCCTTCACTGGTTTGAAGAAATGGAGAACACTTTCCTCAATTGCGATTGTCCCGAGGATCGCAAGGCACGTTATGCAAGTGGAAGACTGTTTGGGGTAGCCCTTACCTGGTGGAACACGGAAAAGGGTAAACGAGGAGTTGAAGATGCCATGGCCTTAACATGGGAAGAGTTAAGGGAACTCATGACAAGACGCTTCTGTCCAAGAAGCGAAATCAAAAAGTTGGAAGATGAATTCCACGCGCTAAAACAAAAGGAAGGAGATCACACTTCCTATAACAAGAGATTTCTCGAACTGAACCAGATGATCCCTAATCTGTTCACCCCCGTGTACCGCTTGGTTGAACATTACATTCGAGGTCTTCCCTCGAAAATTCAAGACTCAGTTTTAAGCACTTCGCCTGCAACACTTGAAGCCGCGATGGAGTTAGCTACAGAACTCACTGAAAATCGCATTCGAAACGGCAAGTTCAAAGATGAAAAGAAGAAAGCACCCATAGAGACCTCAACTACAAACCACTCAGTCTCCTCCTCAAAGTTTGCTGGTAAGAGGAAACGAAACAACAAGAATTTTGTTGTCACTCAAACCAACCCTCCTATCACCGCTGCACCAATCACCCAAATCGCTCCCTCAGCTGCACCATTTAAAAAGCCATACACCGGCCCACACCCAAAATGCAACCGTTATCAATACCACTACCCTCCCGAAACTCTTTGCCAACATTGCACAAGCTGTGGCCGCGCAGGTCACACCATCCAAACCTGTCGTACTCTTCAAGGAATGAACCGCAATCAACCCCCAATCCAAACCCACCATCAGATAGTGGGTCAAGCCCAACAACCCTTACTTCTACCACTTGCACCACACACAGCCCAAACTTACTACCAACCCAACTACCCCATGATGCAACCCATGCGAGCTTGTTACAACTGTGGGGACCCAAACCACTTCAGGAACACATGTCCACGCTTGGTGAACATCATCCATGCCCAAGCTCAAGCAAACCCGGTAAACCAAGCTAACCAAGCTCCTCCACCTGCCAGAGGAAGAGCTTTCAACATCAATGCCAACCAAGCTAGGGCTGACAACAACGTGGTTAACGGTACGTTTCTCATCAATGGTAGTTATGCATCCATGTTATTCGATACTGGCGCGGATAAGAGTTTTGTGTCCATAGAATTTGAACCTATCCTCAACCAAACTCGTGTTAATCTCATGGAATCTCTAACAGTGGAAGTTGCTGACGGAAAACCTGTTTCATTAAATTCTATTATACGCGATTGTATCCTCACTCTAAACGATCACGATTTTCCAGTTGACCTCATTCCTATGAAGTTGGGAAGTTTCGATGTTATAATCGGTATGGACTGGCTCAGCCAGCATCACGCTGAAGTAGTGTGCCGCGAAAAGTTCATTCGCATTCCTCTTGCAGATGGTCAGACCCTATGTATTTTTAGGGAAACCCCTTCGAAAGGACTCAAACTAATGTCCTGCCTTCAAGCCCGAAGATATCTCCGCAAGAACTATGTCGCATTCCTAACTCACATCGTCAAAAAGGGAAACAAGGAAAGGAAACTCGAAGATATTCCAGTTGTAAAACAATTCCCACAAGTCTTTCCCGACGACATTTCAGGAATCCCTCCTGTGAGAGAAGTCGAATTCCGCATCGATCTTGTACCTGGCGCTACACCAGTCGCAAAATCTCCTTATAGGTTAGCCCCATCCGAAATGCAAGAGCTGGCCGGTCAACTGCAAGAGCTGACTGACAAAGGATTCATACGTCCTAGCTCCTCGCCTTGGGGTGCACCTGTTCTTTTTGTGAAGAAGAAAGATGGAACGTTTCGCATGTGCATTGATTATAGAGAACTCAACAAGCTAACGGTTAAAAATCTCTATCCACTACCTCGCATCGATGACCTCCTAGACCAACTTCAAGGCGCCACCTACTTTTCAAAAATCGACCTTCGATCTGGTTATCATCAACTCAGAGTACATGAAGAAGATATCCCAAAGACCGCTTTCCGGACTCGTTATGGTCATTACGAATTCATGGTCATGCCATTCGGTTTAATCAACGCCCCCGCTGTCTTCATGGATCTAATGAATAGGGTATGCAAACCCTACCTCGACCGTTTCGTCATAGTCTTCATCGACGATATTCTTATCGACTCCAAGTCTAAATCCGATCATGAAAGACACCTTAGGCTCATCCTTACACTCTTCTGGACTAAAAAGCTCTACGCTAAATTCTCAAAATGTGAATTCTGGTTAGGAGAAGTACAATTCCTTGGACATGTCGTCAATGACAAGGGAATTCATGTTGATCCTTCAAAAATCAAGGCAGTGCAAGAATGGAAAGCGCCACGCACCCCTACCGAAGTAAGGTCATTTCTCAGTTTGGCTGGTTACTATCAACGTTTCATTGCCAATTTTTCCCGTATTGCTGTACCACTCACGGCTCTGACTCATAAAGGAAAACCCTTCATATGGGGACCTAAACAAGAGGAAGCCTTCCAAACTCTAAAGCAAAAACTTTGTGACGCACCTATCCTCACACTCCCCGAGGGTTGCGATGACTTTGTAGTATATTGCGACGCATCAGGGCAAGGGCTAGGCTGTGTATTAATGCAAAGAGGAAAAGTGATAGCCTATGCTTCTAGGCAACTTAAGGTTCATGAGAAGAATTACACCACCCACGACCTGGAACTTGGAGCCGTTGTGTTCGCTCTCAAGATATGGAGACATTACCTCTACGGTACCAAGTGTGAAATATACACTGACCACAAAAGTCTCCAACATATCTTCAACCAAAAGGAGTTGAATATGATGCAACGAAGATGGGTCGAACTTCTTAACGACTACGACTGTGAAATTCGGTATCATCCTGGCAAGGCAAACGTGGTGGCTGATGAACTCAGTCGAAAAGGTTATGCGAACTCCATTCGTCTTCTCTGTTCGCAAATCATAACCGACATCAAAGATCGAATCCGAGCAGCTCAACATGTTTCTGTAACAGAAAATGACGTACGCGATGAGCTGTCATGTGGAGCTGAACTCAATATCGAAACCAAATCCGACGGTATTCTATACTATTTAAATCGCATGTGGATTCCTGATCGCGATAACCTTCGTGATTTCCTCATGAATGAGGCGCACAAAACACGATACTCTGTACACCCAGGAGCCGACAAGATGTATCAAGACCTACGATACACCTACTGGTGGCCTGGCATGAAAAAGGATATCGTCGTTTTTGTTTCCAAGTGCCTTACCTGTTCCAAAGTAAAAGCTGAACATCAAAGACCTTCAGGACTTCTAGTCCAACCCGAAATACCTATATGGAAGTGGGAAAACATAACCATGGATTTCATTACCGGGTTACCTCGCACCTCCAGTGGGTATGACACTATATGGGTAATAATCGATCATCTTACAAAGTCATCTCATTTCATTCCGATTCGCGAGGACTTCAAGAACGAGAAGTTAGCTCGTATCTACATCAGCGAGATCGTAAGCCGTAATGGTGTACCTTTAAGCATCATTTCATACCGTGATGGTCGTTTCACCTCACGAACATGGCGGGTCGTACAAACCGCCTTGGGGACACGATTAGACCTCAGTACCGCTTTTCATCCTCAAACTGATGGTCAATCTGAACGCACCATCCAAACTCTTGAAGCCATGCTTCGAGCATGTGTCATAGACTTCAAAGGGAATTGGGACACTCATCTACCATTAGTTGAATTTTCGTACAACAATAGCTATCATTCAAGTGTCGGCATGGCTTCTTTCGAAGCTTTATATGGTCGTAAGTGCCGATCTCTAGTATGTTGGCACAAAATTGGGGAATCACAAATCACCGGTCCAGAATTAATTCAAGAAACAACCGACAAGGTCATTCAAATTCGAAACAATCTTCAAGCAGCTCAAAGTCGTCAAAAGAGTTATGCAGACAAACGACGAAAGCCCTTGGAGTTTGACATTGGTGATCAAGTACTTTTAAAAGTATCACCGTGGAAGGGAGTGATTCGTTTTGGCCAGAAGGGCAAGCTAGCACCACGCTACGTAGGACCTTTCAAGATTCTCGAAAGAGTAGGTCCTGTAGCATACAAGCTTGACCTCAGAAGAGCTCAACAGAATTCATCCCACATTTCACGTATCAAACTTGAAAAAGTGCCTCGCCGATGAAAACCTCCATATTCCTCTAGAAGACATTCAAGTCGATGAATCTATGCATTTCATTGAAAGACCAGTAGAAATCATGGACTTCGGAGAGAAGCGTTTAAGACGAAGTCGTATTCCAATTGTCAGGGTACGTTGGGAGTCAAAATGAGGACCTGAGTTTACTTGGGAACGTGAAGATCCAATGCGCGAAAAATACCCGCATCTCCTGTTACCACTACTACTTAAATTTCGGGACGAAATTTCTAAAAGTAGGGATACTGTAACATTCGTCGAAAAACGGGTTTCAAAACCCACTTCGTTTATCAATCAAATATTCAGTTATAAATTTCGTTGCGTATTTATGGTTCATATTAATTTTAAACAATACATAATTAATAAATATATTAGAATTTAAAAACCATAATTTATAATTAATAATAAATAATGAATAAAAAAATAAATGGAGACGCCGTGTTTCGAACCCGGGTCACCCGCATGAACAAACACACAACACACGACTCCGCCACACGCTTACTTTGTGACAATACTGAAATAAATAATACTTAAAGTAAACCCGAATTCAAAACCAGAGATCACCGCGTACTCAGAACTCGCAATCACCGGAAAATCCGGCTATCTGCGATTTTGGCCATTTCCCTTTTGACTAAAACGCAATAACCGATCGCGACATCAATCATAACCGTTGCCGGCCGTCCATTTCGTTCATAACCGCCGGAAAACCTTTGACCGCGAATCAAGACTCAAAATCAGACACAATTCATCCAGTTCTTCCCTATAAATACCCACTCAATCTTCCGGAAATCCTTTCGCTCAGAACCGCACACTTTTTCGAAGTTGCAATTCCTCAAAAGCTCGTCGCCGGAGATTTCCAATTTCGCTGAATCCTGCCGGAATCGCTAGTCAGAAAACCGCGTTCATTCATCGGTCGGTAAAACTGTCTAAACTTCTCTGCTATCTCTTAATTTATACTTTAATCGTTCTAACCAATAATCAAAACTGTTAAACAGTTCATACAGCCGGACATCGCAAAATCAGAGCCGACTCTTGCCGGAAATTGAAGAAACCACTCTGAGTTGGTACATCATAATCCTTATTCTTCTTTTTCTATTCCAATTCAATCAAATTATAAGTGGTGTTGGTCAATTAAACAAACAGTCGGCTTCACTGTTTCTGAGTTTTTATAAATAAAGAAGACGAAGTTGAGTTGTGTATTAATATAATTAAAACCAGATAATTAAACGGGTTAGACACACAGTCCAGCGGTGGACTGTGTGCAAATATAACACGCACGTCCCGAGTTCGAATCGCACACGTACCGACTTTCAGAATTAAAACCAACATTTTTAGAACTGAATCAGAACAAGTCACAGGATGTTTATAAGAGTAATATAATCAATTTGTTAAACAGATTAGACACACAGCCCAACTGGTTGGGCTATGCGCACTCGAACCGAAGGACCCGAGTTCGACTCCGGGTCCCTGCAACCGGTTCGGCCATATAAATCATTTTTAATAAAAAAAAAAACCAAATAAGTTTTAAAGTAATTAGTATATAAATATAATTAAAACAGAGAATATTTCGGGTTAGACACGTAGCTCAGTTGGTAGAGCTGCGTGCACGTATACGAGAGGTCCCGAGTTCGAACCTCACTCAGCGCATATAAAAACACAGTCTGACCGGTCAAGACCCGGTCAACGGTCAACGGTAAAAAAAAGTCAATTTTTTTATTTCTTTTTATTTATTTATTTAATTAGAAAATTATTTAAAAATACTTAAAAATAAGATTATTAAGGTTAGAAAATTTCCTTAAACTCACAAAAATAAATCTAAAAATCCCATTTAAGAGCACTAATTAAAAATATTAATCTCAACCAAAATTTATTTATTTATCGAATCATTTTGTTATTATCTAGGTTAGTTCTTCCCTCGTCAATCGAATCATAAACTCGTGAGCCTTCATCATCATCAAAGAACGCACCCATCGTGAGTGAATCTCTATCAATTCTTCGTTTTAATCATGTTTTGGGGTGTATCGTGTGTCGCATAATTCTTTTGTTATATATATAAACACTTGTGCATACATCATTATCCGTGATCAAATGTGTATCAATTGTTGTGTAGATTATATGTAGATTGGTTTTATCATTTTCAGTGCACCCATTTCATTAGGCCCATCAGTTCCCCGTGGGAGACGGGTTGAGCATCAGGTGCCTCATTAGATCGGCTCCGTTTGATTGAGCCTTGATCTCACATACATCATCATTCATATCCTATACTCATCCAAAGTGGTTTGTGTTTGTTTATTTATATATGTTTGCTCACATGTGATTATTGCACAAATTTTCCTTATTAAATAAAACAAGAAATTAATAACAATGTTTTATCAAGGTTCACTCGCCAACTTTTGTTGACCCAAAATATCCCCCGTTTTACACATGATACAGGTGATCCAGCTGAGGCAAGAAACACATAGGAAGGCCTAGAAGAATAAACTAGTTTAAGCTTTGGATTATTTATATAGTTTCATTTCCTTGTAATTGTATGAATTTTGATTTGGATATTTAAGTTGTAATTTGAATTTAATAAATATGAAACATTTTAGTAAACATCATGAGCTTTGGTGATAACCCAATTATGCCCCGACTCTTATTCTGCTGCAGGTCGGGGTGTGACATTAATTGGTTAGTTTATGCCATAATCCAGACTAGAGCCTTCCAGGAAATGCTATCTCACTTATTTCATTTTGAATACGGTTGAGATATAAAATCTTGCATTTTTAATCAAGACTAGCTCAGGTAAATACTCTCGACTTATTTTCCCTATACGGGCTTGAGTTACGGTAAATTATTACCGTTTGGTCGGAAATGGGATCAATCAAATACCAGACTGTGGCTAGTAAATCTGCATATTCCGTTTTGATCAGTTTTGTTTGATAACTTAAACATTGGGGGTTAACGACCGTGTCCTGGATATCCTCGGCTCATTACATTAGTTAATGACCACGACCAAACCGCGGGGTGTAGGCATACACCTGATAGATACTCATGCTAAACTATTTTTACCCACTAGTTGGGGATAAATCCTTTGTGGGTTCATAAGTGGTGCGTACGTTAATCACCTGTGGATCTTTCGTTACAAGCCGTCTGTATATTATTTTCATACTTTGAACATTTTGGTTTGTAATAATAATTTTAATCCAAAGACTTCCGTTGTGCTGTGTCAATTGACTATGATGATATCAACTTACGTCACGATATTCTCCACCCGAGCCCACCGGTGTTTGGATTGGAAATCCGGGGTGTGACACGCGCGAGGTGTGATCTGATCTATTCTCATTGCATACCATATAAGTGAACATACTAAATGAATAAAAACAAGCTCAAATGCCATTGCCATAAATGTTTCCAACGCAACATGAGTTAAGTATTTTGTTTACAAACCATCGAATGTAAATAAGTTATCAAAGTTTCGTACAAAAAAATGCAAGTTTTGAAATGATAAGGCTTTGGTCATTATATCACCGCAAGGAGGCGGTATCTAACAAGCAAACCCTTCAAAAGTGGCATGGAGTCTTAACACTTGCTTTCTTGACAAAAGTTCCCTGCCTGGTCCATTAGTTTCCTGAAATACATGTTAAGTTGAAAAATCAACAAAAGTTGGCGAGTTCATGTGTTTTAGTTGCATACGATTATACATGTATTTCCCTAGCTTATCATACCATTGTAAATGTATTTCTCTCGATGGTTGTAAAACAGTTTAACGTTTAAGATGAAAAGGGGGACAAGAACTCACTGAATTGCGTTCCGTAAACTTTGCTCATATCACGTACGGTTTTCTCGGTTTGTACCGCAACCTACAAACGTGTTAGGTTTTGTTAGACACTTCGGTCTTTGTAACGACTTATGTACAAGTCTTTTGTCTTAAATACTTATTAAGACTTGTTGAGAATTATGTTCCTTTGAGTTGTATTTTCGATGTATGATGTCAATATATATATTTCATCAAATATATATATACATATATATATATATTCTTGTCTCTCGTATGTTGTATGTACGGTAAGATGTATGTGTTCAGGACTTCTCATAATCAGGTTCCACCCGTTTGCCTCGACGATGCCGTCGTCGGACATGTTTCATATATTTAGAATATATTTATTTGTTTAGTCGCGATTTATAATCATCGTCAAAGCGTATGTCCATATATAATTCTTCATAAATATATATAATTCCAAGTTAAAACATTATATTTTAACTCGTATTATTTATATGCAGCGTCTTATATATCATTTGTAATTACAATGGGTTTGTTAAAAATAATCTATTTTCAACATGTCTTGATATATAATTATTCATGTACATGTGTTTATGGTATACATGACCAAATGTATTATATGTTAAGTATTATACATGTGTATATTACCAAGTATGGGTATACTTGTATTATGAATATATGTGTATTTAAATTCGTATTCTCATGATTATGTATAATACTTGTATAATGGTATTTCCACCAAGTGTTGGAGGCATATGTTGGCATGTATTTGTACGTATAGGAATACATATATTCTTGTATTCATTATACACAAAATTTATATTGTTAAAATATATAATTTTAAGATATGTTCAAAGGAATATATATATACCTTATGCTTGGTACGTGTATGCATTCTTTTAAAAATAATATGTTTTTAAGATTAGTTATAGAAAATATATATCTTTAGCTTTCCATCAAAATAATATATTTTTAAGATGTTTATGAAATGTATATTTTTATACACTTCAAGAATAATACATTTTTAAGATCGACAAAATATGATATATTTTATATACTTGTAAAAATATATATTTTGTCACTTGTTAAGTTTTGAAAGGGTAACTTACTAAGCTTCGATATATTATATATTTTTAGTTCGGACTATTTGTATAGTCCATCCAGTGTCCAAATGTCCGAATCACCCATAAATTGTATCCAAGGCATGAATATATATATTGTAAAACTTTGTTTGCCAATTTTTATTGTATTTATTTTTATTATTATTTCAAGTTCCTAATTTATATATAACTAATACAAATAATATACACATAGCACATAATTCTTATGATCACTAAATATATATTTTCCTAAAATATATATATTTATATCCATCTTTATTTTTAGAAAAAACAATACCTTCTTAGCGTGCACTTTTATAAAAAAATGTAAAAATTTTTATATTTATTATTTTTAAACAAGTTTACTTGTAAGAACCTTGTTAAAAATATATTTTACTAAGTGTTTAAATTTTATAAAAATTTCGTCATAGTTTCCCCTAGATTTAGGAGATTTCCCATGTTTATGAACATGTGTTTAAGCTTTCAAAACTCATCAAATCATCCACAACAACTTTACAAGCCTAGCATATGCATAAAAATGCATTTTTCATGTTATGTTGAACTTGAAAGTTTATAAAATCATGTATTTTAAATTTATATTTAACATGTTCATCCATCTTTAAAAATATGTCTTGTGTTTAATATATACAAACTTTGTAGAAAATCATTTTTAACAACTTTGTTCATACATCATCTTAAGAACTTATAAACATCACATATTATTTTTGACCACTTTGGTAAGTTCATTTTTAATGTATAACAAGTTCATCAACACTTTCATCATGGATCTTGTAAGATCCATGTGGATACTTGTTAGATCTATACTTCTAGCAAGTATACATATGATGGATATCATCCATAACACAAAATAATCATCTACAACTTCATAACATCTTCAAGATATGTTTATTTTCTTTAGATTATGTTACTAGTTCATGTGTTCATCTTTTAAAAGTGAAGGTTTTAGATGGTTTAACTTGTACATTATCATTACACTAGTAACATGAAGCAAAATGGAGTGTTAGAAGATTCACCACTAGCTCTTGTGGCTAGGGAAGTTGCAAGAGAAACTAGAAGAGGAAGACGAAGGAAAGTTGATGGTTAATAGCTCCCTAGAGAGGTCCTTGAGCATCCAAGCCTTGATACCTTCTTAGATAATCATCATGCACCTTTGATTATGCTTGAATTTGTTGTAGGATGAAACAAAGATGGAGGTGAAGTGGAGTGCGTGTGGCCGTGAGGTAGAGAGCAAGAGAAGGAATGAGGAGTTTGAAATTTGATGAAGATAATAATGTTGGAGGATGTTTAGGATAAGGTTTCTTATAATCCTCTTGTAAGTTCATGCACCATAAGTTACTCCCATTACCCACCATAACCTCCAACATCTTGGTCTCACACATGGGGGCATGTGGGGCCTTCATGTTGACCAAAATTTGAAAGGGGGGAGGGGGTACTTGTTGGTTTTTAATGATAGTTCAGTTATTTAGCTGGAAGTTAGGAGGTTTAGTTAGGTGTTTACATGTATTAAGGGTAACAAGGTGTTTAATGAATTAAACTAGTTTTGTGATACTAAATTTTTGTTACCTAGTTCATACTAGGTGTCTAGTTCGTGTTCAGGTGTTCGTTTCGTTGTTAGTTCGTTAAAACGTTAAGTTGTGAATCTTGTATGATATGATATGATATGTTTTTGTATCAAGATGATACTTTCAACATATTTAGGTATTTTATGATGTTTAACACTATTTCTAAATATTACATAAACTAGTGGATGCTGAATTGTCACTTATGTTGTCTTTCGGACAGTTTTTAATGTATGTATCATTTATGGAATGTGTTATCATAAATCCTTGTTTTCCCACATAATATTTAATATATAGTTGATGTTGGACTCACATCCAAGTACTAGATATGTTATTTAGCTGAGTACTGGAACCGTGCTGACATAGCTAGTCTAACCGGTAATTGTACTAGTTGTTTTAGTGCATTGTCTAAACTGTCTCAAGTTGCGACCAATAAAATGAATAATATGCCTCATTAAAATGTATTCTGTGAGTTTTCTAGATGTATGTCATGTAATCATGCAGTTCAGGCATTCAAAACACATAAGTAATGTAAATGACTATTTTAATTGTACGGACATTACCAGAGAGTGGCAGTTGTCACATCTTTGACCAAGATAGCGACAGTTTCATGGTCAAGATTTCCGTCCCTCGTGGTAGCCGTAGAACCGTGAACGATCGTTCCAAATATGCTCGCAATAATGTCGAAAACTTCACGACCCCAAAGATTAATTGGCACCTAGTGATTTTGATCCAAGCAACACGTTTGAACTCACAAAACTGGCCTTCCCAAAGGCCGAGAGTCGAGAACCATCCACTCCACATATCCACTTTGTTAACCAAAAAATTGTGAGCCTCGATGGGAATTTGGAACGTAAGCATAACCTTCATCCCGATTACGTATCGAAGGACTACTCTACTCTCCTCTATGATCCACTATAGGTCTTCGAGGCGATACAACCTTGTTACATCCTTCACCACTCCGATTAAAGTGCGCATATTCCATGTCGTTTGCGCCGGGTAAACTTTGTTAGGAAGTTGTAGCACAGTTTTCTCACCTTCATTGTGGTGAACATCCGCCACAATATTTGCATAAGATTGAGTTGTTTATTCTCATCACAACATAGGATTCTGCTTTGGAGCCGTAACCCCCTAGCTAGTGAAACAGTTCACCTGATAATTTCTTTCCGGCAGCAGTGGTGGTCGCCGGTTATTGACGTCTCCTTTAGCGAACTTTGCAACATTTGCACTTATCCGTCTGTCCCCGATGCATACGTTATTTAATGCTTTGGCCATTCCTTCTTTGTCCACAATATTGTCGAAACGGATGAAAGCAAAAAACTTCCCAGACCTGTCTTTTCGGCGAGGGAGATAAACGTCCACCATTCTCCCGCAGTTCCTGAATTCCTTCCATAACATCCCAAGTGTGCATTGACTCGGGAGGTTTGCGATGTAGAATGTTGTGGAGTCGTTCTGGTTTCCTTCATCCCCCTGAAAATCTTGCCCTGGTTGTCTTTTCCTCCGTCGAGGGTCTTTCCACTCTCTATTTCCCATTTGAATTAGCAACAATTTTTTTTTGAATGGCCCACACTGATTGTTATCGTATCCTTGAATATCTTGATATTTTTAAGCATGTTTTTCAGGTGTTTAACTCCAAGATGGAGACTCTCTGTTTTGATTGTTGCATGCCTACTAACTAAGATCTCGAACTCTTAGAAGAGTTATCAATTAGCCTACTAGTGTAGGCCTGTTTTTGTATCTAAAGGATTTGAAATTTGTAAAACCTTTAGAACCAGTGTCACGTAAATGTTTGCTTAAACATATAAATGCTTCGAAAACCTTTTTGATTGCACCTTCGTATTTCCGCCTTGGTGGGGGATGACACCATGACAGTATCCGACACCTGGCCCACCAGATGCGAATCTGGACGCAGCAGGTCAAGATCCTATCCCGCCATAGTCGTGATCGTTGTCATTTTAAAACTAAATACTATTTAAATTAAGATTTATCTTATATAAATACTTAAGTATTTAATTACTATATAATAATAATAATAATAATAATAATAATAATAATAATAATAATAATAATAATAATAATAATAATAATAATAATAATAATAATAATAATTGCCAAATAATTAATTTTTAAAATAACTTGGGATAGATTGCGGTCTCTTTGAGAGGTTTCGTGACATCTAGCTCATCATATAGGCCAACCCACCGATTAGTTTAAAAGCATGCAATAATTAGCACATGCAAATTTAAATCCAAAATAGAGAAATATGAAACCCCTATGCCTACATGACGTCGACACAAAAACTCATTTTTTTCTTCACATTTCACCCAAAACACATAATCAAACCTTTAAACCTCAAATCTGTTACTTTTTTTTTCCAGCGATACATGAGTGTAATACTTGTAATATTTAGGAGAATAACTATTAACTGTAACGGGTGTGAAATATTAGTTTGTGTGAAGTTTTATTAAAAATATATTAGAAAAGTTGAATTTGTGTGTAATTTTATTAAAAATAATTAAACAAGTTGAATTTTAAGTGTGCGTTTTCTTTTATGGAATATCAAATATCTAAAGTCACGTTTTTTTTTGTTTTTATTGCAGAAATGTTTTCTTTTATACAAATATATGATTCTGTTAAAATTCAGTTGGAAAAAATTAGATATATCGTTATAAAGGTCGGATTATAATGTTATTAGCTAGGGAATGGATCTATTAAGAACTCCTTCGATTTGAAAGAACTCATGAGACATGTAATATTTTTTTAGTTTTTTTTAACATGCTTTATATGCTAATAACATTTATAAAAATTAAAAAGAAAATGTATGCACACGTGTAAATAAGTTATCAAACTAAATTAAATGTATGTAAAAATGATAGATATTTAGTTAAGATATGTTAAAGTGATAGATATTTAGTTATTGAACTTTATTTTTACACATATAGTTTTTTGCATACGTTTTTTAATTTCCGCAACTCGTAGATTAATATATGAAATACTAGCAAAAATTTAAAAAAAAGAAGACGCTACATAGAGTTCTTATAAGTTCTCTCAACTCGAAAGTATTTTTATTTTTATCCTAATCCAATGATACTAATTGTTAAATTGAGAGATCAAAACTGAAGTATATAACTTTGGTGTCAATGCTCATGTTTATTGTACTTTGTGTTACATAGTTGCATTACGTTTACTGAAAGAACTCAAATCTTCTCAAAAGGTCACACTTACGGATGAGTCTTACATGGCTGTTTTTCTTTCTTTTTTTTTTCTTCTTAAATAACACAGTATTACAACACATTAGAACGTATTTACACACGTTCAAATATGACAACTTAGTACGTGTTTGCAGACCTTCAAATTTTGTTTTAGATGTGCCAAAAATGAATTTGGTTAAAAATTGAATCTACAAGTGCAAGTTAGAAAACAGACTCTAAATTTACAAAAAAAAAAAAAAAAGACGCTTTGGTCCATTTCCGGATATTGTCCGGTTGCTTAGTTCTCATTTCTCCATGCATTGCTTAACACCCATATTTTCGGTAAAAAATAATAAATTATAACCCTGTTTAATCTTAATTTCATTTATCTCTTGATGTTTATATTTGTGCCAAATTGCCAACGCACAACCTAATGATTTAGACGTAGGCAACACAAAAAAAATATCTACTTATATGTGAGCCAAAGAGTCTCACCAAATGTGGGCAACTCTCACAAATAAAATATTATTACATTTGCGCACATGGGAAAATATGCACACATGGGAAACCAACTCCGGATATACGCCAGTCTTTATGAACTGGGCACGATAGAAACATACCGACGACAGAGTATTTAAATTCCAAAACCACCGTTTTCAATAAAAGGCTAACAATGATCTAACCTTCATATATTAGAGTGGAAGGGAGACCTTCGGTGACCCCTTTGGTAACCCCCTTCACTGCTCAGGCAAGGTGTCGCCGCCACCGAAATCGCATGCGGGGAGTCCCCATTTCGGCGAGTAGTCACCGAAGCAAGCCATGTTACCGTCGGACTTTTTTTGACCGTTGGACTTGAACGTTAGGTTTAAAAAATTATTTTTTTATTTAAAACCCATACATTTCACTCATCTCACACACCACTCTCACTAAAATTACTACATACCACACAATGGATAAACAAAACAAAGGTGAACCCAAGAAAAAAGGTTCCGCTAGCCGAGGCTCGGGTTCAAACTCAAGTGGACCCGTGTCGCAAACGAGACTAGACAGTTCTAGCTGTCCGAGTGCACCGGTTCAAACCTCATACTCTCAACCTCAATATTTTTACCCCCAAACTTCACAGCTGACTTTTTATAACACACAACCCCAACCTAATTTTACGTCACAAATATTTTCACACTCACATGGTCCAACAATGGTCGCTCCCGGCATGTACGAATACTCCATGGAAGTGCAAGACTCATTCGATCCATTTACATTTAGGACGTCGCCAATTCAATCACCAAGAGAGAATGCCGAGCGCTCACTTCCGATCTACGATGACAATGAAGACCAAGATGTAGAGGTTGCCCCGAAACACAAGAAAATATTGCCGATGAAGAAGAATATGTGGTTGAAGCCAAAGATAGCGGTGAAGCTAGTGAGCCGTAAGAAAAGGGAGGCAAGGCGGAGCGTCAAAGTTGGACGAAAAAACAAGAAGAGGCCTTAGCCAATGCATGGGTTTATTGTTCGGTAAACAAGAAAAACGACAACCAACAAAAGTCAGATAGTTTTTGGAAATTATCCCTGTTTTGTCTAAGATAAACTACTTCAACGGCCTTTGGCAATAAGCAGTAATTTTTTTAACATTTGTAAAATATTTCTATAACATTGTTTTTATTTTTTATATTTTACTTTATTATTTGTTATATATGTAGGATCGTATTCGTGGTAGTGGGTGTGGTGACGTCGATGTCATGAATATGGCTTTAGAAGATTACCAATCAAAATATCCGGGTGGTTTTCAATATGTTGAGGCGCGGGAGGTTGTTAGTAAACATGACAAATGGGCCCAGTTACCATTGTTGGGTGAAGAAAGTGGTAGTTCGGGCAAAAAAGAAAGTCGTCGGATTCGGGTAACTATAACGCGGATACACTGGGGAACAGAGTTCACAAGCGATATCCCGACATAAACGTAGACCCCTCAACTAACAAGATCACGAAAGAAAGATAAGAAACAACACCATCCCAATAGCGCAGAAACGGCTTTGACCGAGAAGCTCTCACAATACACCCTTATGAAAGAAGCAAAACAAGCACGGGCGATAGAGTTGTCGAATATAAAAAAGAAACGTGAGGAAGACACCATAGCGTCAGTGGCAGAACAACGCGAGACGGTGAAGCAACTTATGTACGATCGAGATTTGGAGACGTTTACTAAGTCACATGACCATGCTTCACCCGAGATGTTGCCGTTTATTCTAGCGCGGAAACGAGATATCGCATAAGAATATAATTGGCCTTGTCCTTTCTAAATTTTAGGTTTTATTTTGTTTAGTATATGTTTTATTTATTTTTAATGCTTATGTTTAATATATGTTTTATTTATTTTTAATGCATACGTTTCTAGAAATAAAAAAATATATAAAAAAAAACAAATAAACACCCCATGTGTTTGAGCACCTCTAGTGTTTGAGGGCAAATGAAAAAGTAGAGTGGTGAGTTAAGATGACATGATATTATTGGTTAAAATAAAATTTACCACTCTCTATTTGGGGAATGCCACTTCCACCCTTAACTCTTCCCACAAACTATGCCCTAATAACAATGGCTATATTTGAATACAAAGAGGTTACCCGGGGAATCCTAGGCCTACATCCACAATCGCTTGAAAAGATTGGTGGGAAATTAAAGTATTACAAGTCAGTGGCGGATCTAAAAAACCCGTATAAGGATAACGTTTCAATAAAAGGGTAACGAAATCGAAAAACGTTAAATTTTTCCAATATTTACATTACTGTCGGAGCGTCAAGGGACAACGGAGGTTACCCCTTGTAACACTATAGATCCGCCCCTTTACCAATAGATTATCAATAAATTGTCTTCGGTAATAATTTCCTACTAAACTGATGACATTTTGAAGTATAGCACTAATTTTAGAAATATAGATCAAGAAGGTTCTTTTGATGACTCTTTAGATGTTAGCGTGCGCTCACTCACAAACATTTAGCATATTGTATGAGCTAACGTGAGTTTTCGCGACATTTTCTTTCTCTAATGGTATTTTCATATCTAAAAATCTGTTACCACTGTTTTTTCCATAACCAACCATTTTTTGAAAGCTTAAGGCATACATTGTTTACGAATTTTACCTTTAGATATTACAATGGCTCGTCTCTCTAGTTAAGGAAGACGAAATGTTTATTTGATTTTCCGAATGTGTCGCATTGCCTTAAAGACGACCATGTGTTTATTTCACTTATAACTTAGGTGTTGTGTTTACTATGTTTAAAAAAATGAGATATGCAACATAATCTAACAACAACCAATGATTTTGGGTTCATTTTTCAATGTGGAGGTCATGGGTTTGAGACTCGACTGTAGCAAAATTACTCTGGGTTTAGTCAGTAATTTTACCTTAGTAAGCCTTCAGGCGGTGAGTTTCCTCTAAAATGGTGGTGGACCAGGTCACTAGTGTTGTCTGCCTTTACGTGCGTGAGTGACCTTTTGTCATTAAGTTTACCAAAGGCATCGGCCTTTTGTTTGTCATTCAAACAAAAAAAACCATTGTCTAATAACAAATGTATGCCATTGGTAAGATGTGAAGTAGGGAACATGCCATAAATTAGGGTTCGAGGCTTTGCAATAAAACCCAACTGTTTACTTACAAACCAAATGTTATATCTATATTCGACAATAGATTTGGTTATTTATCTAAAAACTAGTTTCTATTTCATAATCCAACACAGCTATTTTCTAATGTGATAAACAAAGTTGTAACACCCCAACCGATGGCGGAAACATCGGGATGAGACGAAAACGAGATTGCTCATTGCTCACAACATTATTAAGTGACAATAATTAATTAAACCATATTTCATTTCGTAAGAGTTGTCAAATACATCAATGTAACAAAACAAAGAACAACCTAACATTTGCAAAGTCATAACAAAATTGATACGTCGACATTAAACCTGACGTCTAATTTGTGTGTATCTAGTCCTTGCTATATTGTTTTCATAGCGTCATCTCCTTCAACCTGTAACGTGTTTTAAAATAAAGTCAATGCAAAAGCAAAGGCGAGTACACAAGTTTAAGCATAGCATACGTATACGAATAAAGTTCTAACAATCCTCATGGCAACCAAATCTATGCAAGAGCAATATCAAGGCATGCAATGCTAATAATCAAACCCGTAACGCAATCACGATGTTTTAACATGACCTCACGAATAACACGATGGAGGTGGATGCGTAAATTCCTATAGCGCTAAGCATGTCAAACAAAGGCTAAAAATAGTTAATGACTAAAGCATAGCACAACGTTTATCCCTAGACAAGCAACAAGTATACGATTCAAGTAGTCATGTGTATAGGATTGTTTGTGCGTTTCATAAAGTTTAAGTGTTTGTGATTTTTGTATATGGAAACATGTTACACCCAAAAAGTGATATAAACAAAAGTGGGTCGAGTGTACTCACAGAATTGCTAAGTCTTCTTTGGAAATTCCACGACGAGTTGATGAGTGGGAGAAAGGGGACATCGAGGTCATCTTAAAAATGGCAAACGAATGTACATGAATAATAGAAGCTACGACGGAGGATTCGAATTGGAGTTGAAAGTACGTATATAGTTAACATCGTAAGAAAGGAATTTCTAAATTAAATTCATCAAAAGGGTTGTAGGAGTGTTGTCAAATAATTAATATATATATTTGACGAAAAGCATATTGGGTATATATATATTTATATTCTAACGAATTGTATGAGATATATATGTATATTGTCGAATGGTGTACAAATATATTTGTCGAAAGTAAAATAAATACGTTTTGTCGAAAGTAAAATAAATAAGAATATTTGTCGAGAGATATGATAAATATATCTATATTTTGTCGATGAATATAATGAATAAGTATGTTTTGTCGAAAGTATAGTAAATAAGTATATTTGTCGAGAGATATGATAAATATATCTATATTTTGTTGATGAATATAATGAATAAGTATGTTTTGTCGAAAGTATCGTAAATAAGTATATTTGTCGAGAGATATGATAAATATATATATATATATATATTTTGTCGATAAATATAATGAATAAGTATGTTTTGTCGAAAGTATAGTAAATAAGTATATTTGTCGAGAGATATGATAAATATATATATATATATATATATATATATATATATATATTTTGTCGATAAAAAATAAATAGACATATTTTGTCGATAAACAGGCAGAGTTTCCTCTTGTTTTTGGACAATCCCGACAACATATGTGTCGATATATTTTTCCAAAACACAACAATAAACAACGCAAGAATCGACGAAACACTATAAATGTTTACATACTCTTTTTATGTCTACGAATTTTATAAGGTTCGGTTACGTGATTATAACACTAACTAAATACAAAACAATATAATTAATAACATGACATTATACCAAGTCGAGTGTGGATTGATTTTGACCCGAACTTTGAAGCAAGACTGAACTGAGTTAACCCGTTGATTGTTGACCAGGCTTGACTCGAGCCGGAACCGAAACAACTGCTGTTGACTGCCGTTGACCGACGCCAAACTGAACTGAGATGAAACCAAAAGTGAACTCAACAAACCAACTAAATCAAATGTGAAACTGAAACAATCAAGGCACGATCCGTACCTGAACCGAAATGTATCTGGACTGAACACGGACCGAAACAAATCTGACTTCGGGATGAGTGACCTGAACCGGAACAGCTGAACCGCTGTCTCTGTAACTCGAGTGAACACCAAAGCTGACCCGTTGATTGTTTGACCACAGTTGACCAGGTTTGACCGAACACCAAACGAGACCCGAACGGAAGCCAAAACTGTCATTGACTCACTGCTGACCCGAACCTCTGCACCGAGACCCGAACCCGCTGAACATGAGCCGTGAACTGCACCGAAACGAATCGTAACCTGCCGAATGAAAAGAATTAACGGGATTCAAAAATAGAAGCAAAACCAAGACCCGAACTGAGACTAACCTTTACTGAACCGAGACTGATTCGACCCGAACCCGAGCCGAAGGTGAACCGGAACAACAGGATTTTCTAACCAATACCACCACTACCGCCGCCGTCCGTCGAGCCGGACAACCGCAGCTACACCGCTGCTGTTGTCGCCGCTGAGACACGGCGACTGCCGCCGCCGCTGGTCCGATGCATCGTCGCAGCCGCGACGCTGCTCCGCCGCCACGCCACCGCACCGCCGTCGCTCTATCTTTCGTTTGAATCATCCACCACCACCGTCGCCCGCTGGAGGTGACGGCTGCTGCCGCCATCGATCGAAACCCCCCGGAGCCGTCATAGTCGCGCCACCACCACCACCTACCTTCTCTCTATCTCGTCTCTCTCTCTCTGTCTGTCTGTAAGTATATAAGCGGGTGTGTGTGTGTCGGGTTTAAGAGATGAAGGGGGGGGGGGGCAGGGAGATGAGGGCTGGATAGTTGTGAGAATGAGGGTGTGGTGATGATTATTTAGTTGTAATTAGGTTTAGGGTTTAGTTAGGTTTAGGTGGTGTGTTGGGCCAAAGCCTGTTAACCCGTTCTAACGTTTTTGAGTGGCCCGAACGTACCGACGAGATCCGATTTCAAGTACAAGTTTCATAAAACGTCAAATTTATTTTGTTTATTATTATTATTATTATTATCTAAAAAAATAAAAATAATAAAATACGATGCGTTACAAAAGTGATCATTGCATTTTTAAGACACTTCGCTAAGTTAATTAATTAACAAATGCATCAATACGATTACAAAATATGACAAAAGATCAAATACAAATAATTTTAACGTACAAACTGAAGGTTTTGCTGAAAAAACACCACGGCATTTTCGTAATTATTTGCTCGTAGGGTAAAAATCAAAATTACTCTATAAATGATCTTGTAGAGTAATTTTGTAAAATGTTCTTGTAGTGTAATTTTGATATTGTAAAGTAATTTTATAGAGTATCATAATTACCCTACAAATGATCTTGTATGGTAATTTTGAACTTGTAAGGTAATTTTGTAGAGTAATTTTGAATTGTATGTTATTTGATAAACTTGCAGAGTAATTTTGATGCAAAGTAATTTTGATAATTACCCTACAAGATCAAAATTACTGTACAAAATCATTTGTAGAGTAATTTTGATAATTACCCTACGAGCAAATAATTACGAAAATGTCATCGCGTTTTTTTAGTTTTTTCATGTCTTTTGTACGTTTAGTACGTTAAAGTTATTTGTACGAGAACTTTACTCAATAAAATATACTATTTTATTTGGTTTTATATATATTGTAGGTAACTAAGAAAAAGAACTAAAAACGGTGAAATAGAGAAAAAAGAAAATAATGAGTAAAAGAAAGTTTTGAGCATCGGTTATTATCTATTGGAAACAAATCAAATGAAAATACTAAGGGAGTGGGCTTCGGTTAAATCTTTCTGATTTGGGCTAAACTTATTAATAAATTAATTAATTAATTTAAGATGGGCTCAAATTGGTTGCGCTTGCATACAAGAAGAAAGGAGACCGACGGTGTGACCTGTGAAGTTTAAAAAAGGAGTTCGGTAGCACAACATTTAATGGAGAGGTTTCCGCCAGCCTCGGATAGGGGTTTACATAAAAAAAATCGTAAACTTAACCGTAAACGTAATCGAATAAACAGTTCCGAATAACGAATTCGGTTTTTGGTTTGATTTCTAACCGAAATTGAATTGTGAATATAGTTTTTGGTTCGGTTTCTGGATACACACTTTTTTTATTTGTTTTATTCGGTTTATTTGGATAACCGAATAAATCGTTAATTTAATTAATTATTAAATAAAAGTAATAATGTTTAATAAACTATATACAATTTATTCGCTCAAAATAGTAAGTCTAATATTTAAGTATATGTATCCCATGATTGCATCAAATGTCGATTAAAATACATGTTTGTTTATTAAATTTTCTTCATTTTATATATGCCGGTTCACTCGAGAGACTCATGTTTGAAGATTAGTTACATTTTTTGCTATTAGACTTGTTGAATATTTATAGTTATGGATGGTTTATTTTATATTGCTATGTCTTTTATTTATATATTGTTAGGTTTAAATTAGTTGTTGACTTGATGTTCGGAAGTTGGAACACAAACATAAATATAAATTAGGAACAACAAAAGTACTTAGGTACAATTTGGTTAAATTTGGTTTATTTGCTTTCTAACCGAAACCAAACCGAATTGAATTTGGTTTGGTTTGGTTCGGTTCGGTTTGCATCTTCCTAATTTGGTTTGATTTGGGGTAAAAAATTTTGAAAAACCGATACACGAACCGAATAAACCAAATAAACTGTAAACTGAATCGATAAACACCCATACTCATAGAGTCATGGGTATTTACAGCATCAAACCACTACTATTACAAAAGACACCTTATTACATTTGAACAATTTCTATTAGTTGACTAATAAGCCCCTCAAGCATCTACAAATGTAACAATACTCCACCCAAACAACGTTTTTGTCCCCAAGAATACCATCAAACAGGAAAAGCTAGGAACGACAAAAAATCTAAGTTCTGTTGATACACTTTTGTGTCTATCGTTTATTCTTAGTTACATTTGTAATTGTACGGTCTTTGCTCAAGTGTCTGTATAAGTTTGGTCGTGTCGACCAAATCAAGATAGCCTTCTATCTTGGTTTCGTACGACATCTTAGTTAGTCTGTGTTAAACGGGTGCATGTGTGCATACCGTTGAGTCTTGTGTACGTCATGTTTGTACGAGCCACATGCTCCGTACGAGCCACATGCTCTGTACGAAGGAATCATTGAACAAGTTGGTTTATATGGTTCGTACGAACCATTCGCTTCGTACGAACCAATCGCTTCGTACGAACCAATCGCTTCGTACAAGCCTCTTTGGAGCAGTGCTTCGTAGGTAATAGAGTGTTCCGTATGTCTGGAAACGTGCTTCGTACGAATGACCAGCGTGGACACTATATAAGTAGACATGCACCTCTCAGTCCGAAGGTTGTTGGTTGTTCAACTTGTTGGTGAGCGGAGCAATTAGCATCTCTGGAGCAGACGAAGACACAAGAACACAGGCAGTTTGTTGAGTCGTATGAGCATTGTTTGTATATGTTTGAACTAGTTCTCATCTTTTAATCAAGATAGTGAATCTTTGGTTATCCCGTGTTCTTACTTTGCTTTGGTTTGCATGCATACTTGGATTCCGCACTCGTATGTGTGTTGCATGAACAAGGAATATGTTTAACTTGATCCTCAGGTGGACCTACAAGTGGTATCAGAGCTTTGGCTCTATTCCTTGTTCAAAACCAAGCTTAGTGTTGTGTCTGAGCTAGTTTGAAGGTTTTTTGAAGTGTTCTTGAACTCCCAGCAGAAAACTTAGGTTTTGAGTAGATAACTAACTTAAAACTTGGTTAAAATCTGTTATATCCAGAAAGTTTTCATTAAAATTTTCTTTTGTTTTGTTCAAGTTGAACACATTTGTAGAAGATATTCACCAGAAAACTCATCCGCGCGAACAAGTTGGTTCGCACGAAGGAGCTCATGCGTACGAAAGAACACTTATCCGTACGAAGGAACTCATCCGTACGAAGTTGGTTCGCACGAAAGAACACTTATCCGTACGAAGTTGGTTCGCACGAAAGAACTCATTCGCACGAATAAGTTGGTTCACACGAAGCTGCTCGTACGAAGAACACTTATCCATACGAAACATTGGTTCGTACGAATAATCTTCGTTATTGTTTGTTTTTCGTATTCTTTTTCAAAGCTGTGTGCTTTCAAATATTTTCAAAATTGTGAATTTTTAAGAGGGGACTGTTATTTTCAAACTTTAAACCTATCAAATTTTCATAATCAAGAAAATATAATGAGTTCTAATCCGTGGGATTGGAGTAGTTCAAGCTCAATCAGGAGTCTTCGCAAAGCTCCGCAACATCATGGGTTAAGTGTTTGATGCCTCAACATACAACTATGATCTCTGCAAATCAGTGGCATGTGTTGCGAATCGGAATCAAAACATCCAAACTCTGTTAATGAGCAAAAGTGAAACAGGGAGTAATAACCGTCCACCGAAGCTAAACCACATGAATGATTATGTTTTGTGGAAAAGTCGTTTTCATACGTATGTTCTTGGACAGAACACAGAATTGTGGACGTGTTTTACTACACCCTATAAAGAATCACTTGAAGAAGCTGGATCAAATCCAAACTCCTTAGCCAATCTAGACGAGAGTGACAAGAAGGCATATGATCTAGAGAAGAAGGCGTTTGCTATCCTCACACAAGCTCTTCATAAAGACATTTATCATTAGTTTGTGTACTGTATAACCACGAAAATCTCTGGGATACTTTGGAAGCAAGAGGAGAGGGTAATGCTGCTACCAGGAAAATTCGGCATGATTTACTCAAGAAGTAGTTTGAAGGTTTCATGTTTATGGAAAATGAAACATTGAATGATATGACCATACAGTTTTATCATCTGCTTAGCGAGAGGTACTCTTACAAAGTGTTAGCAGCACCACAAGAAATTGTGATAAGATTTGCTGATGCTTTACCACCGAAATGGTGTCAATTTATTGACTTATTAAAACATACAGGTGTTTTGGACTCAATTAGTATTTATGAATTTGTGCAAAAACTGGAGATCAAGAACGAAGAAGAACTCCGAAAGGCACAACGAGTCAACGTAGATGTACTTCGGAGGTATTAATGCAGGTACAAACTCAAGCCAGCAACCGAAACTGCAAACCGCGTTTATGTCAAACGTGAACCCCTTCCTACCACAACCTGTTCAATCAAGTCAGTCTGCGGGCTCAAGTACTCAAGCTTATGGACAAGCATTTGATCCGAAAGCCTTCCTTTCACAGCCAAGAGATTTAGCACATCAAGCTCCACAACAAGCTCCTCAACAAGCTTTCTATGGAAACAATTATCAATCTGCAAATCCCAACACTGTCAAACTTGACACGTCTCATCTCTCTAAAGTCAGCTTAGAAGTTGCACAGGAACATATGGAACTTCTAAACACCATGGTCAGTGCTTATTGTGGTTTAGTTGCAGGTCAAATAGGAAATATCAATTTGACAAATGAAGACTACCAACAAATTGACCAAGATGAGATGGTGCTGATGGATATCAAGTGGGCATTTGCAAGTGCTGTAAGAAGAGCAAAGGACTACATGCGGAGAACAGGAAGAACCAGTTTAGAGAGCAAAAAGGATATAAAATATGGCTTTGATAAAACTGCCGTTACTTGCTTCAACTGCGGAGAAAGAGGTCACTTCAAACGGGAATGCACAAGACCCAGCAAGGAAGGAAATCACAACCCCTTTCGAAATTAGTCTCAACCACCCAACATAGCTCAATTCAACAATGAGAGAAGAATGGTAGTTGTTGGCAACTCTAACAATACCAATCAATCAGGACCTTCAAACACCCAGAGAGCTTTGGTAGTTCAACCTGATGAAGGATGCGATTGGTCAGTTCAGTTGGGAACTGAGAACAACGGAAGAACTGCATGCTATGCAAAGATCGTCGATCAAATCAAGCATGTTCACAGCCTTAATACTCCAGATAATGATGATACTTCTAGGTATGCTGGTAGTTCTGATGAAGAGTGTTCAAGTTCAGATGGTTATGGATTTGATTCTGATATCAGAAACGAGAGTGATGCTGAGGTTAGCAAGTTGCTGAGTGCAGCTGAGATAATGAAGTGTGAAAAGGTGGGTATGATGAAGAATGCAGAAGCTGCAGTGAAGGAGACAGAGACACTCTTTACAGATGATGCAGCCTTTCCTCATCACACTGCCTTCATGGCAAATGTTGCAGGTTCTACAAGTTAGGTAAATTCTGACCCTCCTACAATTTGCAATGACTGTGTTGAATTAAAAATGAAGTATGAAACCGTCAACAGTCATAATCAAAATTTAGCTCTTGAACTATCAAAGTGAAAAGAGGCGAATTTGACTCTAACCCGAAATGAAAAAGAATTCAAATCTGTAATAGAAACCTTTAAGAAAAGCGCTTCTGAATTGACAAAAACAGTTTTGAATAAACAGACAAGAATTAATAACTATATTAATCTCCTGGAAGAAACTCAGAAAGAGTTAGCCATCGCCAAATGCGAATATGATTCGATCAAGCTCAAATTGGAAAGTTATTCTAACTCCCACTATGTGCTTGATCATATCATTGATGTTCAAAAGCTAAAAGGAGATGTTCAATGCATTGGGTATAAGTCGTGTCCACCACCAATGAAACACAACTATACCAAAATGCCTGATGAAGAGGAGATGCCTCATTTTGAACCCTCAGTACCTCTGAATCCTGAAGAATTTGCAGTAGGATTAGGGTTCAAACTAGACAATTCCTCTCAAGAACCAAGCAAGCTAGAAAGTTCATCGTCTGATATTGATCAAAATCCATCTGATGAAGAGGAAAATGATACATCAGATGATGAACAAGAAAAGATGATCAGGATCAGCCTCTTGATGAAAGGAAAAGAGTAGAACTTTCTGCTACTCCTAGTACTCAATCTGTTGAGATCCAAGAGACCATTCCTAAGAAATCTGTCGAGACAGAAGTGTCGACAGATGAAGCAGATAATGTGGTGTATACGTTGGTTAGAGATAAGAAAATCTATTCAAACAAAGATTTTCCAATTAAAAAAGTAAATACAATCTCTATAGATCAGGTGTTTGAAAAATCAACAACCAAAGTTTTAGAGAATAAAAAGCCAACCAAATCACAACCATTATCCGCTTCAACAGAAAAGCAATGGAAGCGAGTTGAAAAGCCTAACGTTTCACAATCACAGGTTGAAGCAAAAGGCTCTCGTTACAAGAAAAAGCTTAAGAATGTTAAATTTGTGAGTTCCAAGGGTACCGATAAAGTCGAAACTTTTCAAGGAAAATCTAATATAGATTTTATAAAGAAAGTTAAGATTTTGAAAAGAACTAGTCAAAACAATTACACCCAACTCGTGGATGGATGTAATGAAAATGAGCCCAGTACCTCAAGACCCACAAGTTCAACATCAAGCCAAGAAACACGATCTCCTAGGTTTGTTGAAAGGAGAACATGTTTTAAATGTGGAAGAGTTTGGCCACATTATAAAACATTGTAAAAATCCAGCCAAATCAAGATTTGTGGAAAGAACCCCTCATGAACCAACTTCCCAACGTAGAGCTGTTTCTCCAACATAAGATAAACGGATTATCAAAGAACAAAAAGAGAAACAAAAACGTAAACAAGTAAAAGCAATTGAAAAAGCTTTAAAACTGGATTCTCCAAAAAGGAATCCAAGATCTTCAAAGTTAATAAAACCAGAAACTGTTAATAATAGTCAATCTGGTAATAATCAACGATCTTGGAAACCGAAGACCGGTAATGGTACAAGAGGAGGAACTCAGTTTGACAATCATCAAGAAATAGAGATCACATTTCTTGATGATAAGGGACGACCCAAGACCACTAAGGCTTGGGTCCCCATCTCAAACTAATCTGGTTTGTGAAATGTGCAAGGTGTTCCAGGAGGAACTGTAAACAGTCATTGGATTGTTGACAGTGGAGCATCAAGGCACATGACAGGCGACTTGCGGCTCCTGTATGATGTGAAAAGCATTAGGGGTGGTTATGTTGCCTTTGCTGGTGATAAAGGAAGTTACATCACTGGAGAAGGAATGGTCTCCAATGGTGTTGTGAGTTTCGACAAGATCAATTATGTGCGGCAAATTGATCACAATCTTCTTAGCGTTTCTCAAATCTGCGACAAGAAGTTCACGTTACATTTTGATGATACCGGATGTTATGTGTTGAACCCTGGATTCAAGATCCCCAAGGAATGGATTCTCCTATCGGCTCCAAGAATTAACGACTTGTATATTCTTGATATGAGTCAAGCTATTACAACGTCTACGCAAGTCACATGTTTTTTCTCTAAAGCCACCGAGAAGGATCAATCTCTTAGCACAGACGAATGGGACACATTCACCTGAGGAAAATGAACTATTTGGTGAAGAATAATCTAGTGAATGGTGTACCAGTCAAGAATTTTCATCTTCAAGATATCTGTGTATCATGCCAGAAGGGAAAGCAAGCGAGAAAATCTCATCCCGTGAAGATGATCAACACTGTGAATATGCCAATGCAACGTCTTCATATGGACCTCTTTGGACCTATGAAACACAAGACAACCTTTGGTGATTCTTATTGTCTGGTAGTTACTGATGACTATTCCCGATTTTCATGGGTAAACATGTTGGCACACAAGAGTGAAGTTCCTAATATCCTCAAGAATCTCCTGACGCTGCTAGAAAATTTGTATAATCTGAAGGTAAGGAGAATCAGAAGTGACAATGGCACCGAATTCAAGAATCAAGTTATGGATGAGTGCTGTTCTTCAAAGGGCATTTTGCATGAGTACAGTTCTCGCTACACTCCATAACAAAATGGTGTTGTTGAGAGGAAGAATAGAACTCTAATTGAAACAGCAAGAACCATGTTGGTAGAATCAGAACTTCCTGTTCAATTTTTGGGTGAAGCTGTTGCTACTGCATGTTACACGATGAATAGAGTTCTAACGGTGAAGAGACATGGGAAGACATGTTTTGAGTTGCTACATAAAAGGAAACCGGATGTTTCTTTCTTAGAACCTTTTGGAGCTCCATGCACTATGATCGACCCACATGGAAAGTTTGGTCCGAAGGCTATCGAAGGTTTCTTTCTTGGATATGCTACTCCAAATTTTAGGGTGTGGAATTTGTCTTCGAAGAAGATAGAAGAATGGGGTGAAGTAAAGGTTCACAGATACACAGAATCAGTAAGAGCTCCGGGTGCTCCTTGGATGTTCAACTACGATGGCCTTTTTGACTCCTTTAATCTACCAACTTTTGATGATGCATCAGCTGCTGCTCAAATGCTACTGGAAAGAGATACAGCAGTTGACTCGTCACTAGTTCGACCAATTATTGTTAACCCTTAAGTGTCTACTTCGGTTAACAATCTTGTTCAAAATGAGGAATTCGAAGATGTTGCGGATTATAATGTTTCATCAGAAGAAGATGAGTTTCATGATGCAAATGAAGCTACCTCTGGTGCGGTTCCTGGAATTTCGGATGTTACGTCAAATATTCAACCTTAAGGGACGATTGAAGGTCATGCATCTACATCCTCATCAATTCCAGCACTCGATTTGACTGTTGATCTGAATATCAACAATCTGGGTATAAACTCTCGAGTTCCCGATGTCCCAGAAACTCGAATTCATAATACCCATCCTCAGCAGAATATTATTGGAGATGTCCAGAGTGGTGTGCAGACTCGTAATCAGCTTCGAAACAACCAGAATACTGGATTATATTCGGAAATCAGGGAATCTGGTGGTCTGAATGATTGGTCTTTTGCCTGGTATGTGTGCCAAGTTGAACCAAAATCTTGGAAGGAGGCAATGAAAGAAGACTCTTGGGTTAAAGCCATGCAGGAAGAACTTCAGCAGTTTCAGAAGTTAGGCGTCTGGAAATTGGTTGACCAGCCTGACAGCTATAAGAAGATTGGTACACGATGGGTGTACAAGTGCAAGAAGGATGACCGAGGTGTTGTTGTGAGACACAAAGCTGATTGGTTATCAATGGATTTAATCAGGTCGAAGGTATTGATTACAACGAAGTTTATGCACCGCTTGCACGACTTGAGGCCATAAGAATTTTCTTGGCTTATGTGTCCTACAAGAAGTTCACCGTTTATCAGATGGATGTGAAGAGTGCATTTCTTCATGGTGTGGTGGAAGAGGAAGTATATGTTGAGCAACCGCCAAGTTATGAATGTGACGTATATTTAGTCTATAGGGTGGGAGTTGGGTACAAGTTAATTTTTCCTACAAATTGTAACAAATCATAAAACACCAAAATGTCAACCATAAAACATATGCAAAACCCACAAATAACAAAGTGTAGAGTACTAAAACTTCATATTTGTGTGTTTTGTGTTGTGCTTTGGATTATAAGGCTTTGATTATCGAATGACTAACATTATTGTGTTTTATGTTGCTTATCATGTTGTGTTTTTATCATAGTTCTATGATAGTGTGTTTGAAGTTTTTATGGATTGTTAGGGTTTGAATATTCTGTTTTAGTGATCTTTACTCTGTTATTTGTGGGTTTTGAGTGTGTTTTATGGCTAAATTGTGTTGTTTTATGACTTCGTACACTTTGTAGAAAAAATGGACTTTGTAGCCGAACCCCACCCTTAATTTATAATAGGTGTCATATCACTAAAAATATACAAAATTATAATTGTAAAAAATGAAGTGTATTTGAAAATCCCAATTGGTATCTTTTAACAAATTATCGGGTAAACCCGATACCCACGGGTATGCCCGATACCTGCGGATATACCCGATATCCGCGGATATACCCGATATCCGCGGATATGCCCGATACCATATGGGAAATTACCCGACAAATACCCGATGGGTATTGAGGCAGGTATGAAACATGATTTTACAACTAGGCATAGGTATGGGGTTACCAATACCCGACCCGAACTGGCCTATTGTCATCCATACATGTAGCTTCTTCAATACTATGATCTTGCCATTAGAACAGCAGCTTCACAGTATCTTTGTTGTCTCTTATAACCAGTTTCATGTTTAAATTTTTTTAAGTAAACAAGGATCATTCAAATCGGTAAGGGAGTTACTGATGGATACCATTAGTAGGTTTCAACAAGGACGCATGGAAAATATAGTGAATTTTAGCATCCTCGGGTGGATCTTATTAGATATTTTAGTGTAACCGGGTTTTGACTTGGTGATCCAAGTGAAATGTAATATGGATCAAGAAATTTAGGAGGTGTGGGGAGTGCATTCTTGTTTGAGTTACTATTGTTCTAAGTGTTCAGGCGGAGCCCCTAATCAATGGGGGTTCCAAGAGGGCAATGCCCCCTTGGCGGGGTCCAGGGGCAGCTCCCTAGGGAGCATGGTCCAAGGGGCGGAGCCCCTGGCTGGGCAGAGCTGGAAAATTAAGGAAATTCCTGGAAATTCATTATAAAATAATTTTCTAGAAATTCCTTATATTTTCGAGATGGAAAATCAAGAGCATTTTTCTAGGCAATTTTAATTTGAAATTATAACTGCCCAAAGACAGTTAGCAGAAGCTTTCATCCCCAATTCGAAATTGTTCTTTGACACACACATTCTGCTTCATATGATTTTCACATCAACTCGTATACTAATTCTCGTTCTCGATCTATGTTGTCTCTAATTGGATTTTTTGGGTGAAATACCGAAATAATTCGATCTGAAAGTCTCTACATGCCTCTCAGATCATCCGTTGCAATCTATAATTTCCCTAATAGATCCACTTATAAGCTACTTATAAGCCAACCTTCTTTAGAAGCTAAAATGGACCATAGTTTTTAGGCGATAACTTAGAAAATTGATGCAACTTTAAACTGTTTTGCATACAAGGATGTAACTTAAAAAATACCCATATATGCTCCTTCTTGAAAACATCAATCAGTTGTTCTTTATCCCTGTAAAGATCTTGTACAACAGCTACCTCAGTATTAACAAGATTTAAAGGAATATGGATTGGACGTGAAATGCATAAAGATTTTGTACAACTGCTACCTCATCAGGCAGACTTATCTCAAGTTCTTCGAAATATTCTACACTATGCGCTTTTTGCTTATGATGATCCAAAAGGATTTAAATCTTCCGCTAAAGACAAAAAATGGATTAATGAAATGCTCAAAGAACCTGATGCGCTATATAAACACAACACTTGGACGTTGGTTCTGTATCCTACAAATCATCACATTGTTGGATCAAAGTGGCTTTTTTGGAACAAAGTACCATTCACATGGCGTGGTTGAACCCCACAAGGTTCGTCTTGTGGCGCTAGGCCTTAGCCAATATCCGGGCATTGATTACTCACATCCTTTTAGCCCCGTTGTGAAGGCATCCACGGTTCGCATCATCATCATCTCGCTAGCTGTTCTTAACAGTTGGAAATTATATCAACTTGATTTAATGCTTGTTTACATGGCCATTTAAAAGAATGCGTATATATGGAACAACCACTGGGTTTTACTGATCCTAACTTTCCTAACCACGTGTTTACACTCAATAAGGCTTTGTATGGCCTTAAGTAAGCTTCCCATGCCTGGGTTTCAAAGATTGAGCAACTTTTTGATCTAAAACGGTTTCATATGTAGTTGTGCGGATCCATCTCTCTTTATATTTAAAAACGGCCATGTACCTACTTTTGTAAGTCGATGACTTGATATTAACAGGTAACCATGCTCAAAGTATCAAGAACTTTTTTCACCGTTTACATAATGAATTTGCTATCAAGGACCTTGGTGAGCTTAGCTATTTCTTGGGTCTTGAGGTCACATATGCACCTCTAAACCAGTTCAAATATGCTCGAGAAATTCTGGACCGTGCTCGTATGATGGATGCTAAACCAGCACCCATGCCACTTGCTTCGAATGTCATTTTTAGCAACACGGTGATCCTTATTCCGACCTTACTCACTACAGATTTATCGTTGGGGCTTTGCAATACTTGACTATCACATGCCCGGACATCTCTTATGATGTCAATCAGGTGAGTTAGTTTCTCCATGCTTCCACAATTGACCACTTTCAGGAAGTCAAAAGATTTCTTCGCCACCTAAAAGGCACGTTGGCTTTTGATCTTACTTTCTCAAAGCCTAAAAAATCATATCGTGTTAGATTTTTTTGATGCAGATTGGGCTTGTTGGCTAGAGACTCGCCGCTCCACTTATGGTTTCTCTATCTTTCGACGGGGCAACTTAGACTCCTGGAGTGCCAAGAAGCAACCCATCATCTCGCATTTAAGTTGTTAATTTGAATACAGGGCTATGGCCAACACGACGCCTGAAATCATTTGGATCATTCATTTGCTTCGTGAACTTGATGCTTTACCTCCATCTCGGCCAACAATACTTTGTAACAACAAAAGCACACTGTTTCTTACTCAAAATTCCATCTCACATAAATGGGTAAAACATCTTGATATTGACTATCACTTTATATAGGAAGTTGTCACCGCTTGGAAAACTCCACACACAATTTATTCCATCCAAGCTTTAGGTTGCTGAAACGTCTTCAGTTTGAAGTCTTCATATCTATGCTACGCCACCGTTTCGCTTGCGGGGTATATTAACTTATCACCTTCCTGAGTTATTGCTGCCATTATTGTTTAAGGGTGTATTTATATTTTTATTTATTCATGTATTACCTAAATTTACTTTTGTATCTTATATATTCCTTACCCCTTTCATATTGAAAGGCATTGGTTGAAATAGATTATTCATACAAATGATATAAATTATATATATATATATATATATATATATATATAGTGGAGAGTTCAAATGAAAAGAAAAATTTTGTAAGAATAAAAAGAATAACTTTTAAACCAATAGAAATTCTCATTTACTTCATTTAATGTGTGTATTTAATATTATGAAAAAGGGCATACATGTAAATCTATAATTGTCATTAATTAGTAAATTAATTAAACTTGTAACTCATTTTTTAATATATTTTTTCAAGATAAAATAATTTATGGTGAAGGACAATTTTCGACATGTGTAGGATAAATTTAAGTATGTGTAGGATAAAATTTGAGTTGTGTAGGGTATTTTTACATGTGTGTAGGGTAAATTCCGATAAATATAAAATATATGTAGGATAAATTTTGAAATGTGTAGAATATAATGTTTTTGTTTTATTAATGAGAGATAACATAATTAATGAGAGGAGTTATAAGTTATTTAATGTTTTACCATTATCCCCTTTCTTCTTTTTCTTCTCACATTAAATTTTTCTCAAATGAACATTCCCATATATACACACACACACACACACACATATATATATATATAGTGGAGAGTTCAAATAAGAAGAAAAATTTGTAAGAATAAAAAGAATAACTTTTAAACCAATAGAAATTCTTCATTTACTTCATTTAATGTGTGTATTTAATATTATGAAAAAGGGTATATAGGTAAATCTAAAATTGTCATTAATTAGCTAATTGATTAAACTTTAACTCATTTTTAATATACTTTTTCAAGATAAAATAGTTTGTGGTGAAGGACAATTTTCGACATGTGTAGGATAAATTTTATTATGTGTAGAATAAATTTTGAGTTGTGTAGGGCATTTTTACAGGTGTGTAGGATAAATTCCGATAAGTATAAGATATATGTAGGACAAATTTTGAAATGTGTAGAATATAATGTTTTTGTTTTATTAATGAGAGATAACATAATTAATAATTAATGAGAGAAGTTATAAGTTATTTAATGTTTTACCATTATACTCTTTTTTTTTTCTTCTCACATTAAATTTTTCTCAAATGAACATTCCCATATATACACACACACACACACACACACACATATATATATATATATATATATAGTGGAGAGTTCAAATAAGAAGAAAATTTTTGTAAGAATAAAAAGAATAACTTTTAAATCAATAGAAATTCTTCATTTACTTCATTTAATGTGTGTATTTAATGTTATGAAAAAGGGTATATAGGTAAATCTAAAATTGTCGTTAACTAGCTAATTAATTAAACTTTAACTCTTTTTTTAATATACTTTTTCAAGATAAAATAGTTTGTGGTGAAGGACAATTTTCGACATGTGTAGGATAAATTTTAGTATATGTAGAATAAATTTTGAAATGTGTAGGGTAAATTCCGATAAGTATAAGATATTTGTAGGATAAATTTTGAAATGTGTAGGGTAAAATGTTTTTATTTTATTAATGAGAGATAACATAACTAATGAGAGGAGTTATAAACTATTTAATGTTTTACAATTATGCCATGTCTTTTTTTTCCTCACATTAAATTTCTTCTCAAATGACACTTCTCATATATATATATATATATATATATATATATATATACACAGGAATACTTTGTAAAAATAATATGAACTGTAATTTGAATGCACATTAAATAAAAGTATCATTTGCAGAAATACTAGATGAAATGTTTTATTTTGTGTAATAAGCTAATACACATTCAAGTTACAGTTAATATATATTATTTTTAACAAGAATTTCCGCTATGATATTTGTATATAACGAGGCATTAGCGGAGCTGAATATTCTGGATACTTAGGCGGAAGCTAGACCTCTGAATGAAACTGAAATAAACAGGTGGTGACATTGCAAACAACTGATTAGAGAGTGTCACCGGGCAAAGGCGTTGGATGTGCAACAAAAATCAAGAAAGAGATGGATTGGCCTTGGTGATGAAAGTACCTCTTATTTTCACGCTATTTGCAATAGTCACATAGCAAGAAACAAAGTGACAGATCTCTGGATTGATGGATAGTGGGTTTCGGAAGCTAAAATAGTAATGGAGGAATTTAGGAGATCAAAGAAACAATCAATAATAGGCCGAGAATTGAGTCGATCGGTTTTAAAAGGTTAACACCGAAGGAGGCGAGGTCTTTAATTTTGTTGTTTTCTGTGGATGAGGTCAGGGCGGCCGTGTGGGAATGTGAGGGTAATAAAGCACCAGGTCCTGATGGTATTACTTTCATACCTATAAAGAAATTTTGGGATGAACTAAAGACCATGGTAATGGAGATGATGCAAGAATTTTTTATTCATGGGTCTTTACATCGCATGTGCTGTTCATCATTCGTTTCACTCATATCTAAGGTAACTCATCCAATGACTTTTTCTTATTTCAGATCTAGTTCTTTGATTTGAGTGGTTACAAAATCATCTCCAAAGTACCGGAAAATCGTATTAAAGGTGTAATAAAAGTGTTATACGAGTGCACAATTCGCGTTTATGATGGGTAGGAACATTGTTGATGGGCCCTTGGTCATAAATGAGGTAGTGGGTTGGGTGAAAAAAAAAAACAAAAAAAAATGTGTTTGTAGTCAAGGCGGACATAGAAACAACATATGACGCACTCAACTGATTTTTTTCCATTTGGACGCATATTGGGTTTCCGCCCAAGTGGAGTACTTGGGTCATGGGCATTCTATTTAGAGGGAGGGGTTCGGTTTTAATAAACGGATCCCCTTCAGGTGAATTTCATTATAGGAGAGGGTTAAGGCAATGGGATCCATTATCCCCTTTTTTGTTCATTGTGGCTATGGAAGCTATACATGTGATGATGACAAGAGCCGTTAGTTCGGATGTTTTCGTGGGTGTAAGACTACCGAGCGATGACCCTTATCTTAATCACATGTTATTCGCGGATGACTCAATATTTATTGGGGATTGGACTAAGGTAAATGTGCGAAATCTAAAAAGAATACTAAGATGTTTTTACTTAGTATTGGGGCTGAACATGAATCCTAAGAAAAGTCAATTATTTGGTGTAGGTAAAGAAATGCAAGAAGTAACCCGTATGGCATCAATTTTTATTGTAAGGCGGGTAATTTTCCATTTACTTAGTTGGGATTGAAAGTTGGTGCAAATAAAAGTTGGTGCAAATATGAATAGCGGTATAAATTGGAAAGAAGTAATCCATACTTTTAACAAGAGGTTGTCAAAATGGAAGGCTTGTCATTTTCTGGTCGAGTGACGCTAATTAAATCCGTATTGGGTAGTTTACCGAACTACTACTTATCTTTGTATAAGTGTCCCATTGTGGTCATAAAAACAATGGAGGGTATAACAAGGAGATTCTTATGGGGAGGCTGTAGTGTAAACAATAAAACTCGATGGGTTAAACGGGAAAGAGTTGTGGCATCAAAAAAGTTTGGGGGGTCTCGGGGTGGGAAGTATTAGAGATTTGAATTTGGCTCTATTGATAAAGTGGTGGTGGTGCATGAAGATGGAACCAGACCAAATGTGGGTAAAAGTGATACAGTCAATTCACCATAACTCAAGAAGAGTCGACTCAATTCCGATAAAGAAGGCTTATATGGGTATTTGGAAAACAATTGGGGAGATCGAGAAGGATTTTAGAAAATATAATATTGATTTAATAAAGTGTTTAACAAGCAAAGTGTGAATAGGTGACTAGACTCTATTTTGGGCGGACACTTGGGTTGGGGAATCACGGTTGCGAGATCAGTTCCCTCTGATGTATTCCCTAGCAATACAAAAGAGGGCAGAAGTTAGTGAAAATTATAAAGTTATTAATGGTGCAAGATTATGGGTTGGGCATGGCTAAGGACTCCGAACTCTAACACTGAAAAGGGCGAAATGGAGGATTTGAATAATCTATTACAACAGCAAAATGTGTCTCAAATGGGGGATATATGGGGCTGGAAAAGGAAAAAGGATAGGGGCTTTTTAGTTTGAGGCGTTCGGAAGCAATTAGCAAAAACATTTGATCTCAATAATGTACCAAACGAATTCATATGGAATAGATGGGCAACGTTGAAATGTAATATGTTTGTTTGGCGTGCGGTGGATGACAAGATACAAAGTGCCGTCTCATTAGGAAGGCGGGGCATCAACACTTCTGTGGTGTGTAGAATGTGTGATCAAGACGAAGAAACAATAGATCATGTTTTGGTAACTTGCAGGTTCGCGGATACGACTTGGAGGAACGTGTTCATATGGATACAAACGACATTTGCAGGTAGTATTGGAACAATAAAACAATTAATGTGTCAGGTGAATCATCTACCATGGAGTAGAAATAAAAAGAAGATGGCACACGCGATATGTTTGCTTACTTAATGGAGCAGATGGTTAGCCCGGAATGGCAAAACATGTAATAACAGGAATGGAGTCATACAAAAGGTTCTGAATGAAATACAAGAGACATCATATAGCTGGGTGAGGCAAAGAACAAAGTTCAGTGAAATATCTTGGAATGATTGGTGTAGGTTTACAATTAATATGTAATAGCTATTTTGTTATGTTTGCTAAGGGATGTATTTGTGTGTTTTATAATATGTTCATGTTGCCATTAAAAAAATATGATAATATGTTCCTGTTTCCATTCAAAAAAAATAATAAAATAAATGAGAACTTAATATATTTAACCTCAAAGAAAATATAGGGTAAACCAAAACAAAATATTAGTAAAAAAGTTTAATAGGCTAAAAACGTTACCAATGCCACACCACTGGCAGCGACCATCAACATCGGAGAAACTCGTAAAATAAAATGGAAAAAATTACACCGAACGAAAGCAGACGTAAAATTATTGGACCGCACATACCAATTACGGTGTGTTAATGCGAAAAAATTAGACAAAAATGTAAAACGTAGAAAAAAATAACTAAGTCGATCTAGGACCCGCACGTTGCGACGAACTTGCCAAAGGGGGAATCTAGACATGTTGCGACATACCTGTCAATTGTGAAACAATAGACCAAAAATGTTGAACCCCACACGCATGTTGCTACATGTCAACTCGCTAAATTTAGATAGAAACGTAAAACGAAAAACTTACGAAAGGTAAAAAGTACAGGAGACCAAAGTTGTAAATTACAAAAGATGAAAAGTTTTAGGTTAAGGATAAAAAAATTAAAGGGTTAAAATACAAAAGATGAAAACTTTTCGGTTAAAAGTGAAAAATTACAAATTTTTTTTGAAAAATCCCTCCTACTTGGAGTATAACATCACAATGCAAGAATGTGTTGCTAATTTATTTTATGGAAATATGCCAATACACATTCAATTTCAGTTTATATTAATTTTTACAAAGTATTTTTTGCAAATAAAATGTTTTTTCTTAGGTATAGCATGTTAATATGCTTTCAAATAACATCATCATCATTATTGTTATTAATATCAAATTCTAGGCAATATTTCTCTAGACTAGCAAGATACTAGCCACAACAAAAACTACACACATCAACATATAAACAAACAAACACCACAACTGAAAGCACTCAGCCTAGTAACCTTTGGTTTTTGTCCCAATCCAACCATTTCGCTTCTGAAAGTCTACTTGCTTGCTCCGGAAACCCAAACAAAACACAGAACTAATATTACATCAACTGCAATTTCACTTCTCAACTTCTGTATGTTGAAATTATCCTTAAGTAAACACACAATTATAACTCAATGTGCTTTGACTATTTCTCTGTTGTACGTTATACTTGAACCCAATACATTCGTTTCCCAACACGTTCAAAGGCTTTGCCTTTCTCATTAGGACCACCATCCCATTGATTCAAGATATTTTTATAGTAGTTTCCAAAACAATAATGAACGTATGTCTTGGTCCACTGTGTACAAGTGAGTGTGTGTGTGAGAGAGAGAGAGAGAGAGAGAGAGAGAGAGGGAAGAGCGGGTGTTTGTTGGTTTGGGTTAACTGAGTCTGCTTGTCCTTTTTGCAACCCTACCCTACCCTGTTCTTTCTCACCCCTTATTTATCTTCTCTATCTCCCTCTTCCCTTCTCACCATTTTCATTTTCATTCAATACGTGAACTACATTCTCATGAAGAGAAGAAGAAGCTATATCTTTTGAGGGGAATGTTGTTTGGCTCGAGGTCAATAGAAACCAAAGATCTATATCTCTTTTTCTCTCTAAGTGTTAATATAGATGTATGTATATATGTATGCATATGATTTTATAGTCAACTCAATTGGTCTACAGATCAATAATCATAATCTTTTTGGATTAACGAGGTTATTCATTTAGAGTGTTGAAGGAGAGAAACTTGATCATTGGATCTGATGTACTCGGACCAGGCTTCATTCCCCCCAATTGTTGCTTCATTTCTTCACAAACTTTTAATCTTTCTTGCATAAAGATCCGATCTTTGAGGTGGGTTTATCTTTATTCTCAATTCCAAAATTTTTCAAGCATCTTTTTCTGATTTTTAGCCGTGAATAAGGTTAACTGATGGCAAATAAAGGACAAGTCTGACCTACTTTTAACTCTGCGAATACGCAGAAAACTTTAGAGAGATTTTACTTCAAGAAACTTGTGTATCTGTTTATACTATTTCTGCTTTTTTATACTCATTATGCATATATTTATACTTTAACATTCAACCCTATCATCATTACCTTATGATTGAATGATGATGAAAACTTTCTTATGTTGCTTTTTTCCAAATCTAGGGTTTTTATGCATTGAAACTTCATCTTTTGAGTGTTTTTTCTTTTATTTTTTCCTGGGATTTAGATTTGCTAACTCTTTGAGATGATAAGATTTAACTTGTATAAAGAAGGTCTAATAGGAGATGGGCAATAGCCATTCCTGTTGCAGCTGGGTGACAGAGGCTCTTGTTTGTCTCTTGAAGAAATAGACCAGGGTTAAAAACCTGATATATAAGTATAATTAGTATTTATTAGTGTAGTTTAGAACTAGAAATAATGGTATCTTCACCGTTCAAAAAAAGAGATAGGCGGCAGCCCCTTTTACCACTTTTAGTTTTCTTGTTAATTCAATGCTAGATATCTAGATCACTTTTAGTTTTCTTGTTAATTCAATGCTAGATATCTAAATCACTTACATGGGGTTTGTTCATCAGGCACAAGAAATTTGCTTAAACCATTTTTATTATGTTATGTTCACGTATTAAATTTCTTTTAACTTTTTTGAATGAAAATTTTATTTTAATCTCTATCGTCTGAGATACTTCAAATCAAAACCTCCCCGTAGAAAACACAAGTATTTAAAGGATTTACAAATCAATGGACCACCACCAGGTTGCTATTAAATTTCTCTAGTAAGTTGCTAAGATTGTGTTTTTCAGTCAAATCATGTGTTTCTTACCCCTAGATTGTCTTTATTAGGTGTAATAAGTTAATGTTCTTGTTTTTACTTGAATAAGCTAATGAAGAATGTGCATATGTGATTTAATAGAAACCTCAAAGCAGCATTAAATGGTGATGAATAGGCGGTAGCTGTCTTGAAGAGATGTAAAATGAGTTGTCATTTAGGCCACTCGGTGTGGGGCCGTCCCAGCCGCGTCGCGCGGCGGCGACGCCCTCAGCACCACGCCGGGTGGCCCGGCGTCGTCGAGGTAGTCTTCCCGGGGACGTGTGAGACGGGGCGAGATATATATATATTTTAAATATATAGCCCGTTTATGTTGCACGCATCCATGGCAGAAAATGTGATTTTTATTGTGTTTCTTGAATTTCCGGCGGCAGATTGCGATGGCCGGAGTACAGTGGCTGTTGGGTGGTTGTTAGTCCAAGCCCACCAACTTCCACTTCAACGCTGTCTGGTAGCTGCGGCGGTGGTGGTGGTGGGTTCACGGCGGTTTCCGGCAATCTTGAAAAATGGGTGTCGCCGGAAAATCAAGAAAACCGGTTACCGGAACAACAACATGTGGTGAATGTAACCAGTGAAGAAAAATGTGGTGAAGCCTCTGGAGAAACAGTTTAATTAATATAGAAAAATAAAAAAAACTCTCTGACGCGTTTGCTGACGTGACGGATCGTCACCCATTTCCAAGCTTCCACCTCTGCAGGGGCGTCCTCCAAGCTCTCTGACGCGTTTGCTGACGTGACGGGTCATCCTAAAGAGAGGCCCGTCACCCATACCAAGTAGCCTTACTAGACCACTAGTAGCCCTAGCTGATAATGTGAAAACGATGCAAACTTTTTTCTTTTTTGGTTAAATTAGTTCACTTGTTATGTACCCTAGAATTTGGCCTCACAAACGTAGCCCTTTATTTGATTTGATCGGTTCAATTTGTACGTATTTAACTCTATTCATCAACAGTTTCTTGATAAGCTGTTTTTGGTTATTGATTTATGAATCATGCATCTTAATAAGTTTAAATTCAAAACCCCAATATGGATATTTTTTATATAAATTCTTGCAAACCCTAGAGATATATTGATTTATAATTAATTGTATGGATGTTTTTTTATATAAGTTCTCTTCTTGTGAAACAAGAAGTGAAAGAGAGTTGTCAAGTACTCTCATCTGTGACCCTGGGTTCACAGCCTAGTGATCATGGCAATGAACAGATAGAGGCTTGGTCACAAGTTCAAAACCCGAGAGCCACCCTGAGTTTTCTATTACAGCGCATTTACTTCAGAGAGTTGGTTTTCACAATAGGGTCGACTCTTGTGGAGGGTGCAACTCCTGTCAAGTGGCAGGGGGCTGGAAATTTTCTCGGGGATAGCCAAGCCACATTCGACCAAGGCGTGGACCCGATTTAGACAACATAGTCCTTAGTAATGAGTGGGGTGACGGGCCTATGACTAGCAGGTGTGAATTAACCGTCTGTTATGAAGTTCACCTATAAAAAAAAGTACTCTCTATCTGTGAGTCAGGTTACAGGAGCGGTTATGTCAAGCGTGTCATGAATTCTTGAAGCTGTGGGTCTGTCATTATTTTTACATCATTCAGTAGTACTGTCATTTAATTGTATTTAAAAAATGTACCATGTTTCATGCGTAAGATACAAGTGGTGTTAGCTTTTATATTGCATTGACTCCTTGCTCAGAGTGTAGTCAACATCTGGTATCTAAAGGCTATGGATTCTGTTTCTAAACCTGGCTACTCGTCCTTAATTGATTGAACAATCATGTCTTTTTTTTTCTTCCGTTACTTCCAATTCATTTTGACGTTTTCATCTACCAATTTTGATGACTGTATTATCACGAATTTCGATGCTGTATTATCCTTAATCCTCACGTGTTATGAATTTACATCGAAAAAGATGATAAACGAGCAACAAGTTAGGTTGCTACCCATTTTTAAATAGTAAAACTAAGTATCTTAAAAAATACGTTCATAGATCTCGAGGAGTTAATGCAATATAAACGGACGTTAAATTCGTAATTTAACAACCACCAGCAACATTACAAAGAAAAGAGTTCCAAGCCTCCCAATCTATGTTTATACTTTTAGCTCTAAATTTAATCCACAAATAACTATACATCTTAACATGACCAAAAATCTTCTCCATGAGCACCGGATTGTTTGAGAAAATGGCTTCGTTGCAAGCTCCCCAAAGCCACCAACACGCCACAAGGATAATCGCGTAAATCGCCTTCTTCCGTCTTTTATTACCAGGAATGTTCTAATGAATGGTCAAAAGATCCCAAAGGAAAACACAAAAATAGGCGGTATCCCACACCATGGACTTATTTTCTACCACAGCCTACTCACAACCATACAACCGGAAAAAATGTCATCAACCGACTTCGACGCGTCTTCGCACAAGCTGCATCTATATGGACCCGCTACTATGTTTCGTTTCACTAATTCATCTTAAGTCGGAAGCCTTTTGCGCCATGTCCTCAAACCGAACACATTCACTTTTATTCCCATAATACTTGTTATATAATGCTTCCCATAACTTCCTTGATGTTTTATGATGTTTCAAAAGATGTGTCATATCGTCTATGATTGATTGTTGTAGCGAATTGTACATCTTCTTTTCTCGTTCATAAAGAGTTCTTTGTTCAGCTGTTAACTATGAAATTGATAGTGGATCTCTAGTTGTTTCAGGACTAGGAAATGTAAATTCTTCTTCAATTGCTATCCATGCATCCATATATGTAGCTTGATCGCAGGCTTCAAATCTGTCTTTCCAACTTGAATAGTCTTCTGTTCTTAGCAACTTCGGAGGTTTGTTACTAGTACCCATCATGTTATCAAGACTCAAAACTTTGTTGAATAAGACCAGAGTGTGGTCCAACTGCGGCAAACGCATTCCACTCAGCCATTTTGTTGAATCAAACACTTAGAAGAACTTTTTTTCCAAAAACTATGCTCTGGCACGTATAACTCTTCCCAAGTGTATGACCAAGTCAACGCGTATGATGTAACATCTGTCGAAAAACAGGTTCTAAAGCCCAAACCAATTGTAAACGAACTTTTGACAAATAAATACGAATATGAAATTTATTTAATATCCTATATTCTTTCTTTTTCACTTTCATTTATTAAGAATATATATATATATACACACATATTTACATATAGCTATATATACCAAATAAATTAACCCAAAAGAAAAAAGAAGGAAAGAAAAACAGAGACTACGGGAATCGAAACCGAGTCTCCGGGGCTGAACCACAACAAACCAACCACTAGAGCACTAGGTGATCTGGTGTAATTTTTAAGACAAAATAAATATATAAATAGTTGGTAGCTCCATTCAAAAACCCAGTTGCCGCCAAGGTAATTGACAGAGAGTCATGAGCTGTGTTACCTATTTTCGGTTGATTGAATCCGATTTCCGCGTTTCCTTTTTCAAGAATTATGAATCTGGACCCCTTTCTACACCCTCTTAAACCAATCTCCGCACATGCTAGGATTTGGAAATCATAAGAGTTTCTAAAAACAAGAACGCGGAGGATAAATATTTAGTTGTAAAACTCACACCAATGAACCTCAATGCAGACACTCACTAATTCGTCAATCACACGATCGCCGGAGTTCCGCCGGAAGTTATCAAAAAAAAATCCACGACACGTGTTCGGTACAATTCTTTTATTTCAATTAGTTTATTTCTCTGTTAATTCATCAGAAACAGAAAGTCATGTGTGGAAAAGATTAATTCAAATGGGTGGATATTCTGGGTTCGATTTTGTTCGAACATAAAGGAAGAAGATGAACATACTAATCTGAGTTCAAATCAATTCGTAATTTAAAAAGTTTCAAAATAATGATGTAGCTCAGTGGTGAGTATGCGCTGAAACTTTTTAGAACCGGATGAGGTCGCCGGATCGAGTCCCGGTTCCGACGTGCCTGCTGAAATTGTTTTTTTTCAAACAAAGCAAACTGGTATTTGGTCAGACGTAGTTTGTGTATAAGGATAATTAAAATCTTAATATCAAACATAACTCAGTTGGCTGGGCTGTGTGCACACGAGCGAGAGATCCCGGGTTCGATATTGATACTTGTTCCGTTCGCTACACTAGCATTCCTTTTTAATAAAACCAAGTCATGAATCCAGGGCAGTCAGAATGTAAAAGAGATGAAACTTAATACAGAATGAGTTAGACACGCAGCCTAACGGTAGGGCTGTGTGCACGCATACGGATGGTCACGAGTTCGAATCTTGGGAAGGGCCGGTTTTGAGTGTAATATTTCTTATTAATTCAGAAACATATTTTTATATATATAACCTTTAAATAATACCTAAAAATATTTAATAATCCTTTTAATTCGTTTATTTTCTCAAACTTTTGAATTTAATTTAAAAGTAGATATACTGTTTTAAATCATTTAACATCCACGTAAATAATCAGGTATCTAAATAAATAACTTGCAAACAATAGAATATTATTTAACTAAACCGTTATGTGAATATCTAAGATAAACGATGTAATATTTGTTGTAAAACGGGCCTCAAAACCCGCTTCGTTGAATAATTCAAGTAATAAATTTAAAGTCTTGATACGTATTCTTTTCTAATACGAGTTATTAATATATATATATATATATATATATATATATATATATTTACTAATTAATGGTTATTAAATAAATTGGAAGAATTAAATAAATGATAATAATATAATAAGTAAAACCTTAAAATAATAAAAAAAGATAAATAAAAAAATAAAGGGACAGTCGGGTTTCGAACCCGGGTTCCCCCACAAACTCACACACCAAAACACCACTGAACCACACACACTTTATGTTCAAACTAGATATCAAATAAAACTTATAATGAAACCCGCAAACAACCTGAAAGTTCATGTCTGTAATTGCCGAAACTGTAAATCCAATAAATTTAGCTCAACCAGTGATTTTGTTAATCAAACGAGTATAACTAATGTTTGAATATCAGTTATAACTGCAGTGGACCATTCAATTTAATAAAAAAATTCGTTCAAAAGCAATGATTAAAACTTGAATTCTAAAACCGAAATCAAGATGGGCATTGCCTATAAATTCTGGTTGCAAATCATTCTAAACTCGTTCATTCACTCAATCATCATCACAAATCTCTCTGTTCAAGATTTTGTTCAAAATAAACCTTCGCCGGAGTTCTTGCTTGTTACCGGAATCCAACCTGAAAGTGGTCATAACTCATCTCCGATTGGTACAATCACTTTTACTCTCTTCAATATCAATTGTTCAATAAGTTGATGTTAATCAAACCGTTTAATTCGTTTAAACTTGCGGGATGATGTTCTGGGTAGTTAAATGAAGAAGATGAAGTTTTATCAATGTATAAATATAATTAAAAACGGGTTGGACTGTGTGCAAACACAACACATACGTCTGGGGTTCGAATCTTGTTCATGTCCGGCTTTCTGAAATAAAAATCATTTAAAAAAAACATTCAGAGCATCTTTCAAGAAGTTTATAATATAATATAATTTCAGATAATACTGGGTTAGACACCCAGCCCAGTTGGTAGGGCTGGTGCAACACAAATTGAAGGTCACGGGTTTGAAACAGGGCTATGCAGCGGTTCGATGACTTTTAAAATCTTTTTAATTAAAAAAGATTCTGGATTAACCTAGTTTGTATATATAAGTAATTAAAATAGAGATTATTTCGGGTTAGACACGTAGCTCAGTTGGTAGAGCTGCGTGCACATATATGGGAGGTCACGAGTTCGAAACTCACACGAGGTCAAATTCACATGCTATCCGACCAGTCAGACGTGACAAGGTCAATATTTTTTTAAATATTTTGTTATTTTAATTATTAATTAAAATTATTTAGAATGCTTAAAAATAAGATTTTTAAAGTTTAAAAATTTGCATTAATACCACAAAAATAAATCTAAAAATCTAATAAAAAGAATTAATTGAAATATTAATTTGAAATGAAAAATTTATTTATTTATTGAATTATTACGTTATTATTTATGTTAGTTTTCTCTCGTGGTTAAATCCAAATTCGTGCGCGTTTGTCGTCAAACCAAGGAAACGCACCCACTATGAGTGAGTCCTTACAAATTCCCCTTTTTATTCATGTTTTGGGGTGTATCATGTGTCACTTACATATTTTATTTATTCAAACACTTGTGCTAACACCATTATGTGATCTAATGTGTATGTAATTTTTTTTGTTATATGTGGTTACATTATATCATTTCAGTGCAATCATTCACATAAGGCCTATCAGTTCCTCGTTGGATACGAGTTGAGCATCGCGTGCCTTATAAGATCGGCTTTGTTTGATTGATCCTCGATTTCACAGTTCATCATTTATCATGCTCATGTGTACATTGTTGATATTATGTGGTTTGTGGTTAGATTATATATACATATGCTCATATATGGTCCATGCACACTTTTATTAAATTAATCAATGTAACTAATTTGTTTAAATGTTTAATTTAGATTCACTCGCCAACTTTTGTTGACCTAAACTTTTATTTTTCACATGATACAGGTGGACAAGCTGAGGAGAGGAACACTTAGGATTGGCCTTAGAAGATAAATAAAATATGACTTGTCTAGAACAATATTTCTTGTGTTTGTATGTTTCTTTGTGTTTGGATATTTTCTTTTAAATTTCAATTAATAAATATGAAACTTAATTATAGTAAATGTCATGAACTTTGATAAAAACCCAATCATGCCCCGACTTCTATTTCCGCTGCCGGTCAGGGTGTGACAATTGATTTGTTCTTTCGGTACACGTTTTTGAGAAATTCTATATGCAACCACTGTGAGTGAATCTTACAACTCCTAATTTTATTTTATTTTACACGTTTTTGGGGTGTATCATGCGTCGCTCTGTAATATTATCTTTTTATTCAATTACGTGCAATTACCATTATGTGAACTTACGTGTTATGTGATTAATGTTGTTTGCCATTTGGTGTTTTACATTCATTGCAGTCATTACCTCATTAAAGGTCGTCTGTTTCCTGTTACATATGAGCGGAACTCGACGTTGCCAATTATACGAGATCAGCTCCATTTGAATGAGCTTAGATCATGCAGCACACCGCATTACCGTGCACACTTGTACATTATTAAATTGCTTTTGGATGAGTTTGTTTGTGGAAATTAACAGTTGACGTACGCATATTCACGTATCTTGGTTAATGCACATTTTCATAAATAAAAGATTTAAATGTATTATTTTTACTAATAACAAAAAGGGATTCACTCGTCAAGTTATGTTGACCCAAACTTTTCTTTTACGTATGATACAGCTGAACAGGTTTGAAGCATGGATCATATAGGATTTGGCCTTAGAAGAATAAAAATGTTATTGGCACTTGATTGGAACTATGTTGTGATTGTTTGAATATTGTTTTGTTGGGATTTCTTTTAATTAAATTGAAATAATAAATATTGAAACTTTAAAATAGAAATGTCATAAGCTTTGATGGAAACTCAATCATGCCCTGATTACCTTATCCACTGCGGGTCAGGGCGTGACAGATTAGTATCAGAGCCAATGATTATATGGATATAGGATAGGTTATTTGACCCCTTAGAGCCTATACTATAGTCAATTAGCATTTATTCTTATTTGTTAAATTGGTTATGTTTGAGCTTATTGCATTTATTTATTCTATATTTCTCCTACACACAATTGCATGCAAGCACTTTAATTGCTATTTGATTATGTGAAACATACAACGTGTTATAAATTTCGCCAATGTAACATATATATATATATATATATATATATATATATATATATACTATCTTTATAATGCAAGTCCCGATTTTCATTTAAACATTTTCTCTCCTTCCTTTTTTGAAAATTTATATATATATATATATATACTATCTTTATAATGCAAGTCCCGATTTTCATTTAAACATTTTCTCTCCTTCCTTTTTCGAAAATTTATGATGTTTTATTCTCAAATCTCATCAAAGTGAATTTATATGATAGGCATGTAGTAACTGGAAGGGTTCAAGCACTGGTAGTCAGAACGTCCTGTCAAGGATTGGCATTCGTATAAATCCAAAGTAACAGACTAGTTTGCCTACCTGGGGACTAACGATGAGAGTACGAAGGACCTATTAGGCCAAAGCATGCCACACCAAACGTCGTGTGAACTAACCCCACTTTGAGTTGTCACCGTGTCCACACCAGGATACCTTCTGACTTTATACTTCACGACCATGTTTTACGATTTTCATTCGAGTTGTGCTTACGTTAACAGGCCGAACCAATGTGAACCCTACAAAGCTCAGTAATCATGGGGGCCCACGTGATTACATAGGCAAGGTATGGGGGACATATGGGACCCAAACATGAGCAAAGCCCAAGGCATCTTATGGATGCAATGGATTTATATTTCTCTTCTATTTTGTGGATGTTTAATGAAATTTCTTTTATTTAATTCCAATTTTATACGACAACCATTACACCTACACGCCAAACTCACAACCTTATTGCGTTAATTCCTGTAGATGTCTTCAAGGCACCTTCATGGAGGAAAGAGATCAGGAAAATCTGGCGAACGCATGGCTGCCCAAATAGCAAAGCAAATGGTCGTCGTGATTACAAACATTGTGATCTATGTCAAACAAGCTCTCACTGCTAACCCGGTTAACCAGGTTAATCAAGATGAGTCCAATGCTGCCAACCCTCCTGCAAACTCGACCAAGTGCATATACAAACACTTCAACTCCTACGACCCTCCAAAGTACGAGGGAACCAAAGGGGTCACTGCACTCATTCGATGGTTCGAAGAAATGGAAAGAACTTTTCTTAACTGTGACTGCCCTAACGACTGTAAGGTTCGTTATGCTACTGGTCGACTCTTTGGGGTAGCTTTAACTTGGTGGAACGCCGGAAAAGGCAAAAGAGGTGATGAAGTCGTGGTAGCTTTAACGTGGGAACAACTTAGGGAACTTATGACGAGGCGTTTTGCCCAACGAGTGAAATCAAGAAGTTGGAAGATGAATTCTACTTCCTGAAGCAAAAAGATGGAGACCATGTGACATACAACAAAAGATTTCTTGAGCTAAATCAGATGGTCCTGAATATGTTCACCCCTCTTTACCGCTTTATTGAGCATTATATTCGGGGTCTTCCTTCGAAGATCCAAGATTCCGTGATGAGCACTGTACCTGCCACCTTGGAAGCTGCAATGGAACTAGCCACCGAGCTCACTAAAAAACCACATTCGAAATGGAGATGTCGATGATGAAAAGAAGAAGAGTGTGAGTAGCAAAACCTTGACTGAACCCCCCAAACCAACCCAGACTGGATCTTTTTCTCATTTCAGTGCCAAGAGAAAGCAAAGGGAAAAATTATGCCTTCACCCAAACCAATCAGCCAAACTCGTATAATCAACCTATTCAGGCAGCCCCAATAACCCAAGTTGCTCCTCCTACCGCACCACTTAGGAGGCAGTATTCTGGAACCCATCCGAAGTGTAACCGATGCCAGTACCACCACCCAGTTGAGAACCCATGTCTGCACTGCACAGGGTGTGGCCATGGAGGCCATACCATTCAAACCTGTCGTACTCTTCAAAGGCAGGCCCAAAATCAACACCAAGCCTAACCCAATAACCAAATTGTGGGCCAAGCCCCTTACCAGCCACCTCCACTAATGCTACCACCTGCTCGGTTCTTAGCCCAACCTTTTTACCAACCCAACTACCCTATTATGCCTCAAATGAGGGCTTGCTATAATTGCAGAGATTCAACTCATTTCCGCAACACATGCCCTCGATTGGTGAACATAATCAACGCTCAGGCTCAAGCTAACCCTATGAAACAAGCCAACCAAGCCAATCCGCCAGCCAAGGGAAGAGCATTCAACATCAATGCCAACCAAGCCAGAGCAGATAACAACGTGGTTAACAATACGTTTCTCATTAATGGTAGCTATGCATCTATTCTATTTGAAACGGGCGCGGATAAGAGTTTTGTGTCCCTAAAGTTAGAGTCTATTCTTGGTTTACCTCGTGTTGGTCTAGCTGAATTGTTCACAGTAGAAGTAGCCGACGGAGAACCTATTACGCTGGATTCTATCATTTGTGACTGCACTCTTACTCTTAACAAACATGATTTCTCAATCGATCTCATCCCCATGAAATTGGGAAGCTTTGACGACATCATTGGCATGGAATGGCTCAGTCAACACCATGCCGAAGTTGTATGTTATGAAAAATATATTCGAATTCCGCTCATCGATGGCCGAACCCTTCGTATATTCGGTGAAACCCCATTCAAGGGACTTAAGTTAATGTCATGATTACAAACCCGAAAGTATCTTCGCAAAGACTACATTGCATTTCTAGCCCATATTGTCAAGAAAGAAGGTAAAGAGAAGAAGCTGGAAGATATTCCTATCGTAAGAGATTTTCCTCAAGTGTTTCCAAACGGCGTATCTGGGCTTCCTCCTATGCGAGAAGTCGAATTTCGAATTGATCTTGTACCTGGTGCCATCCCGGTTGCAAAATCTCCATATCGATTGGCTCAATCCGAAATGCAAGAATTAGCTAGTAAATTGCAAGAGCTGATGGACAAAGGGTTCATTTGCCCTATTTCATCACCTTGGGGTGCGCCGGATCTTTTTGTCAAGAAGAAAGACGGAACTTTCCGAATGTGCATAGACTATCGGGAGCTCAACAAACTAACCATAAAAAACCGTTATCCATTACCTCGTATCGATGATCTCCTAGATCAACTTCAGGGTGCTACATGTTTCTCAAAAATTGATCTTTGATTCGGCTACCATCAGCTTAGGGTACGTGAAGAAGACATCTCAAAGACCGCATTTCGAACTCGCTACGGCCATTACGAGATTATGGTCATGCCATTTGGGTTGACCAATGCCCCAGTTGTCTTCATGGATTTAATGAATAGAGTGTGCAAACCCTTTCTCGACCGTATTGTCATTGTCTTCATTGATGACATCCTTATTTATTCCAAGACTAAGTCAGATCATGAACGGCATCTGCGGCTTATTCTCACACTCTTGAATATTGAAAAGCTTTACACTAAGTTTTCAAACTGTGAATTCTGGTTAAAGGAAGTCCAAATTCGTTGGTCATGTTGTCAACGACAAGGGAATCCACGTTGATCGAGAAAAATCAAAGCGGTGCAAGAATGGCGGGCTCCACGCACCCCTACAGAAGTCAGATCATTCCTCGGTTTAGGCTATTATCAGCGTTTTATCGCCAACTTTCCCCGCATTGCTTTGTCGCTCACAGCATTGACGCACAAAGGTAAACCCATCGATTGGGGGCCCAAATAGGAGGAGGCTTTCCAAACTTTGAAGCAGAGACTTTGTGATGCACTTATCCTTACCCTCCCAGACGCTTGTGATGACTTTGTAGTTTTTTGTGACGTATCGGGCAGGGGTTAGGGTGTGTCTTAATGCAAAGGGGTAAGGTAATATCATACGCCTCAAGACAACTCAAAGTCCACGAACGGAATTACACCACTCATGACCTCGAACTCGGGGCACTCGTGTTTGGTCTGAATATATGGAGATATTATCTCTATGGCACAAAGTGTGAGACCTACACCGACCGTAAGAGTCTCCAGCATATCTTCAACCAAAAAGAGTTAAACATGAGGCAACAACGATGGGTCGAACTTTTGAACGATTATGACTGCGAAATCCGTTATCACCCAGTTAAAGCCAATGTCGTAGCAGATGCTCTTAGTTGAAGAGAATATGCTAACTCCATCCATCTTCTGTGTTCTCAAATTGTAACCGACCTTCAAAGATGCATTCGTGAAGCACAACATACCTCGGTTACAAAAAACGATTTACGAGACGAATTATCTTGTGGAGCTGAAACCAAGTTAGAATCAAAATCCGATGGCATCCTTCACTATCTAAATCGTATTGGGTACCTGATCGTGACAACCTCCGTATTTTCTCATAAACGAGGCACACAAAACACGATATTCCATACACCCAGGGGCTGATAAGAGGATCTACGATACTCTTACTGGTGGCCTAGAATGAAAAAGGATATTGCCGTTTTTGTCTCCAAATGCCTCACATGTTCAAAGGTTAAAGCTAAGCATCAAAGACCCTCAGGCCTACTCGTTCAACCCGAAATACCCATCTGGAAGTGGGAAAATATAACCATGGATTTTATTACTGGGTTACCTCGCACCTCCAGTGGGCATGACATGATTTGGGTTATCGTCGATCACCTTACTAAATCCGTTCACTTCATTCCAATCTGCGAAGACTACAAATATGAGAAGTTGGCTCGTGTCTACATCAATGAAATTGTAAGTCAACTCGGTGTGCCTTTGAGCATTATCTTGGATCGGGATGGGCGCTTTACTTCACGCACATGGCAAGCCGTACAGTCAGCTTTAGGCACTTGACTAGACCTCAGCACCGCTTTTCATCCCTGATGGTCAATCCGAGCGCATCATACAGACTCTCGAAGACATGTTACGATCATGCGTTATTGATTTCAAGGTCTATTGGGATGCCTATCTACCATTAATCAAATTCTCTTACAATAACAGTTATCACTCCAGCATCGGAATGGCTCCTTTTGAAGCTTTATACGGTCGTAAGTGCCGATCACCAGTATGCTCGCACGAAATAGGTGAAGCTCAAATCACCGGACCGGAACTGCTACAAGAAACAACCGACAAGATCCTCCAAATTCACAATAAGGTTTTGGCAGCCCAGAGCCGTCAAAAGAGCTACGCAGACAAACGACGAAAGCCGCTTGAATTCAGTGTTGGTGACCAAGTACTTTTGAAGGTATCGCCATGGAAGGGAGTTATTCAATTTGGACAAAAAGGCAAGCTGGCCCCACGGGATATTGGTCCTTTTAAGATACTCGAGAGAGTTGGTCCTGTAGCCTACAAGCTTGATCAACCCGAAGAACTCAGCAAGATCCACCAAACTTTTCATGTTTCCAATCTGAAGAAGTGCCTTGCCAACGAGAATCTTCAAATACCGTTAGAGGATATACAGATTGATGAGTCGATGCACTTTGTAGAGCGACCAGTTGAAGTCATGAACTTCGGTGACAAACGCTTAAGACGCTGTCGAATTCCTATAGTCAAAGTTTGCTGGGAGTCAAAACGTGAACCCGAATTTACTTGGGAACGTGAAGACTTGATGCGCGAAAAGTACCCTCACCTCTTTCAAGATAACCTTACTTCCACTTAAATTTCGGGACGGAATTTCCAAAAGTAGGGGATGCTGTAACATCCGTCGAAAAAGGGGTTCTAAAGCCCAAGCCAATTGTAAACGAACTTTCGACAGATAAATACGAATTTGAAATTTATTTAATATCCTATATTCTTTCTTGTTCACTTTCATTTATTAGGAAATATATATATATAATAAATACAAAAATGAAATAAAAATAATATATATATATATACACACATATTTACATATAGCTATAAATACCCAATAAATTAACCCAAAAGAAAAAGAAAGGAAGAAAAATAGAGACCGCGAGACTTGAACACGGGTCTCCGCGGCTGAACCACAACAAACGAACCACTGCACCACTAGGTGATCTGGTGTACATCTTTTAGACAGAAAAATATATAAATACGCATTTAATTGGTAGCTCCATTCGAAAACCCAGTTGCCGCCAAGGTAATTTGTAACATCCGTAAAAAACGGATTTACCAAACCCGCTCCGTTTATCAACCGAACAGTCAGTTAAAATTTTCGTTGCGAATTAAATGCCCAAAATAATTTTAAACGATACGTAATCAATAATTATGCGGGGATATATATTTAGTTTTTGAAAAACTGTCAAAATAACAAAATAAAAATGTTTTACTCATGCCGGGTTTCGAACTCGGGTCCGTACCGGTTCAAACAAACACTTATCACTCAGCCGACCAACCACTCCGCCACTTTGATTTTCTGTTAATAAAAGGAATCAATTAAATTAAATAATAAAGTTAGGAAGTCAAATTCAGTAAATTGCGCCCAATTAGCAGTCGTCGGAAATCCCGACGACTTCGCCGTTTAATTACGTTTCCGCTCAAAGTAACCGAAGACTTAACTCCTACAACGGTTATAACCGACGTCTGAACCCGCGACATCAGCCATAACCGCCGGAGAACGGCTGACTTCGAATTGAGACCGAATTCAGACCCCATACATCTCGATACTACCCTATAAATTCACCCACAACTCGCCAGAAACCTTTCACACTCAAATCGCACCCTTTCTCGGCGAAAACTCACTCGCCGGAAATATTTTATACGTCGCCGGAAAACCGTATCATTAATCTCTGAGCTTTACTGAACCCCCTAAACTTTTACCGAAGTCACCCACACCCTTTGTAAGCTTTCAGAAGACTCTCTGCTGCAAGACACTCGTCGTCGGAAAAAGATTGCTGTCGCCGGAGTTCTGCCGGAAAACAGAGTAAAACCAGTCGGTACTTTTCACGCCTAATTCCTTTCCTTTTTACTTTTATCTCGTCTGTAATTGATCATACAACGCTAAAGAAACCTGAATCAATACTTCGAATCAGTCAGTCGTCACTTCCGGTGAAAACCAGTGAAGAAGACGAAGTTTCGGTAATAGTTAAGTATAATTAAAATCCAGTTATTTACCGGGTTAGACACACAGTCCAGCGGTGGACTGTGTGCACTTTTAACGCTAAGGTCTCGAGTTCGAGTATTGTTCCTCACACGCTGCCTTAATAAAAATTCCTTTTTCCACAAAACTGAACCGGATTGATTTAGATATATGTTAAGTATATTGATAACCGAGTTTATAACCAAGTGAGACACACAGTCCAGCGGTGGACTGTGTGTACGCTAACCCACAGGTCCCGGGTTCGAGACCTGTGGAGCGCACCGGTTCGCTAGATTTAATTCGTTTTTAAAATAAAGGATTTCTGTTTAAAATCTAATTAATATATATATATAATTAAAATCGGATATATGACGGGTTAGACACGTAGCTCAGTTGGTAGAGCTGCGTGCACGCGTACGGGAGGTCTCGGGTTCGAGCCTCACCCAGCGCACAACAATATGCCTTCGAACCGGTCAACGTCAGTCAAAGTCAACGGTCAAAGTCAACAGTAGCAAAAATCAAATATTTTTTTATTATTTTTATTTAATGATTTTAATTAAAAATCAATTAAAAATACTTAAAAATAACATTTTTAAGGTTAGAAAATAGCCTCAAACTCACAAAAATACACCCAACAATCATACTAAAATAGATTAATAAAATCCGTTTACGTACCGAACCAAAATGCTATTTATCTAGGTTAATTTCACTCGTGGTTAAAACCATTTCGCGTGCATTCAACGTCATCAACCGAACGCACCCACTGTGAGTGAATTCTTACAAACTCCCCTTTTTATTCATGTTTTGGGGTGTATCATGTGTCACTTAAACTAATTCTCTTATGCAAATTCGTGCTATACCATTATATGAACTAAACTAGAATGTAACTATTGTTTGGTTGTGATGTATTACATATTGTCAAAGTTGTATGCAAATTATTTAGGCCCATCAGTTCCTCGTGGGAGACGAGTTGAACAACGCGTGCCTTAAAACTCATTTATTAGGCCCATCAGTTCGTAGAACAACGCGTGCCTCAAAACTCATACATTAGGCCCATCAGTTCGTAAGAACAACGAGTGCCTCAAAACTCATACATTAGGCCCATCAGTTCGTAAGAACAACGCGTGCCTCAAAACTCATACATTAGGCCCATCAGTTCGTAAGAACAACGCGTGCCTCAAAACTCTTTATTAGGCCCATCAGTTCGTAGAACAACGCGTGCCTCAAAACTCATTCATTAGGCCCATCAGTTCCTCGTGGGAGACGAGTCGAACAACGCGTGCCTCAAAAACAATCATTTGGTGTATGTGTGTTCAACATTCAATATTATGTGTTGTGTGAATAAATTTACATCTACATTTACTCATATGTGGTATGCACATTATTTATAATCAATTGGATAAACTTGTTCAAATGTTTTCCATAGGATTCACTCGCCAACATTATGTTGATCCAAAAACCTTTTTACACATGATACAGGTGAACAGGTTGAAGCAAGGAAAACATAGGATATGCCTTAGAAGAGAACCAAGAAGCTTAGATTGATAGTTAGAACATGTTGTATCATTTATTGTAATTTTCCATTAAATTGTATTAATGAGTATGAAACATATAATAAATGTCATGAGCTTTGATGATAACCCAATTATGCCCCGATCACCTTTTTCCGCTGCGGGTCGGGGTGTGACATAATTGACAGAGAGTCATGAGTTGTGTTACCTATTTTGGGTTGATTGAATCAGATTTCCGCGTTTCCTTTTTCAAGAATTATGAATCTGGACCCCTTTCTACACCCTCTTGAACCAATCTCCGCATATGCTAGAATTTGGAAATCATACGAGTTTCTAAAAACAAGAATGCGGAGGAAAAAGATTTAGTTGTAAAACTCACACCAATGAACCTCAACGCAGACACTCACTAATTCGTCAATCACACAATCGCCAGAGTTCCGCCGGAGAAACCAACCCGCCGGAAGTTATCAAAAAAATCCAATTTATTTCAATTAGTTTATTTCTCTTTTAATTCGTCACCAAACAAAAAGTCATGTGTGGAAAAGATTAATTCAAATGGTGGATATTCTAGGTTCGATTTTATTTGAAAATAAAGGAAGACCATGGACATATTAATCTGAGTTCAAATGAATTTGTAATTTAAAAAGGAGTTAATTACTGTTTTCGTCCCTTTGGTTTGTTAAAAATCACTATTTCAGTCCATTAGTTTAAAAATTGCGATTTCAGTCCTTGTGGTTTCACTTTCGTAACCATTTCAGTCCACCAACTTAACTCCATCAATTTGTTCTGTTAACTTTGGGGTGAAATTACTAAATTACCCCTAAGGTTTAATTAAAAAAAACGTTGGTCACAGGTTTCAAACCTATGACCTTTGCTTTGAAATGTGATTGTTAAACCAAGAGGCCATGTATCAAGGTTGTGAATGAATTCAAATTGATTTCCTTATAACATAGCCTATTCATCATCATCTTCCCCAAACCTTTCATCTTTATCAATGGAGAAGTCACCATTAACCCTAAACCACCTCCGCCACACCACAACCACCTCCGCCATACACCACCACCATCCTCGTCACACACCACCGCACAACCACCTCTGCCTAACACCACCACCATCCTCGTCACACACCACTACACCTCCGCCACACGCCACACGCCACATGCCACACCTCCGCCACACACCACCACACCTTATCTCCTGCGGCCCCAGTCATCTTCTCCGACGATTCAATTGAATCTGTTATGCTGCAACAATCATCTTCTCCGGAGATTCAATTGAAGATGTTAGGTTGTCAATGGTGGCTTCTATCATTGATAAAGATGAAAGGTTTGGGGAAGATGATGAATAGGCTATGTTATAAGAAAAACAATTTGAATTCATTCACAATCTTGATACATGGCCTATTGGTTTAATAATCACATTTCAAAGCAAAGGTCACAGGTTCGAAACCTGCGACCAGTGTTTTTTTAATTAAACCATAGGGGCAATTTGGTAATTTCACCCAAAGTTAACAGAATACATGGATGGAGTTAAGTTGGTGGACTGAAATGGTTACAAAAGTGAAACCACAGGGACTGAAATCGCAATTTTTTAAACTAATGGACTGAAATAGTGATTTTTGACAAACCACAGGGACGAAAACAGTAATAACTCTTTAAAAGTTTCAAATAATGATGTAGCTCAGTGGTGAGTTAGGCGCTGAAACTTATTAGAACCGGATGAGGTCGCCGGATTGAGTCCCGGTTCCGACGTACCTGCTGAAATTCTTTTTTTTAAACAAAGTAAACTGGTATTTGGTCAGACGTAGTTTGTGTATAAAGATAATTAAAATCTTAATATCAAACACAACCCAGTTGGCCGGGCTGTGTGCACACGAGCGAGAGATCCCGGGTTCGATATTGATACTTGTTCCGGTCGCTGAACTAGCATTCCTTTTTGATAAAACCAAGTCATGAATCCAGGGCAAGCAGAATGTAAAAGAGATGAAACTTAATACAGAATGGGTTAGACACGCAGCCCAACGGTAGGGCTGTGTGTAAGCGTACGGATGGTCACGAGTTCGAATCTTGGGAAGGGCTGGTTTTGAGTGTAATATTTTTTATTAATTCAGAAATATATTTTTATATATATAACCTTTAAATAATACCTAAAAATAATTAATAACCCTTTTAATTCGTTTATTTTCTCAAACTTTTGAATTTAATTTAAAAAGTAGATATACTGTTTTAAATCATTTAACAACCACGTAAATAATCAGGTATCTAAATAAATAACTTGCAAGCAATGGAATATTATTTAACTAAACCGTTATGTGAATATCTAGGATAAACGATGTAATATTCGTTGTAAAACGGGTCTCAAAACCCGCTTCGTTGAATAATTCAAGTAATAAATTTAAAGTCTTGATGCGTATTCTTTTCTAATACGAGTTATTAATATATAGCTATTAATATATATAATTACTAATTAACGGTTATTAAATAAATTGGAAGAATTACTAAATGATAATAATATAATAAGTAAAACCTTAAAATAATAAAAAAAAGATAAATAAAAAAATAAAGGGACAGCCGGGTTTCGAACCCGGGTTCTCCCACAAACTCACACACCAAAACACCACTGAACTACAACACTTTATGTTCAAACTAGATATCAAATAAAACTTATAATGAAACCCGCAAACAACCTGAAAGTTCATGTCTGTAACCGCCGAAACTGTAAATCCAATAAATTTAGCTCAACCAGTGATTTTGTTAATCAAACGAGTATAACTGATGTTTGCATATCAGTTATAACCGCAGTGGATCATTCAATTTAATAAAAAATCCGTTCAAAAGCAATGATTAAAACTTGAATCGTGAAACCGAAATCAAGATGGGCATTGCCTATAAATTCTGGTTGCAAATCATTCTAAACTCGTTCATTCACTCAATCATCATCACAAATCTCTCTGTTCAAGCTTTTGTTCAAAATAAACCTTCGCCGGAGTTCTTGCTTGTTACCGGAATCCAACCGGAAAGTGGTCATAACTCATCTCCGATTGGTACAATCACTTTTACTCTCTTCAATATCAATTGTTCAATAAGTTGATGTTAATCAAACCGTTTAATTCGTTTAAACTTGCGGGATGATGTTCTCGGTAGTTAAATGAAGAAGATGAAGTTTTATCAATGTATAAATATAATTAAAAATGGGTTGGACTGTGTGCAAACACAACACATACGTCCCGGGTTCGAATCTTGTGCATGTCCGGCTTTCTGAAATAAAAATCATTTAAAAAAACATTCAGAGCATCTTTCAAGAAGTTTATAATATAATATAATTTCAGATAATACTGGGTTAGACACCCAGCCCAGTTGGTAGGGCTGGTGCAACACAAATTGAAGGTCACGGGTTTGAAACATGGCTATGCAGTGGTTCGATGACTTTTAAAATCTTTTTAATTAAATAAGATTCTGGATTAACCTAGTTTGTATGTATAAGTAATTAAAGTAGAGATTATTTCAGGTTAGACACGTAGCTAAGTTGATAGAGCTGCGTGCACGTATATGGGAGGTCACGAGTTCGAACCTCACATGATGCCAAATTCACATGCTATCCGACCGGTCAGAACCGGTCAGACCTGACAAGGTCAATATTTTTAAATATTTTTTTATTTTAATTATTAACTAAAAATCATTTAGAATGCTTAAAAATAAGATTTTTAAAGTTTAAAAATTTGCATTAATACCACAAAAATAAATCTAAAAATCTAATAAAAATAATTAATTGAAAATATTAATTTCAAATAAAAAATTTATTTATTTATCGAATTATTACGTTATTATTCTTGTTAGTTTTCTCTCGTGGTTAAATCCAAATTCGTACGCGTTCGTCCTCAAACCAAGGAAACGCACTCACTATGAGTGAATCCTTACAAATTCCCCTTTTATTCATTTTTGGGGTGTATCATGTGTCGCTTACATATTTTATTTATTCAAACACTTGTGCTAACACCATTATGTGATCTAATGTGTATGTAATTTTTGTTGTTATATGTGGTTACATTATATCATTTCAGTGCAATCATTCACATAAGGCCCATCAGTTCCTCGTTAGATACGAGTTGAGCATCACGTGCGTCATAAGATCGGCTTTGTTTGATTGAGCCTTGATTTCACAGTTCATCATTTATCATACTCATGTGTACATTGTTGATATTATGTGGTTTGTGGTTAGATTATATATACATATGCTCATATATGGTCCATGCACACTTTATTAAATTAATCAATGTAACTAATTTGTTTAAATATTTAATTTAGATTCACTCGCCAACTTTTGTTGACCTAAACTTTTATTTTTCACATGATACAGGTGGACAAGCTGAGGAGAGGAACACTTAGGATTGGCCTTAGAAGATAAATAAAATATGACTTGTCTAGAACAATATTTCTTGTGTTTGTATGTTTCTTTGTGTTTGGATATTTTCTTTTAAATTTCAATTAATAAATATGAAACTTAATTGTAGTAAATGTCATGAGCTTTGATAAAAACACAATCATGCCCCGACTTCTATTTCCGCTGCCGGTCAGGGTGTGACAATTGATTTGTTCTTTCGGTACACGTTTTCGATGCAACCACTGCGAGTGAATCTTACAACTCCTAATTTTATTTTATTTTACACGTTTTTGGGGTGTATCATGCGTCGCTCTGTAATATTATCTTTTTATTCAATTACGTGCAATTACCATTATGTGAACTTACGTGTTATGCGATTAATGTTGTTTGCCATTTGGTGTTTTACATTCATTGCAGTCATTACCTCATTAAAGGTCGTCTGTTTCCTGTTACATATGAGCGGAACTCGACGTTGCCAATTATACGAGATCAGCTCCGTTTGAATGAGCTTAGATCATGCAGCACACCGCATTACCGTGCACACTTGTACATTATTAAATTGCTTTTTGGATGAGTTTGTTTGTGGAAATTAACAGTTGATGTACGCGATATTCACGTATCTTGGTTAATGCACAGTTTCATAAATAAAAGATTTAAATGTTTTATTTTTACTAATAACAAAAAGGGATTCACTCGCCAAGTTATGTTGACCAAAACTTTTCTTTTACATATGATACAGGTGAACAGGTTTGAAGAATAGATCATATAGGATTTGGCCTTAGAAGAATAAAAATGTTATTGGCACTTGATTGTAACTATGTTGTGATTGTTTGAATATTGTTTTGTTGGGATTTCTTTTAATTAAATTGAAATAATAAATATTGAAACTTTAAAATAGATATGTTATGAGCTTTGATGGAAACCCAATCATGCACCGATTACCTTATCCGCTGCGGGTGAGGGTGTGACATATGACTGATATGGTCAACTCTAGCCTTCGCTTTAAATTCAAACGTAAGACTCATGCGCCTGTCACTGCTGCGTGCGTATGACTGGTACACTCAGACTCTTACATGAGGATGAGTCGTGCGTGCATAACAAGCATGGAATGAATAATGACAATTTTTATGTGTTTCTTGATGAATTTTGACGTAGTATTATGATATTTTGTACAAAAGTGAAAAAAAATGCTTCTGAGATGAAATTTAAAACTCTTTTTTCCGTGAATAAACTTCGATTGTGAAAGAACAGAGTTTTAGCTCGAAATCTTCACTTCTAAGCAAATACACAAGTAGGTATCTTCTCAGTAGCTTTGATACCACTTGTAGGAATGTTGAATTGATGCACTAGACGTGGAAAACGTTGATGTGCACACGATATCTACGACAACATTATGAGTGTGGAGTCCAAATAGTGTTAGTGTGTTATGCTCAAATTCTAATATAACTTTTTAATTTCAATTTGGCAGCACTTCGTTACAAATAGCTTCTCACTTTCAAAACTTTCTGAAATCAATTTATGGACACATGCGTATAAGCCTATGTATTTTAGGCGTATGACTCATGAGCGTATGACTCATGTGTATGGTTCACTCATACATGTGTATGAGTCTTTTACATTTTATTTCCAAAACATAAAACAACCAACGAACGTGCTATCTAATAAACAAAACAAGAAATACAAAAGACACAGGCATTGGATATAAAGTGTATCAACAGTTCATCCTACTCTATTATGTGACAACCGCAGTGCACGTATTTTCACACAAAACCCGATATCACATAAATGCATGAAACATATAGAACTTGACACCCACTTTATTTGAGAACTTGTTTCATTGGACAAGTTACACACCAAGTTCATTCATAGCAAGCTTCAAGTGGCTGATATTTTTTACCAAAAGTCTGGCTCAACCTCAGTTGTAATTCTTCATAAACGTGCTATACACTGGTTCGCCAAGGAAATATTAGCTAACCTCACCAACTATTTAGTTGTTTATATTTTGTACATTGTAGAGTGACTTATTTGTATATATTTCTTGTATTTATTCTCCTACATAATTATTATTATTGAGGAGAGAGAAAACCATCACAATTCACAACCATTACATATTAATGGACTTATGGAGTTATGATTTCATTGTCAGATTACTTATTAACGGACTTACAAAGCTACGGATTTTAGATGTACAATTTGAAAAGTGATATATGAATGCTTTATTTACATATTAGAAATTAGCAGATTTTGTATTATAGACTCTCATATTACCTAGCTATGAAGAGCCTTCACGGAATTAACAAGTTTTAGAACCCCTTTGTGTGTTAAATCCCATATTATTAATCATCAGAATCCCATTGTGTGTTAAATCCTATATTATTAATCACATGTTAATCTTTGCCACACTCATATCTATTATTGTTTATTTCTTAGTTTATTAAAATTTATATAAAATATAATACTTTAAATTGATGTTAGCAATATTAATAGTTGGTTCACTAGTTACAAATTATAAGCTAGTCTTTGGTTTTACAATTTCAGTAGAAAATATAGTAAGGGTGGAGTAACATCTTACTCATTTTTCCCAAGTATATAATTAAGTTTTCTAATAGAGTTTTTCATCTGCCACACTCATATCTATTATTGTTTATTTCTTAGTTTATTAAAATTTATATAAAATATAATACTTTAAATTGATGTTAGCAATATTAATAGTTGGTTCACTAGTTACAAATTATAAGCTAGTCTTTGGTTTTACAATTTCAGTAGAAAATATAGTAAGGGTGGAGTAACATCTTACTCATTTTTCCCAAGTATATAATTAAGTTTTCTAATAGAGTTTTTCATCTCAAAACTACTCAAAGCACTTATTTTTTAGAGGGGGCACTTGCTCAAAAATCCCAAAGTACTCACTATATACTTTTTCTTTATAAAACAAAAAAACTAAATCATTGAATAAAAAACGACATTTATTTTTTTAGAGGGGACACTTGCTCAAAAAACCCAAAGTACTCACTATATACTTTTTCTTTATAAAACACAAAAACTAAAAAATTTAATAAAAAAAGACATTTCATTAATTAAAAAAAATTAATTACGATAAATTAAAAGTAAAACACCTAAATAAAGTTGAAAAAATAAAAAAAACAAAACTACAAATTAAAAAAAAAACCCTAAATGTTGCATAACCATCCTCATTTTGACGCAATTTTATGTATACGTTCTAATATAATCAACAAGTACAGTTCGTCAATTTTATCATGTGGTTTGATGAACGTTTTGATGTGGTTAAAACATTCATCAAACCCCATGATAACATCTGCAAACCGTACCTATCGATTGTATTAGAACGTAAACGTGAAATTGCGGCGATATAGGATTGGAACATGAAACTTTTAGGGTTTTTCTATTTCTAGTTTTATTTTTATTTATTTTTTTCAAATTTATTTATTTTTAATTATTGTATTTTTTTAAACAAATGAGTTTTAATTTTTCTATTTTTAAAGGAAAAAATATAGTAAGTACTTGGAGTATTTGAGAAGATGTCATTAGTTTGAGTAGTTTTGAGTTACTAAAGTTCTATCGGTTAGTTTAATCGAGTACGCATGTAAGGTGTCCCCTCTATCCTTAATACCTATGTTGTTTCGGATTCGGGCTCATCTTAAAATTATACATTATATTTTTAATAGTTTTTAGGATGTCATTAGTCTAGTTTCTTATTTTTTGCTTTTCCAAAACATGTGTTTAGGAACAAGTTAATCTAGGTTTGAGACTATGCACTCATGTGTAATCTTTTATTCCGATTTAAGAGGGTTTTATTTATTTTGAGAAAAGTATTTTTGTATTTTTTAAAGGGTTTTAACTATTTTGAGAAGGGCATATTGTCAATACGTGAATTTTCTTTAAGATAAAAAGGATGTATTCAATTTAATTTTATGAGAACAGGCAAGTATAAGATTTGTTATTGTTATTATTATTAATATTATTATTATTATTATTATTTTAATAAATGAAAATATGTTTTGACACGTGTCATTCTCTGGTGCCTTTTCATCCTTATTTTAGTATTTCTCTCTATTAAATAAATAATATTAAACATTATTTAACTAAATCTATTTATCTCTTTTGTTTTTGTTTTAATAATCTGATATTTAATTTAACAGTTGAATTCTTATATAATCTTATAAAATACAACCACAAATTTTTAAACGTTTTATGTTGATATCAATTTAACTAAATCTATTTATCTCTTTTGTTTTTGTTTTGATAATCTAAAATTTAATTTGATAGTTGATTTCTTATACAGATCAAAACCTTATAAAATATAACCACAAACTTTTAGATATTGTTAACTCTTAGTATATATTAAAATCAATAGAGTACCATCAAAATTATAAATAAATAAATATATATAGTGATAAAAATTTCGATAATAAAAAAGTCAAAATTTTTTAATGAATAATGAAACTTATAGAAATAATAAACATATTCAAAATATAATAAAGGTATGCGGGTTATTATTTGATAGCTATGTTGGTGCAATACACGTGTTTATTCAATTCGAGCAACACATAACTTTTCTGTTATTAATTAAATACATATAACATTACCTTTACTCCAACCGTGTAATACACATGATTCTTATGATATATAAAAATGAATCATATAATCAACTATTCAAAATATCACCGCCTAAATCTCTTTGGTAGTTAATCCTAAAATCATCAATTAATATAATAAGTAAATAGCACGTCAAAGTTTATTTTTTTAACTATTTTATTACTTCGTATATAAACTTATATTTATTCACCCCGTGTAATACATGGTTCTAACCTAGTTATATAATATAAAATAAACCTATATGGGACACATGTTATTCATTGGAGCTATCTATTTTTTCTGTCTCTCTCCCCTACTTAATTATCTCCTACTTAATTTTAAATACTTATTTTTTACAATTAAAGATAATCATTATATATAGATATTAATAAATGATAAGATTAAAATTTAAATATGTCTTATAGTTAAAGTTATTCATTAGAAAATAAATTAACATTGATGATAGATGGATTAACTGTTTTTTTTTTCCTAAATAGCTGGTTGAAAACTTTTAACAAAGCAAATTTAAACCTAAATAGCTGGTTGAAAAACTTTTAACGAAACAAAATGGAAACTTAAATAAAAAACCTCATCTCCATTCTCCAGGATTCTGTGAAGCGAGAATAGTCATGGATACTAATTTTGGGCCAAATTCACTTATTGGGCCTAAGAATATTTCATTACTCGTTGGTTCACCTCCATGTGGTGATTCATAATTCATTAGGTGGTTTATTACCCTCACAATCTTGGGATCTGTTAATCTTAGACGTTATTAAGTTTCAAGTAGCCGGACCTGAGAAAAAATATCTGGAATCGATTATCTTTATATCTGGGTTTTTTATACCCGTAAATAAATCTGATCCTATCCATAAGGTATAGATATGGAATACATTTTGAGCACAATATCCGTACTTAATTTATGCCAGAAAATAGCTGAAAATAGTCATACCTTATACCCGAACTCAGTTACCCGACAAAATATCTTAATTTTTAAATTATATTTTATGTTTACAACTATTGTATTTCAGGGTTTTTTATTGTTTATAAATACATGTAATAAATCTAATAATTTGTACTTAAGTGAACTATGTTACTATAATTTATTTTAGTTGTTTTTACAAATTACAAATCAAATTTCATTTTTAGACGAATTGATTTTTGTGTAAAATAATAAAAGAAAAACTTATATTTAAAATCGGGTATTAATGCCCAGACCTATACCCGGTTATACCCGAACTCGATCATACCCTACCCAAGTGCATAGGGTAGGGTATGGTTTTTCTTCTCAATATCCGTACCCGGATCTTACCTGGCTTCTCTCAATACCCGATTTTTCAATACTCGATCATACCCGCAACCGGGTATTTACAAAAAAACCCGATTTGTGCACCTCTAGTTTGAGCCTTTGAGGTAGAGGTGCACATCTCGGTTAATTTTAGTAACCAGTTTAGGCGGCTATTTTTTAATTTTTGCTTTAATTGGTTATTACTTTAACGAGTTTGATTATTCAAATTCTACCGCTTATTTTGATTAATTAACCATGTTATTTAAAAAAAATCATTTTTTTTGTTTTCTTCCATGTTAACCGATAATCGGTTAAAAAATAACCGGTTATAAACCAACAGTACGTTAAATAGGAACAGGTTTCTGGTCTACCGTTATTACCCAATTCCTATTAACAAACCAGTTTTTTCCACCTCTACTTTGACGGAACATGATAGATAGAGCAAATAAAACAAGGTACAAAACCGAACTCGGATTTGAACTCGAATTGAATCTGAAACTTGTTTGAAAGTGACCCAATCCTAAGGCTGTAACCCAAAGTCCCAAAACTAACAATTTAATACCCAATGTCAAACTGCCCAAATCCAATCAGAATCCGAACCAATTTTAAAAAATCAGGGTTGACTTTCTTTGACCTAGCTTGGGCTCAACCGGAACCGGTGTAGGCCAAAAACCCTATTTGTAACATTTGCTCACCTATTATGATAGGAATATCAAACATTAAAAACAAAACATATTAAATATCAAAAACATTAAAATATTAAAAACAACCCAAAACATATTATGTATCAGAAAGATTAAAATAATATTAATGTAGATGGTTAATATAGTAATGGAGAGCCGAGTTTACTTGTGTCTTTATGTATGTGATCGGTGATGGTAAAAATAATACTCATTACAAATCGTAAACATTCTCCTATATCCTAGCATGACTTATAGAGCAATATATATTCTGTATACTCCGATAATGGTATGTGTCTTCAAACGAGTTCTAGAATATTATTTGATTATGGTTGTGTAAGTGATGACAGTAGTGGGACTATTAACTGCTTTCATGTACAAGACAAATGATATTCTACGAAAAACCGCTTAAGGGGAGAGAAAGTAATTATATGTTCTTGCTAGATATTGCATACTTACATGCTTCATGTGACTGGAGTTTACGGGTGGAACTAGAGATTATCTTTGTTATCCACTGTTTATGGTAATTAGAGCATAACGATACTATTGTTTTTGGTCCCACCAAAAGCAATACCACCATTCTAGAATGATAGATACAATTATGTTTACCATCATCGCATTCGTATCATATACATACGATATACAATAGGATATATAGGTGTAACAAAGAAAAGCAATCCATAACAAAATCATCTGAAATAGCCATAACAGTTATAAGAAACATGGTAAGCACTGCCGCCTAGAAGGCTTCCTTTAATTAAATTTGATTTTATCATTTACAATTAAATTTGATTATATGTGATGTGATATGTAATCTGTTATTTTAGGTTTATAAATTATATTTATCAATTCTCTTCGGATTTAAATCTTGGGAATAACCAACACCTTAAAAGTTGAAAATTACATAATTCTTTCACTTTTAACAACAAACCTTTATCGACCATAAGTTAACCACCATCGATAAGATTTCTCAATTTGTTTAAAATAGTCGGTCTTCGTGAAGCACATAGTGTAAATCTTGGTATTAAGAATTGGTATGACTATGGGATCTCTTGGTATGGGTGTTCAAAATTATCCGTAAGATAGTAATTTTAAAAAATTTAGGATATCTGAAAATTTAATTTTTATTTTTTGGATATCCGAATATCCAAAATACCCGAAAAATATCTGAAATATCCGAAAATATATATTCGGATGTCCAAAAATATCCGGTTCCAAATATTAAAAAATAAAAATTAAATAAATATTGGATTTTCGGATATCCGATTCACTATCCGATCGGATATCCGAAATTTCGGATACGGATTCGGATAGTAAAATCTAATATTCAAAAAATTTAGGATAAACGAAATTCGGATATCCAAATTTTTGGATATCTGGTTTTGAACACCCCTATCTTTTATCTTTTAGTACCCGTGACATCAAATTTGTAATATCCGTTAATTCTATAAGGCTAGATGAGAATGTCAAATTCATTGGAATATTATATTTAAATTACCGAGGTTTTAAATCTAAATCTATATCTCTCTGTCTATCTATCTATCTGTCTATCTATACTACTCAATAGGAATCTTTATATGCCATGTGTCCTTCAATCTATTTGAGAATTTAGAGGAAAATCTTTTTAGGATATCTACGGATCTCTTATTATGTAGTTATAACCCTAGAACTTTCCGAACAGAAAAAAATAATTTTTATTAATCGACTTGTATCGTTAAATAAAATAAAAAAATGCATCTTATCGAAAGGTGGGTCCTTCATTCTATAACACAAATCCGAGGAGATAGATAAAATGATTATTAGCCTTTAAGGCATACAAAATATAAATGAAAGATTTTTGTATAAAAAATAGGTTTGACATTGAAAATGATATTAGAAGAAATTGATTAAAAATTATGTCGGTCCAGTGGTATATGTATAGCACCCGTCCGATGATCGGGTACTTGAGCATATTAATATAGCAAAACTTTTTCTGAATTATAAACAAAATCAAACAATATGTAAAATAAAACAATTACTAACAATCAAACAATCAATACATGTGAAAACTTAGAACCCCAACTTCTTATCATGTCATGTCTGTACCAAATGTATTAGAAGCAGCCACCATAAGATGGAGGGACAAGGGCATGAGAATATGCTTATATCCAAGAGTTTTGTGATGATACCAATCGAAAATTTGGAGTGTAACTCTTGAATCTTGTGAAGATTCCTTCCATTCCTTGGTTATGCATCAGTGATCTCCTTGTATCTATTGTCTAAACTGAAAAATGCACCTTGTGAAGAAAGCTTCCATTCCATGATTAATGCATCAAGATTTCTTTGTATTTGCAGACTAAGTTGTCTAATGATAAAAGCTGAAATTTAAGGTTACATCATGGAAAGTATATCAGCGTTTCTATATGATCTTTGTAACCTTAACATGGTCACTGTGAATGTCAACCAATTGAGGGCTTAAATGAGATGCATTCCAAACCACTTCCAAAAACTGATGTTCTTCAAGAACACAAAGTGTTACAGTGACGATGCACTTCACCACAAATCCCTTGCACAAGGAAAAAATACAATAAAATGATCATAACGGGTCAATTTCCACCCAATTACTTATGAATTAGGTGATTTGGATATGCTCTAACTTTAATGGGTCAAACAGGTCAAAATTCACCAAAGTGTATTAACCGTAAGGCGTGATCTATTTTGAAGAATGCTTGGTTATGAATAAGTCTGAACATTTTTTCAATAAATCACTGAATATTATGTTAGACAGAAAGTAAAAATAATTTAGTGTTTGTAATTGAACAAATCAATTTGTTTGATGGTATATTTTACATGTTATATGTAAATGACATGATCTGTTATAGAAGTACAATACTTGTTTCTTGAAAGAATAGAATAGAAATGTAATGAATACATATAATGTGATATATATCGTCTAGTTTTTCCAATGCCGGTTAACAGAGAGATGGCCAAACCTTCAAGTCGTAGCCATGCATGCATCATTTCATGAGCCCAGTTCCATCCAGTAAGCAACCTGTTATTTAGCAGCAATAAATTAGACTAATCTTCAAACACAAAAAGTGATCCAAAACAAATCGACCTGTGTTGACCCGTATGGAAAAAAATGTTTTAACCCACTCATTTTCTCACCTTAACTGTAAAATATATACGTAGAAAAACACACAAACAATACTTTTATTGTTAATAAATATATGGTTCAATTGTTTGGAAGAATGTCATTTTAAGATATAGTATATTTTGTAATTTAGAATTAGGGGCAATTTCATATATTTCTTCTAACCTTATAAAATATCATATTCACTAAATGGTACATTATGTTTAAAAAACTTGTATATAAATAGGATATTTTACAAGTTCCGTAGGATATATCAAATTCCACCTATTAAAAGCCTCTTAAATTACGATAAAAGAATCTAAAACTAACAACGAATCAAACACTAACGATTTTCAGAGGATTTAGGCTGAAATTTAGTACATTGGGGAACTATATTTAACTAACATGTTCATAGGTTCCTAAGGAAATGAAAGTAGGATCAACAGAGACAATGGTTCGCTCACTCAATTTGATAGCTCTTAGAAGTGCCTTAAAGTGATCATATTTGGGATGCCTAAGCAAACTTGCAAATGCAAATGCAAATGCAAAGACAAAGATAAAGGACTTTAAAATGGCTTAATAATATTGTCAAGTCTCTTGGTCTAGTCGTATCAAGATGGCCCAAAAACCAAGACGATGTGGGGCGTACCGTATTCATCTATAGAACCATCATAGTCGTAGCTAGTGGTGATAAATGGGCCCCCCGCTGTCCTTTTGAAGTTCATTCCTCCAAGATACTATTTATGGTTAATAAAGATGGGATACTCTCACGTGTGTCAAAACCTTCATCTCCACTTCTGTCTCTCGTCCCACTTAAAGCTGTGCAAACAGAAAAAAAAACCGTTGAATCAATCCTTAAAAAAAGCATGGCGATTTCAAAACAGCTTCTAAGGCTTACCTTGAACATAAATAGGCTTCTAAGATAGACCAAGAGTAGACATATTTGCACCCAAAACCTGAACATCAACTTGGAGTTGCAGGTCATCATGTAGATGCGAAGTTGCATGACCTAAATACCAGTTGTTTTCTCGGGTTGCCAGATCATCATAGTTTTATCAATAGATGCAGATAAGATATTTGAGGTTAATAACATGAACCATTTTCCATTAACGATGGTAGCTGCCACTCTACTAAATATACCCAATCCTTGTGACCAATGACAAGAGATTCTAAGGATACTTGATATGAAAAAGAAGCTGCTACAAATACATGACATTTTATGTAATAAGCCAAAGTGTTTCTCTGTATTCTACGCACCCTCCACGCCGCAAATATAGTATAGATAATAAAGAAAAGATTATGTCACTCATAGTATACCTCTGATTCAGCTTTTTACACTTCCCACATGTCCATTTTGAAGTCTCCATCATCATATATACCATTCATTACGTTCCCATTTGCATAGCTTCAAGACTGACGATGAGGGTCACCTAACGGGCTCCCTCGTCTGGGCATGTTGCCTCCGATCAGATGTTGGGTTTGGGCCCAACATAATATTTCCATCAGATAGTCTCGTGGGAAGAAGACTAGGTCAAAGATACTGATTTTCCCACAGATGCTCACCATTTCTGGACGACTGTTCCAGCAGAGCATGGGTGATGTGACAACTCCTCTTCATTAAATGCTCCAAAGAGCACCGGTAACGTGGGGTATTATAGACAGCAAGGAATAGCTTACTTGTTGATCAGTTCTGTTTAAACATAATGGAAAACATAAAGAAATACCGGTGACGACAGACAAGCCAGCAGAGAATCCAGTCAGAGACGCAGCCATGGGGTTTGACATATTTGTCAGTATGATCTGGTACCTCCTTAGGGTGTAAGATTATGATGGTAAGAACCGGACTAGGGTAGAGTTCGGTTTAGGTTATGAAGAGAGAAGTGGGTGGCGGCTTTAGTGATGTTGTAAGTGTATAATCTTAAACCTCTCTAATCATCTCCTTATATACACCCAAAAGGAAACCCTAATTAGTTAATAAGGGTAATATGGTCCATCAACAATTACCAACTAATATATAATAGGATTAATATATTTTGATCTAATATTATATAAATAATTATAATGGCTACATGATTAAATATTATAAATAATATATTTAATCTTACATTCTCCCACTTAGCCGAATGATCATTTATCATAAGTATTAGATAAGCCTGATCAGGAGTTAACACTCATTTTAGCTTTAACCAAGAACCGTAGCAGAGAAATACAACCGTTGAATCATTATTCGACTCAGGACCCCCATTAGTCATACTACAGCCTCAATTCAAAACCTAACAGTTATGATCAAAATATGTAAATAAGCCCTTTAGCGTTTGAATTGTATTTATATTTTTGTCTATGTGTCATTATACCGGCAGAACATATATTAGAGACATACAAAATCAAACTGATGAAATTTCATTAATTAAAACATAAGTAAGTACAATATGCTATTAAATAAGGTCTTTAGTAAATTACATATTAAAAACATGATCTTCGAAAACTTTAGGTGGGAGACCTTTAGTCATCGGATCCGCAAGCATATTTTTAGTACTAATATACTCAATACAAAGATTATTTTCCGAAACTCGTTCACGTACAAACAAGTATTTTGTATCGAGATATAAACTAGCTCCAGTCGAACTGTTACTGTTCGAGAAACTAACAGCAGCTGAGTTATCACAGTAAAGCTTCAATGGTCTAGAAATGGAATTAACAATTTTGAGTCCAGTGATCAGATTTCTAAGCAACATTCCATGACAGGTTGCATTATAAACAACAATGTATTCTGCCATCATAGTTGAAGTTGAAGTTAACTGTTTTTATGACTCTTCCATGAGATAGGTCCGCCTGCTAACATAAAGATATAGCCTGAAGTGGATTTCTTGTCATCTTTGCATTTGGCAAAGTCAGAATCAGAATAGCCTACCACTTCTAAATGATCACTTCTTCTATAAGTCAATTTATAGTCTTTCGTCCCTTGCAGATATCTAAGTACTTTCTTAGCTGCTTTCCAGTGATCTAGGCCAGGATTAGTCTGATAACAGCCTAGCATTCCAGCAATATAAGCGATATCTGGGCGAATACAGACTTGAGCATACATCAGACTCCCGACTACTGATGCGTAAGGTATCCGGCTCATTTGCTCATTTTCAACCTCTGTTGTCGGACATTGGAATGAACCGAAAACATCACCCTTAACTACTGGAGCGATTGAGGGTTTGCACTGTAGCATGTTATAACGCGTAAGGACACGATCCATGTAAGCCTTTTGAGACAATCCTAAGATCCCTTTGTGTCTGTCTCGGTGAATTTCGATGCCAATGACGTAAGAAGCATCTCCGATGTCCTTCATGTCGAAGTTATGCAAGAGTAACCGCTTCGACTCATGCAACATGTCTAAACTATTACTTGCCAACAGAATATCATCTACGTAAAGGACAAGTATAGTAAAGTTGCACTCACTCATCTTGAGGTAAGTGCATTGATCCACTTGATTCTTTATGAAACCTTGCCTCTTCAGGACTTCATCAAACTTAAGGTACTATTGACGTGATGCTTGTTTTAACCCGTAAATGGATTTCTTCAACTTACAGACTAGATGCTCTCGACCTTCAGGTTTAAAGCCTTCAGGTTGTTTCATGTAAACATCTTCGTCCAAGTCTCCGTTAAGGAAAGCGGTTTTAACGTCCATCTGATGCAGCTCTAAATCAAAATGAGCTACTAGGGCCATAATGATCCTTAATGAATCTTTATGAGAGACAGGTGAAAACGTCTCTTGATAATCAATTCCTCTTTCTGAGTGTAGCCCTTTGCAACCAATCTCGCTTTATAGCGTTCAACGTTCCCATTCGGATCTAGTTTTGTTTGAATACCCATTTACATCCTACGGGTTTGACACCGTTGGGTAATTCTACCAAATCGTTATTTTTCTTCATGGATTCAAGCTCATTATTCATTGCTTTATTCCATTTAGAAGACTGATCATTGCTAATGGCTTCATTATAAGAGATAGGATCATTGAGCATTCCGGCATCCATTTCAGTCAGGTAGGTAACATAATCATCCCAATTAGTAGGCCTTCTGTGCCTGGATGACCTCCTGAGTTGATTATCGGGTTCAGCGGTGTCTTGTTTTTGAGCGTTTGAGGTGCCTTCGTTATGAGGTATAATGGGATCTGGTTGTGGAGGCAAATTTGGAGTTGGTGCAGTAGCTTCAGGTGCAATTGTTGCATTGGGTACAAGAGGAGTAAACGGAGTAATGGTAAGCGACGAATCCCCTCCCCCGCGTCTTGTACTTCTTGCAATTCTTCGTAAGGGTTGGTACTGCTCCCACACCTGAAAATCCTCCAAGAACGCGGCACGCTTGGTTTCAACAATAAGGGTGACATGGGAAGGACAATAGAAACGATAACCCTTAGAGTGATCAGGATACCCGATAAAGAAGCAGGTAATTGTTTTAGGGTCAAGGTTCTTTAGGAAAGGATTGTAAAGTTTCGCTTTAGCAATGCAGCCCCATACTTTCATATATTTAAGACTCGGTTTCCTTCCTGTCCAAAGTTTTAAGGAGTTTTAGGGACAGACTTAGAAGGAACTCTATTGAGTATATGAACAGCTGCTTTTAACGCTTCAGTCTAGAGGAATAATGGTAAATTAGTGTTGGCTAACATACTGCACACCATGTTCATAAGGGTACGATTTCTTCGTTCAGCGACACCATTCTGCGAAAGTGTACCTGGCATGGTGTATTGGCTTATAATCCCCTAACCCTTACACAACTCATAAAATGGTCCAGGAGCTTGACCCACATCAGTATGTCTTCCATAATATTCACCGCCTCTATCTGATCTCATAACTTTAATTTTACGATCTAGTTGTTTTTCAACTTCAGTTTTATAATCTTTAAAAGTTGTAAGAGATTCAGATTTTTCCTTAATGAGATACAAATACATGTAACGAGAATAGTCATCAATGAAAGTGATAAATGAAGTATGTCCAGTTATGCCAGCGATTTGGTAAGGACCACTAATTTCAGTATGAATGAGTTCTAATAAATTAGAACTCCTAGTGGCACCTTTCTTATTCGCTAATGTCATTTTACCTTTAAGACATTTGACACATGTTCAAAATCAGTAAAATCGAGAGGAGGTAAGACTTCATCCTTTACGAGTCGATTTAATCGTTCTCTTGAGATATGGCCTAAACGTTGATGCCACAATATGGATGAAGTCTCTAAGTCTCGATCTTGTTTCATCTTTGTGAGTGATTCATTAATATTATATGACAAAAATCGTTACCTTACTTAGCCAGCCACCCCTTAAAGTCAGGGCATTTCTTTTGCTTATGTCCTGTCTGTAACATTTGTCAAAAACGGGTTTTCCAAACCCGCTCCGTTTGTAATCGAATATCAAGTTATAAATGTTTTGTGGCGTATTTATGTCTATTTTGATTTTTAATGATACATAATTAATAAACAAACTAAACTATAAAAGTTATAATTGATAAAAAGTAAAAATAAAATAATTAAAAAGAAAATGAGGCTGTCGGGACTCGAACCCGGGTCAGCCGGGTTGAACCCCAAAGTCTTAACACACACACACATTCCACCACTCCGCCACTTGATGTTTTTGTAAGTTTTAGGGAACAATTAAAACTTATGAACAACCATGAATCAACCTGTTGCGCCAAACTGAAACCGTAATCGGTTATTCAACCGTCCAAACGTTTGAGTGATCGCAGATTCTGGATTATAACCGATGCACCGACGATCCTAATCAATTCAGTTTTGAATTAACTTAAATTTTGGTGATGTTCGGTTTTTATAACCGAAGATATTCAATTTCTGATTTACGCCAACAATTGCTTCCTCTATCTACACAAAATCATTCGCATAACCTGCCATTTCACTTTCGCTATACATTCAGTTCGTCAGAAAAGCTTTTTGAACTCGCCCGAAAATCTCTGCAAGTCACCGGAAAACCGAGACCTTCATTAATACGGTAAATACTTCGACTATTTCTGTTTCAATCCGTAGTTAGACTGTTACTAACTTCAAACCAACAATCAGAATCAATCCCAGACGACATAGCCGGAATATTCAGCTCTCGCCGGAAAACTTCTGGAATTTCCAATCTCACGCGGTGAATCGGATGAACATTCAAAACTTCTGTTAATCCTTGTTTAGTACCCCACTTTCATAACTAATCAATCAAATTTGGTAATTGACCCGAACAGAGGAAACTCATAAACAGAGCCGACGATCCTTGCCGGAGTTTTGAGAACGACGACCTGTTCCGGTACTTTCTTTCCCCAAACCCTCTCCGTTCATCACCTTTCAACTTGTTCATATTATTCGTTAACCAAATTAAACAAATAACAGTTAGATAGCCGTTGTCTATGTTATAAACGAAGAAGACGAAGTAGTGAATGTTATTAAGAATAATTAAAATGGATATTATCTCGGGTTAGACACACAGTCCAGCGGTGGACTGTGTGCACATACAAATCACACGCCGCGAGTTCGATCCTTGACACACGTATGCTCTGTAATAAAAATGTTTTGTTTTTCTAACTGAACCGGATTAACTTACATTAGATGTTAAGTATAATAAAAATCTGTATATTAAACAAGTTAGACACACAGTCCAGCGGTGGACTGTGTGTAACGTTAAAGCACAGGTCCCGGGTTCGAGACCTGTTGGTGACACCGGTTCGATAATTTAAAATATTTTTGAAAATAAAAGAATTTTGAATAAACTGAGTTAATATATATAAGTATAATTAAAAACATAATTATTTCAGGTTAGACACGTAGCTCAGTTGGTAGAGCTGCGTGCACGCGAACGGGAGGTCTCGGGTTCGAGCCTCACCCAGCGCATACAATTACACAATAAAACCGGTCAACAAGTCAAACGGTCAACGGTCAACGGTCAATGCAAAAGTCAACATATTTTTATATTTTTATTTATTTAATTTAATTTAAAAATCAATTAAAAATACTTAAAAATAATGTTTTTAAAGTTAGGAAATAGCCTTAAACTCACAAAAATATATCTAAAAATCCTATTAAAATTATCAATAAAATCCACTCATTTACTATATTTTCCGTTATTATTTAGGTTTGTTAATACTCGTTGTTCAATCATTTCTACTCGTGCGCATCTCATCATCTCCAACCAAGCGCACCCAATGTGAGTGAATCTTTACAAATTCCCCGTTTTAATCACGTTTTTTGGGTGTATCATGTGTCTTGCCATTTATTATATTTAAATCATTGTGCATACATCATATCATGAACAAATGTGTATTCAGCTTGTTTCAATAGTTTGTGTGGCTATTGTTAGATTTAATTTATTATTTTCAGTACATGCAAGTTCATAGGCCGCCGCTCCCCATTACATTATGAGCGTTGAGCATGTTCCCCATTACATTATGAGCGTGAACCTGGCGTGCCAACATACGATCGGCTCCGTTTGATGGAGCCTTGATCGCACAGACATTTATCATTTTCAGTACATGCAATACGATCGGCTCCGTTTGATTGAGCCTCGATCGCACAGTTTCATTCATGTTATATATTTATGCAAGTTGATATGTTATTGTATGTTATTGTATGTTATAGTTTGTGGTCGTTATTGCAACTGTTTGATTATTTACATTTGCTCACTTATGATTACTGCATAAATTTTCCTTGATAAAATAACAAGAAAATCAATAATAAATGTTTATCTAACAAGGTTCACTCGCCAACTTATGTTGACCCAAAAACCCCCATTTTTACACATGATACAGGTGAACCAGCTGCAGCAAGAAACACATAGGATTGGCCTAGAAGAATAAAATGATTTAGAGCTTTGAATTGTTTAGTTGGTTATTTTTCTTTGTATTTGTATGAACATGTTTGGATTATTGAGAATGTAATTTTGACTTTAATAAATATGAAACATATTAGTAAATATCATGACCTTTGGTGATAACCCAATTATGCCCCGACTCTTATTCCGCTGCGGGTCGGGGTGTGACAGATTGGTACAGAGCCATGACTATAGGGATATAGGATAGGTTATTAGACCCTTAGAGCCTATACTATAGTTGATTAGAAATTTTTAAGATTTTTGTGTGTTACATGCAAAATTCATGATGTTTATATGTTTTATATTTAATGTTACATTCAATATTATGCAAGCATGTTCATAAGTACATATTAGTATATAATGCCTATCATGAATCATATTCTCATAACATATCATACCAATGAAAGCACACATCACATCATTATCATGATTGTTTTTACAACGATTTTTGTATTTTCAAATCACATCAAAGTGAGTTCTCATGACGGGCATGTAGTAACTGGAAGGGTACAAGTACCGGTAGTCGGAACGTCCTGTCTAGGCTGGCATTCGTATAAATCCAAAATAAAGGACCAGTTTTCCTACCTGGGGACTAACGATGAGAGTACGAAGTACCTATTAGGCCAAAGCATGCTATACCAAACGTCGTGTGAGCTAACCCCACTTTGAGTTGTCACTGTGTCTACACCTGGACACATTCCGACCATACATGTCGTAAACATATTTTGTGGTTTGCATTCGGGTGACGCGAGTGTTAAATCGCCAATACTAATGTGAATCCTACCAAGCCAATAGTCATGGGGCCCACATGACTATACAGGTGAAGGTATGGGAGACATTTGAGGCCCAACATGAGCAAACCCAAGCATCCTATGGATGTAGTTGCATTATTGATATTTATGTTATTTTCATTTTCTTTAAGACACATGACACCTAAAAAGACTCCATAAACTCACAATCTTCTTATGTATGTTCCTGTAGATGTCGGCTAGACAACAACGAGGGGGTAAAAGATCAGGAAGGCCTCACGAACGCTTGGCCGCACAAATCGCGAAACAAATGGCCGCGGTGCTCCCTGACATTGTGGTTCAAGTACAACAGGCTCTAGCCAAAAATCCCACTAATCCTCCCCAGCAAGATGACCAGAACATCGGCAACCCTCCTACCAGCAAGTGCTCATATAAACATTTCAAGTCTTGCGATTCTCCTAAATTTGAAGGGACCGAAGGTGTCACTGCTCTCCTCCACTGGTTTGAGGAAATGGAAAACACCTTCCTCAACTGCGATTGTCCAGAGGATCGCAAGGTACGATACTCAACCGGGAGACTATTTGGGTTAGCTCTCACCTGGTGGAATACTGAAAAGGGGAAGAGGGGAATTGATGATGCAATGACCTTAACGTGGGAGGAGTTAAGGGAAATCATGACGAGGCGATTTTGTCCTAGAAGTGAGATTAAGAAGCTAGAGGACGAATTTCATTCTTTGAAGCAAAAGGAGGGAGATCATACTGCCTACAACAAGAGGTTCTTAGAGTTGAACCAAATGGTCCCTAATTTGTTTACCCCAGTTTATCGCTTAATCGAGCATTATATTCGAGGTCTTCCCTTGAAAATTCAAGATTCAGTCCTCAGCACTTCGCCAGCAACACTTGAAGCTGCTATGGAACTAGCGACTGAACTGACCGAGAATCGAATTCGCAACGGTAAGTTTAAAGAGGAGAAGAAGAAAGCCCCCATTGAGGGCCAAACATCAAACCATTCCACCTCCTCCTCTAAGTTTGCTAACAAGAGGAAGCGTAACACCAGAAACTTCGCTGTTACACAAACCAATTTCCCTACTCCTGCTGCACCCATTACCCAAGTTGCCCGTTCACCTGCACCATACAAAAGACCATACTCTGGCCCGTTACCAAAATGCAACCGTTGCCAATACCACCACTTTCCCGATCATCCCTGCCAACATTGCACCAGCTGTGGTCGCGCAGGTCATACTGTTCAAACCTGTCGCATGCCTCAGCGAACGAACCGCCACCAGCCTTCAACCCAAACCCACCAACAAATAATGGGTCAAGCCCAACAACCCCTACTATTACCACCTACCCAACATTTAGCCCAAACATACTACCAACCCAACTATCCCATGGTACAACCTATGCGGGCTTGCTACAATTGTGGAGACCCAAGCCATTTTAGAAACACTTGTCCAAGGTTGGTGAACATTATTCATGCTCAAGCCCAAGCCAATCCGGTGAATCAAACGAACCAAGCTCCTCCACCTGCAAGAGGAAGAGCTTTCAACATCAACGCTAATCAGGCTAGAGCTGACGGCAATGTGGTTAACGGTACGTTCCTTATCAATGGTAGATATGCATCCATGTTGTTTGATACTGGCGCGGATAAAAGTTTTGTGTCCTTAGAGTTTGAACCCATCTTAAACCAAAATCGTGATAAGCTCATGGAATCCATAACAGTAGAAGTTGCTGACGGGAAACCAGTCTCATTGAACTCCATTATACGCAATTGTACTCTTACTCTAAACGATCACAATTTTCTAGTTGACCTCATTCCAATGAAGTTGGGAAGCTTTGACATTATAATTGGTATGGACTGGCTCAGTCAACATCAGGCAGAAGTTGTATGCCGCGAAAAGTTTATACGCATTCCTCTTCCAAACGGTCAGACTTTACGAATCTTTGGAGAAACCTCGTCGAAAGGGCTCAGATTAACGTCCTGTCTTCAAGCTCGAAAATATCTTCGCAAGAATTATGTCGCATTCTTAACCCATGTCGTCAAAAAGGGAACTATGGAGAAGAAACTTGAAGACATCCCAGTAGTAAAAGATTTCCCGCAAGTTTTTCCTGACGACATTTCAGGACTTCCTCCAGTAAGAGAAGTCGAATTCCGTATTGATCTCATACCTGGTGCTACACCAGTTGCAAAGTCTCCTTATAGGTTAGCCCCCTCTGAAATGCAAGAGCTAGCCAGTCAATTGCAAGAGTTGACTGACAAAGGATTCATACGTCCTAGCTCCTCGCCTTGGGGTGCACCTGTCCTTTTTGTGAAGAAGAAAGATGGATCGTTTCGCATGTGCATCGACTACAGAGAACTCAACAAGTTAACAATCAAGAATCGCTATCCATTACCTCGCATTGATGATCTTCTTGACCAACTTCAAGGTGCTAACTGCTTTTCAAAAATCGACCTTCGATCTGGTTATCATCAACTTAGAGTACATGAAGAAGACGTCCCAAAGACCGCTTTTCGAACTCGTTATGGTCATTATGAATTCATGGTCATGCCATTTGGTTCAACCAACGCTCCAGCTGTCTTCATGGATCTAATGAACAGAGTCTGCAAACCTTATCTCGATCGTTTTGTTATAGTCTTCATCGACGACATTCTCATTTATTCAAAGTCTAAGTCTGATCATGAGCGGCATCTTCGACTCATCCTTACACTCCTAGAGAATGAAAAGCTTTACGCCAAATTCTCCAAATGCGAATTCTGGTTAAAAGAGGTGCAATTCCTTGGGCATGTAGTCAATGACAAGGGAATACATGTCGACCCCTCAAAGATCAAAGCGGTACAAGAATGGCAAGCGCCACGTACACCAACTGAAGTAAGATCTTTTCTTGGTTTGGCTGGTTATTATCGTCGATTCATTTCAAACTTCTCTCGCATTGCTGTACCACTCACGGCTTTAACTCATAAGGGAAAACCTTTCATATGGGGACCCAAGCAAGAAGAAGCCTTCCAAACCCTTAAACAAAAACTCTGTGACGCACCAATCCTCACTCTGCCTGAAGGTTGTGATGATTTCGTGGTTTATTGCGACGCGTCAGGGCAAGGTTTAGGCTGTGTCCTAATGCAAAGAGGAAAGGTTATAGCTTATGCTTCGAGACAACTCAAGATTCATGAGAAGAACTACACTACCCATGACCTAGAACTTGGAGCCGTTGTGTTCGCTCTTAAGATATGGAGACATTATCTCTACGGTACTAAGTGTGAAATATACACTGACCACAAGAGTCTTCAACATATCTTCAATCAAAAAGAGTTAAACATGAGGCAACGAAGATGGGTCGAACTTCTAAATGACTACGACTGTGAAATTCGGTACCACCCTGGCAAAGCAAATGTGGTGGCTGATGCACTCAGTCGAAAGGGTTATGCGAACTCCATTCGTCTCCTATGTTCGCAAATCATAACTGACATTAAAGATCAAATTCGAGAAGCCCAACATGTTTCAGTAACGGAGGTTGATGTACGAAAGGAGCTGTCCTGTGGAGCTGAACTTTAAATTGAAACTAAATCTGACGGTATTCTGTACTATCTAGATCGCATATGGATTCCTGACCACAACAATCTTCGTGAAATTCTTATGAATGAGGCTCACAAAACACGATACTCTAACACCCAGGAGCCCATAAGATGTATCAAGACCTTCGATACACCTATTGGTGGCCTGGAATGAAAAAGGATATTGCTGTTTTTGTTTCTAAGTGCCTTACATGTTCCAAGGTGAAAACTGAACACCAAGACCCTCAGGACTTCTGGTCCAACCTGAAATACCTGTATGGAAGTGGGAAAACATAACCATGGACTTCATTACCGGGTTACCTCACACTTCTGGTGGGTATGACACTATATGGGTAATCATTGACCGACTTACAAAATCAGCTCACTTTATTCCTATCCGCGAAGATTTCAAGAACGAAAAGCTAGCTCGTATTTATATCAGCGAAATCGTAAGCCGACATGGTGTACCGTTAAGCATTATTTCAGATCGTGATGGTCGTTTCACTTCACGAACATGGCAAGCAGTACAAGCCGCTTTGGGTACGCGATTAGATCTCAGTACCGCCTATCATCCTCAAACTGATGGACAATCTGAACGCACCATTCAAACTCTTGAAGATATGCTTCGAGCATGTGTCATAGACTTCAAGGGAAATTGGGACGCTCATCTACCATTAGTTGAATTTTCGTACAACAACAGCTATCATTCAAGCATCGGCATGGCACCTTTTGAAGCTTTATATGGTCGTAAGTGCCGATCTCCAGTATGTTGGCACGAAATTGGGGAAGCTCAAATCACTGGTCCAGAATTGATTCAAGAAACCACATACAAGATCCATCAAATTCGAAACAATCTTCTAGCGGCTCAAAGTCGTCAAAAGAGTTATGCAGATAAACGACGGAAGCCTTTGGAGTTTAACATTGGTGATCATGTACTTTTAAAAGTATCACCGTGGAAGGGAGTAGTTCGTTTTGGTCAAAAAGGCAAGCTAGCACCACGCTACGTAGGACCTTTCAAGATACTTGAAAGAGTAGGACCTGTAGCATACAAGCTTGATCTACCAGAAGAACTCAACAGGATTCATCCCACATTCCACGTATCAAACTTGAAGAAGTGCCTCGCTGATGAAAACCTCCACATTCCTCTGGAAGATATTCAGATTGATGAATCTATGCATTTTATTGAAAGACCTGTAGAGATCATGGACTTCGGAGAAAAACGTCTACGACGAAGTCGCATTCCAATTGTTAGGGTACGCTACGCTGGGAGTCAAAACGGGGACCTGAGTTTACTTGGGAACGTGAAGACTCAATGCGCGAAAAATACCCGCATCTTTTTCCTACTACTACTAAAATTTCGGGACGAAATTCCTAAAAGTAGGGGATACTGTAACATTTGTCAAAAACGGGTTTTCCAAACCCGCTCCGTTTGTAATCGAATATCAAGTTATAAATGTTTCGTTGCGTATTTAGGTCTATTTTGATTTTTAATGATATATAATTAATAAACAAACTAAACTATAAAAGTTATAATTGATAAAAAGTAAAAATAAAATAATTAAAAAGAAAATGAGGCTGCCGGGACTCGAACCCGGGTCAGCCGGGTTGAACCCCAAAGTCTTAACACACACACATTCCACCAATCCGCCACTTGATGTTTTTGTAAGTTTTAGGGAACAATTAAAACTTATGAACAACCATGAATCAACCTGTTGCGCCTTGACACCTAAAATTCGTTGACCTTGCTTTGTAAATGATTAAAATAAAGAGATGCTGCCTAGATGATAAACAATATACAACAACACAAAAATATAATACATAATATAGAAATTGGAATCCACAGCAAATGAGTTAAGAGAATGATTAAGAATTATGAACTGAATTGAACAGTTCAAAAAATAGAAAATACAAGGGTTGATTGTATTTATCTACAAACTTTAGAGGAAAGTGCAATCAGTAAAATAAAAAAAAGGAAGTGAATTGAACAACACCCTTTAATAATTTAAACGTAAAATGGTTTAGTATTTATCACTTTTAACATATGCTTAGGGACTAATATAATCTCATTTAACGAAACGTATTCCATTTTTTTACATCAGTCCAGCTTTTGGGTCATTTAATAGATCATTCATTATATAATTAGATATGTTACACACTTAACTAATTAGGTTGCTAAACCGATCGTGTTCATGAGTTGATAGAAATTGGTTGCAACTCGAAAACTATAGGCCACCATGAAAATCTTGTGACATATATGAACCAGAGCATGACATGTGTAATCACGGGTCGATAAAAACATGCCCATAAACCCGTTTTTTTAAATTTCTCTTTTTACATATAAATATAAATACTATGCTTTAAATATTATTTTCAGTTTTCTAAGCATACATATTTAAACCATACCAACTTATCTTTAAAGTTTACATAAAATACATTGTATGAAAAACAAACATACAGTGATGGATCCATAGTTTTTTTAGGAGGTTTCTTTTGATAGACTCTCTCTAATTCTCACTAATTTTTTTCTAAATCATATAAGGTTTTCATTAGTTTTTCCTTCTTTTTCCAAACCAAGGGGGTTCCTTTGAACCCAGGAACCCCCTGGATCCGCCACTGCACACGAGCATGGCCGTTTAACAAATAGGTTAAACTAGGTTTAGGATAACTGATTATCCGATTATGATCATCAAACTTCATATCGTATCTCATTTTCAAAAACACATCTACTACACATAAGTTGATTATTAATTTTACTTATGACGATTAATTTAGCACAAGCTTTGGGAGCCAAAACACTAGCTTCGCCGTCTCTAGCTGCTAACGCAGCATCACACGCAACTCTTGGGGGCATAAATTACGCGTCTGGAGCTTCTGGTATACTAGAGGGAACCGGTAGCCTCTTTGTACGTGAAATCTCTAATAGCATTCTTGAGTTTTGTTCTAATCATGCAACTAAATAAGATTATAGTAATTTGTGCTTATTGTGAAGGTTGGACGTCTTCCACTAAGAACACAAATTGATAATTTTGAGGTGACTAGAGCTGAAATGGTGAAGATGATGGGGGAAAATGGTACACAAGATCATCTAAAGAATGCTATCTTCTCGATAACGATTGGGTCAAATGATATTATAACCTACTTCCTACCAAATCTTCCTTTTGTTGGCAACTATGATGTTTCTCCTACAGCTTTACAAAACATCATGGTCTCCAATATGACTTTTCATATCAAGGTACCTATTGTCTAATTTTTGTATGAATTCATATATCTTGATCATCACTTAAAATGGATATTGTGACGGACAAAACCCTCATATTCTACGACCGACTTGTGACGAAACATACCTGTTTGTGATCTTGTGACGTCCATGGTGAATCTATATATCCTACGCAAAGTATTAACCATGGAAATTGGAAATAATGTGTGTCGCAAAAGCCCTGACAAAAAAAACCTTAAAAGAAAACCTAGTTTCAATTTATGTTTATGTTTTGGAAAAACAAGTTTAAAAAAAAACAAAATTCGTTAGCATTGTAAGATATTTGTTTAGCTCTTAGTTAGACTCTTTATGATTAAGACCTCTCTTACTCAGCACTTAATGGTGTTTGTTTCGCGAGCAGATGTCTGAATAACTTAGACATTTTCATCTGAATGGTTAAACATTATAGTGAGTCTGAATGGTTAAGACATCTAATCTGAATTGTTCAGATATCTGCTTCTGAACGGTTAAACATTATACTGGTTTTCTTAATGGTCCAGACCTCTTATATGGTTTAGCACTTAATGATTCAGAGCTCTTAGTGATTCAGATCTTCACAATTCAAAAGTTGTCAAACATCCATGATCGACAATTCTTCAATATAGTCGAGTGTTTGGTAAAAACTCTAGGGTATGAAATATTGAGCTAACAAGTTTGAACCCTCCTAACAAACAAAAGGCATATTCTGTCGCGAAGGGGTATACGATGGATATATGATGGTTTTTGTCCATTACAGATAGTTTACTCTATAGTAGTGGATACAACTTGGTAATTCAATATTATTTTTACGTAACATTAACCTTTTGGTTTGGCGAAGCGCTTACATAAACTAGGGGCGCGGAAGATTGTCATAGTAGACATAGGACCTCTCGGTTGCATACCCTTTGTTCGGTCTATACACTTTCTACTCGTAGGAAAATGCCATGAAGAAATGAACAGGTTGATCCGCGGATACAATCAAAAGTTACGTACAACTGTGCATCGCTTAAATCAAGAGATGGGTCCAGGTTCAATTTTTGTCTATGCAAATTCATACGAAGTCATAAACATGATGTTACAAAACTATCGCGACTATGGTACTAATAGTATATCAACAATAAATCATTTTAAAGCTTTTGCGGTTCAATTAAGTTATGAACTCTTAATTAATTATTGTGTAGGATTTGAGAATGTAAATGATCCGTGTTGTGGAGAATTTTTCCGTTGTCTTTTTGCTTACGAATCGGAGATGAGAATGAAATTAGTACGAGTATTTGCGATGATCGATCGAAGTATTTGTTCTGGGACTCGTACCACCCTAGCCAAGCAGCGAATTTTATCATAGCTCAACATATGCTAAATGGCAATGAAAACATATGTTCTCCTTTAAATGTTCGCCAGCTTCATAATTACAAGCTTTAAGCAATCTAGATTTTTAATGTGTTAAGTGTTTTGGTGGATTATTGAGATATGTTTGTAGTTGGTAGGCTAGTAGGTTATTTGTAACCCTAAATGTGCATTACAACAAATTTGTGTGTTTTGTCTTTGGCTCATCATTTGACTATTTATATATTATTTACTATGATTATGACATAAAGACGAAGAAATGGTGGTGGTTCTACATTGGTTGGAACGGGTTTATGCGAACCTATTGCGTTTCAAAATTTTAATAGATATTATATATAGTAAACTGGAGTGAACCCATAAGTACTATTAAAGGTGAACCAATACTCAAATTAGAATCACTCAAATTAGAAGCTTGGTTTAGTGGAATAAACCTCCTCTTTCCCCAAAGAATCCTGATTCGAGTCACGTTTTTCTCCTTTTTGTAATTTTTATTTGTTTCTTTTTTATTTCAAATCCGTTTAAACTTAAAACACACATTTAGGGTAATTCAAGTACAAACGTGCTTAGCCATACCAGTAATAACTAAAGTTGCAATAAGTTCTAATTTGTGTAAAATTTTGATTTTATTTCTTTGTCAGTTGTGTAATTAAGTTATGTATTTTGTGTCTTTCAAAACCATTTGGGCATTTTTTTGTTGAACAGATGGTTATATAATGTCTTTTATTTTGGCATTATTTATTTGCTTATGTCATTTTTGAGTTAAACATATAGTTAAGGAAATTTTTGGTTCTACACAAAATGCTTGCGTTACTATCATTATAATTATAGTCACATTAAATGTTTGTTTCCACTATCATCTTTTGGGAAATACAACCAATACGAGTATGTTAAGATGTGACTATATTATAATGTTGACGGAAAGTTAATATTTTAGGAAGAGAGAAAGAGAATATGACTATCATTGATGACGAATTTTAAAAATAACATCAAATCTTATTGGACCTGAAACCATATATTAAACGACTTTCAAGAGAATCAACACGTGTTTATCCCATCGCTTTTGATACATTTGGGTCCCTAGCTCCAGAGGCTGTAGAATTTCTAAACAGGGTCCAACAGGTTGTGAATAGTAATCTTTCAACCTTTAAGGGCTGTTTCGTCTTTAGTAGGATTGGTTTTGCAATTCAAAAGGGGGTTGCGGCGCAGCTTGTTGCCCGTTTACCTGCCACTTGTTTGTAATTTTTTACTTTGGTATATAATTGACGAAATAGCCTTATATTTTAGACAGATCTAAACATGATTTGAATTAATTTAATCGTTTCCTCCATTGGTTATTTTTTAACCAGACAACTGACCATTCGGAACCTCCAAAGGCGTACTATTTTGTCGTTGACTTAAAAGCTCTACAAGTCCATGTATCTGCAGACCTTCACATGATCGAATCCATCCATCTACTCCCTGCTCCTCTTCTTATTTCGGAATAGCATTCTATTGTAGATCTAAAAACCTCAAGAAATGGATCCTTTTTCAGAACCCATTTCTAAGCTATCTGATGCAGTAATATATGTGATAAAAACAACATCCAATTTCAAACCTCAACTTAGGCAACTCACGTACACCTTAGAAAGAATAACACCAATCATTGTTGACATACGAAACCAGAATCTGAAACTAGACCGTACACGTTCAGAGCAGGACATGTTCATAAAAGAAATCGAAGATGCCAAAAAACTTGTCGAAAAATGTGCGACAATCAAGTGGAATTTCCTCAAACGGTTCACTCATTCAATGAAGCTTAAAGATCTGGACCAAAAGTTGCTAAGATTCTTTCAGTTTGAAGTTCAGGCCGATCAGTGGTGGGACATCAAGAAGACGAGAGAAGAAGTGAATTGTGTAAATGAAAGTGTAACAAGGTTAGCTTTGGATGTAAAACATATGAGACAGCTATTGGATGGTGGTTCTATGCCTATGTCTTCAAGAACCAGTGAAAGAAACAAATTGGGTTGGCCAGCTCCTGCACTTCCTAGAGGCATTGTGGGGTTTGACGAGTCGCTAAGAAAGCTCAAGGATATGCTTCTTTCTGATAGTTGTAGTGATGATGAGATGGATTGTGATGTTGGTAAGGTGGTTGTTGTTTCCGCACCCGGTGGATCTGGGAAGTCTACTCTGATGAAAATGCTATGCCATGATCCTCAAATTCAAGGTAACTAATAACATATTAATGTAATAGTTCGTTTCACTAGTTTAATGGTTCAACGAACTAATTTTAAATGCCACGCTACCTTAGTACTAACATAACTTACTTTTTGACAGACAATTTTGGGGACAATATTTTCTTTGTGACGGTTTCAGAAACACCAGAATTCATGGTGAGTGTCAATGACTTCTTTAATCGAAATGCCTTTGATCAACAAGTTAAGTTTCAAGGCAGTGAAGATGCAAAGAACAAGTTGGAGAGCTTTTTGCGTGAGAAACTACCAGGTCCTATACTTCTAGTCTTGATGATGTTTGGCATGAATCATATATTGAAAACTTTGAATTTGATATCAAGGTATACAAACTTCTGGTCACTTCTAGAATGCTCTTTCCCAAATATGATGTGTTCAAAATTTTTTTGTTGAGTGACGAATATGCCAAGATTCTCTTTCGCAACTCTGCGAGACCTCATCCTACCATTGATGAGAACCTTGTGGATGAGGTAACATTAATAAAGTGTTTCACAAATGAATATATGATTTTGTTGGAATTGTTGCTCTTTAGGTCTCATCTGTGTTTATAATCCTTGATCGCAGATGGTGAGATGTTGTAAAAATCATCCGCTTCTCTTTCGTAATTGGCGGTTCCTTGAATGGGAAAAATAAAGTGGCATGGAAATCTATGCTAAAATCATTGTCTCAAGGTCACTCGGTTCTAGATCTCAACCAGAAAGTACTTCATTGCCTTGAAAGAAGCTTTGAGGCCTTGGAAGACAAATTCAAACAATGTTTCTTGGACTTTGGGTTATTCCTAGAAGATAAAAAGATCCCAGCCACTGCTCTTTTGGATATGTGGGTACATTTGTACAATCATGATTGACGAGGTTGATACCCTTGCAAAGATCTATGAACTATCCTACCGAAATCTTGTCAATGGTTTGGATCCAAGGTATTCTCATTTTCCCTATTACTTTGATATAGTTAGGGTACACTCCAGTTTTTGAGTTTACATTGGACTGTCACTGCAAGGATCTGACATGTTATGTCTTGTTATTGGGTTGGACCATATCTAGTGATCCCGAACCTAGGCAAGAGCTGTAACATGTTGATACCGATTATGAAGAATGCCATATGTATGTAAAACTCTTATAAGAGAGGGGCTAGTAGAGTAATAATGAGTTTGGAGTGTAGGAGAGCTAGAATGGATGAAGGACCTTCTGGGGGCTTCCATCCTTGTTAGCTTTTGATAACATAGCATCAAACTACTTTTTACTAGAGGTGGCAATATTTATAGAACGGGTTGGGTTTACGGATCAAAACGGCTCGGGTGAGGTCAGTTCAGCGTTCATCCAATATTATTAGTTTTGTTTCTATAAACAACTACTTTGTTCATAACTTTTTGTATATAACGATCTCGTAGGTTGTAAACATTATAAACACTTGTGCCAGATTTCGACCAACTTAGAACTTTTGTTTTCAACTAACTTTTTTATTTGGTCCATCATACAACTAAGACTTGAAATGCATCCATTCAAAAATAAAGAGACATGTATTTTTGGAATCTTTTTGAAGTACATGTCAGTAAACTATTGTTAACAAACATTGATCCCCATAAATTAATAGCATGATTGGAGAGTCATTGATACAAATTTGAAATAGAACTTTGTGAACATTAGAATCTAAAAGAATACATTTTTCCTTTTATAGTTCCAGCATACACCAACATGCAATGGTCAACTATTGTACGGAGCAATTTGTCACACAACATGATTTGCTGAGGCAACTTGCTATTAACTTGAATTGCAAACTAAACGTTGCGAAAAGGCGAAGATTGATTATATTTGAACAAAATGGCCTACTAGTTACAAATGTTCAAGGAAAAGACCAAATGACATCGGTTGAGCAAATGCAAGAACCTATGCAAGCGCGCATATTATCTATGTCTACAGGTTTGGTTATTTTTTCCTCCAATGATGCTCAATATGGGAAGTCATATGCTCACCTCAAAAGTTCAATATTTATTTTTGAATGGTGTAACACTAGGGTATTATTGATGCGCTAGTTAGGTATGGTTGCCAACTGGTCAACCAATACTTAATTTTTAGCCAAAAGACAATAATCTCCTAAAATCAAAATTAAAACAAAATTTATTACATTTTGAAAAAAAAAAAGTTATAACGCGTAAGGACACGATCTATGTAAACCTTTTGAGACAATCCCTAGATGCTTTTGTGTCTGTCTCGGTGAATTTCGATGCCAATGACGTAAGAAGCATCTCCGATATCTGGGCGAGTACAGACTTGAGCATACATCAGGCTCCCGGCTCCCGACTACTGACGCGTAAGGTATCTGGCTCATTTGCTCATTTTTAACCTCTGTTGTCGGACATTGAAATGAAACGGAAACATCTCCCTTAACTATTGGAGCGATTGAGGGTTTGCACTGTAGCATGTTATAACGCGTAAGGACACGGTCTATGTAAGCCTTTTGAGACAATCCTAAGATCCCTTTGTGTCTGTCTCGGTGAATTTCGATGCCAATGACGTAAGAAGCATCTCCGATATCCTTCATGTCGAAGTTATGCAAGAGTAACCGCTTCGACTCATGCAACATGTCTAAACTATTACTTGCCAACAGAATATCATCTACGTAAAGGACAAGTATAGTAAAGTTGCTCTCACTCATCTTAAGGTAGGTGCATTGATCCACTTGATTCTTTATGAAACCTTGCCTCTTCAGGACTTCATCAAACTTAAGGTACTATTGACGTGATGCTTGTTTTAACCCGTAAATGGATTTCTTCAACTTACAGACTAGATGCTCTCGACCTTCAAGTTGTTTCATGTAAACATCTTCGTCCAAGTCTCCGTTAAGGAAAGCGGTTTTAACGTCCATCTGATGCAACTCTAAATCAAAATGAGCTACTAGGGCCATAATGATCCTTAATGAATCTTTATGAGAGACAGGTGAAAACGTTCTTGATAATCAATTCCTCTTTCTGAGTGTAGCCCTTTGCAACCAATCTCGCTTTATAGCGTTCAACGTTCCCATTCGGATCTAGTTTTGTAATACCCATTTACATCCTACGGGTTTGACACCGTTGGGTAATTCTACCAAATCCCAAACGTTATTTTTCTTCATGGATTCAAGCTCATCATTCATTGCTTTATTCCATTTAGAAGACTGATCATTGCTAATGGCTTCATTATAAGAGATAGGATCATTGAGCTTTCCGGCATCCATTTCAGTCAGGTAGGTAACATAATCATCCCAATTAGTAGGCCTTTTGTGTCTGGATGACCTCCTGAGTTGATTATCGGGTTCAGCGGTGTCTTGTTTTTGAGCGTTTGATGTGCCTTCGTTATGAGGTATAATGGGTTCTGGTTGTGGAGGCAAATTTGGAGTTGGTGCAGTAGCTTCAGGTGCAGTTGTTGCATTGGGTACAAGAGGAGTAAACAGAGTAATGGTAAGCGACGAATCTCCCCCCCTCGCGTCTTGTACTTCTTGCAATTCTTCGTAAGGGTTGGTACTGCTCCCACTGACCTGAAAATCCTCCAGGAACGCGACATGCTTGGTTTCAACAATACGGGTGACATGGGAAGGACAATAGAAACGATAACCCTTAGAGTGATCAGGATACCCGATAAAGAAGCAGGTAATTGTTTTAGAGTCAAGGTTCTTTAGGAAAGGATTGTAAAGTTTCGCTTCAGCAATGCAGCCCCATACTTTCTTATATTTAAGACTCGGTTTCCTTCATGTCCAAAGTTTTAAGGAGTTTTAGGGACAGACTTAGAAGGAACTCTATTGAGTATATGAACAACTGCTTTTAACGCTTCAGTCTAGAGGAATAATGGTAAATTAGTGTTGGCTAACATACTGCACACCATGTTCATAAGGGTTTGATTTAATCGAGACTTTTGACACATGTTCCAAAATCAGTAAAATCGAGAGGAGGTAAGACTTCATCCTTTACGAGTTGATTTAATCGTTTTCTGGAGATATGGCCTAAACGTTGATGCCACAATATGGATGAAGTCTCTAAGTCTCGATCTTGTTTCATCTTTGTGAGTGATTCATTATTATTATATGACAACAAAGATTTGGAAAAGTCATCATGTAGTTCTAATCTTTAGAGACCACCATCTAGAATGTCGGTACCATAAACCATAGAATCATAGAGAATAGAGAGTTTGCGATGACCATGAGTAATATCAAAACCGTCTATGTCTAACTTTGGTCCTGATACACGGTTCCGAGTTACCTCAGGAACATATAAGGTATCATAAAGTTTAATGCATAAACCAGTTTTCATAAATAATTGTAAAGTTCCTATGGCCCTCATTTCAATTCTCTATCATCCCCCACTTTAAGTGTTATTTGATTTCTTCCCAGCCTCCGGATTATAAGGAATCCCTAAGTAGAGTTAGTGACATGAGTCATAGCACCAGAATCAAACCACCAAGAATTAGCAGGAACATTTAAATTATAGGACTCAAGTATCATGAAAAAATCGTTACCTTACTTAGCCAGCCACCCCTTAAAGTCAGGGCATTCCTTTTGCTTATGTCCTGTCTTTTTACAGAACTTGCAGTAGGGTTTGCCTAAGGAGTTCTTAGAGCTGGAAGGCGCACTTGTACTAGGATTGGGCTTTTGGACTTTAGAAACATCCCTCCTCGGATAAGTGTTCCTCCTCTTCTTAGAGTTGGGGGTAGTAAAGTGTGCAACATCAGTAGTTCGATCCATCTTCATACGCTCCTCCTCCTGCATGCATATGGCGATCAGCTCACTCATCAACCATTTCTCTTTCTGAGTGTTGTAATTGATCTTGAATGCTTCATAGGACAAAAGAAGCGAAGTCATGATGAAATGAACAAGAAAACCATCAGTAATCGCCATGTCTAATCCCTTGAGCTTATGGGCCATGTCGTTCATCATCATGATGTGTTCACGGATGCCACTCATCCCGTCATACTTAGTAGTCACCAGCTTGAGGATAAGAGTACTAGCGTGTGCTTTAGACGTCCCCTTGAACTGCTCCTCCACAGAAGCCACGTAGGTTTTAGCATCTTCAGAATCAGGAATGGCTCCTCGAATTGCATTGCTTATGGACTGCTTCATGAACATGAGAGACATGCGGTTACACCTAGTCCATTTTTCATGAGCCAGCTGCTCAGCAGCGGTACTCTGAGGAGTAAGGTCTTCAGGCTTATTCTCTCTTAGAGCGTAGTCGAAATCCTAGTAAAGCAAGAGTAAGCATGAGAAAGTCTTTCCATGCAGCAAAGTTATCACCAATCAATGGTGGAATCCCGCAATTGGGCGCTGATAGTGGAAATAATATGAGCAAATTATGATACTAAGAAAAGAAGTCTTAATGTGATCTAAGGGCAAGTTATTCTAAGGCATGCATAAGTAATGACCATTTTAATTATGAAGCTGTGATATTGTCTATTACTAACATCAAAATAATAGACTTGTTAAAAGTTCTACTTAAATGAAGACAAATCAGCTTTGGCCAGAAATGTAATCATCTAAGTATGTGTGCAAAGTAATTGTGACAAATCAGCTTTGGCCAGAAATGAGACAATCCCTTTAAATATGCACTTGTCAAGTATGCTAGACATGAATGAACTAGATCAGCTTTGGCCAGAAATAAAACATTCACGTTTCTAATGCATAATTAACATAGCCTTTTATAATACTTGAACAATAAATAGATGCATCAAATCACCTTTGGGCAGAAGTATACACCAGAAGCTCATTTAAGTTAAGCTATTTGGTTTTGTAAAAAGTTATTTTATTATAATTAATTAAGTGTTTACAAAACCATTCATTTAATAGCAAACTCCCTGTTAGCACGAGGTTCGGAGCTGAAATTTAGTCCCCGCACGGGGGAGGTTCATTTGAGAAGAAATTTAATGTGAGAATAAAAAGAAGAAATATATATATATATAGGGGAAGGTTCATTTGAAAAGAAATTCAATGTGAGAGGAAAAAGAAGAAAGGACATAATGGTAAAACATTAAATAGTTTATAACTCCTCTCGTTAATTATGTTATTTCTCATTAAGAAAGCAAAACATGTTATCCTACACATTTCAAATTTATCCTACATACATCTTACATTTACCAGAATTTACCCTACACATTTCAAAATTTATCATACACATACTAATATTTATCCTAACATGTCAAAAATTGTCTTACATCATAAATTATTTTATCTTGAATGAGTATATGAAAAACATGAGTTATAAGTTTAACTAATCAGCTAATTAATGACAATTATAGATTTATCTATATGTTCTTTTTCATAACATTAAATACACATATTAAATAGAGTAAATGGAGAATTTCTATTGATTTAAAAGTTATTCTTTTTATTTTACAAAAATTTTCTTCTCATTTGAACTCTCTAATATATATATATATATATATATATATATATATATTACTACGTATTTAATATATACTTCATTCCGCATGTATACTATGTCATTTTATAATCTAATATCTTATCTATGAAAATATTTTAAATAAATTTACTTGGATAACTTATAAAAGGAAATATTATTTGAGTAGTAACTTAAAATGAGAAGGAAAAAAAAGGTAGCTAAGATAATAAATAGTGTATAACCTGTTTAATTAATTTTTTCATTCATTAATTAGACAAAAATATTTTATCCTAAATATATCATAATTTATCCTACATTTATCGAAATTTATCTTATGCTTTATAGTACACGTATTGAAACTTATTATACATATATCTTACACATATCGAAATTTTGTCATACACTTTATCTTATACAATTATTGAATAATTCTTACACTTTATCCTATACATATCCAATATTATCATTCATCATAAATTATGTTCTTTTCAAAGAGTATATATTTTAAATATGAGTCAAAAGTTTAATTAGTTAGCTAATTTAGGAATACAATAAAATAATCAAAATTATAATATTACTTATATGCCCTTATAATAACATTAAATGCATATATTAAATGGATAATGTCTATTGGTTTAAAACTTAATATTCTATTCTTACAAAAAAAGTTTCTTCTCATTTAAACCCTCTAGTATCTTAGCGGGGTGGGGCGCTACGTGGTGGTTGGGTGACCCGCGTGGAACACCGCCGCCACCCATGGTGACCACGCGTGGTGTTGATAATTCGTGGTGGTGACAACGCGTGATGATGATGATGTAGAGAGTGGGTCTGGTGAGTGATGGAGAGTGACGGGTACCCCTACTAAAATTCATCACTAGTGATGGAAAGACGTTGGATGATGTGGCGGAACATGATTAAGTGTAGTGTGTGATGGAAAGTAGAGCGCCCCACCCGTTATAATAGAGCTAAAAGGTAAGTTAGATTATATGCATCAAGAAATAATGGACTAAAGGATAAGTTAGATTATATACATCAAGAATCTATAACAAACTCAAATTAAAATGTCCATGAGAAATGTGCACATCGGGATGCCATTGATGAAAGAATTAAACGGGTAAGAGTGTAAATTGGAAAAATCCAGTTTGTTGGGAGGTGCCTCAGAAGCCTCAGCTTGACCAACATCAACAGCATCATCACGACCCTTAGCAGTGGCAGCAATCGCTGCCTCAGCAGCCTCGAGCACATAAATATGCTTTAGAGTGATGGGACTGCCTACCGGTTAGTGGATTTAAATCGCTGCCAACAACTGGTGGATGACTTGCAGTAGTGGAAGAGTGAGGTTGAGACTCGAGACAAGAGGGCTGCAGGGACATACGTTCTTTTAAAACATTTATAATTTTTTGTATAAAACACGTATAGCTCTATATGGCTCGTTTAGTCCTATATGATTTGTATAGTCCTATACATATCGTATGGCCAAGTCATCAAACAGACTTGATGACAGCCTATACGAGTCGCATACACATTCAATGATGTCTGGATGTCAACAGCCCTTGAATTATAGAGCTAGAACATAAAAAAGAATGAAAAGAGACACCCACATCTTTGGAAATGAGCGGAATGCCTCTTCAACACTCTTAAAGAGTTAAAGGACTCTGACATTGTTTAGACTTGTTTAATTTCAGGATATGCATTGAAACCAACGTTTGCGATATAGCCGGTGACATTCCTATTCTTGGTTTCATACTTTCATCATATCAACAACGATATGTTTGCAGCAAATTCTTCCATTATAGTTGATTGTTTTCATATACATTGTTTCTTTGTAACAATTTATAGAACTACTTTCGTGTACAAGTATTATGATATTCCATGGAACGACAATTAAGGGAGAGATAGTTATTGTTCTTGCTGATCTTGCATACTTTTCATGCTTCATGTGACTTGAGTTTACTGGTGGAACCAGAACGATGATCTTTGCAATCCATGGTTTAATGGTAAATATACCATCCCAAAATAATAGTATCGATTATGGCAAATATAGCACACAAAAATAGTAGTATTGTTTTTTGGCCGCACCAAAAGTAAACCACTATTCTAGCATGCTATGTTTACCATCATCGTATCATATCATATCTTATACGATATATATATATATATATATATATATATATATATATATATCACACAAAAATAGCAGTATTTTTTTCTTTTTCATAATACATTTTAAGAATTTTCATTTTGTAAAAAGAAACTTTAGTTTTTTTTGAAGTTTATCATAAAAGTTAAACAAGTTTAATTTTTATTAGTTTTTGTTTCATAATTTTTTTGTCGTTCGTTTGTGACTTACAACGGTATTTGGTAGTAAGATTTCGGCCAAGGTTTTTTTCGTTTGGATACTATTTAGCACGGTGTTTCTTGGTTACATTTGTTCCCTCATGTGTTTTTTTACTTTCTCGCCTTTCTAATACGTATTAGTATAAATTCACTTCATCTTTGTTCTACGTCACGTGAGTCACGTGATGTGAAAAATTTATGTTTTTATTTTATTCTTTTCCTGGAGTTGGTCGTCATTTAGTTACTACTTAGCATTGTTTTACGCCCTTCCTCTCTAGAATACTGGAGTCACGGTTTTAGGTGCCTCGCACCGCAACACGTGGGGGGGGGGTCTGCAGACTAATTACTTATAATAGAAAAAATTATTTGCATATAGCTTGAGTTTGAGGTATATTTGTAAATTTAGTTAGCATATATTTTGGACTTCATGAGCTAGCCGTTCATTAAATTTATTTTTTTCTAACGGCTAATGAATTCTCTAAATAAGTTACTGAAAAAATTCACAACATCGAGATACACTCGCATCTGAACCGGGGAAAACTTTCATCTAGGGCCAAAATCGATGAATACTCATCCGAAGGCACAATAGTACGGTGAGGTAAAGCCCGCTCAGCTCAAGGATCGAACTAGCGATCGCCGCCTAGTCGCTTAGTCTCCGTCATCACCAGCTACCGACAAAACTAAATGGTAGGGGCATGAATTGTACCTGAGTTACTTGGAACACCAGGTTTCTTTCTTACTACTCCACCATTAGCTCCTTAGTAGTCGTTCACTAAATTAAACCAGTCTTTAACTTTCAGCTCGTGTTATCGTAATTAGCTACCGTTTAAGGGTATATTTCTAAAGAGTTTGCAGATATTTAGATTTCATAAACCAGTCGTTCACTAGATTAAACGGCCTTTAACTTTCAACACCTGTTCGTCGACTGAAATACGAAATCCCAAAAATTAGCTTATGGGCGCATTTCACACTTTTGTCATTATAAATTGAAATAATAGTAAATAAGAAAGCTACACTATAAGGGAGAAAGAGGCATTCAAGTTAATTCCTTTACCATAACCAACTAATTCCCATCATGTTAATTTTCTTTCAAAGTACCTATTTGTCATAAACCAGCAGCGTTGCCTACCCATGCCATACACTATTTTTTTAATTTAAAAAAGATAAATATAACATAAAACTTAAGCATTACATAAAACTAAAAACATAAAACTTAAACATACATCCTAATAATTTATCACGCCGAAACGTGGACGAAAACCTGGTCGTAGGTGTGTTTGTAGTCTACAAGGGCCACTTGAATGACTTCAAATTCCGAGAGCTCATTGTCAGGATCTTCCACATTCATGAACCTCCCATGAAATCTTGTAAATTTGAAATAGATAAATGCGAAACATGAGTTAAGTTAATCCACGGTTGGTCTCACCAACATGTTGACAAAACCCGGTTCCAAAATGAAACCCAGTAGGCACGCGTTCACAGTGGGTTGCGACATAAGATATAGCCAACGATATGTCTTCCCCTTCGGTCCACGAATTCCTTGACATTTTGAGTGGGTGTTTTTGTAGATAAAAATAAAAAAAAAATGTAGAGAGTTTATGTGGATGGGGTAGATTAAAATAATGAAACGGGTTGGTTAAATAGAGAAAGTTATTTGATTTTTGAATTTGATTTTTTTTTCTAAAAGCAACGGCAAAACTTCAAATTAAACGATCATATTTACCTAGGAAATGTAACATCTCACACGGGTTTGTGTTGTGGCTAGTCGAAGCTGCGGTGTTTTGGCTAGGGTTCGAACTTGTGATAGCCTAACCATGCGTACCTCGGCCTACCTAATTTGTAACATTTCGCATTTTTGTACTTTCCTTATTTAGAAAGTTGTATTCGTACTTCTATTTTAGAAACATCGTAATTTGTATTTCGTTTCAATCTCGAGACTTTGATCATAATGGGAATTCATTTTAATATTCATACATGTTACCTTTCATATTTCGCAACCAGTCTTTAAATATGTGTTTATACGTAAATCGAGACTTAAAATAAACTTTGCATAACTGAAAACAAGTTAAAATACAAGAAAACGACATATAATAACCTAGTTCCAAAGTGTAGGGACTAAAATTGAGTAAAACCAAAAGCTTTTCCACCCTCTATCTCATCCAATCACCTTCCACCCTTCTTTAAGTCAATCATATTTTACCTTTCTCCACTTTTTTTGTCCTCTAATCACCTTCCACCTTCATTGACTCTTAAACTCTAATCCACACTTATAATTACAAGCCTCCATAACCTCTTAAACACTTTTCACACACTAATCTACTCCCAAACTCTCTAATCCTCTCAAGAATTCCATGCAAGGAAGAATACTTTCAAGTGTTCTAAGTGAGTTTTCACTCACTTTTCTTCACCTTTCTTCTTCTAATCTTCTTTCAAACTACTTGAGCACCTCTAGGAAGGTTTACACAAGTTTTCCATGGCAAATTAAGGTGGAACCTCACCATATTTGAGGTCCAAAGTAGCATAAAATTCTGCTCTAATTTATCTTTTTATTTCTTATGAATCTTGGTTAAAACTTGATGGAAACTTACACCAACCTTGCTCCTAACTAAACTAATAGTTATGGGTTTGTTTTTTCGTTGATTTCCACAAAAAATGAGGCTTAAAACCTCCAGAAAGTTCTTCCCAAAAAAGTCCCAAATGACTACAAAAGTGTTGAAATCATCCAAGCTTTCAACAACGTTGAAAGACTTGTGTTTTGGTGAATGCTTGAATCATGGAAGCATTGGCTTTCCAAACTTGTTCCACTACATCACTTGTTTTAGTAGTAATAATTTCAAGTAGTTTCCTAGATCCAAAGTAACACAGATCCGCCGCACCTCCAACATTTGCCATGATGGGTATGGAACACCCGATTTGATCTTACTTGGCTACTTGATAAACTAGATAGTTATTCTTTATTTTATTTTCATTCGTGACCAACCGGTCATCAAAGAAGTGGATGACCTTTTGCTTTGGTGAATCATACAATGAGGTTATTCATACCTTCATGCTTGACTTATATTACATTACATGATGGACTATTTTATATAAAATACATATATATTATATACTTACCATATTCTTGATACTAACCGGATTATAGTTAGATGTTAAGGAATTAGGTTATATTATCTTAGTTCTAGACTCCTCGTGTGTGATTCTAACGGGCAAGTTATGACCCATGAAAACACATACAAACTTAGAGTACGAATGAGTGTTTAGACAAGATATATTTTCGTGTACATATATACTTCTAAACTTAATCCCAAATCCGAACTCTCCACAATCTTTGAATACTCATACACCTTCGTTTCCCACATGTAGGGTAACTTTGGTGCTCTAATCTCAACAAATCATCAACTCAACTACCGGTTATTTCGGAAAGATTTGCAAAACCCTGAGTATACATGACCCCCTTTTTCGTTTTATCACTTTTGGGTGCATTATATATATATATATATATATATATATATATATATATATATATCATATAAAACTCACACAAATACTTGTACACAAATACTTTATTCATACAATCAAATCCAATATACATGGTTTATATGTTTATAGTTAGAAATACATGCATGCTAGAAACTTTACCTGCACGATACCTTGTCATTAACTTTGTACAAGGCTCCCTCAACATGTATAGCGCTATAGGAGTAACGCACCGCTCGTATTCTTGAGGTCATGTTAAGTCATACAAAAAAACGGACTTATCGTTGCGACGACAAGATTAAGCTAGTTGGAATATTTGGGTTGACACGTATGTGATGCATGCTAGATTATGTTATTTTATGCGTTAGTATACGTTATTGCTATGTGTATTTAAACTCTTTTATACTGATGCTAGTACACACAAACTTGTATGCTTATCAATACTTTATGTGTTGACATGTTATTTTAATATATATTACAGGATCGAGATCGTGATGAATTGAAACACTCTAGTAGGAAAGACTAGAAACACACCAAATCATGTACTTGAACCGTTAGCAATGAAATGAATATTACTTTAAATGCATGTCACATTTAGTGGTTATGAAGCTTCTTGTAATCTATTTCGTCCAGCCCCAATGTTTCCGCCATCAGTTGGGGTGTGACATACTGTGTTTCGTTAACTATATCGATGGCCGATACCGTACTTGTAATGAAAAGAACCTGGCGATACCGGCCGAACAACTTCGGTACTGGTTCGATATTCATTTTTATTGTTTACAATCAATTTCGTTTTTTTATGTCCATCGATTATCTTTTTTTGTTTCTCTTTCGATTGTTGTAGCGAGTCACAATGCCAAAATGAACTGAACTTATACCAATACAAATTTGTTAAAAAACAGGGTCCGACGCTGAGCGCCAACATAACCCCTAGTTAAACTAATTTTTAGTTCCGTAATTATATAGGAAATTACACATTCTATCCTTATTTATTTTTTAAACTTTAATGATTACGCCAATGATCATTTATTTTTATTTTTAGGGTTTTGCCACAAGTCTCTCCTTTTTTATGGATGGATGTTAGGTAGGAGCTAACAGCTCATTCTACCATCCATCAAAAAGACAAAATATGCATCAACCCATAATCAGAAAAAAGTAATATGCGTGATTATCCAAGACTAAGAACGAAAGATACAATTTTCTTTATACCTATTTATACATATAATAAGAATGAAAACAGTAACGTTTCTAATAATAATAAAAACATACACTTCAATATATTATATTAATCAGAAAACATCGACATGTTCAGTCGGTTAAAATTACCAGAACAATTCATTTTAAAATCTATTAACTACAGAACACGGTTGGTTAAATATAAATAGTTACTAACTTAACTATTTATCACAACACACAAACATATTACATAACAACTCATAGTGTTCTGACAAGTTGGGTTAGTAGCTAGTTAGTTGGTTTCTTTTCTTTAGGTCCAAAGTTTAACTCCCACTAGCAACACTTTGAAGGACATTGGTGGTGGTAGTGAAGTTTAGAACTAGGCCTCTCTGGAGGTCGCTAGTTCGAAACCGGGTTTTTACAACAGTGGGCCTTCAAGCAGGCGGGTTGTCCCCGGAACTGGTGACCTGGTGTCTCGGGTATGCATCCAACTCTAACTGTTATAGAGGAAGAAATACATTTGCTCGATTGAGGGTATCTCAGGATGCTTATCCACTGATTTAGTTTTCAGATAAAAAAAACAACTCATAGTAATGTAGTATATTAGTAAAAGCTATTCATTTATTTCATATTTACCGTGTATCCGTCATCTTGGTGGGCGAAGTCAATACAAATGACAAATGCATAGACCAATTCACTAAGACTTGTTCAACTATCATTTCCTTCAGATATGGTGGTCATGCAGCATGTATGTTTTCCTAAACTTATTACCTCAGTGTTCCGTAAACTAATTGTTTATAAATTAGTTACCTTATCTCTTCTATAACACAGTAAAACGAAAACCGAAATGGGCACACGCGAGTCGTTTTTCATTATTTTGTGTTTGCTTCATGTTTCGTGTTGTGTTTCTTTCACTAACTTTGCATTCGGGGACTCGATTGTTGATGCTGGAAACAATAATTACTTGCCAAGTCTATCTAAAGCCGACTACCCTCCTTATGGCATCGATTTTACGCCTTCTGGCGGAAAGCCTACAGGAAGATACACGAATGGTTTCACCATCGTTGACCTTGTTGGTATGTTTAAACTCATTTAAGTATTCTTGAATTTATGTTCTAAAACAAGTATTTGATTATTAATAGTTGGTTTAAGATAACCAATTATTACAAATTTCATAAGGTGCGGCTAAAGACATCCCTATTTATACTATTTATACCTCTTCAAAAATATCATGTACATAATTTTTTAAATTCCACCCTTTAATTTTTAAATACTATTTTTATATATATTGTGTTGCTTGTATATTGTTTATATAAAAATAGAATGTGCCTAAATGCACCCCTTTTGTTTTAATTATTTAAAGTTAAATAAAATGAGTGGTATATATATATCGAACTGGTTGTGTGACTTGACACCTAAAATTCGTTGACCTTGCTTTGTAAATGATTAAAATAAAGAGATGCTGCCTAGATGATAAACAATATACAGCAACACAAAAATATAATACATAATATAGAAATTGGAATCCACAGCAAATGAGTTAAGAGTATTATTACATAGAATGGCGAATTTGTTTACAATGAAGTGAAAATGGATGTTTAATTAGGGAAGAGAATTATGAACTGAATTGAATAGTTCAAAAAATAGAAAATACAAGGGTTGATTGTATATATCTACAAACTTTAGAGGAAAGTGCAATCAGTAAAATAAAAAAAAGGAAGTGAATTGAACAACACCCTTTAATAATTTAAACGTAAAATGGTTTAGTATTTATCACTTTTAACATATGCTTAGGGACTAATATAATCTCATTTAACGAAACGTATTCCATTTTTTTACATCAGTCCAGCTTTTGGGTCATTTAATAGATCATTCATTATATAATTAGATATGTTACACACTTAACTAATTAGGTTGCTAAACCGATCGTGTTCATGAGTTGATAGAAATTGGTTGCAACTCGAAAACTATAGGCCACCATGAAAATCTTGTGACATATATGAACCAGAGCATGACATGTGTAATCACGGGTCGATAAAAACATGCCCATAAACCCATTTTTTTAAATTTCTCTTTTTACATATAAATATAAATACTATGCTTTACATATTATTTTCAGTTTTCTAAGCATACATATTTAAACCATACCAACTTATCTTTAAAGTTTACATAAAATACATTGTATAAAAAACAAATATACAGTGATGGATCCATAGTTTTTTTAGGAGGTTTCTTTTGATAGACTCTCTCTAATTCTCACTAATTTTTTTCTAAATCATATAAGGTTTTCATTAGTTTTTCCTTCTTTTTCCAAATCAAGGAGGTTCCTTTGAACCCAGGAACCCCCTAGATCCGCCACTGCACACGAGCACGGCCGTTTAACAAATAGGTTAAACTAGGTTTAGGATAACTGATTATCCGATTATGATCATCAAACTTCATATCGTATCTCATTTTCAAAAACACATCTACTACACATAAGTTGATTATTAATTTTACTTATGACGATTAATTTAGCACAAGCTTTGGGAGCCAAAACACTAGCTTCGCCGTCTCTAGCTGCTAACGCAGCATCACACGCAACTCTTGGGGCATAAATTACGCGTCTGGAGCTTCTGGTATACTAGAGGGAACCGGTAGCCTCTTTGTACGTGAAATCTCTAATAGCATTCTTGAGTTTTGTTCTAATCATGCAACTAAATAAGATTATAGTAATTTGTGCTTATTGTGAAGGTTGGACGTCTTCCACTAAGAACACAAATTGATAATTTTGAGGTGAGTAGAACTGAAATGGTGAAGATGATGGGGGAAAATGGTACACAAGATCATCTAAAGAATGCTATCTTCTCGATAACGATTGGGTCAAATGATATTATAACCTACTTCCTACCAAATCTTCCTTTTGTTGGCAACTATGATGTTTCTCCTACAACTTTACAAAACATCATGGTCTCCAATATGACTTTTCATATCAAGGTACCTATTATCTAATTTTTGTATGAATTCATATATCTTGATCATCACTTAAAATGGATATTGTGACGGACAAAACCCTCATATTCTACGACCGACTTGTGACGAAACATACCTGTTTGTGATCTGTGACGTCCATGGTGAATCTATATATCCTACGCAAAGTATTAACCATGGAAATTGGAAATAATGTGTGTCGCAAAAGCCCTGACAAAAAAAACCTTACAAGAAAACCTAGTTTCAATTTATGTTTATGTTTTGGAAAAACAAGTTTAAAAAAAAACAAAATTCGTTAGCATTGTAAGATATTTGTTTAGCTCTTAGTTAGACTCTTTATGATTAAGACCTCTCTTACTCAGCACTTAATGGTGTTTGTTTCGCGAGCAGATGTCTGAATAACTTAGACATTTTCATCTGAATGGTTAAACATTATAGTGAGTCTGAATGGTTAAGACATCTAATCTGAATTGTTCAGATATCTGCTTCTGAACGGTTAAACATTATACTGGTTTTCTTAATGGTCCAGACCTCTTATTTGGTTTAGCACTTAATGATTCAGAGCTCTTAGTGATTCAGATCTTCACAATTCAAAAGTTGTCAAACATCCATGATCGACAATTCTTCAATATAGTCGAGTGTTTGGTAAAAACTCTTGGGTATGAAATATTGAGCTAACAAGTTTGAACCCTCCTAACATACAAAAGGCATATTCTGTCGCGAAGGGGTATACGATGGATTTATGATGGTTTTTGTCCATTACAGATAGTTTACTCTATAGTAGTGGATACAACTTGGTAATTCAATATTATTTTTACGTAACATTAACCTTTTGTTTTGGCGAAGCGCTTACATAAACTAGGGGCGCGGAAGATTGTCATAGTAGACATAGGACCTCTCGGTTGCATACCCTTTGTTCGGTCTATACACTTTCTACCCGTAGGAAAATGCCATGAAGAAATGAACAGGTTGATCCGCGGATACAATCAAAAGTTACGTACAACTGTGCATCGCTTAAATCAAGAGATGGGTCCAGGTTCAATTTTTGTCTATGCAAATTCATACGAAGTCATAAACATGATGTTACAAAACTATCGCGACTATGGTACTAATAGTATATCAACAATAAATCATTTTAAAGCTTTTGCGGTTCAATTAAGTTATGAACTCTTACTTAATTATTGTGTAGGATTTGAGAATGTGAATGATCCGTGTTGTGGAGAATTTTTTCCGTTGTCTTTTTGCTTACGAATCGGAGATGAGAATGAAATTAGTACGAGTATTTGTGATGATCGATCGAAGTATTTGTTCTGGGACTCGTACCACCCTAGCCAAGCAGCGAATTTTATCATAGCTCAACATATGCTAAATGGCAATGAAAACATATGTTCTCCTTTAAATGTTCGCCAGCTTCATAATTACAAGCTTTAAGCAATCTAGATTTTTAATGTGTTAAGTGTTTTGGTGGATTATTGAGATATGTTTGTAGTTGGTAGGCTAGTAGGTTATTTGTAACCCTAGATGTGCATTACAACAAATTTGTGTGTTTTGTCTTTGGCTCATCATTTGACTATTTATATATTATTTACTATGATTATGACGTAAATACGAAGAAATGGTGGTGGATCTACATTGGTTGGAACGGGTTTATGCGAACCTATTGCGTTTCAAAATTTTAATAGATATTATATATAGTAAACTGGAGTGAACCCATAAGTACTATTAAAGGTGAACCAATACTCAAATTAGAATCACTCAAATTAGAAGCTTGGTTTAGTGGAATAAACCTCCTCTTTCCCCCAAAGAATCCTGATTCTAGTCACGTTTTTCTCCTTTTTGTAATTTTTATTTGTTTCTTTTTTATTTCAAATCCGTTTAAACTTAAAACACACATTTAGGGTAATTCAAGTACAAACGTGCTTAGCCATACCAGTAATAACTAAAGTTGCAATAAGTTCTAATTTGTGTAAAATTTTGATTTTATTTCTTTGTCAGTTGTGTAATTAAGTTATGTATTTTGTGTCTTTCAAAACCATTTGGGCATTTTTTTGTTGAACAGATGGTTATATGATGTCTTTTATTTTGGCATTATTTATTTGCTTATGTCATTTTTGAGTTAAACATATAGTTAAGGAAATTTTTGGTTCTACACAAAATGCTTGCGTTACTATCATTATAATTATAGTCACATTATAATTATAGTCACATTAAATGTTTGTTTCCACTATCATCTTTTGGGAAATACAACCAATACGAGTATGTTAAGATGTGACTATATTATAATGTTGACGGAAAGTTAATATTTTAGGAAGAGAGAAAGAGAATATGACTATCATTGATGACGAATTTTAAAAATAACATCAAATCTTATTGGACCTGAAACCATATATTAAACGACTTTCAAGAGAATCAACACGTGTTTATCCCATTCGCTTTTGATACATTTGGGTCCCTAGCTCCAGAGGCTGTGGAATTTCTAAACAGGGTCCAACAGGTTGTGAATAGTAATCTTTCAACCTTTAAGGGCCGTTTCGTCTTTAGTAGGATTGGTTTTGCAATTCAAAAGGGGGTTGCGGCGCAGCTTGTTGCCCGTTTACCTGCCACTTGTTTGTAATTTGTTACTTTGGTATATAATTGACGAAATAGCGTTATATTTTAGACAGATCTAAACATGATTTGAATTAATTTAATCGTTTCCTCCATTGGTTATTTTTTAACCAGACAACTGACCATTCGGAACCTCCAAAGGTCGTACTATTTTGTCGTTGACTTAAAAGCTCTACAAGTCCATGTATCTGCAGACCTTCACATGATCGAATCCATCCATCTACTCCCTGCTCCTCTTCTTATTTCGGAATAGCATTCTATTGTAGATCTAAAAACCTCAAGAAATGGATCCTTTTTCAGAACCCATTTCTAAGCTATCTGATGCAGTAATATATGTGATAAAAACATCCAATTTTAAACTTCAACTTAGGCAACTCACGTACACCTTAGAAAGAATAACACCAATCATTGTTGACATACGAAACCAGAATCTGAAACTAGACCGTACACGTTCAGAGCAGGACATGTTCATAAAAGAAATCGAAGATGCCAAAAAACTTGTCGAAAAATGTGCGACAATCAAGTGGAATTTCCTCAAACGGTTCACTCATTCAATGAAGCTTAAAGATCTGGACCAAAAGTTGCTAAGATTCTTTCAGTTTGAAGTTCACGCCGATCAGTGGTGGGACATCAAGAAGACGAGAGAAGAAGTGAATTGTGTAAATGAAAGTGTAACAAGGTTAGCTTTGGATGTAAAACATATGAGACAGCTATTGGATGGTGGTTCTATGCCTATGTCTTCAAGAACCAGTGAAAGAAACAAATTGGGTTGGCCAGCTCCTGCACTTCCTAGAGGCATTGTGGGGTTTGACGAGTCGCTAAGAAAGCTCAAGGATATGCTTCTTTCTGATAGTTGTAGTGATGATGAGATGGATTGTGATGTTGGTAAGGTGGTTGTTGTTTCCGCACCCGGTGGATCTGGGGAAATCTACTCTGATGAAAATGCTATGCCATGATCCTCAAATTCAAGGTAACTAATAACATATTAATGTAATAGTTCGTTTCACTAGTTTAATGGTTCAACGAACTAATTTTAAATGCCACGCTACCTTAGTACTAACATAACTTACTTTTTGACAGACAATTTTGGGGACAATATTTTCTTTGTGACGGTTTCAGAAACACCAGAATTCATGGTGAGTGTCAATGACTTCTTTAATCGAAATGCCTTTGATCAACAAGTTAAGTTTCAAGGCAGTGAAGATGCAAAGAACAAGTTGGAGAGCTTTTTGCGTGAGAAACTACCAGGTCCTATACTTCTAGTCTTGATGATGTTTGGCATGAATCATATATTGAAAACTTTGAATTTGATATCAAGGTATACAAACTTCTGGTCACTTCTAGAATGCTCTTTCCCAAATATGATGTGTTCAAAATTTTTTTGTTGAGTGACGAATATGCCAAGATTCTCTTTCGCAACTCTGCGAGACCTCATCCTACCATTGATGAGAACCTTGTGGATGAGGTAACATTAATAAAGTGTTTCACAAATGAATATATGATTTTGTTGGAATTGTTGCTCTTTAGGTCTCATCTGTGTTTATAATCCTTGATCGCAGATGGTGAGATGTTGTAAAAATCATCCGCTTCTCTTTCGTAATTGCCGGTTCCTTGAATGGGAAAAATAAAGTGGCATGGAAATCTATGCTAAAATCATTGTCTCAAGGTCACTCGGTTCTAGATCTCAACCAGAAAGTACTTCATTGCCTTGAAAGAAGCTTTGAGGCCTTGGAAGACAAATTCAAACAATGTTTCTTGGACTTTGGGTTATTCCTAGAAGATAAAAAGATCCCAGCCACTGCTCTTTTGGATATGTGGGTACATTTGTACAATCATGATTGACGAGGTTGATACCCTTGCAAAGATCTATGAACTATCCTACCGAAATCTTGTCAATGGTTTGGATCCAAGGTATTCTCATTTTCCCTATTACTTTGATATAGTTAGGGTACACTCCAGTTTTTGAGTTTACATTGGACTGTCACTGCAAGGATCTGACATGTTATGTCTTCTTATTGGGTTGGACCATATCTAGTGATCCCGAACCTAGGCAAGAGCTGTAACATGTTGATACCGATTATGAAGAATGCCATATGTATGTATAACTCTTATAAGAGAGGGGCTAGTAGAGTAATAATGAGTTTGGAGTGTAGGAGAGCTAGAATGGATGAAGGACCTTCTGGGGGCTTCCATCCTTGTTAGCTTTTGATAACATAGCATCAAACTACTTTTTACTAGAGGTGGCAATATTTATAGAACGGGTTGGGTTTACAGATCAAAACGGCTCGGGTGAGGTCAGTTCAGCGTTCATCCAATATTATTAGTTTTGTTTCTATAAACAACTACTTTGTTCATAACTTTTTGTATATTACGATCTCGTAGGTTGTAAACATTATAAACACTTGTGCCAGATTTCGACCAACTTAGAACTTTTGTTTTCAACTAACTTTTTTATTTGGTCCATCATACAACTAAGACTTGAAATGCATCCATTCAAAAATAAAGAGACATGTATTTTTGGAATCTTTTTGAACTACATGTCAGTAAACTATTGTTAACAAACATTGATCCCCATAAATTAATAGCATGATTGGAGAGTCATTGATACAAATTTGAAATAGAACTTTGTGAACATTAGAATCTAAAAGAATACATTTTTCCTATTATATATAGGATGGACTTCAATTTCAAACTATATATTAGATTAGACGTGCAGCTGTCACAACAAATCTAGACATAATATTAACCCCTGCCTTTTATAGTTCCAGCATACACCAACATGCAATGGTCAACTATTGTACGGAGCAATTTGTCACACAACATGATTTGCTGAGGCAACTTGCTATTAACTTGAATTGCAAACTAAACGTTGCGAAAAGGCGAAGATTGATTATATTTGAACAAAATGGCCTACTAGTTGCAAATGTTCAAGGAAAAGACCAAATGACATCGGTTGAGCAAATGCAAGAACCTATGCAAGCGCGCATATTATCTATGTCTATAGGTTTGGTTATTTTTTCCTCCAATGATGCTCAATATGGGAAGTCATATGCTCACCTCAAAAGTTCAATATTTATTTTTGAATGGTGTAACACTAGGGTATTATTGATGCGCTAGTTAGGTATGGTTGCCAACTGGTCAACCAATACTTAATTTTTAGCCAAAAGAAAATAATCTCCTAAAATCAAAATTAAAACAAAATCTATTACATTTTAAAAAAAAAAAGTTAAGGAACTCTAGAATGAATTTATTGGCATCTTGTTTCTTCTTGTTTGATTAAGTGTTGAATGCAGGAGAGTCGTTCTTCTCGAGATGGTGCAACATGAGAGTCCCTGATGTTGAAGTTTTGGTGCTGTACTTGAAATCAAAGACCTACACTTTACCTCCCTTCTTGAAGGAGATGCAAAAACTGAAGATTTTAAATGTCACAAACTATGGTTTATACTGAATAAATCTTGACGACTTCCCCCTTCTTGGTTGTTTATCCAATCTAACAAGGATTAGGCTAGAGGGAGTTGTCATATCATCCTTTAGTAGATCCACTTTGGAACTGAGAAACTTGCAAAAAATATCCTTCATGAGGTTCAAAATGAGAAATGCTTTTTGAAGGTCTGACCACCGACACTGAGTCTTAATGGTTGTTTCAGCTTGGAAAGACTGCCTAAATCAATCATAGAGCTTCAAAATCTAAGCATCCTCGATATTTCATATTGTTTTGACTTGAGGGAGTTGCCAGAAAAGATGGGAAGTTTAGTTGGTCTAAGAACGATTTACATGATTGGTGGCACAGGAGTTGTTGAGCTGCCACCATCTGTAAAGGACCTAACCAACACGAAAGTCATATGCGAAGAACACATAGCATGCATATGGAAGGAGTTCTCTAATGTGGATATAAATGTGGTAGAACAGAAAGATTGAACAATATAAACAAAATTTGCTCTATATATTTATAAAATTAGGATGACCAAGATATCATGAATTTGTTATTATTTCTGTCTTAACTTTATTTTATTATTTATATTTCAGTTAAATGACATTCTGTAATTTGGGCTATTTTGTCAGTTTAGTTCAAGTATTTAATTTTTCGTTTGTGGGTTCAAAAAGGTTTCACCGTTGCCATTTTAGTCCATAGGGTTAATTTTATCCATTAATCTGTTAACGAAAAAGGCAATTCGGTCATTTTATATGGCCGAATTGCCCTTCTAGTAGACAAAATTATATATAAAACGAACGAATTACCCATCTCGTTAACAAAAAAATGGATGAAGTTAACCCAGTAGGCAACGGTGAATCTTTTTGGACCCACAGACAAAAAATGACACCTTTGAACTAAACTAACAAAATGGCACAAACCACATGGACTAAAATGGTATTTAACTCTTTTTATTACTATAATTAATATTAGCACATTTTTTCTTATAACTTATAAGATATCATGTTTTTATAAAATTCTGAGTAGCCTATTACGACGTGCCCAATTTTATCTATGTGTCGATATAATATTTTTCATAATTGAGGTTTTTTTCAAAGTTAACATTCGCTCTCTATATCTATCAAATTAGGATGACCAAGATATCATGAATAGTTTATTACTTTTTTAACTTTAATTTATTATACTTTATATTATTATTATAATTTATATTAGCTCATTTTTTTCTTATAACTTATAAGATATCATATTTTATAAAATTCTGAGTAGGATGTAGCAAAATGTCTTTTTTTTTATCTACGTGTCTATAAAAAAATTTCATAACTAATTTTTTTTGGAAGTGATTATATTACCTTTTATGGTTTTTGGTTTCGATAAAGTTTAGATAAATTTTATTTTTCTCAAATACCTTGCGTTCATCAACTTGTTTTTAAAATCTTAGTATACAATTATGTTTAACTTTATTAACCGAACCAATTTTCGCCAAACAAAATCGATATGGTCACCGGCATTCACTTTTATGATATTTTATTCAATCAAAGTTGGTTGCGGTATTTTTATACTACTAGCATCACAACCGAAGCTATGCGTAACTTTTTAACTCACAACTCTGTACTTATAACTTTTAATTAATTAGTTATGTTGCTATTGTGAATAGTGTCCCACCACACCAAGCAAGGGAAATTCACTAGTTATAAAATAATTATAAATATATCAATATAAGTTTATGTTGATAACTATATTAACAATTATTATTTCTCCAAATGATAATCAACATCATTTCGGATATAGTCATATTATGTTTTATACAAATAATTATACATTTATTCTTGATTAAGCTGAGTATGTTTAAACATCTTTAAACGTGTTCATGACGTGTTACCCTATCGAATTATGTCATTAGCAACGTTGTCATATATCGTATCTTGGACAAATATTTCCACATTTTGTTGGGATCTTTAATGACATGTTTAAACTTCTGTTTATTAATCCCATCATCTACCATATGTAACGATGATGCCTACTCATGTTCTTCTTATCTTCGATTTCTAGTTTAGTTAATCAAAATCTTGTTAATAATAAAACATTTATCGAAGCACCTATGCATTTGAATATTTTATACCAAAGCAGAAACATTTTCATTCAATTCTATCTAGCTAGAAGTGGCAATCAGCAAATATATAATGTCGCCCAGAATGATCTTTAGATCGCAGATGATAAAACTAAACTAAACTTTCATAAACTTGAATCGTAAACTTACAAATGATCGTATGTGTGTATGTATACAAACTTGAATGAACAATTTTTTTTGAACTATTACAAATGAAAATCCTAAGCCCTATTTATATATTTCTAGAGTCACGAGTGTAGAGATGTGTCTCTTCGTGAATAGGCATGTCCTTTGAATGGATGGTTGTGATCATACTTGAAGAGATGTGTCCCTTTCTTCTTGATCTTGACCGTATAATCGAATAGGTGTGTTTTTGATCAAGAGTCGCGTCTCCTGGTGGTGCCCCTTGAAGCTGTCGATCATGGAGATGTGTCTCCATGGATTCGCACCCCTTGAGGGTGGTGGTTTCTATTTTCTGTTTTGTCACAAATGGCCCCTCAACTTTGTAACCGCCATACTTCTCTTTAATTACCATATAACCCTTGTACTAGGATGTGAAGAGATTAGAGATTTCATCCCCCCCCTAATAATGAACATCCTTAACTTGTTGCAGATCTTGAACTCCGAGCAGTTCTCGCATTGTAGCAAACTTGACCCTTGCTAGTGCCTTTGTTAGTATATCTGCCCGTTGTAGTTCTCCGCTTATATGTTCTATATTGATGTCCTCATTCTCCACACATTCCCTTATGAAATGATAGTGTGTATCAATGTGCTTGCTTCTTCCATGAAAGACTGGATTCCTCATGAGTGCTATTGCTGAAACATTATCCACCCTGAGTGTTATCTTCTCTTCCTTCCAGCCTGTAATTTCACTTAACAATCTTTTAAGCCATAGTGCTTGGCATGCTGCTGCAGTGGCTGCCATGAACTCTAATTCACATGATGAGAATGCCACTGTTTGTTACTTCTGCGTACACCAAGTTATAGGTGATTCTCCAAAGTAGAATCCAGACCAGTTGTTCCTTTTCCTTGGTCTGTGTTAACTCCATAACTGCTATGGCTATAACCTGTGATCTTACATCCTCCTTGCTTCTTGTAGATGATTGCATGCTCTTTAGTTCCTTTGATATAACGTAGTGCTTGCTTCACTGCTTTCAAGTGATGCTCCTTTGGTTTTGCATGAATCTACTAAGCAGACTGACTGGGTAACATAGGTCTGGCCTTGTATGCAGTAGGTACCTGAGAGAACCTATCAGGCTTCTGTAATGCGTTGCATCTACCAGATCTCCATCTTCAGTCTTTGTTAATTGTGTTCCTGGACTCATAGGAATCTTTGTATCGTTGCAGGTTAACATATCAGCATCTTTGAGTATCTTGTCAATATAGCCTATCTGCTTGATGGCTATCTCACCCCCTGCTTGAATAACTTCTATTCCCAGATAGTATGCTAGCAATCCTAGATCGCTTATTTCAAACTTGTTTTCCATCTGAGACTTGAAAACATCTCTCTCCTTTCTTGATGTTCCAGTGACTATCAAATCATCAACGTAGACTCCGACTATCAGTGTAGAAGTCTTACTTGTCCTTGTATAGATTGCATGTTCTAAAGTGCACTTCATGAAGTTAAGTGACTTTAGGGTTTGATCTAACTTCGTATTCCATGCATGTGGTGCTTGTCTCAATCCATACAGAGCTTTTGATAGTTTGTAAACCTTTCCTTCATCTCCTGACTTTATGAATCCTTCTCGTTGTGAGACATAGACCTCTTCCTTGAGATCTTCGTGTAAGAATGCAGATTTCACGTCTAAGTGATGTACCTCCCAACCTTGATGTGCTACTAAAGCCAATATTAGTCGACCTGTTTCTATACGTGCTACTGGTGCAAAGACTTCATCAAAGTCTATCCCGTGTTGCTGAACGTATCCTTTTGCTACCAGTCTGGCTTTGTGTTTAGTGACCTTTCCATTTGCATCTTTCTTTGTCTTGAATACTCATTTTAATCCTATTGCCTTGTGATCTCTTGGCAACTCTATCTCTAAGTGTTATTCTTGTTTATCGAATCTAACTCAGCCTTCATTGCTTCAACCCATTTGCTGTCACTAGATGCTTCCTTGTAATTCCTTGGTTCCTCTTCAACAAGTAGTAATTCGTGTGGATCTACTTGAATTTCTTCTGTCTCGTCATACAATTCTTCCAGACTTCTCAGTTTTACTGGAGTATCGCTGATACTCTCTGTTGTACTTTCTGATGTAGATGGACCTCCAATTGACAAACTGCTTGAACTTCCCGATGAGTTCTGATTGTTTGAATGTGCTGGTGGTGTCATGTAGGAGCCTGGATCCTCTGACTGATCTACTCCTGAATCTTCATGATGTGGACCACTGTTTCCTGGACTACTTGGTGCAGCTTCCTCTAACTCTGGAGGATTGTCATCGTCTTGAATGACAAAGTTTGTCCATTCTGGATTTCTTGAATCAACCGTATCCATATAGCTATTCCATATCCATGGTTGACCTTCCATGAACTTTACATCTCTGCTGACACAAATCTTGTTCTTTGCTGGATCGTATAATCTGAATGCCTTCGATCCTTCTTCAAATCCAAGATAAACCATAGGTGCACTTCTATCATCCAACTTCTTCTGTTGAAGTGGAAAAACCTTAGCGTATGTTGTGCAACCAAAAACCTTTAGGTGTTTCAGATTCGGCTTTCTTCCTTTCAATGCTTCATATGGTGTCTTGTTCACCAAGGCTTTCGTTGGAACCCTGTTTAGTACGTATATTGCTTGTCGTATAGCTTCACCCCAAAAATTATGTGGTATATTCATTGCCTTTAACATACTTCGAGTAGTTGACAACATCGTCCTGTTCCTTCTTTCTACTACTCCATTTTGCTGTGGGGAATATGGCGTTGTAAGCTATCTTGCTATGCCGTTGTCTTTGCAATAATTGTTGAATTCAGCCGATGTGAATTCTCCTCCTCTATCTGTCCTTAGCATCTTTAACTTGGTTCGTGTTTTCTCCACCATTTCTTTGAACTGCTTGAAAGTTTCGTATGCTTGATCCTTGGAAGTTAGTAAATATGCCCACATGTAGCGAGTGCAATCGTCTACAAGTAGAAATATGTACTTCCTCCCAGCATATGTTGGTAGTGATATAGGACCACACAAATCCCCATAAACTAAATCCAGAGGTTTTAAAGATCTGAATTTTGCCTGATTTGGAAATGGTGTCCTACTATGTTTTCCTAATAAGCATGCGTCACATACTTGATTGGCATGACTTATTTGAGGAACTCCATGTACCAAGTTCTTCCGAGTCATTTCTTTGATAGCATCAAAGTGTAAATGGCCTAACCTTGCGTGCCATAACCATGCTAAATCTTCTGTATTTGAGAGCAGGCAGATTGGCCTTCCAATCTTCGATTTTACTTTATAGAGTCTGTTCCTCATCTTCCTGACTCGCATTAGTAACTTTCTATTTCTGTCGTGGACTGTTAGTAACTCTCCGTCCATTACTACTTTGCAACCGATTTCTGAGAGTTGTCCGAGACTCAATATGTTGCTTTTCAGACTTGGAATGTAGTATACTTGAGAAACAACCTTCTGTTGTTGGTTCAGATATTCCAGCAGTATTGAACCTATGCCTTTAACCTCTACGTGCGACCCGTCACCAAAACGTACTTGTCCTGACACCTTTTCGTCTAATTCTCTAAAGTGACTTCGCACGCCTGTCATGTGGTTGCTTGCCCCGACGTCTAAGTACCATAGACTTTCATCTTCTATGGCGTATCTTTCTATTTCTGTCGCGGACTGTTAGTAAGTCTCCGTCCATGACTACTTTGCAACCGATTTCTGAAAGTTGTCAGAGACTCAATATGTTGCTTTTCAGACTTGGAATGTAGTATACTTGAGAAACAACCTTCTGTTGTTGGTTCAGACATTCCAGCAGTATTGAACCTATGCCTTTAACCTCTACGTGCGACCCGTCACCAAAACGTACTTGTCCTGACACCTTTTCGTCTAATTCTCTAAAGTGACTTCGCATGCCTGTCATGTGGTTTCTTGCCCCGACGTCTAAGTACCATAGACTTTCATCTTCTATGGCGTATCTTTCTGGTTCTATACGTTCTTCGTTTAGTAGAACCCTTTCTTGTACAACGTTTTCTTCTTCAATCGCCATTAGTAACACTGGTGCTTCATCTTCCTTGACGAGATTTGATTGTTCTTGTACAACGTCTTTCTCGGAACAATCTTTCTTGTAATGTCGAAACTTCTGACACTTGAAGCACTGAACTTTACTCTGGTCTGTTTGGCTCCTTCCAAACTTCCTCCAATTCTTAGAGTTTCCACCTCTAGGTATGAATGAAGATCCTTCATTCTTAGTGCTTTGCCTGTCTCTATTGTCTCGCCAATTCCCTCGCGGTGGGTTGAACCTTCCATGCCTGCGGTTTCCAAACTGTCTTCCTCTACCAGCGTTGTTATCTTGATGTGTAAACATCAACCTGTCTTGACTTTCTCCTAGGCTTCCTTTCTTTTGCTTAAGTCTTTCTTCGAACGTCTTTAACCTTCTGACTGCTTCTTCTAGCGTCATTGTTTCTAGATCGGATTACTGTTCCATGGAGGCAACAATCTGGGTAAACTTATCTGGCACGACATTTAGGAGTTTGCGTACCAGAGTTGGTTGACTCAGCGTTGTCCCTAATTCACTTGCCCGGGTAACAACACTATTTATCTTTGCGTTGAAAGAGTCTATAGTGTCATCTTCCCTCATTTGCATTAACTCAAATTCTGATATGAGTGTATGCCAACGCGCCTTTTGTACCCGATCAAAACCAATGTGTCTTGTCTTCAGATTTTCCCAAATCTCCTTTGTAGTTTTACAACTTGCAACTTGCAATACAACATCCTCCGGTATTGCTTGAAATAGATAAGCGATCGCCGACTTATCTTTCTTGACATCTGTCTGTGTATTTTCTCCTGGTTCAATCGTTTCCCATAGTCCATTTGCTTCTAAAATCGTTTTGATACGAATTGCCCAAACCGTATAATTCGTCGATTTTAAAATTGGACACTGAAACTGGGAAAGAGAACTTCCCTCCTTTTGAATTACAATTTGTGGACTCGATCCTCCTATCGCTCCTGACATATTTTCTAACCGAACAATTTTCACTTTCGACAAACTTGTAATTTACCAAACTTTCTTTAACCCGCGAGTATCCCGAAACGCGTAATAACCAATCAATCAACTTATCACTATAACCCCGAAATCAAAACCTTTGATTTCTAACCCCTGGTTCGAAACCCTTGAACCGAAACTAATAACTTAATTGAAACTTGCGAATTGAATGATAGAACCTGATCGCGAATTCCCTGCGATGCCGTAGAGCCTAATGCTCTGATACCAATTGTTGCCCAGAATGATCTTTGATCTCTAGATCGCATATGATAAAACTAAACTAAACTTTCATAAACTTGAATCATAAACTTACAAATGATCGTATGTGTGTATGTATACAAACTTGAATGAACAATTTTTTTGAACTATTACAAATGAAAATCATAAGCCCTATTTATATATTTCTAGAGTCACGAGTGTAGAGATGTGTCTCTTCGTGAACAGGCATGTCCTTTGAATGGATGGTTGTGATCATACTTGAAGAGATGTGTCCCTTTCTTCTTGATCTTGACCGTATAATCGAATAGGTGTGTTTTTGATCAAGAGTCGCATCTCCTCGTGGTGCCCCTTGAAGCCGTCGATCATGGAGATGTGTCTCCATGGATTCGCACCCCTTGAGGGTGGTGGTTTCTATTTTCTGTTTAGTCACAAATGGCCCCTCAACTTTGTAACCGCCATACTTCTCTTTAATTACCATATAACCCTTGTACTAGGATGTGAAGAGATTACAGATTTCATATACAGCAAACAAGATGAACTATAATGATACCCTGTTGACACACGTCGCACATCATCAAAACCTTATGGACATAGAACGAAAGATGCAAAGATAGAACAAATCCGAAAGACTCAGAATAGTTAAAATGGTACCAAATTTCACATGGTGAATTGGTGGGAGTGTCGGTAATGTCTTTTTGTTCTTTTAATTATATTTTTGGCACCCAGTGACGGATCTAACCCAAAAATCAGGGGTATCCGAAGTTGGTTTTTTTTTAGTATCTTTTGTATAAAACCTTTAAAAAATTGACACTACATAGACAGAGTTGTGGGGTACTTTTATACTACGGAGACAGAGTTGAGAGATAGCATACGCTACCCCTGCTTGTACACTACCTCCGCCGCTAGCACCAAAATTTTCGATAATTTCACTTATTTGGCATGAGAAGATCTTGTCCTGCTCTTTGCATGATTGTGATTGCAACTCAATAGGGTAGTACTTCAAGGACGCAATGCGGGGCCTAGCTCCCGGGCTCCATTTGCAAGTCAGGTTTCTTCCCAATTGAAATGATTTGTTCCTTCGTGAGACTCAATTATTGGTAGAACTGATCACTTAGGAACTTTCTCATCTGAGATTGGTTTTAATTTCTTTATTTCATGTTTTGATCTGTTTGCCATTAAAATTACCATTAAGACTCCTTTCTCACAAACTAGTATCCCGGCTGCAAATGCAGCACCACCAGCTAAAAAAACTTGAATGTTGTAATGCACCTTTCATTAATTTTTATTGCCACATATAAAGTTCTAGATGTGCTTAAAACAAAAATCCACTTAGAACCCTTCAATGATTTGGTTGTATCCACATACTCCCCAGTTTGTTTGTATATATGTTTTCCATCCTCTATCACCACTTCATATTCTTTCCCCTCCAACTGTAAAAAAATTAGAAAGTAAAAATACAAACCAAAGGATGAGGAAGTTAGCAGTTCTAAAAAAAGTAAAACTATGAAACAAGCATTTTTTTTTGTTTGGGATGTGCACTATTGGAAAAATTTTCGAATCGGGTTAGCATCAGAATCATAATCAGGTTCGTTTCAACTTGATTAATTGAATTCAAATTTGAGATTTTAAAACTTATTCGAATTATATGAAAAAAGTTTATAGAAATTATACATATATTTTTATTAAATATATATATATGTATGTGTAGATATATGTATATGTATATATCTCTGTGTGTAGTGGCGGATATATTCAAGAGATAGGGTGGGCCTAGGCCCACCATTCATTTAGTCTTCAGCCCGCTTAGCTTTTGTTTTGAATGCAAACAGTTATGGGTTTTCGATTTTTAGGCTAATATTCAATGGATTCCTATATGATTTTCATATTCTATATGCAAACAGTCAGGGATTCTACTTTTCTTTGTATTCAATTACATTAACCTCATTATTTTGTCTTAGATTAGCTCAAGTGCTTTCTAAATTAGCGAAAGTGACCATACCTTTTGTTTTTTAACGACTCAAGCCCAAGGAGTAGAAATTTGTACGGCCTAAGTATGAAAAAAGTTTCTAAACAATTTTTTTTTAAAAGAAAGAAATAATCTTCAAGTGGAATTTATCGTATCATTAAGTGAATAACTACTAATAGTTTTTTACAATATCATTAACTGGATAACTATGACTTAGTCTTACCCGGCTCATTTTGACCTGACTTGTTTTGACTCGTCTTGTTTTAACCCAACCAATTTGTGCCCCCGTAAAAAAAATCTAGAACCGCCACTGTCACACCCAGGATTTCCAACCCCGAAATCCAAACACACGGTGGGCCCGGGTAGGGAGTATCGTGACAACAGTTGATAACGTCATAGTCAATTAAACGTGGCACAACGGAAGTCTTGAAGTAAAATTATTATACAAACCGAATGTTCGAAAATACAAAATAATATACAAGCTTGTAATAGAAGATCCATAGGCGGATCATAGAATGTACAAGAAAGAATACAAAACAGATTTTAGGCAGATCTAAGGATTTACAAGAATCCTCTTATTCTCTACCGAGCAGCTTCCGGCTTAATTCGTGTTGTACCTGCAGATTAGTCTTTGGAGGATACGTCAGCTTACGCTGGTAAATACACCCAACTGACTCCTTTTGAAAATATTAAAAATGATTTCAAGTGCAAACGGCACAAAATCTTTTATTATCTTAGGAAGGTTAACCATGCAATGGACCATGAAATAATAATTTACATATCCCAGGCCCTTACAGGGGAAATAAGTTGAGAGTATTTATCTGAGATTGCTTTCTTCTTTTATTTTTAAATAACTCAGCCGTATACAAAAGTACCGAGTGCAGATAGCTTAACCGAAAGTCAAAGCGTTTTACGTAAAACGCTTGACTTTAGGCTATAGAAGCCTATAAACGAAAATGCACAAGGAAGGAACACTTACTAGTGATTCCTAGATGCAAAAGAACTATGTTGGACTGCTCCTTTTAGTTAGGAACTTCCAGAGGAGGGAGAGGAGTGAATAAGAAAGGTGCAAGTTGAAATGGTGAACATAAGCACCTATTTATAGTTGGAGAGCTCAAAGGAGGTGAAGCCAGGTGTCTAGGGGTGTAAGAAGAAGCTTACAAGTGTCCCAAAACGTGGCATAGCTGATTAGGAAGGCCATGGTTTCGATTTAATGGTTTTGGAGCTTTGATTGGGCTCCAAAACAAACTTTCTGCTGCAGGTCTGTTCTCGTGGGGCGCGAGAGACACAGGCCGGGTCTCTCGCGGCCCGCGACCGCCCCTAATTCAGTTTCAAAATTTGACACTTTGACCCCTGAACTATATAAAACTTATAAAAACGATTTTAAATACTATTTTGGCACTTTTAGCCCTCCGTAGCCAATACTTGGCATACCCGGGATTGAGCTCTCGATTTGTTAAAAGGTCACTCAGAGGTATGAATTAACATGTTGACACTTTTAATCCCTCCAATATCCAACTTTCACATATTTACAGAATTGAACCCTCTCGTCCAACAAATGGCACGTATGAGAGTTAGGACTTCACAAAGGATCACTCAGAGGCTTATTACAAGCATGTTGATTCCGATGTCACTCAGAGGCTGGGCATGTTGACATATCAGTCACTCAGAGGCCAGGTTTCAAGCATGTTGACGTATCAGTCACTCAGAGGCTAATGATTTAAGCATGTTGACATATCAGTCACTCAGAGGCTATTATTTATGCATGTTGACATCGGTTCGTCACTCAGAGGCTCAACTTGAGCATGTTGACGCCTTTAGTCCTTATTGGTTTTTAATAGACTATATTAAAAATACAACACGTGTCACTATACTATTGGACACGATTTTACAGGGTGTTACATCCTCACCCCCTTAAAAGAAATCTCGACCTCGAGATTTTATTCAAAAAGATGGTGGTATTTTTGTCGCATAGTGGACTCAACCTCCCATGTATACTCAGGACCTCTAAAAGCGTCTCACTTACTTTACTATAGGTATCATCTTTCTTCGGATCTTCTTAACCTGTCGATCCTCGATCGAAATTGGTTTTCTCAATGAACCTCAGGTTTTCATCAATTTGCACCTCATTGTGCGACATTGCTAGCGACTCATCGGCTAGACATTTCTTAAGATTAGATATGTGGAATACATCATGGATTCCATTAAGCTCCTCTGGCAACCTGAGCTTATATGCTACAGTGCCGACACATTCGATTATCTCGAAGGGTCCTATATATCTTGGGCTTAACTTGCCCTACTTTCCAAAACGCATCACTCCTTTCCAGGGTGATACTTTTAGCAAAACTTTGTCCCCTACTTGGAACTTAAGAGGTTTACGCCTCTTGTCAGCATAGCTCTTCTGCCTATGCCGGGAAGCTTTGAGACGATCACGGATTTGCACAATCTTTTCTGTGGTCTCCAGGACAATCTCAGGTCTTGATAGTTGGGCCTCCCCAACTTCTGCCCAGCATACGGGCGTTCTACATTTTCTCCCATATAAGGCCTCAAATGGAGCAGCCTTAATGCTAGTATGATAGCTATTATTATAGGAGAATTCTATTAGAGGCAAGTGGTCATCCCAACTTCCGCCTAAATCAATCACACATGCCCTGAGCATGTCCTCCAGGGTCACTTTGACCATCAGTCTGCGGATGGTAAGCCGTACTAAAATTTAATCGTGTGCCTAACGATTGTTGGAAACTTTTCCAAAAGTGAGATGTGTATCTAGTATCTCTATCGGATACAATAGATACTGGCACACCGTGTAGGGATACTATCTGTCCACATACAACTTAGCCAATTTATCTGAATTATATGTCTCTTTAATTGGCAAGAAGTGAGCTGACTTAGTCAGTCAACCCACTATGACCCAAATAGTGTCATTACCACTTTTGGTCTTAGGTAACTTGGTAATCAAATCCATAGTTGCCATTTCCCATTTCCAAGTGAGAATCTCAAGTTGTTGTAGTAGTCCTGATGGTTTCTGTTGTTCGGCCTTAACTTGCGAACACGTCAGACACTTAGCTACATAAGTGGTTATGGATTTCTTCAAACCCATCCACCAATAATTTTTCTTCAAATCTTGATACATCTTGTCACCACCCGGGTAAACAGAGTATCTTGAATTATGCGCTTCCTGGAGGATTAGATCTCTAAGTCCTCCAAAGATCGGAACCCAAATTCTTTCATTAAACCTTAAGATTTCGTCATTTCCAGGCGTTAACTGATCCACAGTTCCGCCTAATCCCTCATTAGGGATATTAGCCTCTAACAAGGCTTGCTTCTGCGCATCTAATAGCTTTTCACTTAAGTTATTTCTGAGCTCAATGCTCTTAGCGTTAATCCTTGTAGGTTTCACCTTTTCCTTGCGACTTAAGGCATCGGCAACTACATTTGCCTTGCCTGGATGGTAGCGAATCTCACAATCATATTCATTAAGAGTTTCCATCCAACGACGTTGTCGCATGTTCAATTCTTTCTGATTGAACGTATGCTGGAGACTTTTATGGTCTGTGTATATAACACACTTTGTGCCATACAAGTAATGTCTCCACAGTTTTAGTGCAAATACAACGGCACCCAATTCCAAATCATGGGTGGTGTAATTCTTTTCATGCACCTTTAATTGTCGTGATGCATAGGCAATCACCTTGCCTTTTTGCATTAACACAGCCCATGCCAGTGTGCGATGCATCCCAGTAGACTACAAATTCCTCAATACTCTCAGGTAGAGATAACACAGGAGTGTTGCTCAACTTGTGTTTAAGAACCTCAAAAGATTCCTGTTGCTTTGGACCCCAATTATACTTAATATTCTTACGGGTCAAAGAAGTTAAAGGAGTGGCTATCTTTGAAAAGTTCTCAATGAACCTCCTATAGTAACCAGCCAGTCCTAAGAAACTACGAACTTCTGTTGGGGTCTTGGGCACTTCCCAATTTATTATAGCCTCAATTTTGGCAGGATCCACTTAGATACCACGCTCACTTACCATGTGTCCAAGAAATTGGACTTCTCTAAGCCAAAATTCGCATTTAGAGAACTTCACATAAAGTTTCTCCTGCCTTAATAATTCTAGGATGCACCGAAGATGTTTCTCATGATCAGCTTGATTACGAGAATAGATAAGTATGTCGTCTATGAAGACAATGAAACACTTATCCAAATAGGTTTGCAGACTCTATTCATGAGATCCATGAATGCTGCTGGTGCATTTGTGAGCCCAAAAGGCATCACCAAAAATTCAAAATGACCATAGCGGGTCCTGAAGGCTGTTTTAGGAACATCTTCACTTCTAACCTTCAGTTGATGATATCCTGATCCTAAATCTATCTTAGAAAAATAACTAGCCCCTTGAAGTTGGTCGAATAAATCATCGATCCTGGGCAGAGGATATCTATTCTTAATGGTTAGCTTGTTTAGCTCCCGATAGTCGATGCACATTCGCATCGAACCGTCTTTCTTCTTCACAAAAAGGATAGGAGCTCCCCAAGGCGAGGAACTAGGCTGAATAAAGCCTTTCTCTAAGAGTTCGTCTAGTTGAACTCTTAGCTCATTCATTTCGGTTGGAGCTAGCCTATATGGGGCTTTTGCTACGGGTGCTGCTCCTGGTATGATATCTATTCTGAACTCCACTTGCCTATCTGGGGGTAGGTATGGTAATTCTTCAGGGAAAACATCGAGATACTCCGAGATAACTGGTAAGTCTTCAATGCTTGGTTTAGGCTCATTGATTGTTACTTGTGCCATGTAGATGACACAGCCTCTTCTCAAACACTTGGATGCCTTAAGTAACGACACTTTGTCTGGCAGTCCATAGTGTGAGTCGCCAAAGATGGTGATCATTTCACCAGATGGGGTCTTAATCTCGATGAGCTTTTTATCGCAGGCAATGCGGGCTTGGTTATGAGATAACCAATCCATGCCTAAGACAACATCAAACCCTGCCAATTTCATTGGCAAAAGAGAGATATGGATGGAATGATTCTTAATGGATATGGAACATCCATCAAGAATAGAAGAAGCAGTTTCTAAGGTTCCATCGGCAAGTTCTATCTCATAAGTCTTATCTAGAGTTCTTACGGGCAGATTTAATAGTTTACTAAACTTATGATTAACAAATGATTTATCTGCACCCGAATGAAATAACACTCTAGGAAAAATATCATTAATGGGGAAAGTACCTGTTATGACGTTATTTTCATTAACAGCTTCCTTAGCAGTTAGCCGAAAGGCGCGTGCATTCCCCTTCTTGGCCTCTGCAGGCTTCGGATTATTATTCCTTGAATTCTTAGGGCAGCTAGTTGCAATGTGACCTTTTTCATTGCAAATATAACATACAGCATCCTTAAGATCCTTACAATCTAGGGTCTTATGCCCCATTCTTTTACATATGCCACAAGGTCTAGCTTGTGGGTCAGGATTACATTGTCCCAAGTGTCTTCGGTTGCAAGTCTTACAGAATGGCATCTCAGCCGACTTGCTTTGGTTCCCTTTGAACCCGAACCTCCCTTTATTTTTCTTATTAAATCTATGGGAGTTGTCTTCCGCTCTCTTCCTTTTCAAGTCAGTTTCAGGCTAGACTGACTTTTGCGTCACTATATCAAGGGTGAGGGAGAGAGCTAGGTCAACAGCAGACCTATAGGTACTAGGCTGAGCAGCCTTTACCATGCCCTTAATCTCTGGCGCTAATCCATTTATAAAATGCGCAATGCGTTTGGATTCAGGGGTAATTAAATAGGAAACTAACCTAGATAGGGAATTGAAATCGGGAACATATTTCCGACAATCTAGGTTTTTCATGGAAAGAGACAAGAAGTCTATCTCTATTTTTTCTATCTCATGGGTTGGGCAGTAAGTTTCCTTTACAAGGTCCACAAACTTGGACCATCCCAGATTATACAGGTATACCTTACCTGTTGACCGAATCATGGCCTTCCACCATGTTAGGTCATCGCCCTTAAAGGACTGTGATACGTACTTGACCACATCCTTTTCAGCACAGCCGCTGATGTCTACTATAGTCTCCATCTCATCCAGCCACTTTAAGGCTTCTACGGCTCCTTTTCCCCATTAAAGTCTCGGGGTTTACAGGAGAAAGTATTTATAGGTACAGCCGTCTTTAGCAGAACGGGACCTATCAGCAAAGTATGCTATCCTTGGTTCACTCTTCGCATTTGAAGAGTGAACAGAGCTCTCTTTATGAGCTGAAGATGGTGGAATAGAAAGGGGTCTAGAGCGAGTGGCACTCGGCTCTCTTAGCCTTTCTATGGCTTTACTCATGGCCCTTTCCACAGCCGCATCAATGCGAGCTTGGAAATTATTATCATTTTTTGGCTATATTTTCAGCGTCTTTGACGTTCCGATGGCTACTTTGTGCCTCATTAGAATTAGCCATTCTTCAAAGCTTTGGTTCTATATACCAAATAAAATTTCTCTTAGCCCTGGTATAATAACTATATCGGCTTTTAATCATCGGATATAACAATCCTTTGCCTTCACTAGTGTGAATAACATCACCACTTTTAGGCTTAACATATCTATATCTGGCCTAGGTCTTAATAGGACCGTCATAGGCAATTTACAATTTGGACGAAGTCCATATATTATTAGACAGGGGATCGCAATGTCACAACTGTCATTTTTCATACAGACAATTATACATAGGTCATAAGCCTGTCCCTTAATGGACATATTAATTGGGCACGTTGGCCGGTCACATTGGACATAATATATATGGCACTTAGGCCTGTCACTAATGGACATATAATAGGGCACATAGGCACAATATCGCTAATGGATAATTATCATCGCACTGATGATAGTAGCCGGGATCGAATAGATCACATGGGCTTTAAAGAATAGATTTTAACCCGAAAGGGTGACACATCACTAATGGATGTTTGATTATCATCACTTTGATGATACTAGCCGGGATCACACGGATCACAAAGGCTTTTATGTCGGGATCACACAGATCACAAAGGCTATATAACCGGGATCAAATAGATCACAAAGATTATATTTTAATACATCTCTAATGGATGTTTTATCACGTAATGGTGATACTAGCCGGGACCACACAGATCACAAAGGCTATATAACCGGGATCAAATAGATCGCAAGGGTTATATATAATACATCTCTAATGGATGTTTAATCACCGCACTGGTGGTTTTAGCCGGGATTAAACAGATCACAAAGGCTATTTAGCCGGGATCACACAGATCACAAAGGCTATATAACCGGGATCAAATAGATCACAAGGGTTATATAAAATACATCTCTAATGGATGTTTAATCACCGCACTGGTGATATTAGCCGGGATTAAATAGATCATAAAGGCTATATAATCGGGATCAAATAGATCACAAGGGTTATATATAATACATCTCTAATAGATGTTTAATCACCGCACTGGTGATTTTAGCCGGGATCAAACAAATCACAAAGGCTATTTAGCCGGGATCACACAGATCACAAAGGCTATATAACCGGATCAAATAGATCACAAGGGTTATATAAAATACATCTCTAATGGATGTTTAATCACCACTGGTGATATTAGCGGGGATCAAATAGATCACAATATAACCGGAATCAAAATAGATCACAAAGGTTATATTTAATACATCTCTAATGGATGTTTTATCACCACACTGGTGATACTAGCCGGATCACACAGATCACAAAGGCCTTTAAGCCGGGACCACACAGGTCACAAAGCCTATATAACCGGGATCAAAATATATCACAAAGATTATATTTTAATACATCTCTAATGGATGTTTTATCACCGCACTGGTGATACTAGCCGGGATCACACAGATCACAAAGGCTTTTAAGCCGGGACCACACAGGTCACAAAGGCTATATAAGGTTAGGACATAGTCCATAACCTTGAAGGCTAGCGTGCTTCCTCAAGTCACACTATCAAGAGTATGCACATTACTTGAATGTTAACATAAGATGACCTTAATGGTTGATTATAAGTCCCGGTCATATTGACCTTAATGACTTTGAGGCTTGAACTTAGTCCATCACCTCTAGATAGAAGGATAACTCCCCTTAACTATCTTATATATTTGGCCAAATATGTGGTTTGAGCCACTTGGTAAATCAAAACCATTAAAATCTTTTTGGAATTATATCGCAGAGCATAAATTTCGAATAAAATCGAGACGCTCGTTTTCAAGAGGATGAATACATATATATAATTCCAAAAGTACTTCATTAAATTTTCATACGAAATTACAATACTTGAAACAAATAAATGAAACTTATTGTCCATGCAAGGACTAAAAGAAACAAAATGTCCACGCAGGGACTAAAGAAATAATGTCTGCGCAGGGACTACATATAATAGAAAAAGACTTCACTCGTCTTTCTTTCCCTTGACAAGTTTGGAGAGTTTCTTGAAGAACTTATTTGTCTTCTTCTCCGTTTTCTCCGCCTGCTGCTGCATTTCTTTCATTCTCTCTAAGGCCTCATTAATGGCCTCAAGGGGTGGCGAAGGTTGTGGTTGGGGTTGTGGTTGTGGCATAACCGGATACTGGTACCCATAAGTTGGATATCTAGTCGGTGGATTAGTAGGTGGGAAAGGAGACGGGTAAAGTGCATTGTGCATAACCGCCTACATGTATGGGTCTTGTAACCATGCTTGATAGTCTACCGACGTAGACGGATAAATAGATCATATCCAAACGTGTCTAGGTACGTGGGAATTGGGTTAGTATAACCCGTTGGTGGTGGTTGAACAACAGGTGTTGGTGTTGGTTCCACTATAGGTGGAATATTAGAGGGTCCACCCATTTGTGGGTCCTCTTGAATGGTGGGGTAAGAATTGGGCAAAGGTGGCAGCGATCCCGACCTTTGTCCGGCACGTACTGACATACGTGCTCCACGCTTCTTCCTTGGTGGCTCAGGTGGTTGTTGAGGTTGGTCCATGGGTTCCATGTGGACATCTTCTTGAATTGGGAGTGGTTGAGAGTGATGGGAAGGTGTGTAGGCAAAGGTGAATTGATTCCAGTATTGGTCCCACTCGTTATGACCTTGGTAGGGCGATCCGGTATACGAGTTTGAATCGCTCGAAATTTCAATGGGATGCACATTTGATCCCGACGGTGCCATCTCCGGGTCGGAGTCCTCGTCCATAGGATGTGGCTCGTCCAACTGATTTTGATCGGCTGGAGGCGTGTTTAAGTAATGGTTGGGGTTAAACTCTTCATGGTAGGAGTGATGAGAATGGGAATGGTGAGAATGATAGGAATGGTGTGAGTGGTAAGAATTTTGGGAATGTGAGGGCGACTGTCTACTAGAGACGGAACGTCTCGCTGGTTGCCATTGAGACGAATCTACTGATTCTTGATATGCATCTGAATTATGAGGTTGAGGAATACGCCCCGATGGTCCTCCCCTCATTGGACCATTTCCTCGTCCACTTTGTCCTTGTACACGTGGAGGCATTTTCCTGAGTAAAACAATTCAAAAACATACTAATAACTTAATAATGAAATGAGTAATCCTAGGTCAATGCCTAGACTCAGAAGTCTAAGGAATGTGCTTGTTTAAGTTTGAGACTAAACACAAAAGGCTAGTGTTTAATTCTCTCAAATGTTGGCTCTGAATCCAACCCTGTCACACCCCAGATTTCCAACCCCGAAATCCAAACATCGGTGGGCCCGGGCGGGGAGTATCGTGACAACAGTTGATAACGTCATAGTCAATAACGTGGCACAGCGGAAGGCTTGGAGTAAAATTATTATTACAAACCGAATGTTCGAAAATACAAAATAATATACAAGCTTGTAATAGAAGATCCACAGGCGGATCATAGAATGTACAAGAAAGAATACAAAACAGACTTTAGGCAGATCTAAGGAGTTACATGAATCCTCTTATTCTCTACCGAGCAGCTTCCGACTTAATTTCGTGTTGTACCTGCAGATTAGTCTTTGGAGGATACGTCAGCTTACGCTGGTAAATACACCCAACTGACTCCTTTTGAAAATATTAAAAATGATTTCAAGTGCAAACGGCACAAAATCTTTTATTATCTTAGGAAGGTTAACCATGCAATAATAATTTACATATCCCAGGCCCTTACAGGGGAAATAAGTTGAGAGTATTTATCTGAGATTGCTTTCTTCTTTTATTTTTAAATAACTCAGCCGTATACAAAATTACCGAGTGTAGATAGCTTTTACCGAGAAGGCTCTAATCTGGATTATGGCATAAACTAGCCCATTAAATAATAACGGTTGTATAAACCGAATAGTGTACATGATCATTACGTATAACGTTTGATTAAACGATGATCAGATAGAATGTAGTTTAAACCCGACAAGTACTTGACTTGTATAATGTGGGTAAACTATAAACATTCTGGATTTTGAACTTAAAATGATAAGGTTAAACCCGTTACGGTTGAATTCTGTAAAATAGTCACATATACGTAACTGTGCGCATAATAGCAATATCGGGTAACCGGATAAGTTATGGACAAGTTCTATATGCCATTATACTTTAAATAAGTTAAGATATCGGTGGATATCAACTTGTATGCCCGTTGAGGTTTTAAAACGAAATTATGCCTTATAGGGGCATTTCGGTAATTTCGTATCGTACAAAAAGAACTTAAATAAAATTTAAGTTTATGATCTTGAGTATTCTGGAAAATTAATTTATTTATGATATAATATTAGTAGGATATCAAATATATGTGTATTTTGACTTTTATGACCAAACTATACACCGAAAGGCATTTTGGACATTTACACATATTTTATAAATTATTTGGGATTCTGAGTTTATAATAAGTACCTACTGTAAATATGTTTAAAAATAAGTTCTAAATTCAGTAGGTAACAAGTCTTGGTCCACTAATATGGTTTAAAACCATACTATGCGCCGAAACGGCGTTTATGTCGTAAAGTACCGTCTTTAAGCGATGTATATGAAAACTGATGTTTGGATCAGATTAAAATGTTTAAAATATGTTAAGTAATATAACATATCGATAAGTAAGTGATTCATGTCGAAAAGATTTGATTAAAACTATTTTATAAGCCACAGGGTCTAAAACCGTCATTTATCGACATAGTTTAAAGACTTGTTTAAAAACTCAGTTTATAACTTGGTTTAATATACCAAATAATCCTACTTATGATATTACATTAGTAGAAATTCATTTTCAAGTTCATTACCATTTGAAACCTTGTTTTATGCAAAAATGGCATTTTGGTCAAAGATGGCATAATTATGGAACTTGCGCATAAACTTGGATTTTGATTATGATCATGTAATATAACCTCAGAGGCTTATGCTATATTATATTATGATCATAATGCAACTTTAGATCAGTGGGTAACTAATCTAAATCGGGTCAGAATCGAAAGTCAAAGCAGAAGTCAAACCTTGCGACTTTTGGTTGCGAACCGAGACTAGAACTGAAATTGACGAGCCGAACATGTTCATACATGTTCTAATAATTATTACCAACTTGTTTAAGTGTCAAAACAGGTTTCATAACATATATAAGATCAATTTATGATTTTTCCATAAAATGGCCTGTTTGACTTTTTAATATCATAACTTTGACCCGTCAATTGGTCTAGCAAACGTGATCTTCAGGAGGTGCCCTTTATAGGGACTAACACCTACCTTACTATGATCACTTAGCCATGTTCATTTTGAACAATGGCTGGACCATAATGGTCTTAACCGAAAGTCAAAGCGTTTTACGTAAAACGCTTGACTTTAGGCTATAGAAGCCTATAAACGAAAATGCACAAGGAAGGAACACTTACCAGTGATTCCTAGATGCAAAAGAACAATGTTGGACTGCTCCTTTTAGTTAGGAACTTCCAGAGGAGGGAGAGGAGTGAATAAGAAAGGTGCAAGTTGAAATAGTGAACTTAAGCACCTATTTATAGTTGGAGAGCTCAAAGGAGGTGAAGCCAGGTGTCTAGGGGTGTAATAAGAAGCTGACAAGTGACCCAAAACATGGAATAGCTTATTAGGAAGGCCATGGTTTCGATTTAATGGTTTTGGAGCTTTGCTTGGGCTCCAAAACAAACTTTCTGCTGCAGGTCTGTTCTCGCGGGGCGCGAGAGACACAGGCCGGGTCTCTCGCGGCCCGCGACCGTCCCTAATTCAGTTTCAAAATTTGACACTTTGACCCCTGAACTATATAAAACTTATAAAAATGATTTTTAATACTATTTTGGCACTTTTAGCCCTCCGTAGCCAATACTTAGCATACCCGGGATTATGCCCGGACATTATTGAGCTCTAGATTCGTTAAAAGGTCACTCAGAGGTATGAATTAACATGTTGACACTTTTAATCCCTTCAATATCCAACTTTCACATATTTACAGAATTGAACCCTCTCGTCCAACAAATGGCACGTATGAGAGTTAGGACTTCACAAAGGATCACTCAGAGGCTTATTACAAGCATGTTGATTCCGATGTCACTCAGAGGCTGGGCATGTTGACATATCAGTCACTCAGAGGCCAAGTTTCAAGCATGTTGACGTATCAGTCACTCAGAGGCTAATTATTTAAGCATGTTGACATAACAGTCACTCAGAGGCTATTATTTATGCATGTTGACATCGGTTCGTCACTTAGAGGCTCAACTTGAGCATGTTGATGCCTTTAGTCCTTATTGGTCTTTAATAGACTATATTAAAAATACAACACGTGTCACTATACTATTGGACACGATTTTACATGGTGTTACAGCCACTGTGTGTGTTATTTCTTTTAGCGGATGAAAAGAGACATACCGGGCCGAGATATTTGATGCATTCGTGTTGAAGTTGTGATATGGGACATTTTTCAACAAGATTCACTTCTTTCCCTTCTGTCCAACCTGATTTTTATGAAATATAAGATTAGAATATGTATATGAACTAGGTAAGATGAAGATTATATACGAATTCAGGTTATGACATGTACTTACAAGCAGTGGCGGACCTACCTTATTGGTAGGGGTAGCCTCTGTTACCCCTTGGCGCTCCGATGGTAGTGTAAATTTTTGAAAAATTTGACATTTTTTTAATTCTGTTACCCCTTTTCTATAAAACGTTACCCTACGAAGATATTCTGGATCCGCCACTGCTTACAAGTAAAAGAAGGGCACTTTGCTATGAGAATACAACCATTTATCATAATAGAAGTGAAGATTATGCCCGTAACCATGTCTTGGATCAACCTGTTTAATCAAAAATGAGTTAAATAATAATATTAGCACGCATTGTTATGAACTTTTTTTTGATGTAAAGATGTGTGTTAACTTACCGCCTGAAGCCAGTGTTCAAAGGCAAGCTTTTGTGCTTTACCATACTTCGATAAGCCTTTTACAATCTGTATAATTAAGAGCGTAACAAATATTGTTCATTCAGATAGATCAACTTTGGGTATAAAGTTTGTGAATTTTTACCATGACAGCCCTTGTTTTTGCTCTAGACCAACGAGAAATGGCGGTTTCTTGTTTATCAAGCTCCTAATATGATACCGAACTTTCGTTAAGTTCTGTAAAATCTAACAGCTTCCACCTACAAAAATGAATTGAAGTACAAATAAACAGAAACACTCCAATCTAAATGCGTTCAGTAATTGGAAAGATATTATTTGCACAGGTACCAGCTTTGTTCAACTAGAACTGCACAATCTACTAGCTTGCTTCTTGTCGGAAAGGTTTTGTAAACATTTGTCATCTTTGTGTTTGCCTCGTGTTTGGAGACACGCGTCGAAAAAATATTGGACGTAAAACAGGAGGTGTTACAACATCCCATATCTTTACATCATCATTCGGATTCTTTGACAAAAGTCGGAGATTATTGTAGATGTAAACCAAGTCTTGAGCACGACTTGCAGTCAATTTGTTCCTCCTAAGCGAGTGGTTTAAGATCTTCCAACACATTGTCGGATCTTTCGGATTCAGAGGGCATTTTGATCTTTTTATCATGTTTATCTGAAGAAACTTTACAGCCAACTGATCCTTCAGTCTTCATTTTTCTAGAATCGATAAACTGCATTGCCTATATGACCCCAATCTTTTAACTTTACCATCCTCTAAATTGACCAATTTTAAGGCCAATTTCAAATCTGTATTGGGTGCCACTGGGCACCAATATAATGAACACATGCGCTTCAAAAGGTGAGTTTAACTTTGAATAGTCTCTAAGACTTGATTTTCCTAATAACGAATTCCATTAGTTTCTAATTTAGCTGATAAAAAAATCTAGGTTATAACAGGACATGTGCAGAACCACCTATGCATTTGGTATTATAACACACCAGAAACTTTTTTATTCAATTCTACCTGGCTAGAAGTTTGCAAGCAATGAGGGCAAATTACTTAGAAGAGTCAACATCAATTTCCAATTTAAAGTAAGCAAAGAGTTCAAGCATACATTTAACTGGGGCTAAGCACATGATGCAAACAGTTATAGGAAACCCATGAAGCAAACAAGATGTTTCTGCAAAAATCTAGTCGAAAGATCAAATGTTAACACTCAAGTTTCTAACTCACTAACATAATAGAGAAGGATACCCCATTGACGCCTTTCATTGAATACCTTACAGGCATAAAACATATTTAGTGGCATCTTAACATGAGTTTACATGTTCATTTAATGATAAGGCTATAAGGTGTGGTAATCACCATTCCACGTCATCGTTACGTTATTCTACCGGATTTTTTTGTAGTGCAAAACAAAAATGACACCATATTGAAAAAAGACGAATGAGACCATATGTATTTTCTATGTCTCCATGTTATGATTTTCCTTCCTAATTTTTTAGAATCAAAAACTCTTTTAGCATTACTCACCCCTATAAAATATATATCTATCATTTTACATTATGAACTTAAGGAAAGTTTTTTCCATAAAATGTAAGAATTTAATCATGTAAAAAAAAACTGTTGAACGGACGAGACAATGGCATGGAAGTAACACATACTTATATTCCAATAGATTTACTAATAAATATCAGTAAAATTAATAAGGTGATATACTTACTAACACACAAAATGTGTTGTATATTTAGTCTAGAACAAGTAATTCAAACAATTAACAAACCTCGAATCGGAATTTAAAATTGCAAATTTTCTGATAAAACATGAATTAATCTCTAAATCCTATGAGAGCTATCAAATAAACCTATTTGCGGGTTACACACAACAATTTATCAGACCAGACAATGATCACTATTGTAGGAAATTGAATTTGATGATTTTGTGATGTAGAATAACGATCCCCATGTAACCGTCGTTCTTATTATTTTCTTGTGCGCATAGGTGTTCAATAGAACAGAAGTCTTAAGACTTCATCGTCCAAAAAATAATAGTAAAGTACTCAGTTCTTGGGGTTTACACCAAATCACAGGTTCAGCCCTTATTTGAAAAAAAATTAAAAGTCCGGTCCTTGTGGCTGTCGATTGCTCGCAATCAATTTCCTCGTAACAAAATTCGTTGGTCGGCCGTTAGTTGACCAATGAAAAGTCCAAAATACCCTCAATTATTATATACGACCTTAAAAAAATAAAAAACTTTATTCAGATAATCTTCAACCATTCACATCATGTTTAACCTCTCTCTTTGCAAAATACCTAGTTCATCACAATTCTACCATGGTTGGTGATGACCACCGCATTTTAATCACAAGATTCGCCTCATCCATTATCACCCCTTCAAAATGCTACAAGGAGGTATGTTGGACATTTGTCACTAGTAATCAAAATCATTGATGTATTGTACACTGACTTTGTCACTACTGAAGTGTCTTTGAAACATTTGACTTATGGTCTCGCATTTAGTTATTAATTTACTGAACCAATATTCTCAGTTTTCATGTGATGCGTGTAATAAACTACTATATATCAACGGCACTTGCTGCACCGTGAAGATCCGCACGACAAAGATAAGCACGTTGAAGATTTGCATCCATCAAATTGGCATTATTCAACTTGGCACTCTACGAAAGTAGAACAAATACAGAAAAACAAAAATTAATTAGATTTTTATTCTAAAACACTAAACCCAAATGTTGAAGATTTGCATTCATCCGGTTCATCTTATTCTTAAGTTTTCCGGCAAAGCCGTACACATTTAATCCTTTTTATCAATTATATATTTTTCCTGCAAATCAGTTAGAAACTAGCTTTAATTTAGTATAATACCACATCTTGGTATGAAGATGTTACAAAGGTGAGTTAGAGAGATGAGATTGTTGGATACAAGATCTGGTTCTTGAGAGTGGCAATGCAGATGGAGATGAAGATTTGCATTTGGGGTTATGGCGATGAAGATGCATTTGGAGCTATACACAACGAACAGTTGACTAACAGGAATATGAAGGAGAGACTTGATTGCGAGTAATCGATAACCACAAGGACCGGACTATTGATTTTTTTCAACTGAAGACTAAAACTATGATTTGGTGTAAACCTGATGGACCGAAATTGTACTTCAGTCAAAAATGAATTAATGGACTTTTTATCCTTATCGCCCAAAGTAATGAATTAGTGATCGCCCAAAAGTGAAGCCATAAATGGGCTGTAACAGCTTGTTGGACTTTTAACTAAAACAAATTAAAGGACTTTAAATCCAATATGACAAGAAACTATAAAACATTAAGCCGATAAATTCTTTATATAATAAACTTAAATAATATTAAGATTAAATCGAGCCCACACTCTCACATCACCCAACTAGTTTAACATCTAAAGTTATTTAAACAAGTAATCCAATACCCTAAAATACATGTCGATAACACTAAAATTACCAACAAAACAAAAAAATATGAGGCCCAAGAACTTTCAGGTTGTGGCTGTCTACTGACCTCACTGACCCTCCCATGCTTCAAAATATAAAGGTCGTTGTAGTTACACTAGTACACTGCTAAACAAGCCTCCACACACGTTAGTAAATCGCATAATAACAAGTTTGATTAATATATTAGTTCCTTTTTAGAGTAAACTAGAAAGGTACCCCGCCACGATGCGACGAGGGCTTGAAAATATTTCAACTATGGCGTCGAGTGTTAAAATGTATTTACGGATCATTTTTTTCTTCTGGAAAGTTAGATTAGGGTAATCTATAAAGTTTATTTACTAATCACAATCATTAAAACAATAAATCCGTCTTGGGTATAGATTATTGCACCATAAACCATTCTTGCCTATTTAACCTTGACGATACCATTAATTTCTGTTCCATGTAACTTCACAATTATATATGCAACTATGTTTAAATGTTTATTTCCATGGTAGATCAAAACCACCAAATCATCACAATAATAGCCACCACAACCATTACAACTGTGAACACCACAACTGTCAAAACCAAAACCACCACCATCATCAAATAACACAACCATCACCATCAACACAACCACTAAATTAAAGTCGAAAAAAAGTCAAAAAGCGGCTGAGATCCAAACATCCTCATCGCCATAATCAACAAAGCACGGCACAGTGCCACTACAGCTACAACCGGAGTTGCCATGCCAAGTAGCGGCCAACATCATCACCGGATAGAACACTCGCATGCAACAACCTTCCAAAACACTTAATCAAATAAAGACAAACAATGCGACAAACGGCAGCGCTGATAAGGCGGCCACAAAACCACCTTGGTTCTACCACAATTCCATTGTCACTCCTGATTTTATAGATGCAAATCGGATTTAAAGCCATAACAAACCCACAAAAGCTAAAAAACAACCCATATCTTACACAAACACACATTACAAGGTTCCTTAAATTCACAGTTGCTCTACCATAGAGCCGCCATGACTTCACCACCGCAGGTGATGCATGCAAATCGGTCCGTACACTCTCTATCTCTGTTGATAATCTCTATTTACACATACACATGTGTGTGTGTGTTTGTTTAGGGCTAATCTCAAACATTAGAGACAGAGGGGGGAGAAGAGATATGATGTTAGAGAGAAAAAGAGAATATCTCCATCTTGAAAACAAACAAAGCCATAAAATTTAAGAACAATACAATGTTCCACAAGTCTGCCATGGCTCTGCCACAGTACATGGTGGTCGACCACCATGCCAGTCTGTCCGCCACACTCTCTAACTCTCTCTCTCTGATCATCTCTAGTTACACGTAGATGGGTGGGTGGCAGTTGGTTATGGTGGGTGGGTGCGGGTGCCTAAGTTGTGGTGGTGGGAGATGATGATGGGTCGATGGCCGTGGTGGGTGGAGGCTGGTGGTAGATAGCAAGAAAGAGAGAGAGAGAGAGTGTGTGGTAGAGAGAGAGAGAGCACATAGTTGTAGAGATAATATTATTTGTTTTATTTTTTAAATAATATAAAATAAATGGGTAAAAAGGCTAAAATACCCTAGGGTGACTAGATTTAGCCAAAAATTTTACCGGGTTTCGGCCAAAGGACGTAATATGCAAGTTTTTGAAACATTAAGTACAAAACTTATTAATTTTAGTGTAAAAAACACCGTCTGAAAAAGGATATTAACATAAAGAATAAACATGTAATTTACTCTTGTTTTAATTACATTTCCCACCAAATTTCTGTATGGTATCACAGTTTTATCAGGATTACATGCAATGTTTCAAATTGTATGCTTTACATGTACACTATATTCTTGATGATATTTACCTAGCCTGACTTGTTTTTTAGGTAAATTATGTGATTTCACGAGTTCTGTCCGAGCTTAATTAGTAATTAGGAAAGGGTGTTGCTAAATGCACTCTCATTTTTTTGAATTTTAATTATTAAAAAAATAGAAATAAAGTTTCGATCAATTGCACAGCAAGTATTGAAGTTGGAGAACTATTACGAATATATGGGTATTTTTGAGAAAGGAGATGAGCAGAGGTGTATCGATATTCTAAGTTATATATATAGATATTAATATGTTATATAGTATGTATTATATTTATGTATATATTGGAAATTGCTTTTGGGTTTGTCTTTGATATGTTTTATCACAGTTCGACATCAAGAGTTATACAAAAAGATGTCTACATTTTCTACCAATCAGGTATTCGTTTTATTTAAAAGTTTATAAGATTGTATATTTATTTACATAATGTTTGTAGTCATATGTCCCAACTCTAATATTTGTTTATTATTAGGCATTTAAGTCTCGTGAAGAGATGATTAAATGGGTTAGTGGCCATGTTATCGTCATAAAAAATCACAAAAAAGCTAAGTGGCTATTGTAAAGTCATACGAATGTGTGAATGTGGTGGAGCGTATAGGCCCATTAAAGGTACAAGTAAAGCAGCTGGCACCAAAAAAATAAATTGTCTATTTGAATTGATCGGGGCACATACAAAGGAGAACGATTCTTGGAAGTTAAATGTGATACACGATGAACATAATCATCTACCTGCACAACATTATGGAGGGGCATGCATATGTAGAACGATTGTCATGTAATGAGTTTCAATTAGTGGCAGATTTGACGAAGAAGCATATGGCACCACGAGATATTCTCGATATAAAGAAGGAGTAGAATGAAGATAATGTCTCTATGCTTAAAACTGTATACAATGCACACAAATAAAATTCGAAAGACAACCCATAATGAATAGTCCAATGCAGGTTGTTATGTCTTATTTACATGAAAAATCTTATACTTATTATACTTCTATCAATAGTATTTCAAATGAGTTGGAATTATTATTCTTCACTCATCCGACATTGTTAGACTTATTACATGCATTGCCAGATGTGATACTTATAGATGCCACGTATAAGACAAACAAGTATAATATACTTTTTCTTGAACACTTGTGGAATTTTATTCGAACTGAACTTGTACAAGAGATGGACATTAACTCAAAAATTTGGAGGCAAATTTTTGACAAAGTTGTCACCAGAGAGTATAACCGTCTACGTCTCAACATAGATTTTCAAGCAAAAGGGATTTGCAAGCGCTGATCATTGGATGGGTATGCCCCACACTAGACTCCTCATTGCTCAAATATTTGGTGTGATTTTTCACCTTTTAAGCATCATCGACAATCAAACTTTCTTCCCGCTATTGACTGCTCCAAACCAAATTCATAGCCCTCACCAAGTGCTATCGTTTGTTCATGTTCATGGAAACCATTTCATCCATGTTAAATTAGAAGGAGACTATCTGATGCCTCTACCGAACATTTTTTAGAGTAGCAACCGAAATGACGTTGCAGTAGATTGGGAAGTTATGTATAGTTTTCGTATAAACTGGTATAAGGAGCTAAAAAAATCTTAATCTAGACCTAACTGTACAATATGTTGGTTAAACTTCAGTTGTAATTTGTTTCGGTTAAACTTTATTTGTTTTAGTTAAATCTCAACTTTAATTTGTTTTGGGTTAACCTTCATTTGTTTTTTAATGTGTTCGTTTGTTTTAAACGTAACAAACTCATCATAATCTTAATCTTATTTTTTTGAAGTATCGATTCATAAAGTTATATTTCAATTCAATTAATGATTGTATTCACTTATTTGTATTATATTTTTTTGTTATGTATATTGTTTATACATCAACAGTTCCATATATAAAGTGAGGTAAATCAAATTTAGTTGTCAAGCACATCCTATTTTTATATAAATAATAAACAACAACATGTAATATATAAAAAGTTAAAGGGTGTAACTGGGTGAAAAATTTTCCATGTCAAATCAAATTGCTAAGAACCATAAAAATCATCTGTGTGAAAAATGAAAAGAGAAAGAAACTTAAAGAAAACAAAAGAATTAATACAAAACAAACAGGGGATGAACCAAACAAGAAGAAGCCGTAATTAATTAAAAAAAACAATAATACATAAAAGTTAAAGGGTAGAATTTAAAAAATTATAAAAATGATATTTTTGGAAAGGGAGGTATAAACAGTAAAAATGAAACTGCATTTAACCACCCCTTACGAAAACACCAGTTTTTTAAAACTTTTTAAGGTTTAATTTGATTAATCAAAAAAGTAGAGAACAATCAGAACACGTATGGAAAATCAACCAAAAACACTAAAGGATAGAATGCATCTATATGATGAGGGTTTATAGAGAGAAGTAATCACAATTTGTTAGTTTAATTCTTATAAATGGAGATAATATAGTTTGATCAGCTAAGTAAAAGTTAGCTAACATTTTACAATGTAAACCTTAAACTAGTATCATATTACAATAAATCTCCTGGACCATTATTCATTTGTCATAGTGATACCATAACTATACTTCTCCCATTAACATTTTTCACGTCAAGAAATAGTAAAAGTAGGGAAGCGTAATTGTCTCCTCTCTACATCTTCCCAGGTTGCTTAAGTAATTGGCAACTGATTCCATTGTTTCAACGATTCCAGTCACCCGATATCCCTCCTTAACCAACTTTTTATCCAAAACAACCACATTTTGAAGATACAACATGTGTTTGGGTCGGTAAGGGAATGAATACGATACGGTTGGACCTCAAGCTTGCTATAAGGGTGTGGGACGCCTTCAAGATAGTGAATCAGGTTCATTAGGTTTATCGTGTACACCACCTCAATTTGTTGCGGGTTCTGATCCGGGTTCAATTTTTTTGGCTGGTGAATTGAGGGAGATACCGAAGAGAGCGATGTTGGCCTTCCCTTGCAAACCATTTGGGTAAGTAAAATGAAAATACCTCCCCTTACAATTTTGGCCATTCTAGTAGAGGTGTGAATTTCTGACACGTCCTGAAAGCACAACACGAACCTAACACAAAATTCACGGGTTTAGGTTTAGTCCAAACGGGTTCGGGTCAGTTTCAGGTTGAACCCGCGGGCCCGTTTAGCTAAACAGGTCAGGTCCGGGTCAACCTGGTCGGGTTGACAGGTTGACCCGTTTAACCCATTTATATTATATTTTATTTTTTACAATATATTTTATGTCATAAATTTATTGGGTGTGTATTTTAAGCATTATTATAACTTAAAAAGGAGAGATTGACATAATGTTTTATATTTAAAAAGCAATTTTATTATACACCTTAGAGTTTTTAATAAAATTTTAATTTTAAATATTAATTTGTGAAAAAATAAAAATTTGAAAATTCGGGTGTACGGGTTGTGTTCGGGTCAACCAGCTAATATTCGGATCGTGTTCGGGTTATGACAAGATTTTCGGGTTCGGGTCAGGTTCGAGTTCATCTAAAATTCTCAGGTTCGGGTCGTGTTGAACCCGTAAACCCGACCCATTTAGCACCCTCTACCTTTTGGTTCAATTTGGGTAAAAATGAGATAACATTCTCTATTGATGGGCTCATTTGAGTATTTTTGGCTCATTTAGGAGTGCCCCATACACCCTAACACCCTAACATGTGTAACACCCAAAATGCATATATGTGATGATTTTTAATTGTTTATTTAGAAGGTTATTAAAGTCTTAATTTTTTCGAAAAGTATTGCGAGTGAGGTAATTAACATAGTTAACTACTATGGTTATCTTAGTTGTGTTAGGATTGTGACACTATAAGTTAAAGTAAAGAAAGAATGGCCAAGTTAGTACTTGGGACATTAGTTTGACATGTCTTAAAATAAGAGGGTGAAAATGTAAAGTGGGTAAAACTTGGTGTTATAACAAAAAGTGCAGTGTGTGTATGTGTGTGTGGGTCGCAAGAAAGAGAGCAGGAGAAGGAGAACTCTTCTCCTATAACAAACAACAAGATTCAGCAAAATTGGAAGGGTTCTAGGGCAAAAATTGAATGCATGTGTTTAGTTCCTTGACCATCTAACTATCCTCATCACAAGGTAAGTTAAATTGTATGATTTGGTGATCTTGGTGATGTGGGTTGTAATCAATCCGTAAAATTATATGAAATTAAGCTTGAATGTTTGTTAGAATCACCATGTAGAAGATGATTTATACTTGAAATTAGGTTATATTGATGATTTGATGAGAAACCCACTTGTTGTAGTAATATGATGAGGTATGGTGATCATGTAGTGGCAAAATTAGTGTAATGATGATGTATGAATAAGTATGTATTAGAGTATTGTTAAACAAATTTGATATAGAATGAAGGATTATGTGAATTTGGTTGATTTGAAGATTTATGATATGAATTAGTAAGGATATGCATATAGCACTTGCACATTATGCTTTGTTAGTGGTATTCATACCAAGTGTTTGATGAAAATGCCTTGAATAAGATTTGTATGTAATAAGGATGATCTCATGTGAATGTAGTGCTAAATGGTTAAGATTAGTAGATGGTAGTTTATTAACTCGATTATGTTAAGAAAAGAATAAGAATGAAGACATGAGAGTAAAACGTGTTGATTTTAATTTATAGGAATTAAGGAGTAAGATGCGAGCCATTCCGGGTCACAAGCAAAGCACGACAAGGTAAGTTCCTATACTTACAAGTACTAGTAGTTATAATGTTTATGTTACATTTTTATGTAAATAATATAAATTTGGTTTTGTTACATGAAAATACATGGAAGTTCGATTCGTGCATACGAGTCGAATAAGGAAGAATGACATATGTATGTATTGGGAATTGGGTTCAAACCGGAATTAGAGGTTTGAAGGAATTTGACATCAAAACCGCTATAAAGTATATTTGAATGAATGTTAGTGAACGGATTATTATCATGATCGATAGAAGCTTGAATTCCATGTTAGTTAATTATGATATAACTAATTTTGTTGGTTTGGTTGTAGTAAGATCATCATGTTAGGTGGCGCCAAGCTTGGAACGAACACATCATCCGCATATCACGTTTCCGCATTTCATGTTCAAACGAGTCAAAACATTTTGTAAATTATGTTTAAAACTTATGTTAGTATGTTATTCACTAGTAAACCTTTAAGTAATCATATTTCGCTTGTAAACATTGGGTTTTTACATGTAATGAATGGCAAAACTTTTGTTAAATGTTCATAGGGTTGAAAGATGCGTTAACTTTGACCTCTTGTATGAATGGGCGTTACAAGTTGGTATCAGAGCCAAGGTTTGAGAGATTCGAGCTTGGATAGGAATGCTCGAACTCAAACCGAAAGCTCTCACAAAAGGTGTGTTCGCTCCAAGACGCAAAAGGAAGTAAGTATGCAATGATTTTAATAGTTACATGTTTAAATGGGGTTTGTTACAGGAAGAGTTGTAAAGAATTGAAAACAGAAAAGTTATTAGTAAAGGGTGTTTTTGGACTTCCACACCCCCTAAAGCCTATCTAAAAGCCCTGTTAAACTTCCGAAACACACCGTAAGGGTTATTAGGACCCGTAAAAGTATTTAATCTAGTCATGTCAAAGTGTCTTCAAATGTAAATGTGTTCGATTAGAAAGTCACGAATGCGAAATTTTATCGGATTCATTGACCATATGGTAAAAAGTATGATGCGGTCGTGAGAGACTATTAACATCTAGGATGAACGAAAGGAAAGTCACGAAAATTCAGAATGTTGGGATGAATTAAGTATGTTGAAAGAAGAATGATAAAAGTATGCGTAAGAATGAAATTTTAAATTGGATGAATAAGAAGTGGTATTGATCTAGAATGTCGTTGTAGATGTCAGACGAATATGTATGATTCTTATAAACTAACTGTATTGTAAAAGCAAGGTGAGTTTAAGTGTTTGAGGAGGATGATCTGAGGATGCAGTCTATGATGAATACCAAGCACGTAAGTAGACAGATGGACCCCAGGTACACAATATTAATATACATGCGTACTGGTGCAAAAAAAAACCCGCCTAAGGGAGGGTAAATGTTAAACCAAAGACAATGATGCTGTCTTGGTAAGGTTTTAAAGATGTTGCACAAACTGAAACCCACTTCTTCGGGCATAAGGTGATGAATACATAAAGGCATGAAGCTAGTATGTGGATTGCGCGCCTGGCAAAGTATGCAAAAAGTATATGACATTCGTAAGACCATGATAACATCACAAGTGTGTCCGGTAGAATTGGGAAGTAGGTTGACATATGGATAAAATGAGTTGTAAGACTCTTAAATGCGAAGTATTCTATGCGAATGAAAAAGTTTGAATCCGTAGGTAAGAACGGATCAAACATATAAGAAAGAAATGTACTAAGGAAAAGTTTGAATCCGTAGTTGATGTACGGATTAAACTTATAAGAATGGAACATACTAATGAAAGGTAAAATCTTTAAGCAAATACGGATCAAACATATAAAAGTCATAGGTAAGAATGAAAAGACTTGAGTCCATAAGTATCTGCGAACCAAATACCTAAGAACAAAAAGTGGAATGCATAAACAAGTGGGAATGGGTAAGAGTGAGGGAGGGAATGTGTTTTCTTCTTGTCACACCCCGGATTTCCAACCCGAAATCCATACACCGGTGGGCCCGGGTAGGGAGTATCGTGACGTCAGTTGATAATCATCATACTCAATTAAACACGGCATAGCGGAAGTCTTGGAGTAAAATTACTATTACAAACCAAAATATTCGAAATCGAAAATAATATACAGGCTCGTAATAGAAGATCCACAGGCGGATCGTAAAATGTACATAGAAAGAATACAAAACAGAGTTTAGGCAGATCTAAGGATTTACAAGATTCTCTTATCTCTTACCGAGCTGCTTCCGGCCTATTTCGTATTATACCTGTAGATTAGCCTTTGGAAGATACGTCAGCTTACGTTGGTAAATACACCCAACAGACTCATTTTGAAAACTTTAAAAATGATTTTAAGTGCAAACGGCACAAAATTTTTTATTAACTTAAGAAGGTTAACCTTGCAATGGACCATGCAATAATAATTTACCGTATCCCAAGCCCTTATAGGGAAAATAAGTCGAGAGTATTTACCTGAGCTAGTCTTCTTCTTTTTATTTTTAAATAACTCAGCCGTATACAAAAGTACCAAGTGCATATAGCATTTACCGAGAAGGCTCTAGTCTGGATTATGGCATAAGCTAGCCAATTAAATACTAACGGTCTTATAAACCGAATAGTGTACATGATCGTTACGTATAACTCTTGATTAAACAATGATCGGATAGAATGTAGTTTAAACCCGACAAGTACTTGACTTGTATAATATGGCTAAACTATAAACATTCTGGATTTTGATGCTAAATGACAAGGTTAAACCCATTATGGTTAAATTCCGTAAAATAGTTACATATACGTAACTGTGCGCATAATAGCGACATTGGGTAACCGGATAAGTCATGGACAAGTTCTATATGTCATTATACTTTAAATAAGTAAAAATATTAGTAGGATATCAACTTATATGCCCATTAAGGTTTTAAAATGAAACTATGCCTCATAAGGGCATTTTGGTAATTTCATACCATATAAAAAGAACTTGAATATAATTAATGTTATAATTATAAGTATTCTGAAAAATACTTTCTTCATGACATATATTAGTAGGATGTCAATTATATGTGTAAATTATCTTTTATGACCAAACTATGCACCGAATGGGCATTTTGGTCATTTTACACATAGTTTATAAATTATTTGGGATTCTGAGTTTATAACATGTACCTACTGTAATTATGTTTAAAATAAGTTTTGAAATCATTAGGTATCAAGTATTGGTCAATAATATGGTTTAAAACCATACTATGCGCCGAAATGGCGCTTATGTCGTAAGATGACGTTGTTAAGCGATGTTTAATGAAAACTGACCTTAGGGTCAAAATTAAAATTTTAAAATATGTTATTTTATATAACATCTCAGTAGGTAAACGATTTACCTTGAAAAGATTGATTAAAATCATTTTATGAGTCACAAGGACTAAAACCGCCATCGACATAGTTTAAGGACCTGCTTGGAAACTCAGTTTACAACTTGGTTTAACATCCCAAATAATCCTACTTATAATATTACATCAGTAGGAAACTCAATTTCAAGTTTATTATCATTAAAACCTTGTTTTGTTCAAAAAGGGCATTTTGGTCAAATATGGTATAATTATGGAACTTGCGCATAAACTTGGATTCTGATTATGATCATGTAATATAACCTCAGAGGGTTATGCTACATTATATTATGATCATAATGCAACTTTAGATCAGTAAGTAACTAATCTAAATCGGGTCAGAATCGAAAGTCAAAGCAGAAGTCAAACTTCGCGACTTTCGGTTGCGAACCGACCATAGAACTGAAATTGACGAGCCGAACATGTTTATACATGTTCTAATAATTATTACCAACTTGTGTAAGTGTCAAAACAGGTTTCATAACATATATAACATCAATTTATGATTTTTCCAAAAAATGGCATGTTTGACTTTTTAATATCATAACTTTGACCCATCAATTGGTCTAGCAAACGTGATCTTCAGGAGGTGCCCTTTATTGGGACTAACACCCACCTTATTACGATCACTTAGCCATGTTCATTTTGAACAATGGCTGGACCATAATGGTCTTAACCGAAAGTCAAAGCGTTTTTACGTAAAACACTTGACTTTTGGCTATAGAAGCCTAAAAACGAAAATGCACAAAGAAGGAACACTTACCAGTGATTCCTAGATGCAAAAGAACTATGTTGGATTGCTCCTTTTAGTTAGGAACTTCCAGAGGAGGGAGAAGAGAGAATAAGAAAGGTGCAAGTTGAAATGGTGAACTTAAGCACCTATTTATAGTTGGAGAGCTCAAAGGAGGTGAAGCCAGGTGTTTAGGGGTGTAAGAAGAAGCTTACAAGTGTCCCAAAACGTGGCATAGCAGTTTAGAGAAGCCATGGTTTCAGATTAAATGGTTTTAGAGTTTTGCTTGGAGACCAAATATACTTTATGCAGCAGAGCCTGTCTCGCGGGGCGCGAGAAACACAGGCCGGGTCTCTCGCGGCCCGCGACCGCCCCTAATTCAGTTTCAAAATTTAACACTTTGACCCCTGAACTATATAAAGCTTATAAACACCATTTTAAACACCTTTTTGGCACTTTTAGTCCTCCGTAGCCAAAACTTGGCATACGCGGGATTATGCCCGGACATTGTCTAGCTCTCGGTTCGTTAAAAGGTCACTCAGAGGTATAAATTAACATGTTGACACTTTTAATCCCTCCATTATCCAACTTTCATATATTTACAAAATTGAACCCTCTCGTCCAACAAATGGCACGTATGAGAGTTAGGACTTCACAAAGGATCACTCAGAGGCTTATTGCAAGCATGTTGATTCTGATGTCACTCAGAGGCTGGGCATGTTTACATATCAGTCACTCAGAGGCCAAGTTTCAAGCATGTTGACGTATCAGTCACTCAGAGGCTAATGATTTAAGCATGTTGACATATCAATCACTCAAAGGCTATTATTTATGCATGTTGACATCGGTTTGTCACTCAGAGGCTCAACTTGAGCATGTGGACGCCTTTAGTCCTTATTGGTCTTTAATAGACTATATTAAAATACAAGACGTGTCACTATACTATTGGACACAATTTTTACAGGGTGTTACATTTCTCCTACTAAAGTAGGTATAAATCTTGTAAATAAGTGGTGCCGATAGCCTTGTCGTGTCAGGTAAGTCACTTGACTAACCTGATGCATATATACATATGGTGCACTTACGAGCAAGCGAGGGATGGGTTGTGTAAAAAAAAGAAAGAGAATAAAATTAACCTATCTAAATATGTATTGACGGTTTGACATTGTTGTTGTCAAACGGGTTAAATGAGTAAGTGAAATGACAATATGATGGTAAGAGAGATGAAACTAAATTTCACATAAACAAAATTCCATAAGGAACATATTAAAAGTCAACTCATGAAACTTGGGGTGAATGAAGGGTTACGACTCGGAGAATGGCATAAGTATGGATGAGGAAGAAAAGTTGTTCACGAACTGCTAAAAAGGTAAAGTGGTGTATTATCAGTATGTTTGAATTGAAAATAAGTACAACACATGATCCAACACATGTATACAATAAGTAATATATGGCAGATTGACCTTGAAAAGTCAAACTACAGAAATTGGCATATAATTGATGAACTTCAAGAGAAGTACGTAAGAAACGAAGTGTGCAACGTAGTATACCAAATAAATAAGAAATTTGTGAAAGAAATATAGGTAAGTTAACATCGAATACAATGAACATCTAAATGATAATAGTATGTTAAAGAATGGTTGCGTATTGACCCGTCATAAAGGGGTCAAACAAATGAAAATGATATGTTAAGGAACGGTCAGGTATTGGCCCGTTACGAACGGGTCAAACGAATTAATGGTTTAAAAAGAATTTAGTAAGGGCTAGTATGTAAATAAGATGATTTGGAAAAATGCCATGTTTAAGGGAAAACTGAATGAAATGTGCTAACACCTAATTTGTAGATGAGTATCATCAAACTCTTGGTGAGATAAAACCCGTAGAGTTGGAGAAAATATGAACACATACGGAAGCTCATCGCATGGATGGACAAGGTCAGTCTAGTATTTGACACGCGCTCATGAAGGGGCGGGTTGAACCGGGACACGGGCCGTTATTTATGTAAGTAATAAGGTTAGTAAAGTATTTGACTTGTGAATGTTAAATAGAAAGTTATAGACAGAATAATGTTTCCATACGAACAAATGGTAACACAAGTATGACGTGGTTTGGAAGGTTTAACTATTAGAGGTCAAGAAAAGAACGGAATTCTTAGTTCAAACTCAATGTCATTAATCAATGCGTAGGCGTGTATAGTAAGTAATGTAAAAAAAAACTGACAAATCTTGGTGACCTGCATGAAATAATACGGAGTTTAACCTAGGAATGTACTTAGTACCATGTATGGTTACTAACCTAAGACGATGTTAAACTCTCAAAACAAGTACGAATGACTAAGAAGGAAATAATGGTTGGGATGTGATAACTATATCTAAGATGAAATGTCTAAGTGAAGTTAGGATGTGAGATTGTAGGAAAGACTTGACATATATGAATGAAATATGATAATGATGTAATTAGTAGTAAACTAACTTGAAGAATGTGTTATAGATGGAACTCGTACAAGAATTTAGGTTGAAATTATATGTTTTGAAAGGATTATGCTATAGGGGCTTGTATATTGTGCTTGAATGGGTGATACTCGCCATATGTTATATTGCTTACTTAAATTGCGATTAAGAAGTGAATGTGCGCTAAAAGTAAAGCATATGAACTTGCTAGGGAATGATGATGTTAATTGACTAACCTTGTATGTGGTTGTCAAATGTAAGATAATGGAGACATTAGCATGTGTAAAATTGTTTATGTGTATTATGTATGTAATTAGGTGATTACATGGTTGTATGTATTTCACTAAATGGGTATGGAATGTTTATGGTGCCATTAGCATAACTAACTACATTGATATAGACATGTGTTCCTAAGCTTGAAGTTTACATACTTGATCGTTGACTTTTCAAAAAGTCAACGAGTATGAGAATAGCATGATTAGAAATCCTAATATGATTATAAGAATAGAAGGATTGAATGATGCATGATGTATCCTTATATGTTATACTTTATGATATGTTAAATTGTGTGAATTTGGAATGATGCAATATCTGTCATGTGCTTGTGACAAATGATAAGTGAAAGTCAAATGCGAGATATGAACTTGATATGATATGTGATATATAAAATCTTGTGTGCTAACGAGAATGTGAATGTGATGACATGTAAGGATAAGCATCATGTCAAGATGATGCAAGCATGGAAGGCAAATGGGTCAAAAGAAGGTGAGGAAGCGATCACGAATATGGACGCTTAATGTAAGTGACTATCGATCTCGCTTCTTATTTTGTTTAGATAAAGTTATCTGTATTTAATTAATTGAAATCAAGAAAGGATGTACAAATAAGGAAATTGCTAGGATGAGAATGGTTGTAATGGTCGCTCGATGTCAATCCGGTGAAACCTCAAAGTAGGGGCAAATGGGTTAAAAACTTTTGGTAGAAAGATTTAGCCGAAGAACATGTGGATTGGATTGAGAATGGTATGTAATGAATTGAGAACTTGAATAATGATTTATTTCACATATTAGAATCCCCGGAACACACGGTTAGTAAGTAAAAAAAAGAATAGAACGCCTATTATAGTACGATGTTCAAAGGAAATTAAGTGATTGTGTATGCACGGGATGTAATTTAATTTGTAAATCATAGTTAAATGTAGTAAGACATCAGTGTATGTGTAGACTCGTATGTAAAAGAATCATAACCGGTGGCAATAAAAAGCCCATTCGCAACAAGGCCTTTAGACAAGTTTTTGGTCCAATGGCAACACCGGAAAGGATCGGATCTTACATGGAAACCCAAGGATGAATGCGCGAGCACTACTCGGAGTTATTCAGTATATACTTAGGTTTCGAGGACGAAACCTTCTTTAAGGGGGGTAGACTTTAACACCCCAAAATGTATATATGTGATGATTTTTAATTGTTTATTTAGAAGGTTATTAAAGTCTTAATTTTTTTGAAAAGTATTGCGAGTGCGGGTAATTAACATAGTTAACTACTATGGTTACCTTAGTTGTGTTAGGATTATGACACTATAAGTTAAAGTAAAGCAAGAATGGTCAAGTTAGTACTTGGGACATTAGTTTGACATGTCTTAAAATAAGAGGGCTGAAAATGTAAAGTGGGTAAAACTTGGTGTTATAACAAAAAGTGCAGTGTTTGTATGTGTGTGTGGGTCGCAAGAAAGAGAGTAGGAGAAGGAGAACTCTTCTCCTCCAACAAACAGCAAGATTTAGCAAAATTGGAAGGGTTCTAGGGCAAAAATTGAATGCATGTGTTTAGTTCCTTGACCATCTAACTATCCTCATCAAAAGGTAAGTTAAATTGTATGATTTGGTGATCTTGGTGATGTGGGTTGTAATCAATCCGTAAAATTATATGAAATTAAGCTTGAATGTTTGTTAGAATCACCATGTAGAAGATGATTTATACTTGAAATTAGGTTATATTGATGATTTGATGAGAAACCCACTTGTTGTAGTAATATGATGAGGTATGGTGATCATGTAGTGGCAAAATTAGTGTAATGATGATGTATGAATAAGTATGTATTAGAGTATTGTTAAACAAATTTGATATAGAATGAAGGATTATGTGAATTTGGTTGATTTGAAGATTTATGATATGAATTAGTAAGGATATGCATATAGCACTTGCACATTATGCTTTGTTAGTGGTATGCATACCAAGTGTTTGATGAAATGCCTTGAATAAGATTTGTATGCAATAAGGATGATCTCATGTGAATGTAGTGCTAAATGGTTAAGATTAGTAGATGGTAGTTTATTAACTCGATTATGTTAAGAAAAGAATGAGAATGAAGACATGAGAGTAAAACGTTTTGATTTTAATTTATAAGAATTAAGGAGTAAGATGCGAGCCATTCCGGGTCACAAGCGAAGCGCGACAAGGTAAGTTCCTATACTTACAAGTACTAGTAGTTATAATGTTTATGTTACATTTTTATGTAAAGAATATAAATTTGTTTTTGTTACATGGAAGTTCGATTCGTGCATACGAGTCGAATAAGTAAGAATGACATATGTATGTATTGGGAATTGGGTTCAAACCGGAATTAGCGGTTTGAAGGAATTTGGCATCAAAACCGCTAGAAAGTATATTTGAATGAATGTTATTGATCTGATTATTGATCGATAGAAGCTTGAATTCCATGTTAGTTAATTATGATATAACTAATTTTGTTGGTATGGTTGTAGGAAGATCATCATGTTAGGTGGCGCCAAGCTTGGAACGAACACATCATCCGCATATCACGTTTCCGCATTTCATGTTCAAACGGGTCAAAACATTTTCTAAATTATGTTTAAAACTTATGTTAGTATGTTATTCACTAGTAAACCTTTAAGTAATCATATTTCGCTTGTAAACATTGGGTTTTTACATGTTAATGAATGGCAAAACTTTTGTTAAATGTTCATAAGGTTGAAAGATGCGTTAACTTTGACCTCGTGTATGAATGGGCGTTACAACATGAATCATTGGATGGATTTGAGCATGACCAGGTAAATGAAGATGATAAACCACTAGACCAATATTCTCCACTGTCAAAAAGACTCATAAAATGTTGGGTGACATCTTGGAATTCTAAACACTTAGCATTGCTCAAAGTAGAGATGCAAAAAGCGTACCCAGAAAAAAAAACACAAAACTAATTATTTTTGTAACTTAGTATTTTATACCCGTAAACAAAGTCGACCCTATCCGTAAGGTATGTATAGGGTATACATTTTAAAGCTCAATATCATAACCAAAATATCCATAACCAGTTATACACTATACCTGATACCATTTTTTCTAATACTGAATTTTTAAAGTATATTTTTATGTTTACGTCACAATTTTAGTATTTAAGTTCTTTGAAAATACGTATTATAAAGCAAATAATTTGTATTTGTATAAATTTATGTTATACAAATTACAACCCAAATTTAATTTTTAAACCAATTTTCTGTTGTGTAAAAAAATATAAATAACACATTTTTTTTAAAACTACGTATAAATACCCGGAACATACCCTGTATGAGTACATAGGGTATGATTTTCTTTCTCCTCCATACATGTTAAAGCAACAAGAGTATGACAGGGGGAAGGTCCAGGATCAACTCCTCAGGATAGCCCTTGGTTGGAATCTGCAATCAAAGAACACCATTAGTCTTAACGTGAGAGGTGGCCTCCTGTGTGAGAATCAGCAGGGTGATCTTAAGAGTCTAAGCGAAATGAAAGGATAAGAGTTTAGAGTGAGAATGAGAAAGATCGACTTACTTTGGCTGGAACACGACTCTCCTTTTATAGGTAGAATGCTCTGCCCATGGAGCCTCATGCCAGCTGTTACCTTCTAGTCTTGGCAAGCTTATCCTTCCCTGATGTTTCTTGCAGGGTTAGCCTTGCCTCTTTGGGTATGTTTCAGGTTTGTGTGTCTCGAGGACATCTTTACGTGTTGTAGAGAGAGGTCTAATAAGTTTGACCGGTTTAGATCAAGTTCCAAGGTTGTATAGTAACCTTAGCTTCCTGTCACCAACTGTTAGTGTATCAGCTTCTCGTCGGGAGCTCCCAGGTCCCGAATTCCAGCTTCTTTCTTTTAGTTTATGTTTTTAGCATTCTTTATTATTTTCTTGCGATTGTGGTTGACTTTGCTGACTGGGATCTCTGGGTGCTCACGTCATCAGCCCCCAGTCATGAGTAGCGGTATTGTAAATAGCGGTGCTTATGACTCTAAGTCTAGGGGTTTTTGCTTCTCAATCTTTTTCTTAAAAGTCTTTAGCTGCATTTTGTTATGCTTATGTGGTGTGTTAGATAAAATGCAAGTCGTTTCTAGAGAGAGAATAGTTTGCATTTTATCGAACTAGTGAACAACAAGCATTGGGCTTTTTTGTTTTTGTGGCCACGGGCTTTTCGCCGGAAGGTATTGGTCTTCCCTTGGCCTTTTATTTTTAGTCACTTTGCAATTTTTCCATGTGCCTTTTACAATCAAAGCCCACTTGTCCATTTGTGCGCCTATGCGGCCCGAAAGTGATTGATGGGACACTACCGCAGGGTGGCCTTCGAGTACCCTAGGCTGCTAGCTGTGGTAGTTACATCCTGCCCATCCACCTATCCGAATTATTTGGGATTTGAAAATTTTGAACTTTATAACCTTTTTTAACTTCTCATTTCCCTTTTCAACTTCTCCCTTTTGCTCTGCATTCTCTCATTTATCCGACGGTTTATCCGGTGACATTTTCCGGTGGTTTACCTTTATAATCTTGGTTAGTTGTTTCTTTTTCTTCTTACTTTTGAAATGGCGTCTAATTAGCTTGTACAATTTTCAAGACTTACTGAATCAGAGATCGATTAGTTATGTGCGGATCATGGTATTGATCCTTCCCTTGAAACTCAGGTTATGGGGGAAAGGACTTCAAATCAATGTTTGTTGGGTTTTCTTGTGTTTTATACCCGAATTCTTGATCAACCAAACTTGCGGTATCCTTTTACAAACTTTTTTCTTGAAGTGTTGAAATACTATCAACTTTCTTTGGGTAAGTTAGCCCCTATTGATATTGCTCGTATAATGCATTTTGAAATCCTTTATCGTGCACTGAGTTATAAACCATCATTGCTGATGTTCCGTCATTTTTTCCGGCTTTCCCGGAATGACGATTGGTTTACTATTGAGAAAACTTAGTGCGAGTCTCTCCTTCTTTCCACAACTGTTGGTCACACTTATGCTTGGAAAAATTAGTTCTTTTTTATTTCCGATCGGTTGTTTCGTTTCACTGTTGTTCATTGTAAATTTTCTGAGGCTTTGAATGAAAAGGAGCCGGAAGTCCATGAACTTGAACAGGAGTTACTTCTCAGGCATCGTGCTTACTATATAAAGTTAAGGGCTTATCCTGATGAGCTTCTTGTTGTGTTGGGTATTAGTCAAGATTGGGTTAATTCTGGTTTTGAGCCAGCTTTTTTTGTTAATCAAAAGGGTATGTATTTTTTTATTCTCGTGTTTTGATGTATTTTCCAAATTCTCATTAGCTGTTATGTTTGTTTATTTTTACCAAGATGAGTTCTTTGGATTTTATTCTATTGAGCGATCCGTCTAGTGTATAGATTGAGTAGATGGGGAATTCCTAAAGGTGGTCCCTTCATAGTTTGTCGTACTGAGCATGTTAGAACTGCTGGGGATTTGGAGAGTGTCCCTGTCTAGCCCATCATGGATAGTTCCTTTACCAAGAAGCTACCTGGTCCGATTCGCAAATCTACAAGGGGAACTTCTTCTCCTAATGTTGTCCCCAGTCTTCTGATCCTACCTCGGTTGAGAGTGATGATGAAGGTGATGTTAGTGTAATTGCTTTTGTTACTAGGGTGAAGCTAATTAAGATGAAGGTTCCGGAAGCTTCTGAAACAGTTACGGAAGAGCTGAGGCAACAAGTGAAGCAGTTAAAGGAAGATAGGAAATGGTTGACTGAGTCTGGCATTCGCAATTTTGTGACGTACCTCCTCCATAGTCAAGAGTTTAATCTTCATCTTGCAGGTATATATTCTAAGGCAATGCCTCATGGCCGCCATATAGGTCTTCTTGCAGGAGTTGATGCTGCCTCCCGGGGGAAGCTATGGATAAGCTTCATGCCTTCAAGCCAAACTCTCTTTCTGACTGTGTGGGTGCCGTGAAGAAGATGGAGGCTATGTCTTGTCCTTACGTGGAGGCTTTGCGCTAGATGGTTGATTGTCCTATAGCTGAGCTAGAAGCTTTGGAGCCGGAGGGTCTGAACAAGGAAGTTTGTGAGTAGTTACTTTCTGTTCCTTCTGTTAAGCGAGCCTTGGTTGAGACCAGCGATGAGGAAGGTGGGGGTGATGGCCCCTCTTCAAAGAAGTTGAAGGTAACCCCGGAGCCTGAGCCGGTTTCTTCTATGTTTATTCCCATCGATGCTCCCCCTTGTCTTTTGTGAGGGGTGAGCTAGCTCCTCTTGTCACTGGTGATGATGAAGGCCTTGATGATCTAGATGGCATATATGATGACCTTCCTAGAACAAGAATCCCTTCTTTGGGGATGCTGGTGGTTCTAGCTCAGCTTGATGATCCCTTCTACTTTCTTTCATGGTTGTAATATGAACACTTTTTAGACCTTCTTTTGAAGGTGTTTGTAGTTGGTTGTGCCCTTATGAAGGTTTATTATGTATACACTATGCCAACTTTTCTATGATATGGGAGTTGCCCCATTAGGGGTGTTTAACTTCCTTTTATATTTTATACTTGTGCATTTATATTGTTTCTCTTTTTGGGATATTTTATTTTGTTACCAAACTTGTGTTTTGGCATGTGTCGTTGGGTAAATTATGTTTTAGTTTCCATTTGACGGTTGTATTTTGCAATGTCTTTATCCATCAAATTGAAACTTAGTGTTGCAGTGACCTGGCTTGAATCTTCTATAAAAGAACTCTTGCAAGTTGTTGTAGTTCTATCGCTTTTCTAGTCAACATTTCCTTTTTATTGTTGTGGTATATTGAACATAGGCTTTGTATGTTTTATATGTTTTAGCCTATGAAGTTGGATTGGTGTAAGGTGCTTACCCTCTTTCATGGACTTGTTTTTTCTTTTAATATATGGGTCCATGGAGTCGGATTGTTTTAGGGACTCACCTTTTATACACTAAGGTATTGCGCCTTGTTCCCTGTTGAGCGATATTGCCTAGGAGCTCATCCATTTTTCATGGGTAGATATAGCGTCGGATCCCATGGAGCTTTGTTTGGAGGTGCTCACCCTTAGGATAGAACAATGATAATTTTTTTTTAGCAAAAGTGCTATCTTTGTTTCCATTAAACGAATATAGCCAATAACAAGTTTGTTTTCATCATTACATTAGTCATTCAGACTATGAACTTTTTTAGGTGATTTCTGTTCAAATGTCTTGGTAGCTTCTTGCCATCAAGTGTTTCAAGTTTGTAGGAACCTCCCCTATGCACTTCACCGATAACATATGGGCCTTCCTATTTTGGGCCCATCTTTCCAATATCTCTTTGTCTACTTGCCTTGTTGTTTCTGAGTACCAAGTCACAAGGCTTGAAAGCTTCTTTCTTAACCCTTACATTGTAGTAGGCTTCTATTTTGCATCCAGGATCAAAGCAGCTTCCCTAGCTTCTTCAAGTAGGTCAAGGTTCAAAAGTATTTCTGAATCATTGCAGAAGTTATCTTTCCTTGAGCTTCTTAGTGTTTTAACTCCGATCTCAGCTGGTATCACAACTTCTAAGCCATATACGAGGTTGTTGGGGATTTTCTGGTGGCTGGTTTTTTCTAATGTACGAATGGCCCATAAAACGCTAGGGAGATCTTCCAACCATTTTTTCCATGTCTCCTTACTCGAGCTTCAACCCCTCGACGATGTTGTGATTCATTTGCTCTATTTTTCCGTTTGATTGTGGGTAACAAACATAGGTAAAGACTTGTTTGATCTGGAGGTCTTGACACCAAGTACTAAATGGTTTTTCTGCAAACTGCTTCCCATTGTCGGTCACTATCTCCCCATGTAGCATAAACCTGTACACTATTTGTTCCCAAACAAAGTTGATGACATTCTTTCCTGAGATTTTTGCTAATGGCTTGACTTCTGGCCATTTTGTGAAATAATCTACCGCTACCAAGAGGAACTTAACTTGTCCAGCTACTGTGGGGAAGGGTCCTAGTATGTCCATTCACCATTTGTAGAATGGCAAGGCAACTATGATGGAGACAACGCCATGCTTTGGGCTTGTCTTGATGGGAGCGTGTAGTTGGCATGCTTCGCATTTGTGGATAACCTCGGCTGTATCTTTTTGCATTGTGGGCTAGAAGTAGCCCATATTCATTAATTTTGCCTCGATTGTTCTTACTCTCGCGTGCGATCCACAAATGCCCTCGTTGACTTCTTTCATCAAGTAGTTGATTTGGTTTGGACCTACACAACGTAGTACTGGGGAGAGGTAACCTTTCTTGCAGAGCTTCCCTTCTTCTAGGACGTATTGCTTGGCTTTTGTCTTGATCTTGGCAGCTTCTGCCTCTTCGCGAGGGAGCTTTCCTTCTTATAGGAACCGTTGGATGGGCATCATCCTTGTGTCTTCGTTTTCTATTACCACATCTTGGATCTCAACTTCTTCAATGGATCTTGCCTTAAGTACCTCGACAAGTACTTTCTTTGTAAGGTGTGCAAATGTTAGGGAAGCTAGCTTACTCAAGGCATCGGCTTGCTTGTTCTTCGTTCTTGATACTTGAGTTAGGGAGCAAGATTCAAAGCTGCCCATCAGTTCCTTTACTTTCTCTTTGTACTTTACCATTGATGGTTCCCTTGCTGTGTATACTCCTCCCACTTGGCTTGCTACCAATCTTGAATCAGTGAAAGCATGCAGCTCCTTTACCTTCATGGTTTTGGCCAGTCGTAACCCAGTCAACAACGCGTCATAATCAGCTTCATTATTTATGCAAGGAAAGTCAAGACGAAGTACATAAGTATATTCGGTTCCGTGGGGGTCTGTGATGATGAGACCTACCCCGAAGCCCTCTTTACTAGGAGCTCCATATGAGAATAACGTCCATTTTCCTGGGATTATCATTTGGCACCCTTCTTCTTCTATCTTATTTACCTCCTTAATTATTTGCATTTTCGCCAAAAAAATCTGCTAACACTTGTCCCTTGTAAGCCTTCCTTGGTATGTACTCCATCTTGTGCTCCCCTAGTCCCATAACCCACTTAGCCAAATTCCCGAATCCTCAGGCTTTTCTAGGATGGATCTTAGTGGCTGATTGGTGATGACCTGAATTGGGTGATCTTGGAAGTACCTTCTTAGCCTTGTGGCCATGTGTACTAGTGCTAGTATCAGCTTCTCAATCGGGGAGTAATTGATTTAAGCTGCCTTTAGAGCCTCACGAAGTACACGGGTATTTGCTCCTTTCCTCTTTCCACTACAAGTACAGAGCTTATTGCTTCTTGTCCTATGGATAAATGTATTTAAGGAGCTATTAGTACACATGACTGTGAGCATAGGGCTTGTGGTTTATAAAGTAAATGAGATATTCATAATCTTTGAACCTGTCGACAGGTAGACTGTGATAGTTTCTTCTCTCATGGGTGCTGCCATGGTAGGCAGGGAAGCTATGACCTCCTTGAGTGCTATGAAGGCTGCTTTTCCCTCCCCTGTCCACATAAAGTTTTTCTTATCAGCACAGTCCTTTAATGTTTTGAAGAATGGCAAGGATCTTTCTCCTGATTTGGGGAGGAAGCGTTTGAGAGCTGCTATCTTTCCATTAAGGCTTTTGACCTCCTTTTTAGTTTTTGAGACTTAATTTTTATGACGGCAGAAACTTTGTCCGGATTTACCTTTATACTTAGCTTCCCCAACATGTGATCGAGGAACTTGCTTTCTTCAAACCCGAACACTTGTTTGGGTTTAATTTCATATTGATTGCTTTGAGGTTGTGGAATGTTTCTTTGATATCTTGGAGCATGTCTTCCTCCGTATGACTTTTTATTACAAGATCATCAACGTATGCTTCCATATTTCTCCTGATTTGTTTGGAGAAGGCTTTATCGACAAGACGTTGGTACGTTGCCCCTACATTCTTTAATCCTAAAGGCATCTTCTAGCAAAAGTAGATCCCGTTTGTCGGTGTGAAATGTTGTTTTTTCTTCATCTTCCTTCATCATCTGGATTTGGTGATATGCTTTGTAGGCATCGAGGAAGCAGTGGTATTCGAAACCCGTGAGTGAATCTACCTTCTAGTTAATTTCTGGAAATGGATAACAGTCTTTCAGGCTTGCCTTATTGAGATCCTTAAAGTCAACAAACATCCTCCAAGAACCATCAGGTTTCTTGACCATGACAGGGTTTGCTAGCCAAGAGTGATACTTTACCTCTCTTAGAATGTCAGCTTCCACTATTTTTCCACCTCCTGACAGACAGCTAAGCTTCGTTCAGGACCTAAGCTTCTCTTCTTTTGTGTGACGGTCTTGTAGGTGGGAGCTATATTTAGTGCATGCTCGGCTATTTTCTTGGTACCCCTACCATGTCTCCTGAGCACCAGGTGAACACTTTTGTGTTTCCTCGAAGGAGGTCCTTAAGCTTGTGCTTTATTGCCTCAGGGAGGTGGTTGTTGATTCTTATCTTTTGCTCCGGGTAGGAGTTATTGACACTTACTTCTTCAACCGTATTTTCACTTGCCTTACTACATTCCTCTTCTTCAATTTCCAAGGACGCAATCAGAAGAGCTTCTTGCATTGGTATTAACGATGTGGTGCCTTTATCCATTGGAATCTTCATCACTCCGTGTGCCGTAGACACTTCAACGTTAAGCGTTGCAAGCCCCGACCTTCCTATCAATAGGTTATAGTTCAAAGGGAAGCTGATGACGATGAAAGTAAGCTCCTCTGTTCTTGACAAGTCACCATCCCTGAAACATAAGTTGAGCATTAGCTTCCTGAGAGGTTGTACCTTTTCCCATGTGAAGCTTCTGAGGGATGTATCGGTGGCTTGTTGTCAAGCCTTTGTTTCACTTTTTAGTTGGCCGAAACATCTTTGGTATATGATATTGGAGGTAGCTCCTGGATCCATGTATACCCTGTCAAGGAGGGAACCTTGTATCTTAGCTTCCACGATGATGGGAAGTTCCAGCTTATCATTTGGATCAGTTAGAGGGAAGCAAATGAGCTGTTGATCCCATGGTGTGGTCCTCCTTCTTTTTCCTTCTTGATTGCTTTCCGACCATACCATGTTTATGTCGACCTCTTTCTTCCCCTCCTTTTTATCTTTTATTTCTTTCACCAAGTGAGCAGCTCCCCTGACTTGACAGCTTCCTCTACCCTTTTTCTTAACTGGTAGCAATAATTGGTGTGGTGCCCTATGTCATTATGAAAAGCTCAAATTTTCTTCCGTCTCTCTTGCTAGCGGCTTTAGACATAGGTCTGGGATGTCGAAAGTTGTACTTGACCTCCTCCATTGACAAGATCTCTTGGGGTGTTTTGGTATGGAGGGTGAAGAGGCTTCTGTTTCTGTCGTGGTTTTTGTTTGGTTGGGGAGATCTTTTTCTTTCTTCAAATCTTATTCCTTCGTAAGGTTTGAACGGTCGTCTGTCTAAGAAGGGTTGAAATTTTGACCTCTTGGACGTAGGAGGTGGCTCCTCCAGCTTCCTTGTTCTCTTTTGTTCTCTTTTCTTGGATGCATGTTTTTCCAAGGCTTCCTCATCCTTTAGGAATGATTCTGCCCTTTCGAAAGCTTCTTCCATTGCTTGGGGGTGATTTTCATGGAACCTCCTTAGGAGCTTTTTGGGCTTTATGGCATTCATGAAGGCGAATACCCTCCTCTTTTCAGTTTGGTCCACTCTACATCAAACCTTATCTTTTAAACCTTTCTATGAAGGCCCTGAGGTCTTCATGGTCTTTCTGTTGGATCTGATGCATGAAAATGGCATCCCTGGTTCACTTTTCTGAGGGGTGAAGTGGGCCAGGAAGCTTCCATGCACGTCGCTGGAGGACGTTATGCTTTGGGTAGGGAGCCCACTGAACCATAATCTAGCTGGTCCGATAAGGGTCTATATGAACATGTGGCAACATTCAACGTTATTCCAACATTCAACTGTAGCAGCAGCTCCTATGAAGACCTGGAGGTGGTCTTTGGGATCTTCCAAACCGTCATATGTCTTAACATTCGAAGGCATCTTTATCTTTGTTTGGAAGATATAATTGCCTATTTCCTTAGAGAAGCATGACAAAGAGGTCGGTTTGTTAGGCATGGAAGGTATGTCAGGATTTACAGCATACCGAGCTCTTTGTCATGCTCGGTTTCCAGTATACCGAGCTCTGGTGGCTAGGGGCAACGGTCGAAGTGCCTTTTCAAAGGTTTTCTGCGGAGGCGGGGTAGCCGCTTGAACTTGTTGGAGGAGCTGTTCGATAGTGTATTCTGGACTTCTAGGAAGGAAAAGGGGGGAGCTAGTATGATAGCTTCTGGTCTAGAGTGATTCATCAGGCATGAGATATGGATTTGGGTCAGGACTGAGTCCTGTTTGGCTAACGCATGGAGACGTGGTAGTGCACAACGAAGCATGCATATGGGAGAGTGTAACCTCCGGCTCGTCATAAGAAAGACATAGTCTAACCCATTTTGTCAGTTCTTCTCGGACGTACCCATTCAAGAGTTCCTTCAAATGTATAAAGTTACTTCTCACTCCCTCCGGAGTTATTTCCATGGTTTCAGCCGAGAAGATAACTTCACTCAGAGAAGATGGAGGAACTCGTGTAGAGGGAGGTGTCTGGAGCTGTTGTGCATCTTGTGTTACCGGTACAACATGATGTCCGTCGGTGTTGGTGGAGCATAGGCACTGCTTGAGACTTCCTTTGGATGATGATACTTTTCGACCATAAAGAAAGTGACTTAGAAACATGACTGAATTACCAGAAAAAACTGTTCTAAGTAGCGCAGCGTCATGGTGGGCGCCACTTGTTAAAGCAACAAGAGTATGGTAGGGGGGAAGGTCTAGGATCAGCTCCTCAGGATAGCTCCTTAGTAGGAATCTACAATCAAAGAATGCCGTTAGTCTTAACGCGTGAGGTGGCCTCCCGCATTTGGACTCCGGCATGAGAATTAGTAGGGTAATCTTAAGAGTCTAAGCGAAATGAAAGGATAAGAGTTTAGAGTGAGAATGAGAAAGATCGACTTACTTTGGGCTGGAACACACTCTCCTTTAATAGGCAGATTGCTCTACCCAAGGGAGCTTCACGCCAGCTGGTATCTTCTAGTCTTGGTAAGCTTATCCTTCCCTTATGTTGCTTGCAGGGTGAGCCTTGCCTCTTTGGGTATGTTTCAGGTTTGTGTGTCTTTAGGACACCTTTACGTGTTGTAGAGAGAGATCTAATTAGTTTGACCTGTTTTGTTCAAGTTCGAAGGTTGTATAGTAACCTTAGCTTCATATCACCGGCTGTTAGTGTATCAACTTCTCGTAGGGAGTTCCCAGCTTCTTTCTTTTAGTTTATGTTTTTAGCATTCTTTATTATTTTCTTGCAATTGTTGTTGACTTTGACTTTGCTGACTGGGATCCCTTGGTACCCACGTCATCAATACCCGTACCTGAATCCTACCCGGTTTCTCAATATCCGCTCATATCCAGATCAGATTTCCTACCAAGAACTCGGTATTAAAAAACCCGATTTGTGCGCCTCTAGCTCAAAGTTGATTGGCAAAATGGTTGGGGTATTGTAAGGGTGAACGGGGTGGAGCGGGGAAGTTGTGCAGGGAGATGGTTGCGCACGGGGAATGTGCCGCCAACATCAAGTTGTCGCTAAGTGAAGGAGGTGAGCGGTGACTACTCACCGCATGCGGGGAAGAGGAGGGAGATGGGGTAATGGTGGCCCCCACTCTCTTTCAACCAATCAGGCATTTTTTTAAATGGTTTGGGTGAAATCACCCCTTATGTTTTTTGTGCAAGAGTGGTTCATAAGAGGAGAATTGACATGGTACATCATGATTGGGTGGGTGGGAATTTCCCCAATCTCATGAGGGGTTCACCCCTTCACCCTAATAGTATCATTTAGGCCTAAATAAAATCCACTAACCTAATGCAGTATAATCAACAATGCCTTAAAACACATTATAAATATCAAAATTAGAAAGTTGGATGCTTTGTAGTTTGCACGTTTTAGATATACACTTAGGTAGTGTTCGTTTCATGGATTGTAATGGAATTGGGATGGAAATTCACGCAAAGATTGAAATTTGATTTGTAATTTAGGTGTGTTTGTTTCGCAAAATAGAATGGAATTTGGATGGAATTGGGATATAGATTCTCTTTCTTATGTTTTTGTTCAAATTTAATTCATTTTCTTGTTGAAACCAACAAATTAAGTAGTGAAATCAAGATTCCATTCCATTATGTGAAACAAACACTAATGTTTTGAGAAGAGATAATTGAGATCATAATCTTTTTTAACATCCAACAAAGTCTTAGCATCTAGGTATACCAATAGGCAAAAGGTCCTACGCTCGTGATCATAGACAAAGCTTATAACCCGAGCCATCATATATTATTGGGGAAACCCATCGCCGGTCTACTACCATAAAATCTCTAGCTTGCGCATGACATTTCCCCTCCTATCAATATTTAACTTCCCATCAACCAAAATGTTATGACCACATCAATCTTAATCTTAATCATTAGATTAATGCGATCAAGGTATTTATATACAGAAAAAACAAGAACTCTAAGTCGAATGGGTATTTTCATGTATAAAAACTTGAACTCCAAAAAGAAAAAGGAAAAACAAACAAAATTCTCTAGAGATTTATCTATTTGGCCTTGAGAGGATCTTGTCATGTAAGGAGCAGTTTTTGGAGAACTCTTATTCATCTGTTGACAAATGTTTCATTATCAATCTTCCTCAGATTCCATCTAATAGTAATAAGAAAAAATTAAAGAAAAAATAAGAAATTAATGAGCATTATATTCTATCAAAATATCAAATTAAGAAAATTACAAATCTTAGAAGATTTGGTTTTACCTTGACATGAGTAATATCCACACCATTTTCTTGAAGAAACGAAACAAAATATTGAAAATTTTCTCGGGTGGGACGATAATGGCCACTGTGAGGCCAGACTACCTGTTAAATATAATCACAAAACAGAATAAATAACTAGAACAACAATTAAAAATATAAAATTAATATGTTTATCTGAATTAAACTTACCTTTAAGACACCTTTCTCAGAAACTAATCTCCAGCTGCTAACGTGGCACCACCAGCCACAAAACTTGAATGTTGAAATAAACCTTTCTTTTTTATTGAACATATAAAGTTCTAGATGTGCTAAAAACAAAAATCCACTTAGAATCCTTTAATGGTTCAGTAGTTGTCCACATACTCTCCAGTTTGTTTGTATAAAAGTTTTCCATGCTTTATCACTACTTCATATTCCTTCCCCTCCACCTGTAAAATATTTATGAAGTAAAAATATGAACCAAAGGGCTTGTAAGTTTTGAAACAAGTTAACATGGGAATCACAATCGAATAAACCGGATCGATATTGAAATCCAATTTGAGATTTTTTAAATTATTTGAACTAGTGTCCATGTGGTTTGGTGGCAGGATCAACTTGCGTCCCCCAACTTTTTTTGCTGCCTGAGTCCTTATGGTTTAAAAAGTTTAACACTTAGCGTCCTTTCCGTTATCTTTCTGTCAAATGAACGCTTAATGGGTGGTGGTGAAATTACTACTATACATAATCACGAGTAAAGTATACTTTCAGTCCATGGGGTTTACACCCTATTGCAGGTTCAACCCTCAGTTGAAAAAATTCATCGGTCTAGTCCGTATGGTTGTCAATTTGATGCAATCAAGCCCCTAGTACAAACTGTCGTTCGTCAACCGATAGTCGACTTGGGCCTTAATGTCTTTTTACTTCCAAAATGAAGGGCACTATGGCAATTTCGCAATTTAGAAACCCATATAACAAATACCCCTCTGTTAAAACCCTCATTTGAACATTTATATCCTTCCATCTTCTCCAGGAAGGCGGCAACGGTAGTTGCAGATTCAACATTTTTAGCTCCAATTTTGATGTTTTTTTAACGGCAAATTTTGGATCACTGGTGGACTACTGGAGCCATCGTGTCGCCAGCGGAACCATCCGATCATATCCATCTCCACTAGGCTAGATGTCACACCATGTATTTCCAATCAAACACCGATGGGCCCGGGTAGGGAATATCGTGACGTAAGTTGATATCATCATAGTCAATTAAACAGAGCACAGCAGAAGTCTTGGAGTTTAAATTATTATTACAAACCAAATGTTCGAAGTACAAAAAATAATATACAGACGACTTGTAATGAAAGATCCACAGGCGGATCGTAAAATGTACAAAAATGTATAACAGACTTTGGGCATATCTAAGGATTTGCAAAATTCTCTTATAACCAAGCAGTTTCCAGCCTATTTCGTATTGTACATGCAGTTTAGTCTTTTGAAAATATGTCAGCTTTCGCTGGTAAATAAACCAAACTGCTAGTTTTGAAAACATTTCAAAAATTTATTTAAGTGCCGCACAAAAAATCTTTTATAACTTGGGAAAGTCAGCTTTGTAACATTGTTAACAACTTTACATGTTTGTCAATACATATGGGGCCAGTACAGAGACCGAGACATGATTAACGTACACACCACTTATGAACCTATGAAGGAGTTATCCCCAACTTGTGGGTAAAATAATTTAGCATTCGCATCTGTCAGGTGTATGCCTACATCCCGTGCTTTGGTCGTGGCCATTAACTAATGTAGTGAGCCAAGGATATCTAGGACACGGTCGTTAACCCCCAATGTCTAAGTTATCAAACAAAACTGATCAAAACGGAATATGCGGATTTACTAGCCACAATTCGGCATTCGATTGATCCCATTTCGACCAAGCGGTAATAATTTACCGTAAGCCAAGCCCATATATGGATAATAAGTCAAGAGTATTTACCTGAGCTAGTCTTGATTTAAAATGCAAGATCTAATATCTCAGCCGTATTCAAAATGAAATAAGTGCAGATAGAATTTATCGGAAGGCTCTAGTCTGGATTGTGGCATACGCTAACCAATTAAAATGCTAACGGTCTTATTTAAGTCTTAGACTTAGACCGACTAGCTTAAAGGATAAAAAACGGTACGATACGCTAGATTAAGCGATGACCGGATAGAATGTAATTTAAACCCAACAAGTACTTAAGACTTGTATAATATGGGTAAACAATTAACATTCTGGAATTTGAGATTAAAATGATAAGGTTAAACCCGTTTCGGTTAATTTTTTAATAAACTAGTTACATATACTTAACCGTATGCATATAAGCGAAATCGGGTAACCAGATGAATCATGAACAAGTTCTATATGTCATTATACTTTAAATAAGTTGTAATATCAGTAGGATATCAACTTATATGCCCGTTGAGGTTTTAAAATGAAATTACGCCTTATAAGGCGTTTTAGACCATTATATGTCGTATAAAAGGAACTTGCATGTATTATGATGTTATGATCATAAACATTCTGGAAAAAATACTTAATTTATGATATCAGTAAGAAGTCACACATAAGTGTGATTTATGGTTTAAGACCAAACTATGCACCGAAAGGGCATTTTGTCATTTAAAAAGTATAGTTTACGATATTATACTAAAATAAGTCTATGATCAGAATATCAACATCATAATATGTTAATTTCATTCATATCAGAAAGTAATTCATTTGCAAGTTTATTGTTGATTAAAACCTTGCTTTATGTAAAAAGGGGATTTTAGTCAAAATTGACATTTTAGCGGAACTTGTGCATAAACTCAGATTATGATTATAATCAAGTAATATAACTCAGAATGATATGCTACATTGTATTACGATCATAATGCAACATAAGTCAAAATTAACTAATCTAAATCGGTCAGAATGAAGTCAAAGAAGAAGTCAAGCTTCACGAGTTTCGGTTGCGAACCGACCCTAGGACTGAAATTGACGAATCAAACATGTTCCCAAACATGTTCTAATAGTTATTACCAACTTGTTTAAGTGTCAAAAACATGTTTATAACATATATAAAGTATAATATTTATAAAATCTGACACGTTTGACTTTTTAAAACATAAACTTTGACCGTCAATTGACCTAGTAAACGTGATCTAGTGTCACACCCCGACCGCAGCGGAAAAAGGTAATCGGGGCAGATTGGAATTATCATAAAGCTCATGACATTTATTAAATGCTTTCATATTCATTAAATTACAATTTAAGAACTTTACAATAAAATATTACAACATGTTCTAACTACAATCTAAAGATCTTTGTTCTCTTCTAAGGCATTTCCTATGTTTTCCTTGCTTCAACTGTTCACCTTGTACATGTGTAAAAGGTTTTTGATCAACATAAAGTTGGCGAGTGAATCCTATGGAAAACATTTGAACAAGTTTATTTAAATTGATTATGAAATATGTGCACAACCAAACATGAGTAAAAATACATGTAAACTTATTCAACAATCATTAGATATTAAATAAAGCACACATGAACAATAATGGAACATTTAGAGGCACGCGTTGCTCAACTCGTCACTCACGAGGAACTGATGGGCCTAATGAATGAATTGCATAAACATGATAATATGAATGACACAACTACAAACAATATAAACTCAATGATACACACATGAACAATAATGTATTGGTTTTGAGGCACGCGTTGTTCAACTCGTCTTCCGCGAGGAACTGATGGGCTTAATGAATGAATTTCATATAATTTGACAAAATGAAATAAGTAATCACAACAATATAAACAATCTAAGTTTAGATCACGATATGGTATGGCACAATTTTAAATAAACGAGTTAATTATTTGAGACACATGACACACCCCAAAACGTGTAATTTAAAAGGGGGAGTTGTAAGATTCACTCACAGTGGGTGCGTTCGGTTGATGATGTTGAATGCACGCGAAGTGGTTTTAACCACGAGTGAAATTAACCTAGATAAATATCATTATGGTTCGGTAAGTAAACGGATTTTATTAATCTATTTTAGTAGGATTGTTGGGTGTATTTTTGCGAGTTTAAGGCTATTTTCTAACCATAAAAATGTTATTTTTAAGTATTTTTAATTGATTTTTAATTAAAATAAATAAATAAAAATAATAAAAAATTTTGATTTTTTTGCTACAGTTGACTTTGACTTTGACCGTTGACTTGACCGTTGACCGGTTCGAATGCGAATATAAGTGCGCTGGGTGAGGCTCGAACCCGAGACCTCCCGTACGCGTGCACGCAGCTCTACCAACTGAGCTACGTGTCTAACCCGTCATATATCTGTTTTTAATTATATTTATATATTAATTAATTTAAACAGAAAATCCTTTTATTTAAAAACGAATTAATTGAATCGGACCGGTGCGCTCCACAGGTCTCGAACCCGGGACCTGTGGCTTGCGTAACACACAGTCCACCGCTGGACTGTGTGTTTAACATGTTATATAATCCAATTTTTATTATACTTAAATACAAATTAAGTGTTTTTATTTCTGATTTATTTAAAAAGGTAAATAATTGTCCGGGTCGATGCAGAAGACCGGACTCGAACTCATGACGTGCGATTTAAACATACACACAATCCACCGCTGGACTGTGTGTCTAACTTGGTTATTATTCCGGTTATTAATATACTTAACATATAACAGTGTGACTCCGGTTCGGTTAAAAAAAAATCATTTTTATTAAGGCAGCGTGTGTGGAACAAGATTCGAACTCGAGACCTTTGTGTGTTTATTGTGCACACAGTCCACCGCTGGACTGTGTGTCTAACCCGAGTTATTTCTTGATTTATATTATACTTATGAGTTACCGCAACATCGTCTTCTTCGTTGAGTTATAACCAGAAATGATGACTGACTGGTTCGAGTTTTTATTCAGGTTTCTTTAGCGTCTTATGATTAATTACAGATGAGATTAAGTAAAAAGAAAGGAAATTAGGCGTGAGGTATACCGACTAGCTTTCCTCTGTTTTCTGGCAGAACTCCGGCGACAGCAACAGGCTCCGGCGTCGGGTGTCTTGCAGCAGAGAGTCTTCAGAAAGCTTACAAAGTATGTGGGTGACTTCGGTATAAGTTCAGTGGGTTTAGTAAGGCTTAGAAGTTAAGAACTCGGTTTTCCGGCGATGAGCAGAAATATTCCGGCGAGTGAGTTTTCGCCGAGAAAGGGTGCGGTTTTGAGCGAAAATGTTTGCAGAGGTTCGAGGGGGTATTTATAGGGCAAGTCGTCGATGGATTTGGTCCGATTTCCGACTTGCTTCGTCGGTTATAAAAACTCCGGCGGTTATAACTTTGGTCGCGGACTCAGACGTCGGTTATAACCGATGTAGCGTTTATGTTTTACGTTATAACTGAAAGAAACGTTAAGTTTCGCGAGATTACCGGGATTTCCGACGACTGCAACTTTGGGCGCCGGTTTTTGAATTCGGAAAGACACGTTATCAATTAAGTGATTCCAATATTTAACAAGGAACATCAGTGGCGCAGTGGTTTAGTGCGCGTGTGTTAAGTTTGTTGCTGGACCGTGACTGACCCGGGTTCGAAACCCGGCAGAACCAAAGTATTTTTATTTTGCGATTTTTAACAGTTTTTCAAAAACTAATTATATATTCCCGTATAATAATTGATTATGTATCGTTTAAAATTATTTTGGGCATTTAATTCGCAACGAAAATTTTAACTGACTGTTCGGTTGATAAACGGAGCGGGTTTGGTAAATCCGTTTTTGACGGATGTTACAGTATCTCCTGCTTTTTAGAAATTTCGTCCCGAAATTTAAATAGTGATATATTTGACTAAAAGAATGATGGTGTTTAGTTTTGGCAGTTACATGCTTAGGAAAAGTAAGGGGTTTAAGTTTTTGTTCGAGGCGGTAATGTTCCTTGTAAGGGTTAAGTACCCTATTACAGGAATCGCTTTTTGTTGCCTACTGTAAAAGTATTGATAAACAAAATTTATTCGCTAACTATGATGTCATGCATAAGAGTTTGGATATGTTTGGAAGGGTATGGTTATATCCTAAGGCAAAACTTCCAATACTACAACCTACATGGAACATAAATAAACACAACAGCTAATATTTGAACATAAATAAACACAACAGCTAATATTTGAACATAAATAAACACAACAGCTAATATATGAATCCACATTCTGATAGCATATATGTTTGAATGGTGGAAGTTCCTCTCTCGTTTGTTATGATGGAGAGGTTAGTTTATGTAGAAATGGAACACAAATCCAATTTCTCTAAATAGCAAGATGATATAAATGTAACACAATTTCAACCAAGGCAATACTATATCCTACATGGAACTTCTCATAACCGCCTAATAATGCCTCTGATCCTTTGGCAAGAATACTTATATATAGGAAGTACCAGCGGCGTATCCACCATATTCTTGCCAAATTTTCATTGGTTTTATCCACAAATTATGATTAGTTACCAAGAACTAATAAATCCTACATAGAACTTCTCATAACCGTCTGACAATGCCTCTGATCCTTTGACAAGAATACTTATATATAGGAAGTACCAGCGGCGTATCCACCATATTCTTGTCAAATTTTCATTGGTTTTATCAGTGAATTATGATTAGTCCTATATAACTCTACAACCAATACAACAAACATAAAATACTGAAATGAAAAATATCTGTGCGATCAAGGCTCAATCAAACGGAGCCGATCGTATTGTATGTACTGAAAATGAAATTGTCTGTGTGCTCAAGGCTCAATCAAACGGAGCCGAGCGTATTGCATTTACTGAAAACGAATAACTTAATCTAAACAACTATCACACAAACATCCTATGCATGGAACCTCTCATAACCGCCTGATAATGCCTCCGATCATTTGACAAGAATACTTATATATAGGAAGTACCAGCGGCGTATCCACCATATTCTTGCCAAATTTTCATTGACTTTATCCGTAAGTTATGATTAGTTCTATGCGACTCTACAACAAACACAACAACCACAAGATACTGATAATCAAAATGTCTGTGCGATCAAGGCTCAATCAAACGGAGCCGATCGTATTGCATGTACTGAAAATGAAATTGTCTGTGCGCTCAAGGCTCAATCAAACGGAGCCGAACGTATTGCATGTACTGAAAATGAATAACTTAATCTTAAACAACAATCACACAAACAGCCTATGCATGGAACCTCTCATAACCGCCTGATAATGCCTCCGATCATTTGACAAGAATACTTATATATAGGAAGTACCAGCGGCGTATCCACCATATTCTTGTCAAATTCTCATTGACTTTATCCGCAAGTTATGATTAGTTCTATGCGACTCTACAACAAACACTACAACCACAAGATACTGATAATGAATATGTCTGTGCGATCAAGGCTCAATCAAACGGAGCCGATCGTATTGCATGTACTGAAAATGTAAAATGAACTGTGCGCTCAAGGCTCAATCAAACGGAGCCGAGCGTATTGCATGTACTGAAATGTAAAATGAACTGATCGATCAAGGCTCAATCAAACGGAGCCGATCGTTGCGGGCACGCCAGGTTCAACCGCATTATAAAATGGGGAACAGGCTCAAACCTCATAATAAAATGGGGAGCAGGCGGCCTCGGCAAATGCATATACTGAAAATAATAAACAATAATTACTCTAACAGTCTACACATGGAACCTCTCATAACCGCCAGATAATGCTTCTGATCCTTTGACAAGAATACTTATATATAGGAAGTACTAGTGGCGTATCCACCGTATTCTCATCAAAGTTTCATTGGCTTTATCCTTAAGTTATGTTTGGTTCTATGTGATAAAGAAAAACATAAAACTAAACGATAGGAGTTGAATCTGGATCTTCGGTGAAAAGGACTAGTTGGGTATCTTCGTTTGGGCCGTCATTATCTTCGACAGGATTAACGTTGATATTGAAGACTCTTCCTCTTGCTGGTGGCCTAGCGGTTGGGTTTTCTTGGTTTACTTGGTTAACTGGGTTTGATTGGGCTTGAGTGTTGATGACATTAACCAATTGAGGGCATGTGTTTCTAAGGTGTGTAGGGTCGCCATAATTGAAACAAGCTCGAACATATGGGAACATGGGGTATTGGGGTTGATGATAAGTTTGGGCCATGTTTTGAGTAGGGAAAAAGGTTTGGTTTTGAAAGGTGCGACAAACCTTGCTCAAATGACCATAGCGTCCACAAGTTGCACATAGTCGACAAGGTAAGGTAAGAGGATGGTGGTAAAAACAGTTGTTGCATTGAGGGTGAGATCCAAGATATGGTTTCTTATTTGGGTAGGTTGAGTTGGGTGCCACTTGGGTGATTGGGATAGCTTGGATGGGTATGGCGTTGATTTCGTTGGATAGCAGCGAAAAGTTGCCCGTCTCTTTTTCTCTTAGAATTGGGTTGAGAAGGGGATTCGGTTTGGGTGGAGTCGGAGGTTTCAGTCGATTCTTTGTCCTTCTTCTTCTCCTCCTTGAAGTCTTTGTTTCGGATTCGGTTCTCGGTAAGCATTGTTGCTAACTCCATTGCCGCTTCCAAAGTTGCAGGCGAGGTACTTATTACAGGGTCTTGAATCTTTGACGGAAGACCACGAATGTAGTGCTCGATCAAACGGTAGAGGGGAGTGAACATGTTGGGAACCATTTGATGTAATTCGAGGAATCTTTTGTTGTATGTGGTGTGGTCTCCTTCCTTTTGTTTCAATGAGTAAAAATTTCATCTTCAAATTTCTTGATTTCGCTCCTTGGGCAAAATCGTCTGGTCATGATTTCCTTCAATTCGTTCCAAGTTAAGGTCATAGCATCTTCAACACCTCGTTTGGCCTTCTCTGTATTCCACCAAGTAAGTGCTATCCCATATAATCGACCGGTAGCATATCGCACTTTGCGATCGTCAGGGCAATCGCAATTTAGAAAGGTGTTCTCCATTCCTTCAAACCAATGGAGGAGAGCGGTGACGCCTTCAGTCCCTTTGTATTTTGGAGGGTCGCATGATTTGAAATGCTTGTAGGTGCATTTAGTGGTATTTGAGGGAGAGTTGATAATGTTTTGGTTTTCTTGATTGACAGGATTAGCGGTGAGTGCTTGTTGAACTTGGATTACAATGTTGGGTATTACGGCAGTCATTTGTTGAGCGATTTGGGTTCATGGGTCGCATTAGGAATGAACATTCATAAAATAATTATAGAAAAATAAATCTACTACATCCAAAGGATGTCTTGGGCTTTGCTCGCCATTAGGCCCTACATGCCGCCATACTTTACCTGTGTAATCATGTGGGCCCCATGAATACCGGTTTTTCATATGGTTCGAAACGGGTTTGCCAGGTTGCATACACAAAAACCCGAAGAAAATCGAGAAATATGTATACAACGTGTGATATTCGGAATGTGTCCAGGTGTAGACACGGTGACACCTCAAAGTGGGTTAGTTCGAACGACGTTTGGTGTGGCATGCTTTGGCCTAATAGGTCCTTCGTACTCTCATCGTTGGTCCCCAGGTAGGCAAACTGGTCCGTTATATTGGATTTATACGAATGCCAACGTAGACAGGACGTTCCGACTACCGGTACTTGTACCCTTCCAGTTACTACATGCCCGTCGCAGAACTTACTTTGATGAGATTTGAAAATTGCAACAAATCTTTGGATAATGAGAGTATGAAAATAAATTGAATACATGAACATCGATATATGTATAATGAATATGTATATAAGCATGTATGTTTGACTGTAAATGTAAACAAATATGAAACAAATAAATATCACAAGTTTGTATGTAACCACCTAATCAATTAAAATTTAGGCAGACTATAGTATAGGCTCTAAGGGTCTAATAACCTATCCTATATCCCTATAGTCATGGCTCTGATACCAATCTGTCACACCCCGACCCGCAGCGGAAAAGGTGATCGGGGCATGATTGGGTTATCATCAAAGCTCATGACATTTATTATGCGTTTCATATTCATTAAATACAATTTAATGGAACTTTACAATAAATATTACAACATGTTCTAACTATCAATCTAAGCTTCTTTGTTCTCTTCTAAGGCATTTCCTATGTTTTCCTTGCTTCAACCTGTTCACCTGTATCATGTGTAAAAGGGTTTTTGGATCAACATAAAGTTGGCGAGTGAATCATATGGAAAACATTTGAACAAGTTTATTTAAATTGATTATGAAATATGTGCACAACCAAACATGAGTAAAAATAGATGTAAACTTATTCAACAATCATTAGATATTAAATAAAGCACACATGAACAATAATGGAACATTTAGAGGCACGCGTTGCTCAACTCGTCTCTCACGAGGAACTGATGGGCCTAATGAATGAATTGCATAAACATGATAATATGAATGACACAACTACAAACAATATAAACTCAATGATACACACATGAACAATAATGAATTGGTTTTGAGGCACGCGTTGTTCAACTCGTCTTCCGCGAGGAACTGATGGGCTTAATGAATGAATTTCATATAATTTGACAAAATGAAATAAGTAATCACAACAATATAAACAATCTAAGTTTAGATCACGATATGGTATGGCACAATTTTAAATAAACGAGTTAATTATTTGAGACACATGACACACCCCAAAGCGTGTAATTTAAAAGGGGGAGTTGTAAGATTCACTCACAGTGGGTGCGTTCGGTTGATGATGTTGAATGCACGCGAAGTGGTTTTAACCACGAGTGAAATTAACCTAGATAAATATCATTATTGTTCGGTAAGTAAACGGATTTTATTAATCTATTTTAGTAGGATTGTTGGGTGTATTTTTGCGAGTTTAAGGCTATTTTCTAACCATAAAAATGTTATTTTTAAGTATTTTTAATTGATTTTTAATTAAAATAAATAAATAAAAATAATAAAAAAAATTTGATTTTTTTGCTACAGTTGACTTTGACTTTGACCGTTGACTTGACCGTTGACCGGTTCGAATGCGAATATAAGTGCGCTGGGTGAGGCTCGAACCCGAGACCTCCCGTACGCGTGCACGCAGCTCTACCAACTGAGCTACGTGTCTAACCCGTCATATATCTGTTTTTAATTATATTTATATATTAATTAATTTAAACAGAAAATCCTTTTATTTAAAAACGAATTAATTGAATCGGACCGGTGCGCTCCACAGGTCTCGAACCCGGGACCTGTGGCTTGCGTAACACACAGTCCACCGCTGGACTGTGTGTTTAACATGTTATATAATCCAATTTTTATTATACTTAAATACAAATTAAGTGTTTTTATTTCTGATTTATTTAAAAAGGTAAATAATTGTCCGGGTCGATGCAGAAGACCGGACTCGAACTCGTGACGTGCGATTTAAACATACACACAATCCACCGCTGGACTGTGTGTCTAACTTGGTTATTATTCCGGTTATTAATATACTTAACATATAACAGTGTGACTCCGGTTCGGTTAACAAAAGAATCATTTTTATTAAGGCAGCGTGTGTGGAACAAGATTCGAACTCGAGACCTTTGTGTGTTTATTGTGCACACAGTCCACCGCTGGACTGTGTGTCTAACCCGAGTTATTTCTTGATTTATATTATACTTATGAGTTACCGCAACATCGTCTTTTTCGTTGAGTTATAACCAGAAATGATGACTGACTGGTTCGAGTTTTTATTCAGGTTTCTTTAGCGTCTTATGATTAATTACAGATGAGATTAAGTAAAAAGAAAGGAAATTAGGCGTGAGGTATACCGACTAGCTTTCCTCTGTTTTCCGGCAGAACTCCGGCGACAGCAACAGGCTCCGGCGTCGGGTGTCTTGCAGCAGAGAGTCTTCAGAAAGCTTACAAAGTATGTGGGTGACTTCGGTATAAGTTCAGTGGGTTTAGTAAGGCTTAGAAGTTAAGAACTCGGTTTTCCGGCGATGAGCAGAAATATTCCGGCGAGTGAGTTTTCGCCGAGAAAGGGTGCGGTTTTGAGCGAAAATGTTTGCAGAGGTTCGAGGGGGTATTTATAGGGCAAGTCGTCGATGGATTTGGTCCGATTTCCGACTTGCTTCGTCGGTTATAAAAACTCCGGCAGTTATAACTTTGGTCGCGGACTCAGACGTCGGTTATAACCGATGTAGCGTTTATGTTTTACGTTATAACTGAAAGAAACGTTAAGTTTCGCGAGATTACCGGGATTTCCGACGACTGCAACTTTGGACGCCGGTTTTTGAATTCGGAAAGACACGTTATCAATTAAGTGATTCCAACAGTGGCGCAGTGGTTTAGTGCGCGTGTGTTAAGTTTGTTGCTGGACCGTGACTGACCCGGGTTCGAAACCCGGCAGAACCAAAGTATTTTTATTTTGCGATTTTTAACAGTTTTTCAAAAACTAATTATATATTCCCGTATAATAATTGATTATGTATCGTTTAAAATTATTTTGGGCATTTAATTCGCAACGAAAATTTTAACTGACTGTTCGGTTGATAAACGGAGCGGGTTTGGTAAATCCGTTTTTGACGGATGTTACACTTAGGAGGTGCCCTTTTAAGAGATTAATACCTTCCTAATTATGATCACTTAGCCATGTTCCTTTCGAACAACGGCTGGACCATAATGGTCTTAACCGAAAGTCAAGGCATTTGTCGAAAACGCTTGACTTTTGGCTATTAAAAGTGTAACATCCGTCGAAAAACGTGTTTTCAAAACCCACTTCGTTTATTAATCGAATAATCAGTTTCAAATTTTCGTTGCTCATTTAATGCTTATTTTAATTTTAAACAATACATAACTAATAAACATTTTAGATTATGGAAATTAAAATTGTTAAAAAATAAAAATAAAGTAATTAAAAATAAAAATGGGCTGCCGGGTTTCGAACCCGGGTCAGCCAGAAGACCTAACCAAACAACACTTAACCACTCCGCCACTTGATGTCTTTGTGTAATCTAGGAAACAAATAAAACATAAGTTCACCCGTGAATCGATCTGTTTGCGCCAAAACTGAAACCGGTAATCGGTTTTCAACTTCCCAGACGTTTGAGTGATCCTGAATATCTTATTATAACCGATGCAACCATTACGACCCACGTTCTTAATCAAATTCAGTCTTTATTGTTTCGATTCATATGATTTGGGAGTTAGAAACCGAAATCTTTTACTTCCTGAATTACTCTATCAATATCATCATCTCGCGACTCAAAAACACTCACAGAACCTCTAATTCACTTTTACTCTAATTTCTGATCGTCGGAATCGCTATCTGATATCGCCGGACTTTCGACGGAAAACCGTGTCTTTCATCAAAACGGTAAATTTCTCAATTCTTTCATCTTCTATCTGTTGTTAGACTTTTACTAACTCAAACCCTTCAATCAGAATCGGTCCCAGACGACGATACCGGATAATCTGCAATCGCCGGAAAACTTCTGAAAATTTCTAAATCACGCTGTGAATCGGTATGAGCATCTAAACTCTCTCATAACTCTTGTTTAGTCATTCAATTCCACAATTAGTTAATCAAAACTGTTAATTGGTTCGCTCAGACGGAGTTCGTAAAACAGAGCCGACGACTTTGCCGGAGTTCTGAGAAAAGTCATCATTCCGGTACGCTCATTCCCAAAACCTTTCCCTATCCATTTCATTTTAATCAGTCATATGTCCGTCAATCGAATTAAACAAGAACAGTAGATTAAATCGTGGTCTGTGTTGTTAACGAAGAAGATGAAGTTTAGACTGTGTATATACTTAATATAAATCGGGTTATATCTCGGGTTAGACACACAGTCCAGCGGTGGACTGTGTGCATTTGAATCATAGAGTCCCGGGTTCGAGTCTGTCCTTGTTCCGATTCGTCACAATATTCAGACTTTTTATAAAACCCAAATATGGAAACTTCCAGTTAGTATATAAGAGAAATAAAATCAAGTGTTTTAACCAGGTTAGACACACAGTCCAGCGGTGGATTGTATGCAACGTTAAACAACAGGTCCCGGGTTCGAGACCTGTTATGCACACCGGTTCGATGTAATTAAAATCCTTTTTAAAAATAAATGAATTTTGAATAATTTAAATAGTATATAAATATAATTAAAAACAGAAATATTTCGGGTTAGACACGTAGCTCAGTTGGTAGAGCTGCGTGCACGCGTACGGGAGGTCACAAGTTCGAACCTCACTCAGTGCAAACAGATACAAGACCGAACCGGTCAACAAGTCAAAGTCAATAGTCAACGGTCAACCCAAAACGTCAACATTTTTTTATATATTTTTATGTATTTATTTAATTTAAAAATCAATTAAAAATACTTAAAAATAATGTTTTTAAAGTTAGAAAATAGCCTTAAACTCACAAAAATATATCCAAAATCCTATTAAAATTGTTAATAAAATCCACTTATTTACCGTACCTTTTCGTTATTATTTAGGTTAGCTATTCCTCGTCGATCAATCCTCTAAATTCGTGCGAACTCAACATCATCAAACGAACGCACCCAATGTAAGTGAATCTCTAGTTTTAATCACGTTTTTGGGGTGTATCATGTGTCATATTATTTATTACATTTAAACACTTGTGCATCCATCGTATCAATGATCAAATGTGTATTCAATATGTATCAACTGTTTGTGTGGTTAATGTTTATATTAAATTTATCATTTTCAGTACATACATTATCATAGGCCGCCGCTCCCCATTACCTATGAGCATGAGCCGTTCCCCATTACCTATGAGCATGAACGAGGCGTTGCCAACATACGATCGGCTCCGTTTGATTGAGCCTTGATCGCACATACATTTCATCATAGGCCGTCTGTTCCCCATTACCCATGAGCGAAACCGTTCCCCATTACCTATGAGCGTGAACGTGACGTTGCCAACATTTACATTATCATTCATGTCATATATATTCATGCAAGGTTGTTTGTTATTGTATGTTATTGTTTGTTATTGTTATTGTATGTTTATTTACGTTTGCTCCCATATGATTATTGCACAATTTTCCATAATAAATATAACAAGAAATCAATAATAAATGTTTTCTAACAAGGTTCACTCGCCAACTTTTGTTGAACCAAAAATCCCCATTTTTACACATAATACAGGTGATCCAGTTGCAGCAAGAAACATATAGGATGGCTTAGAAGAATAAATCGGTTTAGACTTTGGATTGTTTATTTAGTTACTTGTCTTTGTAATTGTATGAACTTGTTTGGAATATTGAGGATGTAATTTTGAATTTAATAAATATGAAACATATTAGTAAACATCATGAGCTTTGGTGATAACCCAATTATGCCCCGACTCTTATTCCGCTGCGGGTCGGGGTGTGACAGATTGGTATCAGAGCCAGGTTTATAGGGATATAGGATAGGTTATTAGACCCTTAGATCCTATACTATAGTTGATTAGAATTTTTAAATTATTTGTGTGTTATATGCAAAATTCATGATGTTTATATGCTTTATGTTTATTGTTACATTCAATGTTATGCAAGCATGTTCATAAGTACATATTATTATACAATGCCTATCATGAATCATATTCTCATAACATATCATATCCATGAGAGCACACACCACACAATTTCCATGACTTTTGCAACGATTTTTGTATTTTCAAATCACATCAAAGTGAGTTCTCATGGCGGGCAAGTAGTAACAGGAAGGGTACAAGTACCGGTAGCGGAACGTCCTGTCTAGGCTTGGCATTCGTATAAATCCAAAATAAACGACCAGTTTGCCTACCTGGGGACTAACGATGAGAGTACGAAGGACCTATTAGGCCAAAACATGCTATACTAAACGTCGTGTGAGCTAACCCCACTTTGAGTTGTCATTGTGTCTACACCTGGACACCCTCCGACCATACATCTCGCAAACATATTTCATGGTTTTCATTCGGGTGATGCAAGTGTTAAACCGCCAACACCAATGTGAATCCTACCAAGCCAATAGTCATGGGGGCCCACATGACTATACAGGTGATGGTATGGGGGACATTGGAGGCCCAAACATGAGCAAACCCAAGACATCCTATGGATGTAGTTGCATTATTGATGTTTATGTTATTTTTATTTTTTTAAGACACATGACACCTAAAAAAAAACTTCTTAAACTCACAATCTTCCTATGTACGTTCCTGTAGATGTCGACTAGGCAACTACGTGGAGGTAGAAGGTCAGGAAGGTCAAACGAACGCTTGGCCACTCAAATCGCAAAACAAATGGCCGCGGTGCTTCCTGACATCGTAATTCAAGTCCAACAAGCTCTCGCCGCAAATCCCAACAATCCTCCCCATCAAGAGGACCAGAACGTCGACAACCCTCCCTCCAAAAAGTGCTCTTACAAACACTTCAAGTCTTGCGATCCCCCGAAATTTGAAGGGACCGAAGGTGTCACTGCTCTCCTCCACTGGTTTGAGGAAATGGAAAACACCTTCCTCAATTGCGATTGTCCCGAGGATCGCAAGGTACGTTACGCAACCGGGAGACTATTTGGGGTAGCTCTTACCTGGTGGAATACAGAAAAAGGTAAGAGAGGAATCGAGGATGCAATGGCCTTAACGTGGGAGTAGTTAAGGGAAATCATGACGAGACGCTTCTGTCCCAGAAGCGAGATCAAAAAGTTAGAGGATGAATTTCACTCGTTGAAGCAAAAGGAGGGAGATCATACTTCCTACAACAAACGGTTTTTAGAGTTGAACCAAATGGTCCCTAACTTGTTCACCCCAGTTTACCGCTTAGTGGAACACTATATTCGAGGCCTCCCCTCGAAAATTCAAGACTCAGTTCTAAGCACTTCGCCTGTGACACTTGAAGCCGCAATGGAACTAGCTACCGAACTTACCGAAAATCGCATTCGAAACGGTAAATTCGAAGAGGAGAAAAAGAAAGCCCCCATTGAGGCTCAAACTTCAAACCATTCTGGTTCCTCTTTGAAGTTTACTGGTAAAAGGAACCGAAACACCAGAAACTTTGCTATCACACAAACAAATTTCCCGATCCCTGCTGCACCCATCACCCAAGTTGCTCCCTCACCTGCACCATATAAAAAGCCATACTCCGGCCCATACCCAAAATGCAACCGTTGCCAATACCATCACTTTCCTGATCATCCATGCCAACATTGCACCGGTTGTGGTCGCGCAGGTCACACCATCCAAACCTGTCGCGCACTTCAGCGAACGAACCGCAATCAGCCCTCAACCCAGACCCACCATCAGATAGTGGGTCAAGCCCAACAACCTTTACTCCTACCACCTGCTCAGCATGTAGCCCAATCCTACTACCAACCCAACTATCCCATGATACAACCTATGCGGGCTTGTTACAACTGTGGAGACCCAAACCACTTTAGAAACACTTGTCCACGCTTGGTGAACATCATTCATGCCTAAGCTCAAGCAAATTCGGTGAATCAAGCTAACCAAGCTCCACCACCTGCAAGAGGAAGAGCTTACAACATCAACGCCAATCCTTTTGAAAATAATAACGGCCCAAACGAATCACCCAACTAGTTTTCCTCACCAAGAATCAAGACTCAACTCCGATCGTCTAGTTTTAATGTTTTCTTTATGTTATCTCAATCTTTCCGTATCCCAGTTGTAAAATTGGGAAATTATGTATCCAAGAATTTTAATGCGAATTGATATTACAGTTTTGCTTTATACTCATTGATTTAACATTCATATCATCATACATCTCGACATATCTCAATCTCATCATTTAAAGAAGTTGGGTTGTGTCTCACTTTTACATAAACTGACCCCTTCATCATAACAAATGAGAGAGGTACTGTCATCATTCAGTCATGTATCCTTTCAGAATTGAGACTTAAGCTTTGGTTGTTGTGTTTGTTTATGTTTTAGAGTCACATAGAACTGATCATGATTTACTGATAAAGCCAACGAAAATTTGACAAGAATATGGTGGATACGTCGCTGGTACTTCCTATATATAAGTATTCTTGGCAAAGGATCAAAAGCATTACCGGGAGGTTATGAGAAGTTCCGTGTAGGTTTAAATATCGTCATGGTTGAAGTTTTTGTTTTATGATACATACCTTATCATGTCAAACGTATCAATTCCCTCAAAACTATTATGCATAAAATCATAACCGACATCAAAGATCAAATTCGAGAAGCCCAACATGTTTCAGTAACGGAAAACGACGTACGCAAGGAGCTGTCTTGTGGAGCTGAACTTAAAATCGAAACTAAATCCGATGGTATTCTGTACTGTCTAGATCGCATATGGATTCCTGACCACAATAACCTTCGTGATTTCCTTATGAATGAGGCGCACAAAACACGATATTCTATACACCCAGGAGCCGACAAGATGTATCAAGACCTTCGATACACCTACTAGTGGCCTGGAATGAAAAAGGATATTGCTGTTTTTGTTTCCAAGTGCCTTACATGTTCCAAAGTAAAAGCTGAACATCAAAGACCCTCAGGACTTCTGGTCCAACCTAAAATACCTGTATGGAAGTGGGAAAACATAACCATGGACTTCATTACCGGGTTACCTCGCACTTCTGGTGGGTATGACACTATATGGGTAATCATTGATCGTCTTACAAAATCAGCTCACTTCATTCCGATCCGCGAAGATTTCAAGAACGAGAAGTTAGCTCGTATCTACATCAGCGAGATCGTAAGCCGTCATGGTGTACCGTTAAGCATTATTTCAGATCGTGATGGTCGTTTCACTTCACGAACATGGCAAGCCGTACAAGCCGCTTTGGGTACACGATTAGACCTCAGTACCGCTTATCATCCTCAGACTGATGGACAATCTGAACGCACCATCCAAACTCTTGAAGATATGCTTCGAGCATGTGTCATAGACTTCAAGGGAAATTGGGACGCTCATCTACCATTAGTTGAATCTTTGTACAACAACAACTATCATTCAAGTATCGGCATGGCACCTTTCGAAGCTTTATATGGTCGTAAGTGCCGATCTCCAGTATGTTGGCACGAAATTGGAGAAGCTCAAATCACCGGTCCAGAATTGATTCAAGAAACCACAGACAAGATCCATCAAATTCGAAACAAATCTTCTAGCGGCACAAAGTCGTCAAAAGAGTTATGCAGACAAACGACGAAAGCCTTTGGAGTTTAACATTGGTGATCATGTACTTTTAAAAGTATCACCGTGGAAGGGAGTAGTTCGTTTTGGCCAGAAGGGCAAGCTAGCACCACGCAACGTAGGACCTTTCAAGATACTCGAAAGAGTAGGACCTGTAGCATACAAGCTTGATCTACCAGAAGAACTCAACAGAATTCACCCCACATTCCACGTATCAAACTTAAAGAAGTGTCTCGCCGATGAAAACCTCCATATTCCCCTGGAAGATATTCAGATCGATGAATCTATGCACTTCATTGAAAGACCAGTAGAGATCATGGACTTCGGAGAAAAACGTTTAAGACGGAGTCGTATTCCAATTGTTAGGGTACGCTGGGAGTCGAAACGGGGACCTGAGTTTACTTGGAAATGTGAAGACTCAATGCGCGAAAAATACCCGCATCTTTTTCCTGTTACCACTACTACTTAAATTTCGGGACGAAATTACTAAAAGTTGGGGATACTGTAACATCCGTCAAAAAACGGGTTTTCAAAACCCACTTCGTTTATTAATCGAATAATCAGTTTCAAATTTTTGTTGCTCATTTAATGCTTATTTTAATTTTAAACAATACATAACTAATAAATATTTTAGATTATGGAAATTAAAATTGTTAAAAAATAAAAATAAAGTAATTAAAAATAAAAATGGGCTGCCGGGTTTCGAACCCGGGTCAGCCGGAAGACCTAACCAAACAACACTTAACCACTCCGCCACTTGATGTCTTTGTGTAATTTAGGAAACAAATAAAACATAAGTTCACCCGTGAATCGATCTGTTTGCGCCAAAACTGAAACCGGTAATCGGTTTTCAACTTCCTAGACGTTTGAGTGATCCTGAATATCTGATTATAACCGATGCAACCATTACGACCCACGTTCTTAATCAAATTCAGTCTTTATTGTTTCGATTCATATGATTTGGGAGTTAGAAACCGAAATCTTTTACTTCCTGAATTACTCTATCAATATCATCATCTCGCGACTCAAAAACACTCACAGAACCTCTAATTTCTGATCGTCGGAATCGCTATCTGATATCGCCGGACTTTCGCCGGAAAACCGTGTCTTTCATCAAAACGGTAAATTTCTCAATTCTTTCATCTTCTATCTGTTGTTAGACTTTTACTAACTCAAACCCTTCAATCAGAATCGATCCCAGACGACGACACCGGATAATCTGCAATCGCCGGAAAACTTCTGAAAATTTCTAAATCACGCTGTGAATCGGTATGAGCATTTAAACTCTCTGATAACTCTTGTTTAGTCATTCAATTCCACAACTAGTTAATCAAAACTGTTAATTGGTCCGCTCAGACGGATTTCATAAAACAGAGCCGACGACTTTGCCGGAGTTCTGAGAAAAGTCATCATTCCGGTACGCTCATTCCCAAAACCTTTCCCTATCCATTTCATTTTAATCAGTCATATGTCCGTCAATCGAATTAACAAGAACAGTAGATTAAATCGTGGTCTGTGTTGTTATCGAAGAAGATGAAGTTTAGACTGTGTATATACTTAATATAAATCGGGTTATATCTCGGGTTAGACACACAGTCCTGGACTGTGTGCATTTGAATCATAGAGTCCCGGGTTCGAGTCTGTCCTTGTTCCGATTCGTCACAATATTCAGACTTTTTATAAAACCCAAATATGGAAACTTCCAGTTAGTATATAAGAGAAATAAAATCAAGTGTTTTAACCAGGTTAGACACACAGTCCAGCGGTGGACTGTGTGCAACGTTAAACAACAGGTCCCGGGTTCGAGACCTGTTATGCACACCGGTTCGATGTAATTAAAATCCTTTTTAAAAATAAATGAATTTTGAATAATTTAAATAGTATATAAATATAATTAAAAACAGAAATATTTCGGGTTAGACACGTAACTCAGTTGGTAGAGCTGCGTGCACGCGTACGGGAGGTCACAAGTTCGAACCTCACTCAGTGCAAACAGATACAAGACCGAACCGGTCAACAAGTCAAAGTCAATAGTCAACGGTCAACCCAAAAAGTCAACATTTTTTTATATATTTTTATTAATTTATTTAATTTAGAAATCAATTAAAAATACTTAAAAATAATGTTTTTAAAGTTAGAAAATAGCTTTAAACTCACAAAAATATATCCAAAAATCCTATTAAAACTGTTAATAAAATCCACTTATTTACCGTACCTTTTCGTTATTATTTAGGTTAGCTATTCCTTGTCGATCAATCCTCTAAACTCGTGCGAATTCAACATCATCAAACGAACGCACCCAATGTGAGTGAATCTCTACAAATTCCCCGTTTTAATCACGTTTTTCGGGTCTATCATGTGTCATATTATTTATTACATTTAAATACTTGTGCATCCATCGTATCAATGATCAAATGTGTATTCAATATGTATCAATTGTTTGTGTGGTTAATGTTTAGATTAAATTTATCATTTTCAGTACATACATTATCATAGGCCGCCGCTCCCCATTACCTATGAGCGTGAGCCGTTCCCCATTACCTATGAGCGTGAACGAGGCGTTGCCAACATACGATCGGCTCCGTTTGATTGAGCCTTGATCGCACATACATTTCATCATAGGCCGTCTGTTCCCCATTACCTATGAGCGGAACCGTTCCCCATTACCTATGAGCGTGAACGTGACGTTGCCAACATTTACATTATCATTCATGTCATATATATTCATGCAAGGTTGTTTGTTATTGTATGTTATTGTTTGTTATTGTTATTTTTATTGTATGTTTATTTACGTTTGCTCACATATGATTATTGCACAATTTTCCATAATAAATATAACAAAAAATCAATAATAAATGTTTTCTAACAAGGTTCACTCGCCAACTTTTGTTGACCCAAAAATCCCCATTTTTACACATGATACAGGTGATCCAGTTGCAGCAAGAAACATATAGGACGGCTTAGAAGAATAAATCGGTTTAGACTTTGGATTGTTTATTTATTTACTTGTCTTTGTAATTGTATAAACTTCTTTGGAATATTGAGGATGTAATTTTGAATTAATAAATATGAGACATATTAGTAAACATCATGAGATTTGGTGATAACCCAATTATGCCCCGACTCTTATTCCGCTACGGGTCGAGGTGTGACAAAAATCCTATAAAAACAAAAGAGCAGAGATGGAACACTTACAAATGATCCAAGGGAAACTTAGAACTCAAAGGGAAGCTCCTAAATGGTCAGGAACTTCCAAGAGTATAATAGAGAGGAGAAAGAGTGAATGAGCAAGGAAATGAGATGAACTAAGTGGCTATTTATAGTGCAAGAAGGTGTGTGAAGATGAATCCAGGTGTTAGAAGTGCTGTAGGATCTTCACAAGTGTCTAGAAAGGTGTCAAGAGCTGCAAGAGTGTGGCATTTTGCAGGAGAGGTGGCATCTTGACAGAATTTTGGGGTTTTGACACTTTTAGTCCCTAAAAAACAGTTTTGTGGATTGTCATGAATTGTCCCATGACTTATATTCAACGACATAATGATACAACTTGGTCTTTTCGTTCAACACGAGATGTATTGAAGAAGAGTATGAATAACCTAAAGTCAACGGGTGTCATACTAGGTGTTTTTATGACTTATAATTGCTTACAAGCTTAAACATGAAAGATATGAATACTTTGGTTTCATGGTTTAAATTACCCAAACTACTAAGGTTAGATGTTCAGTGAAGGAGCGGAATACTCAAGGATGGTAAATCAAGAGATATCTTGTCAATCGGAAGTTGTTCGGGTCGAGAAACAACTTGTTTAAATAAGAAACAAGAAAATAATAAAGTCTAGGGGCCTTTACTGAAAGACAAAATGATGAAAATAAAGGATATCAGAAGCTCGCAGTAGGCTACGGTCGCTAGACCGTAGCTTTCGGTCAGTATAAAATCAATACAGCATGTCCAAACCGTAGGTTACAGTTAGTTTTATGAATTTTTGAGATTTTTGAACATGTTTGAGTGGCTAACTCATCGAGGTATGATCCGAGGGCATGTACACGTGTCGGTATATTACTGAACACGATTTTACGAGGTGTTACATCCTCACCCCATTAGATATGTGGAACATATCATGGATTCCACTGAGCTCCTCAGACAGCTTGAGCTTCTAAGCTACAGAACCGGCACATTCGATTACCTCGAATGGTCCAATATATCTCGGGCTCAACTTGCCCTTCTTTCCGAAGCGCATCACACCTTTCCAGGGTGATACATTTAATAATACTTTGTCCCCTATTTGGAACTTAAGAGGTTTTCGCCTCTTGTCTGCATAACTTTTATGCCTATCACGAGCAGCTTTGAGACGATCACGGATTTGTATTATCTTATCCGTGGTCTCTAGGACAATCTCAGGTCCTGACAGTTGGGCTTCCCCAACTTCAGCCCAACAAACAGGCGTTCTACATTTTCTCCCATACAAGGCTTCAAAAGAAGCAGCCTTGATGCTTGTGTGATAACTATCATTATAGGAGAATTCTATTAGGGGTAAGTGGTCATCCCAACTTCTATCTAAATTAATCACGCACGCTCTAAGCATGTCTTCCAAAGTCCGAATAGTACGCTCACTCTGTCCATCCGTCTGAGGGTGGTAAGCCGTACTAAAGTTTAATCTTGTGCCTTAAGATTGTTGGAAACTTTCCAAAAGTGAGATGTATATATAGTATCTCTATCAGATACAATAGATATCGGCACACCATGTAGGGACACAATCTTGTCCACATATAGCTTTGCCAACTTATCAGAATTGTAAGTCTCTTTAATTGGCAAGAAATGTTCTGACTTAGTCAACATGTCCACAATGACCCAAATTGTGTCATTACCACGTTTGGTCTTAGGTAACTTGGTACTTAAAACCATAGTTACCATTTTCCATTTCCAAGTGGGAATCTCAAGCTGTTGTAGAAGTCCCGACGGTTTCTGATGTTCAGCATTAACTTGCGAACATGTCAGACACTTAGCTACATAAGTGGCTATGGATTTCTTCAAACCGATCCACCAATAATTCTTTTTCAAATCTTGATACATCTTGTCACCACCCGGGTGAATTGAGTATCTTGAATTATGTGTTTCTTAGAGGATTAGATCCCTAAGTCCTCCAAAGATAGGAACCCAGATTCGGCCATTAAATCTAAGGATTCCATCTTTATCAGGCACTAACGGATCAACAATTCCGCCTAATCCTTCATTAGGAATATTATCCTTTAATAGGGCTTGCTTTTGTGTATCTAATAATTTCTCATTCAAGCTATTTCTGAGCTCAATGCTCTTGGAGTTAATCCTTATAGGCTTAACCCTTTCCTTACGACTTAAGGCGTCAGCAACGACATTTGCGTTGCCGGGATGATAGCGAATTTCGCAATCATAATCATTAAGGATTTCCATCCGGCGTTGTCGCATGTTCAAATCCTTTTGATTGAACAAATGTTGGAGACTCTTATGGTCAGTGAATATAATACACTTTGTGCCATATAAGTAATGTCTCCACACCTTAAGTGCAAATACAATAGCACCCAGTTACAAACCATGGGTGGTGTAATTTCTTTCGTGCACCTTTAATTGTCGTGATGCATAAGCAATTACTTTGCCTTTTTGCATTAGCACACAGCCCATGCCAGTGTGCGAGGCATCACAATAAACGACAAAATCCTCAATACCCTTAGGTAGAGATAACACATGAGCATTGCTCAACTTATGTTTTAGAATTTCAAAAGAATTTTGTTGTTTTGGACCCCAGTCAAACTTGACATTCTTACGGGTCAATGTAGTTAAAGGAGTGGCTATCGTCGAAAAGTTCTCAATGAACCTCGTATAATAACCGGCCAATCCTAAGAAACTACGAATCTCCGATGGAGTTTTGGGTACTTTCCAATTCATTATGGCTGCAAACCTAGCGGGATCCACTTGGATACCACGCTCACTTACAACATGTCCAAGAAACTGGAGCTCTCTAAGCTAAAACTAGCATTTAGAGAGCTTAGCATAAAGTTTCTCTTGTCTTAGCAATTCTAGGTACACCAAAGATGTTTCTCGTGATCAACTTGATTACGAGAGTAGATAAGTATATCGTCTATGAAGACAATGAAAAACCTATCTAGATACGACTGGTAGAGTCTATTCATGAGATCCATGAATGCTGCAGGTGCATTTGTGAGCCTAAAAGGCATCACTAGGAATTCATAATGACCATAACGGGTCCTGAAGGCAGTCTTGGAAACATCCTCACTTCTAACCTTCAGTTGATGGTATCCTGATCTCAAATCGATCTTAGAGAAGTAACTAGCCCCTTGAAGTTGGTCGAACAAGTCGTCGATCTAGGGCAGAGGATAACGGTTCTTGGTTGTCATCTTGTTTAGCTCGTGGTATTCAATGCACATCCGCATTGAACCATCCTTTTTCTTACCAAAAAGGATAGGCGCTTAACAAGGTGAGGAACTAGGCTGAATGAATTCTTTTTCTAAAACTTCATTTAATTGTATTCTTAATTCCTTCATCTCTATCGGTGCTAGCCGATATGGAGCTCTAGAAATAGGTGCTGCTTCTGGTAGGATGTCAATCCTAAACTCTACTTGCCTATCTGGAGGTAGACCTGGTAATTCTTCAGGGTAAACATCGGGATATTCTGAGATAACTGAAAGGTCTTCAATATTTGGTTTTGGCTCGTTTATAGTTACTTGTGCCATGTAAATGACACAACCTTTCCCTAGACACTTGGATGCCTTAAACAATGACCCTTTGTCTTGCAATCCATAGTGTGAATCTCCAATAATGGTGAGCATTTCACCATATGGGGTTTTGATTTCGATGAGTTTCTTATCCCAGGCAATGGGGGCTTGGTTGTGGGATAACCAATCCATGCCTAAGACTACGTCGAACCCCGCCAATTCCATTGGCATAAAAGAAATAGGAATTGAATGATTCTTAATGGGTATAAATCATCCATCAAAAATAGAAAACGCTGTTTCTAAGGTTCCGTCAGCAAGTTCTACTTCATAAGTTATGTCTAGGGTTCTTATGAGTAAGTTTAATAGTTTGTTTAACTTATAGTCCACAAATGACTTATCCGCACCCGAATAAAAAGAACTCTAGCATATACGTCACTAATGAGGAATGTACATGTTATGACATTGTTGTCATTAACAGCATCTCTAGCATTCATCTGAAAGGCATGAGCATTTCCTTTCTTAGCCTCTCCAGGCTTTGTATCGTTACTTCTGGGGTTCTTAGGGCAATTAGGCTTATTATGCCCTTTCTCATTACAACCATTGTAACATTTGTCGAAAACGGGTTTTTCCAAACCCGCTCCATTTGTAATCGAATATCAAGTTATAAATGTTCGTTGCCTATTTATGCTTATTTTAATTTTTAATGATGCATAATTAATAAACAAACTAAACCATAAAAGTTATAATTGATAAAAAGTATAAATAAAGTGATTAAAAATAAAATGGGGCTGCCGGGACTCGATCCCGGGTCAGCCGGGTTGTAACTCCAAAGACTTAACACTCACACGCATAACCACTCCACCACTTGTTTGTTTTCTGTCATCTATGGGAAACAAATAAACCTTATAGACAAACGTAAATCAACCGGTTACGCCAACTGTAACTGAAATCGGTTATCAAACACTCAAAGACGATCTGGATACTCGCGATTCGATGAGTATAACCGATATACCGATAATTCCAATCAATTTTGCTTTGAATGAAACTTGAATTCGGAAGTGAATCGGTTTAATAACCGAAAACTTTCAATTCTTGGATTACTTCAATCTTTGTCCTCTCTCGCGACTCAAAATACTCTGCAAGACCTCCAATTACATTTCCGCACACTTTACAGTCCATCGGAGAAGTTTATTTTACTCGCCGGAAAATTCTGCAAGTCCGCCGGAAAACCGTATTCTTCACCAAAAGGGTAAGTCTTTCAATACCGTCGTAGTCTATCAATTGTTAAGCTATTTCTAACTCGAACCTTTCAATTGAAATCAAATTCAGACGCTGCTATCGGATAATTCCAGCTCGCCGGAAAATTTCTGGAAATCTTTATTTTCATCTGTGAATCGGTAAGGACATTCAAACACTCTGTTAACGTTTGTTTATCACTTCAATTCCACGATTAGCTAATCAAAACGGTTAATTGTCTTGCTCAGTTGAAGTTCATAAAAACAGAGACCGACGCCTTGCCGGAATTCTGAAATAAATCGTTCACCGGTATGTTTACTTCTAATTATCGTCTCTGCCATTTCATATTAGTCTGTACAATGTTTATCAATCGAATTAAACAAGATATAATGGTGTAATCTACTGCCTGTAAAAACTAACGAAGAAGATGAATGGTGATAACATTATAAGGATAATTAAAATTGGTATTTTGAACGGGTTAGACACACAGTCCAGCGGTGGACTGTGTGCGAACAAAAACACGCATACGTCCCGAGTTCGATCCCTGATACACGCACCCTCTATGTAATAAAAACGTTTTATTTTTCTAACTGAACCGGGTTAATTCACGTTAGTTGTTAATTATAATAAAAGTTTGTATATTAACCAAGTTAGACACACAGTCCAGCGGTGGACTGTGTGTAACGTTAAAGCACGGGTCCCGGGTTCGAGACCTGTTAGTGGCACCGGTTCGATAAATTAAAATGTTTTTGAAAATAAAAGGATTTTGGATAAATTGAGTTAATATATAAATATAATTAAAAACAGAATTATTTCAGCTTAGACACGTAGCTCAGTTGGTAGAGCTGCGTGCACGCGTACGGGATGTCTCGGGTTCGAGCCTCACCCAGCGCATTTCAGTCACACAATAAACCGGTCAAACAGTCAAAGTCAAAAAGTCAACGGTCAACCCAAAAAGTCAACATATTTTTATATTTTTAATTATTTAATTTAATTTAAAAATCAATTAAAAATACTTAAAAATAATGTTTTTAAAGATAGGAAATAGCCTTAAACTCGTAAAAATATATCTAAAAATTCTATTAAAATCCTTAATAAAATCCACTCATTTACTATATTTTCCATTATTATTTAGGTTAGTTAATTCTCGTTGTTCCGCTCTTACAACTCGTGCGCATCTCACCATCTCCAATCAAACGCACCCAATGTGAGTGAATCTTTACAAATTCCCCGTTTTAATCACGTTTTTGGGGTGTATCATGTGTCTTGCTATTTATTAATTTAAATCAGTGTGCATACATCATGTCATGAACAAATGTGTATTCAGTTTGTTTCAACTGTTTGAGTGGTTATTGTTAGATTAAATTTTATTATTTTCAGTACATGCAATTTCATAAGCCGCCGCTCCCCATTACATTATGAGCGTTGAGCATGTTCCCCATTCATTATGAGCGTGAACCTGGCGTGCCAACATACGATCGGCTCCGTTTGATTGAGCCTTGATCGCACAGACATTTATCATTTTCAGTACATGCAATACGATCGGCTCCGTTTGATTGAGCCTTGATCGCACAGTTTCATTCATGTTATTTATTGTATGATGTTGGTATGTTAATGTATGTTATCATATGTTATTGTATGTTATAGTGTGATTGCTATTGCTACTGTTTGATTATTTACATTTGCTCACTTATGATTATGCACAATTTTTCATTGATAAACTAACAAGAAAATCAATAATAAATGTTTATCTAACAAGGTTCACTCGCCAACTTATGTTGACCCAAAAACCCCCATTTTTACACATGATACAGGTGAACCAGATGCAGCAAGAAACACATAGGACTGGCCTAGAAGAATAAAATGATTTAGAGCTTGGAATTGTTTTGTTTGGTTATTTTCTTTGTATTGTATGGACATGTTTGGATTATTGGAAATGTAATTTTGACTTTAATAAATATGAAATATATTAGTAAATATCATGAGCTTTGGTGATAACCCAATTATGCCCCGACTCTTAATCCGCTGCGGGTCGGGGTGTGACAGATTGGTATCAGAGCCATGACTATAGTGATATAGGATAGGTTATTAGACCCTTAGAGCCTATACTATAGTTGATTAGAAATTTTTAAGATTTTTGTGTGTTACATGCCAAATTTCATGATGTTTATATGTTTTAAGTTAAATGTTACATTCAATGTTATGCAAGCATGTTCATAAGTATATATAATCATATAATGCTTACCATGAACCATATTCTCATAACATATCATACCCATGAAAGCACACACCACATCATTTTCATGATTGCTTTTACAATGATTTTTGTGTTTTCAAATCTCATCAAAGTGAGTTCTCATGACGGGCATGTAGTAACTGGAAGGGTACCAGTACCGGTAGTCGGAACGTCCTGTCTAGGCTGGCATTCGTATAAATCCAAAATAAAGGACCAGTTTGCCTACCTGGGGACTAACGATGAGAGTACGAAGTACCTATTAGGCCAAAGCATGCTATACCAAACGTCGTGTGAGCTAACCACACTTTGAGTTGTCATTGTGTCTACACCTGGACACATTCCGACCATACATCTCGTAAACATATTTTGTGGTTTGCATTCGGGTGATGCGAGTGCTAAATCGCCAATACTAATGTGAATCCTACAAAGCCAATAGTCATGGGGGCCCACATGACTATACAGGTGAAGGTATGGGGGACATTTGAGGCCCAACATGAGCAAACCCAAGACATCCTATGGATGTAGTTGCATTATTGATATTTATGTTATTTTCATTTTCTTAAAGACACATGACACCTAAAAAGACTCCATAAACTCACAATCTTCTTATGTATGTTTCTGTAGATGTCGTCTAGACAACAATGAGGGGGTAAAAGATTAGGAAGGTCTCACGAACGCTTGGCCACACAAATCGCGAAACAAATGGCCACGGTACTGCCTGACATTGTGGTTCAAGTACAACAAGCTCTCGCCACAAATCCCACTAACCCTCCCCAACAACATGACGAGAACATCGGCAACCCTCCTACCAGCAAGTGCTCATACAAACATTTCAAGTCTTGTGATCCTCCTAAATTTGAAGGGACCGAAGGTGTCACTGCTCTCCTCCATTGGTTTGAGGAAATGGAAAACACCTTCCTCAACTGCGATTGTCCTGAGGATCGCAAGGTTCGATAAGCCACCGGGAGACTATTTGGGGTAGCTCTCACCTGGTGGAATACTGAAAAGGGGAAGAGGGGAATTGATGATGCAATGGCCTTAACTTGGGAGGAGTTAAGGGAAATCATGACTAGGCGTTTCTGTCCTAGGAGTGAAATTAAAAAGTTGGAGGACGAATTTCATTCTTTAAAGCAAAAGGAGGGTGATCATACCACCTATAACAAGAGGTTCTTAGAGTTGAACCAAATGGTTCCTAATTTGTTTACCCCAGTTTATCGTTTGAACGAGCATTATATTCGAGGACTTCCCTCGAAAATTCAAGATTCAGTTCTCAGCACTTCACCAGCAACACTTGAAGCTGCTATGGAACTAGCCACTGAACTGACCGAGAATCGAATTCGCAACGGTAAGTTCAAAGAAGAGAAAAAGAAAGCCCCTGTTGAGGGTCAAACCTCAAACCATTCCATCTCCTCCTCTAAGTTTGCTAACAAGAGGAAGCGCAACATTAGAAACTTCGCTGTCACTCAAACCAATTTCCCTATTCCTGCTGCACCCATTACCCAAGTTGCCCCTTCACCTGCACCATACAAAAGACCATACTCTGGCCCGTTACCAAAATGCAACCATTGCCAATATCACCATTCTCCTGATTATCCTTGCCAACATTGCACCGGCTGTGGTCGCGCAGGTCATACTGTTCAAACCTGCCGCATGCCTCAACGAACGAACCGCCACCAGCCTTCAACCCAAACCCACCAACAAATAATGGGTCAAGCCCAACAACCCCTACTATTACCACCTACCCAACATTTAGCCCAAACATATTACCAACCCAACTATCCTATGGTACAACCTATGCGGGCTTGCTACAATTGTGGAGACCCAAGCCATTTTAGAAACACTTGTCCAAGGCTGGTAAACATTATTCATGCTCAGGCCCAAGCCAATCCAGTGAATCAAGCGAACCAAGCTCCTCCACCTGCAAGAGGAAGAGCTTTCAACATCAACGCTAATCAGGCTAGAGCTGACGACAATGTGGTTAACGGTACGTTCCTTATAAATGGTAGATATGCATCCATGTTGTTTGATACTGGCGCGGATAAAAGTTTTGTGTCCTTAGAGTTTGAACCTATCTTAAACCAAAATCGTGGTAAGCTCATGGAATCCATAACAGTAGAAGTTGCAGACGGGAAACCGGTCTCATTAAACTCTATTATACGCAACTGTACACTCACCTTAAACGACCACGACTTTTCAGTTGACCTTATTCCTATGAAGTTAGGAAGTTTTGATATCATAATTGGTATGGACTGGCTCGGTCAACATCAGGCAGAAGTTGTATGTCGCGAAAAATTTATACGTATTCCTCTTTCAAACGGTTAGACTCTTCGAATCTTTGGAGAAACCTCGTCGAAAGGGCTCGGCTTAATGTCTTGTCTTCAAGCTCAAAAATATCTTCACAAGAATTATGTCGCGTTTTTAGCTCATATCATCAAAAAGGGGACCATGGAGAAGAAACTTGAAGACATTCCAGTAGTAAAAGATTTCCCGCAAGTTTTTCCAGACGACATTTCAGGACTTCCTCCAGTTAGAGAAGTCGAATTCCGTATTGATCTTATACCTGGTGCTACACCAGTTGCAAAGTCTCCTTATAGGTTAGCCCCCTCTGAAATGCAAGAGCTAGCCAGTCAATTACAAGAGTTGACTGACAAGGGATTCATACGTCCTAGCTCATCGCCTTGGGGTGCACCTGTCCTTTTTGTAAAGAAGAAAGATGGATCGTTTCGCATGTGCATTGACTACAGAGAACTCAACAAGTTAACAATCAAGAATCGCTATCCATTACCTCGCATTCATGATCTTCTTGACCAACTTCAAGGTGCCAGCTGCTTTTCAAAAATCGACCTTCGATCTGGTTATCATCAACTTAGAGTACATGAAGAAGACGTCCCAAAGACCGCACTCCGAACTCGTTATGGTCATTATGAATTCATGGTCATGCCATTTGGTTTAACCAATGCTCCAGCAATCTTCATGGACCTAATGAACAGAGTCTGCAAACCTTATCTTGATCGATTTGTTATAGTCTTCATCGACGACATTCTTATTTATTCAAAGTCTAAGTCTGATCATGGGCGTCATCTTCGACTCATCCTTACACTTCTAGAGAATGAAAAGCTTTACGCCAAATTCTCCAAATGCGAATTCTGGTTAAAAGAGGTGCAATTCCTTGGACATGTAGTCAATGACAAGGGAATACATGTCGACCCCTCAAAGATCAAAGCGGTACAAGAATGGCAAGCTCCACGTACACCAACTGAAGTAAGATCTTTTCTTGGTTTGGCTAGTTATTATCGTCGTTTCATTTCAAACTTCTCTCGCATTGCTGTACCACTCACGGCTTTAACTCATAAGGGAAAACCTTTCATATGGGGACCCAAGCAAGAAGAAGCCTTCCAAACCGTTAAACAAAAACTCTGTGATGTACCAATCCTCACTCTTCCTGAAGGTTGTGATGACTTTGTGGTCTATTGCGACGCATCAGGGCAAGGATTAGGCTGTGTTCTAATGCAAAGAGGAAAGGTTATAGCTTATGCTTCGAGACAACTCAAGACTCATGAGAAGAACTACACCACCCATGACCTAGAACTTGGAGCCGTTGTGTTCGCTCTTAAGATATGGAGACATTATCTCTATGGTACTAAGTGTGAAATATACACTGACCACAAGAGTCTCCAACATATCTTCAATCAAAAGGAGTTAAACATGAGGCAACGAAGATGGGTTGAACTTCTAAATGACTACGACTGTGAAATTCGGTACCACCTTGGCAAAGCAAATGTGGTGGCTGATGCACTTAGTCGAAAGGGTTATGCGAACTCCATTCGTCTTCTATGTTCGCAAATCATAACTGACATTAAAGATCAAATTCGAGAAGCCCAACATGTTTCAGTAACGGAAGATGATGTACGAAAGGAGCTGTCCTGTGGAGCTGAACTTAAAATTGAAAATAAATCTGACGGTATTCTGTACTATCTAGATCGTATATGGATTCCTGACCACAACAATCTTCGTGAAATTCTTATGAATGAAGCTCACAAAACGCGATACTCTATACATCCAGGAGCCGATAAGATGTATCAAGACCTACGATGTACCTATTGGTGGCCTGAAATGAAAAAGGATATTGCTGTTTTTGTTTCTAAGTGCCTTACATGTTCCAAGGTGAAAGCTGAACACCAAAGATCCTCAGGACTTCTGGTCCAACCTGAAATACCTGTATGGAAGTGGGAAAATATAACCATGGATTTCATTACCGGGTTACCTCGCACTTCTGGTGGGTATGACACTATATGGGTAATAATTGACCGACTTACAAAATCAGCTCACTTTATTCCTATCCGCGAAGATTTCAAAAACGAAAAGCTAGCTCGTATTTTATCAGCGAAATCGTAAGCCGACATGGTGTACCGTTAAGCATTATTTCTGATCGTGATGGTCGTTTCACTTAAAGAACATGGCAAGCAGTACAAGCCGCTTTGGGTACGCGATTAGATCTCAGTACCGCCTATCATCCTCAAACTGATTGTCAATCTGAACTCACCATTCAAACTCTTGAAGATATGCTTCGAGCATGTGTCATAGACTTCAAGGGAAATTGGGACGCTCATCTACCATTAGTCGAATTTTCGTACAACAACAGCTATCATTCAAGCATCGGCATGGCACCTTTTGAAGCCTTATATGGTCGTAAGTGCCGATCTCTAGTATGTTGGCACAAAATTGGGGAAGCTCAAATCACTGGTCCGGAATTGATTCAAGAAACCACAGACAAGAACCATCAAATTCGAAACAATCTTCTAGCGGCTCAAAGTCGTCAAAAGAGTTATGCAGATAAACGACGGAAGCCTTTAGAGTTTAACATTGGTGATCATGTACTTTTGAAAGTATCACCGTGGAAGGGAGTAGTTCGTTTTGGTCAAAAAGGCAAGCTAGCACCACGCTACGTAGGACCTTTCAAGATACTCGAAAGAGTAGGACCTGTAGCATACAAGCTTGATCTACCAGAAGAACTCAACAGGATTCATCCCACATTCCACGTATCAAACTTGAAGAAGTGTCTCGCTGATGAAAACCTCCACATTCCTCTGGAAGATATTCAGATTGATGAATCTATGCATTTTATTGAAAGACCAGTAGAGATCATGGACTTCGGAGAAAAACGTCTACGACGGAGTCGCATTCCAATTGTTAGGGTACGCTGGGAGTCGAAACGGGGACCTGAGTTTACTTGGGAACGTGAAGACTCAATGCGTGAAAAATACCCGAATCTTTTTCCTACTACTTCTACTACTTAAATTTCGGGAAGAAATTCCTAAAAGTAGGGGATACTGTAACATTTGTCGAAAACGGGTTTTTCCAAACCCGCTCCATTTGTAATCGAATATCAAGTTATAAATGTTCGTTGCCTATTTATGCTTATTTTAATTTTTAATGATACATAATTAATAAACAAACTAAACCATAAAAGTTATAATTGATAAAAAGTATAAATAAAGTGATTAAAAATAAAATGGGGCTGCCGGGACTCGAACCCGGGTCAGCCGGGTTGTAACTCCAAAGACTTAACACTCACACGCATAACCACTCCGCCACTTGTTTGTTTCTGTCATCTATGGGAAACAAATAAACCTTATAGACAAACGTAAATCAACCGGTTACGCCAACTGTAACTGAAATCGGTTATCAAACACTCAAAGATGATCTGGATACTCGCGATTCGATGAGTATAACCGATATACCGATAATTCCAATCAATTTTGCTTTGAATGAAACTTGAATTCGGAAGTGAATCGGTTTAATAACCGAAAACTTTCAATTCTTGGATTACTTCAATCTTTGTCCTCTCTCGCGACTCAAAATACTCTGCAAGACCTCCAATTACATTTCCGCACACTTTACAGTCCACCGGAGAAGTTTATTTTACTCGCCGAAAAATTCTGCAAGTCCGCCGGAAAACCGTATTCTTCACCAAAAGGGTAAGTCTTTCAATACCGTCGTAGTCTATCAATTGTTAAGCTATTTCTAACTCGAACCTTTCAATTAAAATCAAATTCAGACGCTGCTATCGGATAATTCCAGCTCGCCGGAAAATTTCTGGAAATCTTTATTTTCATCTGTGAATCGGTAAGGACATTCAAACACTCTGTTAACGTTTGTTTATCACTTCAATTCCACGATTAGCTAATCAAAACGGTTAATTCTCTTGCTCAGTTGAAGTTCATAAAAACAGAGACCGACGCCTTGCCGGAATTCTGAAATAAATCGTTCACCGGTATGTTTACTTCTAATTATCGTCTCTGCCATTTCATATTAGTCTGTACAATGTTTATCAATCGAATTAAACAAGATATAATGGTGTAATCTACTGCCTGTAAAAACTAACGAAGAAGATGAACGGTGATAACATTATAAGGATAATTAAAATTGGTATTTTGAACGGGTTAGACACACAGTCCAGCGGTGGACTGTGTGCGAACAAAAACACGCATACGTCCCGAGTTCGATCCCTGATACACGCACCCTCTATGTAATAAAAACGTTTTATTTTTCTAACTGAACCGGGTTAATTCACGTTAGTTGTTAATTATAATAAAAGTTTGTATATTAACCAAGTTAGACACACAGTCCAGCGGTGGACTGTGTGTAACGTTAAAGCACAGGTCCCGGGTTCGAGACCTGTTAGTGGCACAGGTTCGATGAATTAAAATGTTTTTGAAAATAAAAGGATTTTGGATAAATTGAGTTAATATATAAATATAATTAAAAACAGAATTATTTCAGGTTAGACACGTAGCTCAGTTGGTAGAGCTGCGTGCACGCGTACGGGATGTCTCGGGTTCGAGCCTCACCCAGCGCATTTCAGTCACACAATAAACCGGTCAAACAGTCAAAGTCAAAAAGTCAACGGTCAACCCAAAAAGTCAACATATTTTTATATTTTTAATTATTTAATTTAATTTAAAAAATCAATTAAAAATACTTAAAAATAATGTTTTTAAAGATAGGAAATAGCCTTAAACTCGTAAAAATATATCTAAAAATTCTATTAAAATCCTTAATAAAATCCACTCATTTACTATATTTTCCATTATTATTTAGGTTAGTTAATTCTCGTTGTTCCGCTCTTACAACTCGTGCGCATCTCACCATCTCCAATCAAACGCACCCAATGTGAGTGAATCTTTACAAATTCCCCGTTTTAATCACGTTTTTGGGGTGTATCATGTGTCTTGCTATTTATTATATTTAAATCAGTGTGCATACATCATGTCATGAACAAATGTGTATTCAGTTTGTTTCAACTGTTTGAGTGGTTATTGTTAGATTAAATTTTATTATTTTCAGTACATGCAATTTCATAGGCCGCCGCTCCCCATTACATTATGAGCGTTGAGCATGTTCCCCATTCATTATGAGCGTGAACCTGGCGTGCCAACATACGATCGGCTCCGTTTGATTGAGCCTTGATCGCAGGGACATTTATCATTTTCAGTACATGCAATACGATCGGCTCCGTTTGATTGAGCCTTGATCACACAGTTTCATTCATGTTATTTATTGTATGATGTCGGTATGTTAATGTATGTTATCATATGTTATTGTATGTTATAGTGTGATTGCTATTGCTACTGTTTGATTATTTACATTTGCTCACTTATGATTATGCACAATTTTTCATTGATAAACTAACAAGAAAATCAATAATAAATGTTTATCTAACAAGGTTCACTCGCCAACTTATGTTAACCCAAAAACCCCCATTTTTACACATGATACAGGTGAACCAGCTGCAGCAAGAAACACATAGGACTGGCCTAGAAGAATAAAATGATTTAGAGCTTGGAATTGTTTTGTTTGGTTATTTTCTTTGTATTGTATGGACATGTTTGGATTATTGGAAATGTAATTTTGACTTTAATAAATATGAAACATATTAGTAAATATCATGAGCTTTGGTGATAACCCAATTATGCCTCGACTCTTATTCCGCTGCGGGTCGGGGTGTGACAACCATAACAGACTGCATCCTTATGATTTTTGCACTCTAGGGTCTTATGCCCTTTTCTTTTGCAAATTCCACAGGGTTTGGACTACGGGTCAGCATGGCATCGTCCCCAATGTCTGCGATTACAGGTCTTGCACAGAGGTCTATCATTAGACGTGTGTTGGTTCTTCTTGAACCCAAAAGCTCCTCTCTTTTTAAACTTTTGGAAGTTATCATCCTCCCGTTTCCTTTTTCGTCAGTCTCAGTTCTAACTGACTTTTGCCTCACCAAGTCTAAGGTGAGAGAGAGATAGGTCAACATTAGACCTATAGGTACTAGGCTGAGCAGCCTTTACCATGCCCTTAATCTCGGGTGCTAATTGTAACATCCGTCAAAAACCGGATTTACCAAACCCGCTCAGTTTAATAACCGAATAATCAGTTAAAAATTTCGTTGCGTATTTAATGCCCAAAATAATTTTAAACGATACATAATTAATAAGTATATGGGATATATAATTTGTTTTCGAAAAAATGTTAAAAATAAGAAAATAAAAATAAAATGCTGCTGCCGGGTTTCGAACCCGGGTCAGCCAGCGATTCAAGCAACGTCTTAACAATCAACCCTCCAACCGCTGCGCCACTTATGTTCCTTGTTAATTATTGGAGACAATTAATACATAAAATAAACCTCGAATTCAAATAACGACGCGCCCAATTGCAGTCGTCGGAAATCCCGGCGATCTCGCGAGATTGGACGGTTTCTTCAAGTCTTAACGTAAACATTAAACCTACATCGGTTATAACCGACGTCTGAACCCGCGACGCAAGTCATAACCGCCGGAAAACGTAATGACTTTGAATCAAGCCTGAAATCCGACTCTATACATCTCGATTCCTCCCTATAAATTCACCCACAATCCACTGGTAGCCTTTTCGCTCAAAACCGCACCCTTTCTCGACGAAAATCCACTCGCCAGAAAATACCTGCAAATCGCCGGAAAACCGGGTTTTTCACTTCTGTGCCTTACTCTAAACACTGAACACTCAGAACTTATACCGAAGCCACTCACATCCATCTCAAGCTCGCTGAAGACTCTATGCCGCAAGACACACGTCGCCGGAATCATTTGCTGTCACCGGAGTTCTGCCGGAGAAACAGAGGAGTCCAGTTCGGTATACCTTACGCTTAATCTTTCATTCTTTTTACTTAATCTCACATGTAATTAACCACCAGACACTAACGAACTTGATTAAAACTTCGAACCAGTCGGACTTCGATTCTGGTTAAGATTAACGAAGAAGACGAAGTTTCAGTAGTGTATAAGTTTAATTTAAATCAAGATATAACTCGGGTTAGACACACAGTCCAGCGGTGGACTGTGTGCACATTAAGCACGCAAACGTCTCGAGTTCGATACATGTCCCACGCATACTCGCTTTAATAAAAATGTTCCTTTTTATTACTGAACCGGAATCATTTCGCATAGATGTTAAGTTTAATAAAAACCGGAATAATAACCAAGATAGACACACAGTCCAGTGGTGGACTGTGTGAATGTTTACGCTCAGGTCACGAGTTCGAGTGCGGACTACCGCACCGGTCCGGACAATTATCCAACTTTTTATTTAAGACAGAAATGAAAATATTTAGTTTGTATATAAGTATAATAAAAATCAGATAATTTAACAAGTTAGACACACAGTCCAGCGGTGGACTGTGTGTTAACTCAACCCACAGGTCCCGGGCTCGAGACCTGTGGAGCGCGCCGGTTCGATATATTAAAATCATTTTTAAAAATAAATGATTTTCAGTTTAATTCAATTAGTATATAAATATAATTAAAAACAGAAATATTTCGGGTTAGACACGTAGCTCAGTTGGTAGAGCTGCGTGCACGCGTACGGGAGGTCTCGGGTTCGAGCCTCACTCAGCGCACACATAAACACATACGAACCGATCAACAGTCAAAGTCAATGGTCAATGGTCAACGGTCAACGGTTAAAAAGTCAACATTTTTTTTATTATTTTTATTTATTTATTTTATTTAAAAATCAATTAAAAATACTTAAAAATAACATTTTTAAGGTTAGAAAATAGCCTTAAACTCACAAAAATACACCCAACAATCCTACTAAAATGGATTAATAAAACCCGTTTACTTACCGAAACATTATGCCATTATCTAGGTTAATTTCACTCGTGGTTAAAACCACTTCGTGCGCATTCAACATCATCAACCGAACGCACCCAATGTGAGTGAATCTTACAACTCCCCTTTTTAATTACACGTTTTGGGGTGTGTCATGTGTCACGAAATTAACTCGTTTATTTAAACTGGTGCCATACCATATTGTGATCTAAACTTAGATTGTATACATTGTTTGTAGTTATGTATTTCATATTGTCAATTTATATGCAATTCATTCATTAGGCCCATCAGTTCCTCGTGTGAGACGAGTTAAGCAACGCGTGCCTCAAAACAAATCCATTATTGTTCGTGTGTGTATTATTTAGTTTATAGTGTTTGTAGATACGTATTTCATATTGTCAAGTTTATGCAATTCATTCATTAGGCCCATCAGTTCCTCGTGAGAGACGAGTTGAGCAACGCGTGCCTCAAAACGATCCATTATTGTTCATGTATGTATTATTTAATATTAAATTGATTGGTGAATAAGTTTACATCTATTTTTACTCATGTGTGATTGTGCACTTTATTTTATAATCAATTAAATAAACTTGTTCAAATGTTTTCCATAGGATTCACTCGCCAACTTTTTGTTCCAAAAACCCTTTTTACACATGATACAGGTGAACAGGATGAAGCAAGGAAAACATAGGAAATGCCTTAGAAGAAAACAATGAAGCCTAGATTGATGTTAGGACATGATGTAATAATGATTGTATAATTCCCTTTAAAATTGTATTAATGAATATGAAACGTTATAATAAATGTCATGAGCTTTGATGATAACCCAATCATGCCCCGATCACCTTTTCCGCTGCGGGTCGGGGTGTGACAGATTGGTATCAGAGCCATGACTATAGGAATATAGGATAGGTTATTAGACCCTTAGAGCCTATACTATAGTTTGCCTAAATTCTAATTGTTTAGGTGGTTACATACAAACTTATGATGTTTATTTGTTTCATATTTGTTTATACTTACAGTCAGACATACATACTTATATACACATTCATCATACATATTTCAATGTTCATATATTCAAATCATTTTCATACTCTCGTTATTCAAAGATTTTGTTGCAATTTTCAAATCTCATCAAAGTAAGTTCTGCGACGGGCATGTAGTAACTGGAAGGGTACAAGTACCGGTAGTCGGAACGTCCTGTCTAGGTTAGCATTCGTATAAATCCAATATAACAGACCAGTTTGCCTACCTAGGGACTAACGATGAGAGTACGAAGGACCTATTAGGCCAAAGCATGCCACACCAAACGTCGTTCGAACTAACCCACTTTGAGGTGTCACCGTGTCTACACCTGGACACATTCCGAATACCATACGTTATATACATATTTCTCGATTTTCTCCGGGTTTTAGTGTACGTAACCAGGCTAAATGCGAACCATATGAAAAACCCGGTATTCATGGGGGCCGACATGATTACGAAGGTGAAGTATGGCGGCATGTAGGGCCTAATGACGAGCAAAGCCCAAGACATCCTATGGATGTAGTAGATTTATTTTTCTATAATTAGTTTATGAATGTTCATTCCTAAATGCGACCCATGAACCCAAAAACATCCAACTCATACTCTTGACATGTATTCCTTGTAGATGTCTTCTAATCTCGCCCGTAGGAAGATGAGAGCAGGAAAAGCCCGCGAGCGCATGGCTGCCCTAATCGCTCAACAAATGGCTGCCGTAATACCCAACATTGTAATCCAAGTCCAACAACCACTTACCGCTAATCCTGTCAATCAACAAGATCAACACGTTATCAACTCTCCCCCAAATATCACTAAATGCACCTACAAGCATTTCAAATCATGCGACCCTCCAAAATACAAAGGGACTGAAGGCGTCACCGCTCTCCTCCATTGGTTTGAAGAGATGGAGAACACTTTTCTAAATTGCGATTTCCCCGATGATTGCAAAGTGCGATATGCTACCGGTTGTTTATATGGAATAGCACTTACTTGGTGGAATACAGAGAAGGCCAAACGAGGTGTTGAAGATGCTATGACTTTAACTTGGGATGAATTGAAGGAAATCATGACAAGACGGTTTTGCCCAAGGAGCGAAATCAAGAAATTACAAGATGAGTTTTATTCGTTGAAGCAAAAGGAAGGAGACCACACCACATACAACAAAAGATTTCTCGAGTTACATCAAATGGTTCCCAACTTGTTCACTCCCCTCTACCGTTTGATCGAGCATTACATTCGAGGTCTTCCGTCAAAGATTCAAGACTCTGTAATAAGTACCACGCCTGCAACTTTGGAAGCAGCAATGGAGCTAGCAACAGAGCTCACCGAGAACCGAATCCGGAACAAAGACTTCAAGGAGGAGAAGAAGAAGGATAAAGTATCGACTGAAACCTCCGACTCCACCCAAACCGAATCCCCTTCTCAACCCACTTCTAAGAGAAAAAGAGACGGGCAACTTTTCGCTACTATCCAACGTAATCAACCAATTTCACACGCCATACCCATCCAAGCTATCCCAATCACTCAAGTGACACCCAACTCAACTTACCCAAATAAGAAACCATATCTTGGACCTCACCCTCGATGTAACACCTGTTTTTATCACCATCCCTTTACCTTACCTTGTCGACTATGTGCAAATTGTGGACGCTATGGTCATATGAGCAAGGTTTGCCGCACCCCTCAAAACCAAATCTCTCCCCCTACTCAAAACATGATCCAAACTTATCATCAACCTCAATACCCATGTTCCCATATGTTCGAGCTTGTTTCAATTGTGGCGACCCTACCCACTTTAGAAACACGTGCCCTCGATTGGTTAACATCATAAACGCTCAAGCTCAATCAAACCCAGTTAACCAAGTAAACCAAGAAAACCCAATCGCTAGGCCACCAGCAAGAGGAAGAGTCTTCAACATCAACGCCAATCCTGTCGAAGATAATGACGGCCCAAACGAAACCACCCAACTAGTCCTCTTCACCGGAAATCAAGAATCAACTCCAATCGTTTAGTTTTATGTTTTTATTTATCACATAGAACCAATCATAACTTAAGGATAAAGCTAATGGGAATTTGACAAGAATATGGTGGATACGCCGCTGGTACTTCCTATATATAAGTATTCTTGCCAAAGGATCGGAGGCATTATCTGGCGGTTATGAGAGGTTCCATGTGTAAACTGTTTGAGTAATTATTGTTTATTATTTTCAGTACATGCAATACGATCGGCTTCGTTTGATTGAGCCTTGATCGCACAGACATTTTTCATTTTCAGTACATGCAATACGATCGACTCCGTTTGATTGAGCCTTGATCGCACAGACATTATTCATTATCAGTATCTTGTGATTGTTGTGTTTGTTGTAGAGTCACCTAGAACTAATCATAACTTGCGGATAAAGTCAATGAAAATTTGACGAGAATATGGTGGATACGCCGCTGGTACTTCCTATATATAAGTATTCTTGTCAAAGGATCGGAGACATTATCAGGCGGTTATGAGAGGTTCCATGTATAAACTATTGTGATTATTGTTTAGATTAAATTTATTATTTTCAGTACATGCAATACGATCGGCTCCGTTTGATTGAGCCTTGATCGCACAGACATTTTTCATTTTCAGTACATGCAATACGATCGGCTCCGTTTGATTGAGCCTTGATCGCACAGACATTTTTCATTATCAGTATCTTGTGGCTGTTGTGTTTGTTGTAGAGTCACATAGAACTAATCATAACTTGTGGATAAAGTCAATGAAAATTTGACAAGAATATGGTGGATACGCCGCTGGTACTTCCTATATATAAGTATTCTTGTCAAAGGATCGGAGGCATTATCAGGCGGTCATGAGAGGTTCCATGTATAAACTGTTGTGTGATTATTGTTTAGATTAAATTTATTATTTTCAGTACATGCAATACGATCGGCTCCGTTTGATTGAGCCTTGATCGCACAGACATTTTTCATTTTCAGTACATGCAATACGATCGGCTCCGTTTGATTGAGCCTTGATCGCACAGACATTTTTCATTACCAGTATCTTGTGGTTGTTGTGTTTGTTGTAGAGTCACATAGAACTAATCATAACTTGTGGATGAAGCCAATGAAAATTTGACAAGAATATGGTGGATACGCCGCTGGTACTTCGTATATATAAGTATTCTTGTCAAAGGATCAGAGGCATTGTCAGGCGGCTATGAGAAGTTCTATGTAGGATTTAGTAGTTTCTTGGTAACTAATCATAACTTGCGGATAAAAGCAACGAAAATTTGACAAGAATATGGTGGATACGCCGCTGGTACTTCCTATATATAAGTATTCTTGCCAAAGGATCAGAGGCATTATCAGGCGGTTATGAGAAGTTCCATGTAGGATTTAGTATTGTCTTGGTTGAAATTTGTGTTACATTTATATCATCTCGCCATTTAAAGAAATTGGATTGTGTTCCATTGCTACATAAACTAACCTCTCCATCATAACAAACGAGAGAGGAACTGTCACCATTCAAACATATATGCTATCAAATGTGGATTCAAATATTGGTTGTTGTGTTATTTATGTTCTAGAGTTACATCATAGGACCAATCATAACTTACTGATAAAACCAATGAAAATTTGACAAGAATATGGTGGATACGCCGCTGGTACTTCCTATATATAAGTATTCTTGTCAAAGGATCAGAGGCATTGTCAGACGGTTATGAGAAAGTTCTATGTAGGATTTAGTAATTTCTTGGTACATTAGTTGTGGTGTTTATTTATGTTCTAGAGTCATATCATAGAACCGATCATAACTTACTGATAAAACCAATGAAAATTTGACAAGAATATGGTGGATACGCCGCTGGTACTTCCTATATATAAGTATTCTTGTCAAAGGATCAGAGGTATTGTTAGACGGTTATGAGAAGTTCCATGTAGGTTGTAGTATTAGAAGTTTTGCTATAGGATATAACCATATCCTTCCAAACATATCAAAACTCTTACGCGTGATATCATACTTAGCGAATCAATTCTGCTTATCAATATTTTTACCGTAGGCAACAAAAAGCGATTCCTGTAACAGGGTACTTAACCCTTACAAGGGACGTTACCGCCTCAAACAAAAACTTAAACTCTTACTCTTTTTCTAAGCATCTAACTGTCAAACTAAACACCATCATTTTTAGTCAAATATATCACTACTTAAATTTCGGGACGAAATTTCTAAAAAGCAGGGGATACTGTAACATCCGTCAAAAACCGGATTTACCAAACCCGCTCCGTTTAATAACCGAACAATCAGTTAAAACTTTCGTTGCGTATTTAATGCCCAAAATAATTTTAAACGATACATAATTAATAAGTATATGGGGATATATAATTTTTTTTGAAAAACTGTTAAAAATAAGAAAATAAAAATAAAATGCTGCTGCCGGGTTTTGAACCCGGGTCAGCCAGCGATTCAAGCAACGTCTTAACAATCAACCCTCCAACCACTGCGCCACTTATGTTCCTTGTTAATTATTGGAGACAATTAATACATAAAATAAACCTCGAATTCAAATAATGACGCGCCCAATTGCAGTCGTCGGAAATCCCGGCGATCTCGCGAGATTGGACGGTTTCTTCAAGTCTTAACGTAAACATTAAACCTACATCGGTTATAACCGACGTCTGAACCCGCGACGCAAGTCATAACCGCCGGAAAACGTAATGACTTTGAATCAAGCCTGAAATCCGACTCTATACATCTCGATTCCTCCCTATAAATTCACCCACAATCCACTGGTAGCCTTTTCGCTCAAAACCGCACCCTTTCTCGATGAAAATCCACTCGTCGGAAAATACCTGCAAATCGCCGGAAAACCGGGTTTTTCACTTCTGTGCCTTACTCTAAACACTGAACACTTAGAACTTATACCGAAGCCACTCACATCCATCTCAAGCTCGCTGAAGACTCTCTGCCGCAAGACACACGTCGCCGGAATCATTTGCTGTCACCGGAGTTCTGCCGGAGAAACAGAGGAGTCCAGTTCGGTATACCTTACGCTTAATCTTTCATTCTTTTTACTTAATCTCACATGAAATTAACCACCAGACACTAACGAACTTGATTAAAACTTCGAACCAGTCAGACTTCCGATTCTGGTTAAGATTAACGAAGAAGACGAAGTTTTAGTAGTGTATAAGTTTAATTTAAATCAAGATATAACTCGGGTTAGACACACAGTCCAGCGGTGGACTGTGTGCACATTAAGCACGCAAACGTCTCGAGTTCGATACATGTCCGACGCATACTCGCTTTAATAAAAATGTTCCTTTTTATTACTGAACCGGAATCATTTTCCATAGATGTTAAGTTTAATAAAAACCGGAATAATAACCAAGATAGACACACAGTCCAATGGTGGACTGTGTGAATGTTTAAGCTCAGGTCACGAGTTCGAGTCCGGACTACCGCACCGGTCCGGACAATTATCCAACTTTTTATTTAAGACAGAAATGAAAATATTTATTTTGTATATAAGTATAATAAAAATCAGATAATTTAAAAGTTAGACACACAGTCCAGCGGTGGACTGTGTGTTAACTCAACCCACAGGTCCCGGGTTCGAGACCTGTGGAGCGCGCCGGTTCGATATATTAAAATCGTTTTTAAAAATAAATGATTTTCAGTTTAATTCAATTAGTATATAAATATAATTAAAAACAGAAATATTTCGGGTTAGACACGTAGCTCAGTTGGTAGAGCTGCGTGCACGCGTACGGGAGGTCTCGGGTTCGAGCCTCACTCAGCGCACACATACACACATACGAACCAGTCAACAGTCAAAGTCAATGGTCAACGGTCAACTGTCAACGGTCAAAAAGTCAACATTTTTTTATTATTTTTATTTATTTATTTTATTTAAAAATCAATTAAAAATACTTAAAAATAACATTTTAAAGGTTAGAAAATAGCCTTAAACTCACAAAAATACACCCAACAATCCTACTAAAATGGATTAATAAAACCCGTTTACTTACCGAAACATTATGCCATTATCTAGGTTAATTTCACTCGTGGTTAAAACCACTTCGTGCGTATTCAACATCATCAACCGAACGCACCCAATGTGAGTGAATCTTACAACTCCCCTTTTTAATTACACGTTTTGGGGTGTGTCATGTGTCACGAAATTAACTCGTTTATTTAAACTGGTGCCATACCATATTGTGATCTAAACTTAGATTGTATACATTGTTTGTAGTTATGTATTTCATATTGTCAATTTATATGCAATTCATTCATTAGGCCCATCAGTTCCTCGTGTCAGACGAGTTGAGCAACGAGTGCCTCAAAACAAATCCATTATTGTTCGTGTGTGTATTATTTAGTTTATACTGTTTGTAGATACGTATTTCATATTGTCAAGTTTATGCAATTCATTCATTAGGCCCATCAGTTCCTCGTGAGAGACGAGTTGAGCAACGCGTGCCTCAAAACGATCCATTATTGTTCATGTATGTATTATTTAATATTAAATTGATTGGTGAATAAGTTTACATCTATTTTTACTCATGTGTGGTTGTGCACTTTATTTTATAATCAATTAAATAAACTTGTTCAAATGTTTTCCATAGGATTCACTCGCCAACTTTTTGTTGATCCAAAAACCCTTTTTACACATGATACAGGTGAACAGGATGAAGCAAGGAAAACATAGGAAATGCCTTAGAAGAAAACAATGAAGCCTAGATTGATGTTAGGACATGATGTAATAATGATTGTAGAATTCCCTTTAAAGTTGTATTAATGAATATGAAACGTTATAATAAATGTCATGAGCTTTGATGATAACCCAATCATGCCCCGATCACCTTTTCCGCTGCGGGTCGGGGTGTGACACTAACCCATTAATGAAACGCGCAATGCGTTTGGGTTCATGAGTAATTAGATAGGAGACTAGTCTGGATAGGGAGTTGTAGTCAGAAATATACTTCCAACAGTCCAGATTTTTCATTGTGAGAGTCAGAAAATCTGACTCTATCTTCTCCACGTCATGAGGTAGGCAGTACGTCTCCTTGATAGGGTCAACAAAGTTGGACCACCCCAAGTTATACATGTGTACTTTACTTGTTGTTTGAACTATTGCCTTCCACCAAATTAGGGCATCACCCTTGAAGGACTGGGATACATAATTTACCACATCCTTATCAGCGCAATCGCTGATGTCCACTATTGTTTCCATTTCATCAAGCCATCTCAGGGCTTCTACTACTCCCCTTTCTCTATTAAAATCTCGGGGCTTGCAGGAGACAAAGTATCTATAGGTACATCCGTCTTTAGAAGAACAGGACCTATCATTAAATTCTAGTTTCCTCGGTTCACTCTTGGCATTCAATGAGTGAACAGAGCTCTCCTTTCGAGCTGATGATGGTGGAATAGACAAAGGTTTGGAGCGAGTAGCACTCACTTCCTTAAATTTTTCCATGGCCTTTCCAACAGCTGCATCAATGAGCTTGGAAATCATCATTATTGATGGCTATATTTTCAGCTTTGTCGGTAATATTATCACGACGACTACTTTGCGCCTCATCTGAGTTAGCCATCTCCGATGTTTGGGTACTAAATGCCAAACTTAATTTACATTAGCCATGGTATTAATAACCATGTAGGCTATAAAGTTTGGATATATAAATTCATTGCCTATTTGAATTGGTGTGAATATAATCACAACTCTTAGGCTTAACATTTCTACGAATGTTATCTATATTTGGCCTAGGTCTCAAAAGGACCATTATAGGAAAATTACAATTTGGACATAGTCCATATATTATTAGACAGTGGATCGTAATGTCACAACTGTCATTGTCATTAGACAATTATAAATAGCTCATAGACTTGTCACGAAGGACATTAGCACATAGGCCTGTCACTAATGGACATAAAATACGACACATAGGTCTGTCACTAATGGACATAAAATACGATGCATAGGCATGTCACTAATGGACATAAAAATACGGCATATTGGCCTGTCACTGATGGACATAATTTTAGGAAGAGGGTTATATTAACCACAACTGTCATTGTCATATTTGACAATTATAACTTGGCCCGTAGGCAAAATAATATAATAAATCAGTTAACATCTCCTAGATGTTAAGATAGATAATCCTCGCACTGATGATATTAGTCATGATCTCATTGATCATATAGACTATGAGGCTTGAGCATAGCTCATCACCTGGACAGGGAACCAAAAGGTTACAATTGTCATTGTCTTAATTGACAATATAATATTTCTCAAAGGCAAAATCATCACTAATGGATGTTTAATAATGGCCCGTAGGCACTACATCACTAATGGATGTTCAATTATGGCTCGTACGCACTACATCACTAATGGATGTTTATTATTATCATCGATTGATGATATTAGCCGGGATCAAATTTGATCACATAAGCTATATAAGGTTAGGACATAGTCCATTACCTAGACGGCTAGTGTGGTTCCTCAAGTCACACTACCAAGAGTTTTGACATTACTTGAATGTTAACACAGATTATCTTAATGGTCGATTAATAGTCACGGTCGCATTGACCTTAACGACTTGGAGGCTTGAACATAGTCCACCACCTGTAGATAAAAGAATAATTCTTCCTTAACTATCATGATAGAAGGCTATTCATCCTTAACTATCATTTATAATTTGGCCAACTAATATGGACTTTGCCATAATCAAAACCACTAAGATATTTTGGAATTATATAGCTGATCATAAATTTCGAGTAAAATCAAGACGATCGCTTGAAGAGGATGAGTACATATATATATAATTCCAAAATATTTCATTAAATGACAATAGAATTTACAATACCTGAAATAAATAAATAAAGCTAATTATCCGTGCAAGGACTAAAAGAAATAACTTGTCTACGTAGGGACTAAAGAAATAACAATGTCCACGTAGGGACTAATCATAATAATAGAAAAGACTTCACTCGACCTTCTTTCCCTTAACCAACTTGGAGAGTTTCTTGAAGAACTTATTTTTCTTCTTCTCCGTCTTCTCTGCTTGTTGTTGCATTTCCTTCATTCGCTCCACGACCTCATTAATGGCCTCAAGAGGGGGCGGAGGTTGTGGTTGTGGTTAAGGCATAACAGGATACTGGTACACATAACTTGGGTATCCAGTAAGTGGATAAGCAGGTGGGAAAGGAGATGGGTAAAGTGCATTATGTATGATCGCTTGCATATAAGGGTCATACGATAGTGCCTGGTAATTTACCGTCGTAGATGGTTAAAAGGATCATATCCAGATATATCCGGATATGTAGGGATAGGGTTACTAAAACCCGATGGTGGTGGTTGAATCACAGGTGGTGGTGGTGGTCCCACGACAGATGAAGTATTGGAGGGTCCATCCATTTGTGGGTCCTCGTGAATGGTAGGGTAGGTTTTGGGCAATGGTGGTAGCGAACCCGACCGTTGACCCGCACGTATCGACATACGTGCTCCACGTTTCCTCCTTGGTGGTTCAGGTGGCGGCTGAGGTTGTTCCACCGGTTCCATATGAATATCTTCCTGTGTAGGAGGCGGTGTTGGAGAATGATGTGAAAGGGTGTTAGCAAAAGTGAATTGGCTCTAATATTGGTCCCATTCGTTAGGACCTTGGTATGGTGATCCGGCGTAAGAGTTAGAATCGCTAGAGATTTCGATGGGATGTGCGTGCGATCCTGACAGCGGCATCTCCGGATCGGAGTCCTTGTCCATTGGGTTAGGTTGATCTAACTGATTTTGATCAGCTGGGGGTGTGTTGAAGTAGTGGTTATGGTTAAACCCATCATGGTATGAATGATGAGAGTGATGAGAATGGTGTGATTGATGAGAATGATATGAGTGGTACGAGTTTTGGGTGTGAGTAGGTGAATGTCTTGCTATCGGCCAGGAATCCCCTGAATCCTCATAAGGATTCGAGTGATGGGGTTGTGAATGGATATGTCATGATGGTCCTCCCCTCATAGGTCCTTTACCTCTTCCTCGTACTCTTGGCGGCATTTTCTTGTTAAATCAAGTTAAAACAATAATAATAACTTAATAATGAGATGAGTAATCCTAGGTCAAAGCCTAGACTCAGAAGTCACAGGAATGTGCTTTTGTGTAAGTTTAAGATTAAACACAAAAGGCTAGTGTTTAATTCTCTCAAACGTTGGCTCTGATACCAACCTATCACACCCCGTATTTCCAATCAAACACCGGTGGGCCCGGGTGGGGAATATCGTGACGTAAGTTGATATCATCATAGTCAATTAACAGAGCACAGCGGAAGTCTTGGAGTTTAAATTACTATTACAAACCAAATGTTCGAAGTACGGAAAATAATATACAGACGGCTTGTAACGAAAGATCCACAGGGAGATCGTAAAATGTACAAAAAACAGATAGTGCACACCATCTGAAATGATCGTCGCCAACGGAGTTTGAACTGCCGAGAACAAACGGCAAAACATCACACACCCAAAATACCTAAAGAGCCAATGAAAAATACCGAAAATACCCAAAGTACTGCTCAAAGGCTCAAACCAGAAAAAAGATAGTGAACATCATCTCAAACAACCGTCGACTACGGCGTTTGAACCACTGGGAAGAACCGGCGTCAACGGCCAATCAGACGTCGGACCTGCGGCGTCTCTTCGGTAAACAACCAAACGAAAATTAGTCAGCTGGTAGACACCCTCAGAAACGACGATGGTTCTAGAGAGAGGGTATAACAGACTTTCGGCAGATTTAAGGATTTGCAAAATCTTCTTATATCACCACCAAGCAGCTTCCAGCCTATTTCATATTGTACCTGCAGCTTCCAACTTGTGGGTAAAATAATTTAGCATTCGCATCTGTCGGGTGTATGCCTACATCCAGTGCTTTGGTCGTGGCCATTAACTAATGTAGTGAGCCAAGGATATCCAGGACACGGTCATTAACCCCCAATTTTAAGTTATCAAACAAAACTGATCAAAACAGAATATGCGAATTTACTAGCCATAATCTGGCATTCGATTGATCCCATTTCGACCAAGCGGTAATAATTTACCGTAACCCAAGCCCATATATGGATAATAAGTCATGAGTATTTACCTGAGCTAGTCTTGATTTAAAATGCAAGATCTAATATCTCAGCCGTATATTCAAAATGAAATAAGTGCATATAGCATTTACTGGAAGCCTCTAGTCTGGATTATGGCATAAGCTAACCAATTAAAATGCTAACGGTCTTATTTAAGTCTTAGACTTAGACCGACTAGCTTAAAGGATAAAAACGGTACGATACGCTAGATTAAGGGATGACCGGATAGAATGTAGTTTAAACCCAACAAGTACTTAAGACTGGTATAATATAGGTAAACAATTAACATTCTGGAATTTGAGATTAAAATGGTAAGGTTAAACCCGTTTCGGTTAATTTTTCGTAAACTAGTTACATACACTTAACCGTATGCATATAAGCGATATCGGGTAACCGGATGAATCATTAACAAGTTCTATATGTCATTATACTTTAAATAAGTTGTAATATCAGTAGGATATCAACTTATATGCCCGTTGAGGTTTTAAAATGAAATTACGCCTTATAAGGCGTTTTGGACCATTATATGTCGTATAAAAGGAACTTGCATGTATTCTGATGTTATGATCATAAACATTCTGGAAAAAATACTTAATTTGTGTTATATTATCAGTAAGAAGTAACACATAAGTGTGATTTATGGTTTAAGACCAAACTATGCACCGAAAGGGCATTTTGTCATTTAAAAAGTATAGTTTCCGATATTATACTAAAATAAGTTTATGATCAAAATACCAACATCATAATATGTTAATTTCATTAACATATCATTAGGTAATTCATTTGCAAGTTCATTGTTGATTAAAACCTTGTTTTATGTAAAAAGGGCATCTTAGTCAAAATTGACATTTTAGCGGAACTTGTGCATAAACTCAGATTATGATTATGATCAAGTAATATAACCTCAGAGGGTTATGCTACATTGTATTACGATCATAATGCAACCATAATTCAGAAATTAAGTAATCTAAGTCTGGTCAGAATCGAAAGTCAAAGTAGAAGTCAAGCTTCGCGACATTCGGTTACGAACCGACCGTAGGACTGAAATTGACGGATCGAACATGTTCCCACATGTTCTAATAATTACTACCAACTTGTTTAAGTGTTAGAAACATGTTTATAACATATATAAACTCAGATTATATATTTATAAAATTTGACCCGTTTGACTTTTTAAAACATAAACTTTGACTAGTCAATTGACCTAGTAAACGTGATCCTTAGGAGGTGCCTTTGGGTCATTTACTAAAAGTTAAAATGAAGAAAATAAAGGATATCAGAAGCTCATCGTAGGCTACAGTTTCTAGACCGTAGCTTACCGTTAGTATAAAATCAAAATAGCATGTCCAAACCATAGGCTACGGTTCTCAAGCATATGTTACGGTTAGTTTTATGCATTTTTGAGATTTTTGAACATGTTTCAGTGGCTAACTCATCGAGGTATGATCTGAGGGCATGTACACGTGTCGGTATATTACTGAACACGATTTACGAGGTGTTACACTAGAATGCCTATGCACCAATTCATGAGGAAATCCAACAAATATGGGAAAACCCCCCCTTGTGGGAATCGAACCCATGACCTATTGATCTCAAAACCTTATCCCACCCCCAATATGCCACTAGGCTATAAAGCCATAGAAAACTCCGCTTTTGATGTAGTTACACGGATTCAAATTTTTATTCACAACATATAACTTGTTTTCTTAGAGATTTGGGTTACATATTTCTGAAAGAAAACTTATGTGAATGATATTACAAAAGTAAAACAACAATGATGAAGCTTAAAGAATTTAAATTTCTTCACTATGAAAAAAAATTGGTGCTCTCATTAGCCATGGCTTCAAGCACATCAATCTTTCTGTTCACAATATCTCTCAATTTGGGTACTGAAGACAAACCCAATTCATTTTGAATTGGATCGAATAAAATCGGATCTTCTACTACCGTTCCCTTTTTCGCTTATTTGGTTTCTGGGTTGAAAGGGGATTTAAACAAGTTATGGAGGACAATGAGAGCATTATAGGATCCATGAACTGCTATGTTCTTCATCTCGAGGAGAGAATGGAGCTTGCTTCGGGGGTTGAAAATGATTCGGTTTTTTCTTCAGTTGGGAATGTTTATGTGATCCCAAAAGCTAGCATGGTTACATATAGAGGACCAATGATGGTGTCTAACACTCTTCATGCTTGTGCCATTCTTCTTAGAAAGTTTAAGGATTGGGATTAGTTTATAAACCTCAGTGCCTTGGATTATCCTCTCGTGACTAAGGATGGTTAGTTCTTCAATCTTGGTTCATTGGTTTGGTGATTTTGTGTTGATTTTAATTGATTTCTTGAACATGATTGCAGATGTTCTTGGTTGCAGGGTTTATAAAAGAAGACCCCCTTTTTCGAGTTGCACTTTTACTCCCTAAGGGGCATAAAAGTCATTTAAAATAAATGCAAACGTTCAAGTAACGGCTGTTTGCACCAGGGGCTTGATTGAATCAAATTGAGAGCCATAGGGACTGGATTGTTGAATTTTCTCAGATGAGAGTTGTGTCACACCCTGACCTGTAGCGGAAATGGTGGTCGGGGCATGATTGGGTTTTCATCAAAACTCATGACATTTACTATAAAGTTTCATATTCATTATTTCCAATTTATAAGAGAAAATTACATCAAACATACAACACAACATGTTGTAAACTCGACATTCATGAACTCTTTATTTTTCTTCTAAGGCAAAATTCTTATATGTTCCTTGCTTCAACTTGTTCACCTGTATCATGTGTAAAAAATGGTTTTTGGGTCAACAAAAGTTGGCGAGTGAATCTTATAAAAACATTTGAACAAATTTGTTATATTGGTTATTTGAATAAAAATGTACATAACCACATATGAGTATACGTATATGTAATTTAACCACAAAACACATAATATCCATTAATGCACACACACATATCAAATGATGAACAATGAGATCAAGGCTCAATCAAACGGAGCCGATCTAATGAGGCACCTGATGCTCAACTCGTCTCCAACGAGGACTGATGGGCCTAATGAATGATTTGCATGCAACTTAAAGAAAATGTAAACACGCAATGCAACAAATAACATTTACATCACACGTTAGATCATATAATGGTAATAGCACAAGTGTTTGAATAAACGAAATGTATAGACGACACATGATATACCCCAAAACATGAATAAAAAGGGGAAATTCGTAAGAATTCACTCACAGTAGGTGCGTTCCTTGCTTGAACGATTATGCGCAAGAATTGAGGATTTAATCGACGAAGGAAACTAACCTAAGATAATAATACGATAGCTCGTTAAATATAAACAACTTAATATTTTTATTTAATACATTCTTTTTATTAAATTTTAGGTTGTTTTTGGTGGTATTTATTGAGGTTTTTAAAGCTAAACAAATCTTGTTCTTAATTATTGTTAATTGTTTTATCAAACAAACAAATACCAAAAATTAAATGAAAAGAAAAAGAAAGAATAAAAATAAACAAATAAAAAAAACTTGTCAGATCTGACAAGAGAGATCTGACCGGTCAGACTGTGGTTTAAGATGCGTGTGGTGAGGCTCGAACTCGTGACCTCTTAGTTGCGTGCACGCAGCTCTTCCAATTGAGCTACATGTCTAACCCGTGAGGAATCCTATTTTAAATAATCTTATATACTTGTTAGGTTATACCAGACATTACTTTATTTAAAAAGGATTTAAATTAACGAACCGGTGAGTAAAGCATGAATCGAACCCGCGATCTAAGTGTCATTGTGCACCCAGCCCAACCAACTGGGCTGGGTGTCTAACCCGGATATCTATGGATTTTTATTAACTTTAAATACTATCCGCTCTGTTTTATATTTAAGTGCAAAAATGTTTGATTTAAGTCACGAACTTATTGCCACGCCTGAGACTCGAACCCGGTGTTTGTGCAGTGTGTTTGCACACAGTCCACCACTGGACTGTGTGTCTAACCCGAATTAAAACCCATTTTTAATTGTATTAATAACCACTTGAATTTTCATCTTCTTCATAACAACACCCTGATTATTGGTTTACTCAGTTTTTGATTAACTGATTTGTAATCGACTAACTAAATACGTATAATAGTTATCAGAAATTTTTTTTTAAGAAAATAAAGAATTCTGAAAGAAACGATACCGTTTGAACAATTCTAGCGGTATTTGATGATTCCGCCGACTTGCAAAGAGTCCGACAGTGGGTTTATTTGATTAGTGAGTTTCAGAGAGTGTGAATGGGAGAATGGCGAGTTTGATTTAGGTGGAATGCATCGGTATTTATAGAGTGACAATGATCTGCCATGCTTTCGGTTTCAGATCCGAGTTTTATGATCCATGATTTGAATTCGGTTATAATTGACGCGATTTCGAAATTTGAAACTGATAATTGATCATGATTTAAGCAAGAGAAGGCAATCAATTTGCCTGATTGTACTGATGAAACTCCCGGCAGTTATTGGTGTTGATTTGCAGGCTTCTGCTTGTCTCAAAATAAGAATATAATTGTTTCCATTTCTAGCACAAGTATGTGTGCAGTGCAGTGGTGTTTCTAGTGTGTGAACATGTGGGGAACCCGGGTTGGATTCCGGTTGTCCCCCTTTTTTATATTATTATTAATTTTTTTTAAACTTCATATATTATTATTATTATTTACTATTTTAGCTTTTTAAATTTATTAACTATAAGAAAAACAAAAATTCAATAACTTGAATTTTAGAATGAATAAAGGCTAAATGAATACTTGAATTATTTAAACGAAGCGGGTTTTAGAACCCGTTTTATACGAATGTTACAAGTTGAACTTGCGATTGGGTGTAAACCCAAGGACTGAAACTATACTTTACTCTATAATTACCCTACGCCTTGGGTACAAAAAGCCTGCCGTTATTGCGTTTTGCGCCTCGGTTTTTAGACTCTTGTAGCTTTTGTGTGTTTCTGGCTTTTAAAAACCATGGTTCACGGTGGTGGCAGGTGATGATGGTGGTGGGTGGTGATTTTCTAGAGATAGAGAGACGAGAGGATAGAAGAGAGAGGGAGAGAAAAAGTGTAATTCCATAGATGAGACAACAACGATTTTCTTGATTTTCACACCATGAACTCAGAGTTGAATGATGGGAGGGACCAAAAAAATAAGGTTGGAGGACGCAAGTTAATCCCGTCATCAAACCACACGAACGCAAATTGCACTTTACTGTAAAATATACATATATTTTTATTATATATATTATATATATTAGATTACATATATGAACTAAGTATACAAATATTATATATGAATTAAGGTTATGACATGGTACTTACCAGTAAAAGAAGATTTCTTTGCTCTGAGAATGCAACCACTTATCATAATAGAATTGAAGATTATGCCCATAACGATGTCTTGGATCAACCTGTTTAACAAAACGAGTTAATTAATAATTATACCACACACTTTCATAATTTTTTTTTGATGTAAAGATAAGTTAACTTACTGCCTCGACCCAGTGTTGCAAGGCAAGCTTTTGGGCTTTACCATTTTTTAATAAGCCTTTTCCTACCTGGAATATTAAAAACATAACCAATTTTGTTTTCTAGAAAGATTAATGAAATACAATTCATTTCTTTTATATATTAAAAACATAACCAATATTTTTTTTCTAGAACAGATACAGTTCATTTTTTTGATAAAAAGCTTGTGAATTTACCCTGGCAGCCCTTGTTTTTGTTCTAGACCAACGGGAAACAGCGGTTTCTTGCTTATCCAGATCGAAAATTGATATAGAACTTGTTTTAAGCTCTACAAAATCAGACAGCTTCCACCTACAAAAATGCATTGAAATATAGATAAATCAAAAACACTAAAATCTACATATCTCAGTATATAAATTGGAAAAAAAATAAAGTTTAAACGCATACCAGCTGTTTTCCAATTGAACTGCACAGTCTTCTTGCTTTCTTCTTGCCTTGAAGCTTTTGTAAACTTTTGGCATCTTTGTGAATGCCTCATGTTCGTGGCTCCCTGGTTTAAGATCTTTCGACACACTATATTGTTTATCTAAACAAAATCTTAATTTTTTGATAATCCATAAACTGCATTGCCGGTGACTCTAAACTTTTAACTTTACCATCCTCTAAACTGATGGAATTTAGGGCCGATACATCCGTATAGGGTACAACTGGGCATGAAAATGATGACCCCATTCGTATAGTCTCTTAAGACTTGCGTTTCCTGTAGAAGCACCTATGCATTTGATATTAAACTGAAGCAGAAACGTTTTTATTAAATCTAACGGGTTAGAAGTCTATTCACACACCCGGCTTGCCTATTTGTACACCTTTGTGCCCTAGACGCCTTGTACAGGCCTAGATGGGGCGTCTAGGAACTGAATTTAATGGTTCTGAACTGGGTGCCAGGCACTAAATTTAAGCGATGTATACGTCTAATACAGGCTTAGATGGGGCGTCTTGAAGGGTTATGCTTTTTTGAGTGAAAAATTGGGTGTTTTGTTAGGGTAATTTGATGTGTTTTTGATGGAAAAAGGTTGTATTTTTTGTATAAACATTATACAAATATTTTACCTTTTACGTTATAAAATTTGCTCATTTAAATATATCGTTCAAATACTTTACCGATAGTGAATCCAAAACCAAACCCAAACCCGAGTATTAATTTTGATCGACAATAAATCGAAAGAATGATTTTTATATAATTAATATTAGTGTTGTTATAATTAATATGAATTTTGTATAATTAATATTAATGTTAATGTTATTATAATTAATATGAGGTTTTTATAATTAATATTACTAACACTGATATTAATGGGTTTAATTAATATTAGTGTTATTGATATTAAAAAGAGAAAAGAAAAAAAATAAAAATATATGCCGCGTACAGGGCAAGGTTGGGTGTCTAGTGTGGTCCAAAAGACCATTATAGCCCTGTGTCGCCACAGTCTCGCCCTAACTCAGGGTTATAATAGTCTTTTAAATAACTTTAAATACCCAATCAAGCCCTATACACGATGTATATTTTTATTTTGCAAAACTCCTCCCTGAAGTTTGAAAATTTTAAAATAAAATGTCAAATTACCATTTTAGTCTTGAGACACCCTAGTCTAGGCCTAACTCAGGGCTAAATTGGTAATTTGTCATTTCTTAAGACGGGGCGCGTCTAGCCCTGTACCTGGCTTACGAAGTATTGATTTGACGTGGTACGAGGTTGACCAATTGGTCGGAGACTTGAACCCTAGACGCCCCATCTAGGCCTGTACAAGGCGTCTTGAAGGTGTGGAAATAGGCTCTTTGGTGTGTGAATATATAGACCCATTAATAAAAACAAACAGCAAACAAGATTAATTGTAATGAAGGAAACTTACATATAATGAGGCAAATTACATAAAACAGTCAACATTATTTCCAATTTAAAGTAAGCAAAGAGTACTGGATGCATATATTTATACTTCTAAATGAGGCTAATTATCAATTAACACAAAGAAATCCAGGAAAACTCATGAAGGAAACAAGAAATTTCGGCAAAAATGAGTCAAAAAATCCAAACGTAATGAATAGATAAGGATACCCCAATGACGCATTTCATGGAATACCTTGCAGTAAAAGGAAATATACAAATATAGAACAAATCCAAAAGATTCAGAAAAAAGAAAGTAGTACCTTGGAGAATATGAAAATCTGTAGATAGAATGGAGAGATTGAATGTTCATTAAATGGCCAAGAGGAACACTTTATGGTGAGATTCTGAGAGAGATTATTATAAATATGGCTATCTTTTTTATGTCTTTTAAAATTATTATATTTTTGGTTATACAATGCCCATTTTTGTTTGTTTTCGAGTTAGAATGTATATGACAAGGAACTTCAAAAAAAAATGGTTGTTAATGTTTTCGTGATGCTCACAACTTCATAATATGAACACTAGACCATAGAATACATCAATATGGTAAGGGTTTATTGAGAGAAGTATTAACAATTTGGTAGTTTAATTCTCATCATTGGACATAATACAGTTTGATCAACTAACCAAAAGTTAGTTAACATTTTACAATGTAAACCTTAAACTAATATCATATTACAATAAACCCCCTAGACTATTACTCATTTGTCGTAGTCATACCGGAATAAGTCTTCTCCCATTAAAATTTCTTGACCTCATGAAATAGTGAAAGTAGGGAAGCGTAATTGTATCCTTATCCTCTCAACATCTTCACAGGTTGCTTCAGTAATTGGCAATTCGTTCCATTTTATCAACAATTCAACAGTCTTCCAAGATCCCTCTTTAACCAATATTTTATTCAAAACGAACACATGTTGAAAATAAGACAGGCGTTTGGTTTGGTTTGGTCAGTAAGGGAATGATCTCAGTTGGACCTCGAGTTTGCTAAAATGGTGTGGGGCGCCTTTCGAAAAGTGAATTGGGTTCACCAGGTTTTTCGGGTACACCGGCGCAATTGTTGTCGGTTGTGATTCAGGGTCATTTTAAATTTTGGCTGGTCAACCTTAGAGAGATATTGAAGAGAGCGATGTTGGTCCTCCCTTGCAACACATTCAGGTAAGTAAAATGGGAACACCGCCCGGCCCTTACAATTTGGGTACTTCTACTTCAATCTGGTTAAAATAAGGTGACACTCATTGATGTGTTTATTTAGGAGTGCCTGATACGCCCTATCAGTGTGAAACATGACTTGTGGACGGATTTGAGCATTACCAGGCAAATCGAAGACGATAAGCCACTGGACCAATTCTCTTAGGTGTCAAAAAGACTAATAAAAACTTTGATGACACCTTGGAGTACTTAACTTGAAAGCTGTATTGACATAGCTCAAAGTTGACTAGCAAAATGGATGGGCTATAGTAATAATTTTAGGGTAGTAATATTCACACATCTCTCCCCTCTATTTCTCTCTATATATACATAGATATATAGAGAGAAAAACATAGAGAGAAAAGGATGTAAGAATAAGATTTTATAGGTGTGGGAATAGAATGACTATAGCTTTATTTGGCTCAAACACAATCCACTAACCTAGTGTAGTATAATCAATAATGCTTAATGCATCAGCACATTATAAAAATCAAAACCAGAAAGCTAGACGTGTTAGACATACAATTATATAGAGGTTAGATATTTTGGAGCATTATCAAATTAAAAGAAAATCTGAATTTTATGGCATAATGTTTTGAGAACAACATATAAAGATTATTTGATATTAAAAAATAGCAGGAACAAGTTCATATAAAAACTCAACCATGTCAACACCATTTTCCATTTTCCGCTCCATCAACATTTAACTTCCCATTAACTAAAATCTTATGACACATTAATCTTAATCTTTATCATTAAATGAATACGATGAAGGCAAGTATAAAAACTAAGGTGAATGCGTAATTTAATATTTAAAAACTTGAACTTCAAAACGGAAAAGGAAAAAGAAAAACAAACAAACTTTTATATAAATTCACCTATTTGGCCTGAGAACACTTACCTTGTATACTTCAAACACCCGTTGTGCGGCCCAGCTCCTATGTTCCATTTGCAAATCAACTTTCTTCCCAATTCAAAGGATTTTCTTCCTTCATGGATCGGTTATTTGTAGAATCGATATTGTAGAAAATTTATACTTATGTTTGGTTTTTTTATATAATATATTGATCTGTTTGGCAAATGTTTAGTTATCAATCTTCATCAGATTCCATCTGATAGCAATAACAAAAATTAAAAGAAAAAAAAAACTAATAAATTTTTGTTTTACGGTGAGATGGATAAAAGATGTTTAGAAAAGTGTACAAAAATCTCTAGTTAACAACATAAACCAAAGTACATGAACGAGCGTTCATGAATAGATTATCGAACGTTCACCAAAATAATTGAACAATAAGACCCCTGTTCGAATTCATGTTTGTCCATTTGTTAAACAAAGGAACGTAAATAAACTTCCCATCAAAAGCTCAACATAGTAAATAAAAAATGGGATATTGGATTTAAATAATACCAACTTTCACCAATTGGCCAATAACACTTCCAACTTTCGATTTGTACACCGGCACTCCCAACTTTCAATTTATTGGCCGATAACACTCCTTAACTAATTGAACCCTAACCCAGTTAGTTTTTGCTGATGTGGCACTTTTTGCTGACGTGGCAAATGACATAGCAGTCGATGTGGCATTTTCAATGACGTGGCAGCTGATGTGGCAGGTGACATGGCATTTTTGATGATGTGGCAGCTGACATGGCTTTTTTGTGATGACGTGGCAGCTAACATCGGCTAACTGTGTTAAGGTTCAATTAGTTAGGGAGTGGTATCAACTAAAAAGTTGAAAGTTGGGAGTGCTGGTATACAAATCGAAAGTTGGGAGCGTTATCAGCCAATTGATGAAAGTTTAGGTTATTTAAATCGAATATCCCAATAAAGAGTGCTTGAAGTATTATTAATACCAAGATTATGATTGTTGGCAACGATCAACATATTAAATAAAAAGGGTAAATTGCCAAAATCGTCCCTAAGTCTTGGACATATTTAGCAGTTTTATCCGAAACGACTTTTTTCCATCATTAGTACAAATTAATATTTTTTTAGCTAAAAAACATTATTTTAGGCGCTTACATACCTAAACCGTCCAAAATTATACAAACATAGCACAAAATAATTTTACACATAAATGAATAGTCTTTTTTTGAGCTGTTGTAAATTATGGTTCAAAAAGTTAGCTTTTTCTGTGCATTGATAACAAGCTAACTCAAATAAAGGTTTTTTTTTTATCATATACATATTAATGAAAACCTCTTAACGAATTATTATTAAATTTTCTTTCCATCTCTCTTATCCTTTTTCTCTGTAAACCCTAGCCTCTAGCCCCTGTTTCATTCAATTCAATTTTTTCTTTATTCTATTTAAACATTACTTTAGTAACAGGTTTATATCATATGTATTCTTCCTCTATTTATCATATATACATACACTGTTTGATCTATATGTATTAATTAATTAGTTATTGTTATTTGTTTGTAAATAAAAATTGAATAATTCTACCTTTTATTTTTCATTATATCAAATCAAGAGGTTACAGGTATGAACTTTAGTTTTTTATTGTCTTTGTTGTTGATGTATTTTATTTTTTATACATAATATGTGTGTATATATATGTATATTTGATATTTATAGATATGTTGTGGATATAGATGTATTATATATATATATATATATGGGTAGGGATCAAGACTGAACAACTATATTAGAGTGAATTGTGCGAACTGATCTCAACCGTTGATTTTAATCATCTTTGATTATTAAATGATCGCATGATTGTAAATAAGTTTATATGTTTTTAACTTAAAATTTAAAGAAAAAGGGTAAATTAGTAATTCAAAAAATGCAATTCTTTATTAAAAAAAGGAAACTCAACCGTTTCAAAGAATATTGTTTTCAATTGATTTTGCCAAAATCCCTTCCTAAAATTCGCTCTAGGTTTGGAACACAATTGGTCCCCCTAAAAACTTCCTTTACTACGAATCCATCCTCAACTAAGACTCACAATCAAGGTCGGCCGTAGTTTGATGGTCGAAACAGAACATAAAGAAAAAGGATTAAAGGTGTGTTGAAACCGGACGGCGAAAAGAGGTAATGTTTACTTGTTTAGTCGATTATTTCGTATGGTTTGTTGTAATTTAGCATGATGTCTTCATATAACCTAAGTAGCATTTCTTTATTAGGGTTTGCAAAAACTAGAAAAGTAGATTATTTTCTTAGTGGATGTTAATGATTTGTTCACAATATGCCGTGTTTTTCTGATTAACTTTAAAAGAATACAGAATCCCCAAAAACCAATTTTTATATGGAACTGATGGGTAGGTGTATGTTTACTTGAATAGTTTATTGGCATTCAACAACCAACTCTGCAGTACACATATGTTTGTTGCTATTTTTTTTGTTTTAGGCCAATTTGAATGTTTAGGAAAATTATATGATATATTTAGGTGTATTTTTAGTGTACATTGCCGATTTTGATGATGTATATTTCTGATATTTGCAAAAGAGGATTAGTATGTTGTTAAACAGGGTGCTGGATTTTGGGAAAGACGGTTATGTATTCAAAGCAATTAGTAAGTACACATGTGTATGTTGGAACCAATTTGGTTTGTAGCGTCTGTTTGAAGTTTAAGGATATTTAGATTTTTCTTGTGAGTGGTTTTAGTGTATTTTGACCAACTTGGTGATGTTTAACTCTGTTAGTAGAAAGGTATTATTATAATTGTTAGTTGTTTTGGAAAATGTTTGTCCACATATGATTTGTTTTGGAAAAATACACAAGTGTAAAGAATAAAAAAGTTCACTAATATGTCTGGAAAATATATGTGTACTGAATACAGTGTAATAAATGTGAACCATATGTGTACTAAATACAGTACACATGTGTATAATGATATGACCCAGAAATGATTGGCTTTTTGATAAAGCTTTTTTTGGAAAATACACTAGTGTACTGAAAAACAATGTACACAAATATGTCTGGAACCTTATGTGTACTGAATATGGTATAATAAATGTGAAGTAATCAGATTGTGTATCGAAGATATAAATACAGGTGACTGCATGTAGTCTGTCGTTATAATATAAGAGATACAGTAAGATATGATTTTGAACAGGAGGTTTGTATTTGAAACGGAATCGGGGGTTGAGCTATACCACTTTCAAATGAAAGACCTACAACCGAGCCAGTGGGTGAATAGTGCAGTTATAAATTGTTTCGCATCAATGCTCAACCATGAAGAGAGTCAACGACGGCCGATAAAAATGTTTTTGGTGGTGTAGATCAAGAAAAAGGATTGATGCCGCGTTTGTGTTGCCACAAAGACTGTTTTGTAAGTGAATCAAGATTGAAATAGATTTATATATTTTAATTGAAATCATAAAATTAAATGTTGATTGTTGTTTTGTGATTATTTAATACATGTTATAGTCAGAAGATACGTTGACTAATGAATCGTATGTAGATGTTGAGCTGGTTGAAAAGTTTAGAAGTTCGTTGTTCCTCGTTGTAGATAAGAAGACATCACTGATGTGTTTGTCCGCATATTGCGTAATCAGCTTCCCCATACTTGAGCATGGGCATTTTTACCTTGTTTGCTTTGATCTAGTAATGCCAACAATAACGGTGATCGATAATATGTCGGCGATTGAAAGCCCAGTTCAACTAATTGATGATGAAAACTTCTTCAAGAAAAGCACTTCGTACAAAGTTGTAAGGAATATCATTTTGTTTGTTGTTTGTTTGGTTTTGATATTTTTTTGTTTTCAAAAATTGTAATTCTGGATTTTGGCAATTATTATTTTTTCAGAAGGACATTTTCACCAAGCATTTGAAACTGGTGAATCACATAAAAGTAAGGCAGATTGAAAATGCAGTCACGTCAAATATAGAATTTCCTTGGAAGAGTGTGGGGAACACGGTTGATTGTGGTGTGTTTGTTATGAGGCACATGGAAACATGGTTTGGGGTCACCGATAGTAAATGGGAATGTGGGTGACCACTAGGGCATGGACAGAAAAAGGCAACCTTGACTAAGCTACGAAAGAAATACGCCGTTAAGTTGGTGACTTCGACGGTGAACATCCATCATGACCGTGTATTAGCTGAAGCAGAAGAGTTTGATAAAGCCTTTTGTTTCCGTTAGTGTATGGAAGTTGTTATGCTAATGATGGATAATGTTTGTATTATTGCCGGAAAACAAAATAATTAGTTAGACATCATGGATGATATTACGTTGCTGAATCTAATTTGCATTTACATTGTTTGGTATGAATCGCCGTGGCATGTATTAATGACGAGTTATGATGTTGCGGTTGGTATTTGTTTTTTTGATACGTTTGTGTATTGTCTTTTTTCATGATCTTAATTGCGTTATGCATTCCGTTGATGTTTACATTAATCAAATCTCGTTACGCATCCTACAATTCACGTGTATAGATCACCGTGGCTGTATAAATGATACGTATATAATCTGCCTTAAAAAAATACATAAGTAGAACATACATGCGAGTTTGGTTGTCCCTAAGCGTTACAATCTTTTTCTATTAATACTGGTCAAAGCAGTTTACAAAAACTGTTACTGTGTATTATTTTATTTAAATGTAGAACGTAAACACAGTACACATGTGAATATGTTCTTGAATACACCTGTGAACTGTACATATGTGTAGTTGTATGTGATTGTATTACAACATAACATGAATATAATATTTTATAGTTTTTCATAACTTCTTATTAGTAGCGAAAATGATGTTTTGTTTCCGTAAGACGCTCAGACATGTGATTATGTAATTTGATGTTCATTTGTGTAATGGCGTGTAAGTGTACAAAACAAAGCATTTCACACATAGTATCGTACATACAATATCAAAGATCTAACATTTAAAATTCATATGTGGTAATATATTATGTGAGTCAAAATACGCAAACAAATAATGTATGGGTTGCATATCTCCTATTCGTAACAATAATGTCTCCTATTTTTTCTTTCTGTGAAGTACCAAGACGGGTACCAAAACCGGCAAGCTGTGCATACTCTTAATACATAGCAATAGCTTCTTCACTAGTACTAAATCTAGCTTTAATAAATGGTTTGAATACGGGAGGGACGGTTGGTGTCCAGTACCTAGTACCATTAGGAGTTTAATATACGTTGCTGGCAACTGATTTTGCGAATGGTTAAGATCCAAAAAAGTAAAAACTGTTTATGATAAAAAATAAGATTACAACATTGAGAAATGTTCAAAATTAAATCAGATAAGGTAAAATAAATTTAAAGCAAGTTCAACACGGATTTTCCCGCCACAGTCTATTTATAAACTTTATACACGTGTGTACTGTTATATTGATATAACACAGGTCACAAGTGTAGTTAACTTTGACGTGTCGACGACTACATCCATATTACTGTAGACAATTAGTGGCTGGCAAACACAAAACTCAAAGATAACCTAACTGTAGACATTTGCACTGTTATGTAAATACTTCACAATTAAAGAAAACAGCACAATCATATATACAATACGGATGAAACAACAGGTATTCTCATGATAAAAAGGTCTGGCATATACAAAACACATAGATCACCTACCTGTACACACGTGTACTGTTCTGTAAAAAGACATACCAAATACATCATACCAGGCAACTAAAAATACCAAAACGAAAAACGGCAAATATAGTCATGTGTCTTATCTGCATCGATCTTACTACAACAACATAACTACAAACACCACGTATATCACTCATATAAAACCATACACTGAATTAGCGGAAATAAGAACATTCAGATGAATACATGAACGAATATAACATAAAACAAAACTGACCCAGCGAAAAACTCCATAACTAAACCAGTATATATCATATCGAACGGATCAATTATACCAAAAAATACAAAAAAAATCACGCACCTGGTCGATCCAATATAGTAACGAAGACATTACCGATAGGCTGATCGTTGACTTCATCATCGTTCACAATTGTCTTGTTCATATTTGTTATATGTTCGTCCATAAAAAGAAAACAACAATAATGAAAAGATGTAACAAATTGCGGATTAAAAAACTGTTCGAACGAACTGGAATAAATCTACGTTTTTGAAAAAGATATGGATTGTAAGAATAATAACGAACGGTGTAAAATATTCGGATTAACAAACTGTTATATTGAATTGGAACGTAAACTGGGAATTCACAAAATTTCTGAAAATATTTGTTTTGTTGAATTGGAACTAAAACTGGGAATCCACAGAAATTTCGAAAAAAAATCATTTCTTGTTAAAAGATTATACAGATGAATGTTTTGATTTGATAATATCTATATTTTAGGAAACCTTGTAACTACCATAATATATTTTTGTTTAAAAAATTGAAAAAATAAAATAAGAAGATAAATTACCATCCTACCCTTGATAATTAATATATATATATATATATACATATATATATATATATATAAATGAATACACATGCATTGATAATAACCTTTAAGAGCTTACCCGTCTAAAGTTTATCTAATAAAGATAAATTTTAGATTGTCCCTGTTTGGGGCTGCTTTTTAAATATTTTATCACATTAGGATGTGTATATATTTTAGCGTGTTAACTATTAAGAAAATTCGGCAGCGTTTCCCCACTCCTTTGGGTTTGTGGTTTATCCACATACTTGGGGAGTTAAGGAGAAATGTTGTCGTTTTTTCATAGATAGTTAACACGTTGAAACATATAGATTTGAGATAGAGTATTTAAAAAGTGGGTTAGGATCCACCACCCTAGAGTACCTATATATTAACAACACGTACATGTTTAATTGCATATTAATTATTGGATTATTTCCATAGTCTGCATACTTCTAAATATATACAAAAGGCGTTTTTACTTTTCTTAAGGTTGTTGAAGCTAATCGAAGGAATGTTGGCTCTAAAGATATTTGGTGTTCTTGTAGGATTTGCAAAACCTTTCAAAAATATGAAAATATTAGAGATATAGAGTATCATTTGATTGCAAATGGTTTTATACCTTGCTACACTTCATGGACAAAGCATCGCGAATCACGGATTGATGGTGCCACAACATAAGTTAATCTAGAGAATGTGGAACATGATAATTTCTTATACGGTGACAATTTAAATGAGAAAAACTTTAATGATGACAATTTAAATAGGGTCTAAATATTCACACACCCACTTGCCTATTTAGACACCCTTAAGACGGGTCGTCTAGACCTAGACGCCCCGTCTAGGTTTTTTTTTCTCCGACCACATTCCTCCCCTCGTACAACGTCAAATCAGTCACATCAGACGGGACGTCTATCCCTATACGGACCTTGTAGACGACCAGGACAAGACGGGGCGTCTAGGCCTAGACGACCCGTCTTGAACTTTAACGTTCTGCATGCATGTCAGTAAAGTACTATGTGATATGCCCTGTCTAGTACTAGACGGGGCGTATATGTCTTTGTTAACTAGACCCATGCAGAGCTTTTGTTGTCACAGAAAACTAGGCTTCATCGCAGAAAAATTTCGATTCATCGTCGAAATTATCTCCGTCATAAACTTTGGCTTATATTACTTCATCTGATTTCATTCAAAGGTGGTGAAATGTCATCAAACTGGGACGACAACTATTTCTTTGGGGCATATTCTGGCGAGACATGGGTGCCTGAAGCCAATACGGTAACAGTTATCATGTTAAACTATTTGTTGTTTTAATTATTTACTAATGGTAGTATCATTGGTAGGGGGAGACCGGTGTTCCCAAATCTAACGTGCAAGAGGAGGTTTCAAGTGTACAAGGAAATCAAAACAGACCGTTTCTAAAGTTGAACGAGCTTCCTTCCGTTGAAGAAACAACCCATGTGGACGAATCGTACCTTGTTGATTCACCATGTTATCCTGCGCAACATGGGTTTCCGGATTATGGATATGGGTGTGAATTCTCGTACGTGCAACAACACGGTCCGGATGGATACGAAGGAGACTATTACGAAAGTTACAATGCAACACATTCTTTCTACAGTCAACAAGTCTATCCTGATGGTGGAGGATATGGTGGTGAGGCATCCCCATGCGCAGGCTATCCGTACCTCACAGAGACGGTATCAAAACTTATTTATTTAAGTTGTGAAGTTCAGTAAACATAAAATCTAACATAACGCTATCGATTTTACAGGCTTTCAACTCTTTAGATGAGGTAAAAAACTGGGCACAGGAAATGGCAAAGGCGGATGGTTTCGTTATTGTGACCCGACGATCAAAGAAAATCGGTGGAAGGACCGTGAGGGCATGGCTTGAATGTGATCGTGGTGGTGAGCACCATACTACAACAACGGTTAGAAAAGCTGGAAGCAAGGAAACTGGTTGCCCGTTTTACCTGTTGGCTGTGCGGGACCATCCGTATGAAACATGGGGGATAAAAGGGGGAAAGACTGAACATAACCACGAAGTTTGTCAGGACTTGTCGGGCCACGCGTTTGTGCGAAGGTTTGCTCCTGACGAATACAGAATGATCGAGCAGTCGACAGCACAAAACGTGGAGTCGCACAGAAATTTTCAAATGATAAGAAAGTAGTTCCCCGACAGTTTCCATGTTCAGAAAGACGTCCAAAACGCAGTCCAGAAGATTAGGGCCGAACAAAGATACGGTCTGACTCCCATGCAGTCGCTAGAAAACATCCTTAGTACAAACAAACTTATTTACGAGACACGGGAGGAACCCGAAACAGAGGTCGTTACAGAGATCTTCTTTGTTCATCCCTACTCGAGTGAAATGTGGCGTGCGTTACCGCATGTTTTGCTGATCAATTCCACGTACAAGACGAACGTATACAACATGCCATTTGTCCAGATAGTTGGTATGACTCCCACCAACTACTCATTTTGTATCGCGCATGCCGTTGTTTGCAAGGAACGTAGTGATAACTTTGTATGGGTGCTTGAGAAGATCAGGTCAATGTTGGACGAATGTATGGAGCCACGTGTTATTGTAACGGATAGAGACCTGGCCCTAATTAACGCGTGTGCGAAAGTTTTTCCAAACGCCTATCGATATCTCTGCAGGTATCACATTCAATAGAATATTTGTAAGCACTGCAAGAGCACATTCACAGAAGAAAAATGGCAAAAATTTATGTCATCATGGGGGAGATTGTGTGAGTCTCCATCAATACCAATATATGAGTACAACTTAGGCCACTTGCAAAAGCGACTTGTGGCGTGCAAACGTTCAAGTAAGTTTACGTTCAAGTAAAATATGGCCTACCGATGTACGTGTAACTAATTGTTGATACCTTGTAGGGGTCTTTGCGTACGTGTATGACAACTGGTTGAAAGACTACAAGCAAATGTTTGTCTTTGTGTGGACAGATCAGAGCCGCAACTTCGGGCAGCGTACCACCAACAGAGTTAAGAGTCAAGACACAAATTTAAAGAGATACGTCCAAGATAGGAGCTCGTTGGACCGTATAGTAGGTTGTGTCAAGGATATAGTCAAAACACAATACGGGGAAATAAGGCGGAGCTTTCGAGAAAGCATCGAAAAAATAATGAACCACCACAAAAACCCGTTATTTGACCACCTACGTGGAAAAGTTTCCCACACATCGCTTGATCTGCTGAGTGGAGAGCTACTTAGGAAACTAGACGTGTTGCAACGCTTGCATTCATCTTGTGGATGTCAGATGTGGTACAGCTATGGGTTGCCGTGTGCTTGCAGGTTGGAAAAGTACGTATGAGTAGAGCGTCTGATTTAACTTGAAGACGTAGACATCTTCTGGCAGAAGCTTAACTTTCAGCCGTGTAAATTGACATCTGATGACGTTGACATGGTAGAAGAGTTGAACATTGTTCGGCAACAGTTAGAGTCACGCTCCCCTGCTCAGAAAAAAAGCTTGCTGGGAAAGATTAAAGCGGTGTTGACCCCAACCAAATCCACAAAGAAACCACCGGTTTTCCAAAACTCAACTCGTTGACGACCAACAACAAAGCAAGCACAACTTCGATTTGATGACGCCACCCGCCATAGCTCGTATGTTCCATCGCAGGGTTCCCAATCAAGTACATACGATGCCCCCTCCATAGCTCGTATGTTCCGTCGCAGGCCAGTCAATAGTCGGTCATCAAGTCGTAAAAACCCGTAGCGGGGTGAAGTCGTTCAACGAGTTCTAAACAAAGAGAGGTTTGAGACGATAACGGTTTTCTGTTGATAGTGAGCGATGAGTATGTGTCAGCTATCAAACGGTTTTAGCCTTTCCTTCCCTCTTTGTTTCACCCGTACATCTCGTGCATATAAGATGTGAGGCCAGACGGTCATTGTGGGTTTCGGTCTGTGGCTGTGGGCTTAGGTATGGGAGAACGTGCGTGGAGCCACATTCGAAAAGACCTTCAACAGGAGATGGATCAGAACACGTCGATCTGGGCGCCAGTATTTGAAGCATGGGAGGAAGGATACTTTTACACGCATCATCAAAGCCTAATCTGGGATTCAGTAGAGCATTGTCCCCCTACTCATTGGATGAATTCCCCCATGCAGGGCTTCTTATTGCACAATGGTATGGTATCGTGGTTCACCTCTTAAGCATCGATGGTTCTTCCCGATAATCAACCCTCCGACGGATCGAAAACCACGAACGATAACGCTTGCACATGTTCACAACAACCACTTCATACATATTAAGCTGGAAGGCCAGTTTCCGATGCCTACAGTAAACGGTTTGTGGTTGACCTACCGAAGCGCGGCTGTAGAACAATGGATGGACATGTACACGCCCCGTATAGAATGGTATACGTCAATAATGAATCTGACACAAAATTCAAACCCGAGTATTAACTGGGTCGATGGTGAATCGGATGAATGAGGCTTTTTGCTAAATCTACTATGATTTTTTGTATATTTAGTACGATTTTTTTTAATTAATACAAACATTTTGTATACAATTAGAAAATTTTTGGTATAATTAACAAGATTTTATTTACCCAAAACGTGTGTATTAAGTAAACAAAATCATATTAATTACACCACAAAAATTTATTTGGGCATAGACGCCTCGTCTAGACCTAGACGCCCCGTCTGGTTCTAGAAAAAAGTCCATTTTACCCATGCTTCGTTGTCCGTCTAGGCTGACATCAGGGGCAAAACGGTAATACTACATATTTAGACGTGTCGTCTAGACTTAGACGGGTCGTCTAGGTTTGCTTTTTTTAACCAAAATCCTGGCCACATACAGCGTCAAATCAGTCACATCAGACGGGGCGTCTAGCCGTAGACGGATGCAGAAGACGACCAGCTCAAGACGGGACGTCTTGGCCTAGAAGACCCGTCTTGAAGCTTGTGCTCTACATGCATGTCAGTAAAGTAAGTGATACGCCCCGTCTGGGCCTAGAGAGGTCGTATATTTCTTTGTTAAATAGACCCCTCCCAAGCATTTGGTGTCATTGAAAACTTTCAATTCTTCGTCGGAATTCTCTCCGTCATGAACTTTGGCTTATATTACTTCATCTGATATCATTCAATGCATCTCAGTAAAGTAGTAAAGTGATACGCTCCGCCTACGCCTAGACGAGACGTATATTTCTTTGTTAAATAGACCCATGTATAGCATTTGGTGTCGCATAAAACTTTCAATTCGTTGTCGGAATTCTCTAATAAGAGTTCTTACAAAAGTGCTGGTTCGTTTGGGAGAATGTAAGGAGAAGCGTTGGGATTCAAGGGTTAAGAAATAATGAGTGCTAACTAATTGCAAGACTGGCTTCCGATGCTCACCCAGGGCGATAAACAACGTTCATCTGGAATTGGAGAATCGTTGTGGGTGGTAGTTACCCGGTCCCCTGCCGCCTTGGTAGTTGTTACCATATCCATTATCCCCTTGGTGGTTTCTGTACCCATCCCTGTGTTAATAGTTATACCAAAAATAATTTAATTGTAAATGTACGAATCGACTTAACCTATTGTTATGGATGTACAAAGTTATTTTATATATGTTATATCTGTAATATTTAACTTTGTTTTCAGTTATTCGATTAATGGTTACTTGATGATTGTTTGTGTTAAATTGGCGTGTATTAAATTTTAATATAATTTCTTTTTTAAAAACATAACGTAAAAACAATTAAATACTTAAAGGATCGAAAAAGATAACTTATTTTTATTCAATAAACAAAACTTTTTAAAAATATAAAATTACACCACAAAAATAAAAAATCAACCTCCAACAACAACAACCAATTTACCCCACCAAAACACTATTTTTTCAAACTCCAACAACAACCAATCTACCCCACCAAAACACCCTTTCTCCAACTAAAGAAACAAGTTCGTAGACGGGTCGTCTAGGTCTAGACGGCCCGTCTTAGCACATAAATTTGTGCGTCCTGCCAGGTACTTGTTGACTCCAGGGGTGTCCAAATAGGCAGCAGGGGTGTGTGAATAGATTGAGCCTTTAAATAAGGACAGTCTAAATGATAACAATGTAGATGACATGTTTAATGATTTAGAGAATGATGATATTGACGATGATGATAGAGTAAAACAACAACATCTGCTTGAAGATGCACAAAAACCATTATATAATGGTTGTGAGATTTCAAAACTTGAAGCTGTAATGAGTTACCAATTTCGTTTTACCAAGCAAAAAAAAATGATGAATCCCAGGGATTGGAAGTTGAAAGAATCCATGCATGTCCGAATGATTGCATCTTGTATAAAAATGAGTATGCGAATAGTCATGAATGTGTCAACTGTGGTGAATCAAGGTACACCAGAAAAAGAAAAACTGGTGAATATGATAATGATGTGAAGAAAAATTGACCACCGGCTAAATTATTGCGGTATCTTCCTATTATACCGAGACAAAAACGATTATTTTCTAACGAGAAAGAAGCAAAATTATTACATTGGCATTCACATGAGCGTTTAAAGGATGGAAAACTAAGACATGTGGCGGATTCTCCACAATGGAGAAATATTAATAGAAAATATCCATAATTTTGTAATGAGGTTAGGAACATAATGTTTGGGCTTAGTTCCGAGGGAATCAATCCTTTCAGAAATGCTAGTAGTAGTTATAGTACGTGGCCAGTTCTTCTCTGCATCTACAAACTTCCACCATGGTTATGCATGAAACGAAAATATATAATGATGTCGTTGTTGATTCAAGGTCCGAAACAACCCAGTAATAACATTGATGTTTATATGTCCCCATTGATTGTTGCCTTAAAAACTTTATGGGATTCTGGTGTAAATGTGTTTGATGCTTATAAGAAGGAATATTTTCACTTGCGTGCTAGGATTTTTTGCACCATAAGTGATTTTCGGAGGTATGCTAATTTGTCTGGATATAGAACGAAAGGTAAGAAAGCTTGTCCAGTTTGTGAAGATGAGACAATTTCAATGTGGTGAAATCATGGTAGAAAAACAATATGCATTGGACACCGAAGATTCCTTACAATTGGTCAGAGTTTTCTCAACAACTAAGAGGACTTTAATGGAAGTACTGAGACTAGAAGGAAACGGAAGAACTTTGGTGCATTTTCACGAGTTGAAAATCTAAATACCGTTTTAGGAAAAAGTACTCTAAGCAGAAACTCATATTCGTGCTAAGAAAGTAACTAATTGGAAAAAAAGGTCAATCTTTTGGGACTTACCATATTGGAGGAATTTACAAGTCAGACATTGCCTAGATGTTATGCATATCAAGAAAAATGTATGTGATAGCTTGCTAGGCTTAATGTTAGACGTTCATGGAAAAACTAAAGATGGTATTAATGCTCGTAAACACATGGAAGAAATGTGAATATGTAAAGAGCTTGCCCATGTCGAAAAAGGTAATCGTATTTATCTAACACCTACGTGGTACACAATGTCAAAGGAAGAGAAAGAAAAAAGTTTTATAAATGTTTGCATGATATTAAAGTTCCATCTTGTTATTCCGCAAACATTAAAAGGTTGGTGTCCATGAAGGATTGTAAATTGCGTGGTATGATGTCTCATTATTGTCATGTTTTGATGACACATAAGATTCCTATTGATGTGTGTGGATTGCTACCGGAGAGTACATGACATACAATCACAAAAATTTGTTTGCTTTTTAACATGATTCACTCAATACTTTTTTAAAAATGTTGTCTTATTTTGTAGGAGCAAGCTGAATGTGAATTGTTATTCCTGGGCCCTTCTATGAAAGAAAAAGTAGTCAGTTCGGGACTTGTGCATCCTACTATGGATAGGTTATTAGATGAGGTTCAAATGGAGGACGGCTATGTGAAAGTCAAAGTAGATATCATCGATCCAAAATTCGAGAGCAGTTCTCTCCCTCCAGTTTCCTGTTATGACGAGATTACAGATTTAGGTGATGCTCGTGGTAAATTTGTTCAATGGCCACGTTTTGCAATAAAGGTAATTTAATATACATTATGCATATCACTTTATTTACGCTTTTAAAAAGACTTATGCTAATATGTTTGTTAAATTGTAGTTTTTGAACACGGAGACAACTCCCCAAAACCAAGACTTGACACAACAAGTGGAGGACGTCACATGTTATAAGCCAAGGTAGTGGTTCGGTTACTTTGGTCCGGGTAATATATATTTTATATTAATTTTATTTTATATTGCAACAATTTCGTTTGGTGTAGTTTTAGCAACCCAATGAACTCAAACTCAACATTATCATACTGATCCGACTACTATAGAAATTTTGATGACGAGGTAATCAACAACTATACATATATATATATAAACATTGTACAAATAATCAGTTTTTCAATTAATGTAGTTTGTTTCTGGTGCATTTTCTCCGATCAACATGATGTACACATGTCGGAACAACTCGATGCGATGGTAATCAACAACTCAAACATGCTATATATGTGTGTGTGCATATACACACTCTGAAAATCATTTGTTTAATTATGTAGTTCGATAAAGAACCACCTGCTCCAAAGTTGTCAAAGGCTGAACAAGAAATACAAAATGCCTTGTTGAAGATAGATAATGAGCGGCATGAAAATATTAGGTTATGGGTTGCACAATTAAAGGATCTCTTTAACGGCAAGATGAGCCTTAAGATTAATGTGCCTAAGGAGATGTACCCCAAGACTTCGCTCGATAACCACGCTCAACCACGTCATGTTTTTGGCCTCGCTGCCGGGGACTCAAAGATTTTTAGAAAGCTTAAATTAATGGCCTAATCAATTTTTATCTTTTTGTTTTAATTCTCTAGGATTTTTTTTTGTTTTCTGCATTTTTTTACTATCTGCAGCTACAGCATGGGCCTTGCCAGATAAACACGGGGCTGTACCCTTAACTGTAGCTGGCAAAAAAATTATTGTTTTAGCCAGATAGTAGCTGTGACACGGGTCGTGTCAACTCAACACGGGTCGTGTCTCCTTATCAGCAACTGCAAAACAAGACTGTCTGACCCCAACGGTTAATAACATCCGACAAAGTATGGACGATATTGATTATTTTTACTTTCGCAACTCCTACGGTGAATGGTGTCAAATATGTGGTGGGTTTCATCGAGATTTAGAATGCTACTTTCTAAATTACGACCCCCATTATTTAATAGACCCATCGTTTTCCTACGGAAGTCAAAGATGGGCGAAAGTAAAAAATTATAACTATCATCCATCTGAAGTCCATCAAAACTCTTTTTAAGAAGACACAACCTCCAACGACATATGTCAAATAGAAAACAGGATTCTCCAAAAATTAAAATAAATACAGTTTATGATGAATGTGAGGAATTCATCACAAAACACTAACAATGGAGGAGATTTGTTGGGGTAATTCACAATTAAACAACAGCGGCCGCTACTTGTACCTCAACAATTTGTGAGGGCGAAAGCGATAGTCGTCCCTGTTTTGATTGTGCAAGGACAGACTCACCACCTATTACATCCGGTGCATACATAGACCAGAGCGATTCGACTCATTCCTTCTTTAACAAAAGCCTGGGTAAGATAAATAAAGGTTAGTTTCGCCCACCGTATAAATTAGGATTCTTCCTTTCCGTCAAACTCTTGCGTTTTTGTATAAATCACAAGCACCTAAGGTACATTCGGCACTTTGGTATTGTTCCAACCAGCAAAGAGCCACCTGATAAGATAAAACACCTTAAACAAAAGACGAAACTTCATAAATCTCAATCACAACGGGTCGTGCCCACTATGCACGCCTCCGTGCCCATTTGTTAAATTGCCACGGGGTCATGCCAGGCCAACACAACCTATGGTCACTAGTAGCCAAAAAGCTCTCTGACTCGTTGCAGGCCACGAGACCATGCCACGCAGGTACGGGCCGTGAACACTAAGTTGTCACTTTCTTTAGAGTTAGCATGGGGCAGCATATCTTGGACTCACTCCAAAGACAAAAATATGGTCTAAATCTACACATATACCCAGAAAGGTATATTCTTAAAAAGGATTCTTCAAACCCTCTTGTCTTTGCTAATTTTATCACTTTCCTTCTTCTCCAAACATTCAACCTTCCATGGAAGCTTGAAGCTTCAAATCTTCAAGCTTCATCAAGATAAACAAGTTATTTTAAACCCAAACTCTCTTAGAATAAATATTTTTCAACAATGTTTCAAGTTATTTACATGCAAAACTTTCAAAAACCAAAGAAATAATAGCTTAAAACAAAGAGTTCTGGGTTCGAAATAACAACAGAAGTGGAAGCACGGGATCGGGGTTCTGTGTAAGTGACAACATTCTGAGCAACCCAATGAACTCAAACTCAACATTATCATGTTGATCCGACTACTATAGAAATTTTGATGACGACGTAATCAAGAACTCAAATTCTCATTATATATATATATATATATATAAAAACATTGTACAAATAATCAGTTTTTCAATTAATGTAGTTTGTTTCTGGTGCATTTTCTCCGATCAACATGATGTACACATGTCAGAACGACTCGATGCGATGGTAATCAACAACTCAAACATGCTATATATGTGTGTATGTGCATATACACACTCTGAAAATCATTTGTTTAATTATGTAGTTCGATGAAGAACCTCCTACTCCAAAGTTGTCAAAGGCTGAACAAGAAATACAATATGCCTTGTTGAAGATAGAAAATGTTAGGTTATGGGCTGTACGATTAAAGGATCTCTTTAATGGCAAGACGAGCCTTGAGATTAACGTCCCTAAGGAGATGTACCCCAAGACTTCGCTCGATATCCAAGTTGAATCCATCGAATATCAGGGGATGTTACAGTTTTTGGTGAACGGGTTGCTTGAGGCTAGCTTTTTACATTGGTATCAAATATATGTTTTTTCTTATTATTTTTATCTCATACAATAAATTTATTTTCAAACACAGTTGAATTTTTAACCTTGTAATTCTTTTTACTTGTTTGATATCAGATTTTTGTATAACATTAGTATTTTACAAAATAGTTCCAAAAGACCCTAAAGTTAGCTACTTCAGTATCCACAAAATAACACCAAAGAGTGCGAGAAAAATTTAGCAAGTGTAAAAGAACACTTGTTAAGTGTGTACAAACTTAAAATGGGCACAAAATATTTTCTTACACATATTTTTCATAGGTAACATATATTTTACTGTTTTTAGCATATTCAAGTTAATTTTCTTTATTTTATTGCACTATTTTTTATACCTTTCTTTTTTCAAGCGCCCATTGGGTTTTGTTTATCGTTTCTCCTAAGAATAAAGATTATTACCTCTTTGGAAGTGTTTATATTTTGGATTCAACTTCTTTTGGAAGTTGACTTACATGGACCATGGTTCAAGTATGTTATCAGTATTGTATTATACGAATTAATTCTAATGTATTTATACAATTAAATTATTATTTTAGTAATTGATTTTCTCTTTTAAATTTAATGCAAGTGTATGCAACAAGACGGGCTTGGGAGTGTGGGTTCATGGTGATTTGGTTTATGTTCCAATTTGTTATAAAGAAGCGATTTCGTTTTCCAAACAATGTAAGTATTCCTTTTACAATTTACCTATTTTGACTTCAGCATGTCCCAAGTTTAAGTTTCTATTTTCAGGTTTTGTGTTTATTTTTGTTGTTTTGGGTTAACTAATTTATGTTATTAGATTTCTTTTTTAGATTTGGACCAGATAACAAGCGTAACACAAGAGGAAATCGACATGTTGGTTGAAAACATCATGATGCGGTTTTTTAAGAGTGTAGGGTGGTTGAATACATCATGATACAGTTTTTAAGATTGATAGCTTATTGCTATAGGTTAGGTTAGTGTAGTTATTTGAACAACTTTTGTAAACTTTGGTAGTTATTATGTTTTGAACAAGTTTTGTAAACTTTGGATGTTATTATGTAATCAAAAGGTTCTATGATATTGGCTGAGTTTTGTTTGTTTCAGTTCTTGTTGTGTATACACTTTTCTAGCTAGCTATTATTTTCAGCTCTCTCATTACCCATTATTTTGAGCCAACATTTTTGTTTTAAGCATTATTATTTCTGGGTGGTTGGGATATTAAACCACCCCCAAAATCACAAATTTTTGACATGTTTTTTTTTTTGGAATTTGTTTTATTTTGGGCGGGTTTTTAACCACTGAAAGTAACTGAAAATTTTTCCCGGCCACATTTGTTTACGCGGTCACAAAAACGCTCATAATCCCATGAACACCGCCTAAACAAATCATTTTTGTAGTAGTGATACCATGTTGCCCCTTACTTTTAGCAATTTTTGTCATTTTCATCCAAACGTCTAACGAGATTAAAAAGTATTGTTTAATGAGGGATAGGTTTGACCTTCTACATTGTTAAGTGGGTTATTTTTGTCCTTTTAGCTAATGTACAACATATTAAAGCCTGGTATAAGTTGTTAATGCGTACACACAATCACCACAACACCTGGACCACCACCATGAGTAACCCCACCACCACTCTATCACTACCGCCAACGCCAAATTAAGAGTCAAATTTCATAATGAGCTTAGGACCCCAACTTAGAACGATCTACCTAATAACACGCTAGCCAGTAACAAAATCCAAAAAATCACACCCCTTGATACATATATCCAAAACACAAAAACCAATCCAATTTCAAATGTACATAAAGTTGTATACTTTTTGTTAAAAAACCAAAACCCTACACATGTTAATAAAAAGGGTACCGGAAAAAGGAGTGGTCACTACAAGAGAATGAAACTATTCCAAGCTCAATAAATGTTGCATTAGGCCTAATGCACCTTTTTATCGGGTGTTACATTAGAAGAAGTTGCATTTGACCCAATGCAACATTTAATTGGTAATACAACTTTTTTTGAAAGTGTTGCATTTACTAACCAAATGCAACTTTTTTGCCTTTTACATTCCAATGCAACTTTTTGTACTTTAAAAATATAACTTTTTTTTAAACTTAAATGCAACTTTTATTATAGTTTAGTTACAAAAATGCAACTTTTTTTAAAGTCAATGCAACCTTTATTATCTTTTTAATAGATAAAATGAAACCTTGTTTTTTACAGTATATACAATATTTATACGAATTTTAGTTATAGAAAATGCAACCTTTTTAACACCCAAACGGAACTTTCTAACATAAATTCAATTGCTATTAATTAATACACATTCAATTGCAATTACGTCAAAACAATAATAATATCATTGACAATCAAATGGTGTAGTTTAACATATATTTGTCTAAACTCAAATAACAATAAAGTAACACAAGGTGTCAATTACAATTAAAGGGACATGAAAACACCCTACTCATCTCAATCTCTCACTGGTAGTTGTTTCATAATCTTCTGCGTCATATCGTCCAAGCTTATTGTTGTTGGCTGTCAATGTCTTCTTTTGCATAGCTTTAAGCTTGGTTTTTTTTTCTTTTGTGATCCTCTTCAATCTCTTTGAGCATTTCCAACAACCTGTTTTCCACAACTTCAGCGTTTGCTTTTGAATGATTCCTTCAGCCCCTCTGAAATCATGTTTGATGTATAAGATCCTCTACTTTTTATCAATATATTTGTGACGCCTCTATCAAAAAGCTAATGATATCCATAGCTCTCTTTGCTCATTACAACAAGAAAAAGGATCTACTGTAGCACTGCCTTCCTCTATCGGCTTGTAGTTCTTCATTTTTTCATACAATAGTGTTCGAATGATATTAAGAAAATATTGTTAAAAAAATTATCTACCTAAAATCTAGCTATGGGTGAATGTATATAAAAGAGCTTAGAGAAAAGAAAAAAAAACTCAATTATAGACTATAGGTGAGTGGGTGATTGAAGCTTTCATCAAAACCATATTAATCCAATGTTAGTCATGAAACATAGTTTTGCTAGGACCAAAGTTATTTTAGATGAGTTTGGAGATACTAGTCTACCCATGCATAGATCTTCTTTCCTTGTATTAGGAAACTCTAGCTGCTCATACTCTGGTCTTTTAGGTAATGAGGAATCCTTTTCTCTTGAGTCTTTCAACTGTTTGTAGCTTGATAAGGTTGTTAACCCATTCCATTTGGCCAGAGTTTTCATGGTGCCTCTATTTGCGGCAACCAGTTCTTCTTTCATTCTCCTCATCTTCAAAGCCCTTTTGTCATTTGGCTTTTGCCCACTTTCCAATTTGGGGTTAAAGATGTTTGGAAAAAGCTTCAACTTTTCTATCCTTATTATTTCGTCTAGCAGGAATTCCATTGGCCACCCATTCAAATCATCCTTATCAGCATCATATGGCTTTGTTGCCATAATGTGATTAAGGTAATCCTCTCTTAGCAGCTTTTTGAGATCTACATCAGTAATAGGATCATGGGATAGGTTTCTACAAATCATGTTGGCATAGCCTCTCAAAGCTTCTACCTTCTTGTATTCTTCTATTAAGATCTGGATGATATGCATATCATCTTTCCTTGATTTCTTTCAAGGACCATTCTTTTGGCATGCCTTTTCTTTAATTCCAAGTATTCTTCAACACTCGCTGGACTAGCAAGGGTTACAGATGGTGTTGATGATGTGATTGGTGATGATGATGGGATAAAACGTGTTGTGGTTATGGTGGAAGGTGTGGTGGATGTTTTGATAGGTGAGGTGATCATTTTTTTTTCTTTGTTTATGGTACAGGTGGGAATGATATGAGAAGTGGTGGTGGTGTAACATCTGTTGGTCTTTTGTATTACTAACAGATGTTTAGGATGAAGGAGTAGTTGTTTGAGTGATAGGTGAAATAGTGATTTGAGTGGTAATGGCAGTGGTTTGAGAAGTGGATGGAACAGTGGTTGGTGGAACAATGGTTTGAGTAAGTTTAGCATTTTTGGCTGGATTTGCAGGTGGGAGCTTTCTCAAGCTACTACTACTCTCCCCTTTTTTGGCATCATCTACAGGATGACTAGGAGTTGGAGTAGCACCTGTTGCTTGAAGGAAATAGTCTTTTATGGCCTTGATTTCTGCTTGGGTATCTATAAAACTAGCTTCAACCATATTTCTTATCATCTCCATGTGTAAATTATGAGTGGCATCTGCAGACTGCTTTTGTAGTTGTAGATAAGTTTAGGCATGAAACCAAACTTCCTCTGCAAGTTCGGCATTTGTTGGAGGTGTAGAGTTTTGTACCAAAATATTCATCATGTCTTTTATCTCAGCCAGCCACCCACTAATGTTTCAAGATTTGATACTCTAGCCGTTAATTCTTTGTGTCTTAATTCATGACCTAAGCGAATACGACCATCTGAATTCCCACTAGTAGTGGTTGTATCTGGTTTGGAAACAGATGCCTCTTTTTCTTGGTACTAGAGACTTCTAGTTGTTTTGAGTGTACAATTGTAAAATTAACAATTGTTGCCTTCAAGTGGGTCTTAGCAATGTAACTATTGTCCAACCGTGAAAGTGTTGTCTTAACAGTTGTAGTAGCTAATGACAATTTAAGAATTACGTATTAAAGAATGTTTAAATTAGTCATGGCATTAAAGTGGTTTTCTCTTTTATTATAAGGTCTATTATTATAAGAAATTAACTGGTAAAATAAAATAAAATCCCTAATTTTTTGAGTAGCTTATTCAAGATTCCATATATACTTTACTAGTTTAGAAATCTGTGTATTAAACAGGTTAAATAAAATTTCTTTTAAAATATTTATTTTAAATAAAATATCTTAGACATTTTGTTCAGAGAATTAAAGAATCTGACTAATTATGTAATCATATTATTTAACACATTAAAGAAAATAATTTTTTTTATTAGAAGGCAAGAAGACCAACTTTTATGTGACCAACACTATTGGCACATGTCACATATTATTTGTATTTATTATATATATATATATACATATAATATTTTGAAGAAGAATCCGTTGGAAACCACCCTTTATTGTGTGAATCGCAATAACAAATGTAACACAACCAAATCTAGAGATGCATTTGACTTTTGTGGTTAAACATTTCGTTTTCAGTATAACATAATCATACATACCTCATGCAGACTCTAAAATAACAAACTCCCAAAGTTAAATCATCTTGAAAATATGATAAAATACATACCTCATGTAGACTCTAAATTAACAAAGTCCCAAAGTTAAATAATTTTGAAAATACAATAAAATTCATATTTCTTGAGTATTTAGGTACAAACCTGCACAGTCGGAACCACAGCCGCCATCACCGGAGGCGTGGCTAGGGTTTTTGAGTTTGGTCGCTCAAAGTGGCCGCCGGTGAGCCGATATGGCTCAATAGATTTCTGTCTCCGTGTATCTCCATCACCACCGTCCCCTGAGCTATATCATTGTCGCCGGAGGGCTAGGAGATCACCCCGTCTCCGCCTAACTGGACTACCATTCTCCATTGCGTTAAAGTACGCTATTCGTATATCGGAAAGAGCATTCTTCATACGCTCTATTCCTGCATCTCCACTCAAATGCATTACTCTTTCCCTCAACAGTTCTAATACTCCGTTGACAACACCTGGTGTGGTGGAATTACTACCCAAATGAGAGCTTTAAAAAACAAATGGATAACAAATAAACTGTTGTCAGGAACAAACATCAAAGAACATACAAAATAAGAAAGTACGATAACTACAGATGCTCACGGCTCACCCCAAGGCTACCAGAACTTTAAGGAATGATAAAAACTGCAGTTAAAAGATTTATAAATAAGAAAGTACGATAATTATAGAATTGAATTGTAACAAGGTTTATGTTGCGCAATTATTTAAAATCAACCAAACACTAATGAGAGAATAGAGAGTTACCCTCATTTTCATGCCAATTAAAATATCCGGTCTCTTTCCCTGCCATTACAGAGTTGCGGACAAAGGAACATGAAAAACATACATTAGGGAACTTTTTACAGGAGACAAACATGCATCAAGAACTCAACTGAACTAAATTTACCAACCGGAGAAATTTTAGTTATGAACCTGCTTTTTAATGGATAAAACTTTCGAAATTATTATTGAACAATATAATTTTTGTAATCAAATTCAACAGTTAACACACTAACTATTTATACATTTTTGAGTAAATTGTCATTTTCAACCCTGATGTTTGACCAATTTTGCGACTTTCATCCAAATGTTTGATTTTCTGGATTTGTGTCCTCGTGGTCTCAAAATCTTGTGATATTCTTCCCAGTGGGCCAAAGCTGGAGGGAAGAAACTCACAACAAATTGCCAAACCTCATGGATGAAAATGACAATTTAGTCAACATTTTTTTTATAAGCCGACAAAAATGTTTTGGGTCAACCGACCAGATTCAATATAACCTGTTTTGAGTTATTACCCAAGGTACCCATTAAGCTACTTGTAGTGAACAAAAATAAGGACTTGACTGATCAAACAAAAGATGTTGGGCTAAATAAGTTGGGACATCGGGCTGGTTAGCCTAAATTCTCTCAAGAAAATCAGAAAATGTTAGCATCTCTTGCTTCCAATCGTCGCATAGATAGTTTTTTCCAACCTACAAGATGTTCTACAATATATTTTCAGAATCTACACAATGGATCTGCAACAAAAATCGGTCATTAGGAGAGCTTAAAGATTGACTTGAGATGATCACGAGCAAAAACTGATGAGTTCAAATTTTCAGCATATGAAATTTCTGGATCACTTTATGTAAATTTTATTATTTCAGAACTAAAAGTTAAAAAAAAATAAAGAGTAAAATGCCATTTTCATCCCTGAGGTTTGACAAGTTTTGCGACTTTCATCCAAAGTTTGTTTTTCCGCATTTGGATCCAAAAGGTGTGAAATCTTGCCATTTTCATCCGGCTCGTTAACTCCATCCATTTTTCTCTCCGTTAAGTCAAGGGTATTTTTATCTTTTTTGTTAACTTAAGGGGCAATTAAGTCTTTATATCGGGTATTGGTCTTTTTACATGAAGTGAAAATGTCCAAATTTCCTTTAAGTTAACAAAAAAAGATAAAAATACCCCTAACTTAATAGAGAAAAATGGATGGTGTTAATGAACCATATGAAAATGGCAAGAATTCACACCTTTTGAATCCAGATACGGAAAAACAAACCTTTGAACTAAAAAACTGGCCAAACCTCGAGGACCAAAATTACATTTTACACAAAAAAGGGTGCACCCAGAGAAAATATTCGCGCATGAATCCCTCCAATGAAAGTGTGGATCTCTTGCCAACAAGCTCAACGCAACAAGTTATATAAAACATTAAAACCAAATGTATTAAATAGTGTGTGCTACAACTTCAAGATATGATTGAAACCACCTAAAAAAATCTAAGCGGCTTGCTTCCTATGTTTAGCATGTTCACTTTCAAATCGTCTGAGCATGATGTGAACATTCTTGAAATCTTCACCTTTTACTGATAAATATATTATCCACACAGGTAAATCATTACTCACCAATCGATGTGTATAGTTTCATTAACTAAAACTGTAGTGTTCGACAATGTCATTTTCCTTTTCAATTTTTCTCAAACAAAACGCAATCAAAAGTGGTGTTCAAATGACCATCTCACACTCCACGGTTTAATCATTAACATAACAAACATCATAACAACACAAGAGACAAAATCCATCTAAAGAACAAGTTCTATTGTAACTTACTGTCATTGAATATAATCATAAGCAATCAATGCATAGAGTTTGATTAACTAAAAACCATACTGTTCGACAAAATAACCATTTTCCTTTTCAGTTTTTCTCAAACAAAATGCAAAAGAAGTGACTTCCAAACCACCAGAAATTAAACAAAACCTTATATTCGCCCTAATACAAACATCTCATCCACCATAACTTAATCATAAACATAACAACAACACCACAAACAAAATCCATTCAAACAACACATCAAAACAACAAGTTCAATTGTGGCCTATTGTTATCAAATATAATCATAAACAATAATGTTTATCAATTAAACCTGCAGTGTTTGACAATAATACTTTTTCCTCAAACAAATGCAATCAGAACGATTTCAAATCACCGAAACTAAATGAAAACCTTATTCTATCCCTAATACAACCATCTCAATTTCTCATTCTCCATAGCTTAAACATCAACATAATAATAAGCATCATATCAACACCACACAGAAAAACAAAGAAGTTAATGAATATAATCGTAAAAACAAGGGAAACTCTATAACAACTAATTAGGTATAAAGAAAACATGTATAAGGTTATAATACAACGGAAATTACAAATGTGAACCTTTTTTGGGATGTTACAGTCGGCGTTGAAAAATCCAGGGTTTCCTACAGATAGAATAAGGGTGGTCGGGGTGTATTCGGGAAGGGGGTGATTGAGTTAGTTCACCGCGTGAACACCGCCGCCACTCCTTTTTTGGTGAGTGGTAACTCAAACTCACTTGTTGAAATCGGTGTGTATTAACCGAACAAGAAGAGAAGTGATCAGGGGAGAGAGAGGGTTAGTGGTGGACCCCACCTCTTTTTCAACCAATCACAAATTTTTTATTTATTATTATTTTTTTAAATGTTTATCACTTTTCATGTGTTTGAGCACCGTTGGTGTTTGAGTGTAAATTGAATAGTGAATGGGGAAGTTGATATGACATGACTTTATTGATTAAAAAAAAGTTTACCACTCCCCATTTGGGTAGTGCCTGTTTCACCCTAAAGCTATTGTGTTTCTAGATCTTAAAATCGACCTGGATCTTTTGCTTTTCACCTTGCAGTTCTTGACATGGAACCCTAGAGCTGCTAATGAGAACAAAATCGGAACTGATCTTGTGAAATCTTCATTATTTACCTTGGTCATCTTGAATCACTAGAGAGAGAGAGCAGATGGAGGGTCAGGAATATGATGACTTTTTTCTTCCCCGTGGTTATATGTGTTATTAATTTTAATACTGATCTAGTTAAGTTTTTATTTACTTTGTAGTATAGATTTTCCTCATCTCATCACGCTTGTGGAACTTAGAAGTTTTTTATATGAAACAACTTTATAATAAAAAAATTATGTAAAAATAGAATATATGATTTTTAACATAGGTTTAGTTTTGATGGGGTTTAGGTCAATCTACGACTTTTAACACTGAATCGGGCCCTTTCATGCCATCTGTAATCGAACTTTAGAGTGTTCGTTCAATGGTTCACAAATTATCAAAAATTACAAATGATTTATCCTTTAATGTTCTATTTCAACATGACACTTCATGTTAGAGAGTTTGTTTATGTGTGAGAAAGATAGAGACACAAAGAAAAATTTAGATAATATAAAAAAAATACAATGATCACACGTACAATGTTCCGAAGTCAGCACACTTTTACCTCTTTAAACATTAAAGGCAGCGCCTAGTACCACAATAACAAAGGCTACGCTTACAATGTTGGAATTTCACATCACAATAATGACAAATTATTTCGCACTCGGATCGTATTCACACTTAGGAACACTTGGAATATTCATGGAATCTTTCACCTTATGGGGCAGCTTTGAAGTAACAGAAGAAAAAAACCTGGAGATCATCATAGACATCATACTTATATCAAAAAGATGTAAAAGCTTAACTTCTTTCCGTGTTAAAATTTTCCCATTCCACCTTTGGATAAAAACTAGAGTCCTTTTTATTAATTTTTGTTTAAGAAGAGTGGATGACTACAAACCTAACACTGTTACAAGGAATAAGAAGCATATCATGATGAGAACCTTTGCCATTTATGTAAAATGTTCAAATTGTTTCTTCTCGGAGTACTATCTTCTACCCACCTCGGATGGTACTTTAAATACAAAACGGAAGAAAAGATGGGTAAATATGTTAATTGCACTAATCATATCTTATTATTATCATTACAGAATTAGTGTTTTGTAACAAAATCGTATCCTATTGCTAAGAAATGGTTTGCAACAAGAGTGACTCCAGCTTGTAATGATTTAATGTATTACTATTTAAATGTTTTAAATATGTTTGTTGCACTAATCATATCATATTATTATTACAGAATTAGTGTTTTGTAACAAAATCATATCCTGTTGCTAATAAATGGTTTGTAAAATTAGTGGCTCCAGCTTGTAATGATTTAATGTATCACTATATCAATGTTTTAACTTCTAGCAGATAATTATTACACAATTCAGTTTAAATTTTAATTTCTCAAGATATAAATTTTTATTAAAAATAAAGTTGCATTTGAAATATAGTATTTTTTCCTAACCAACCCGATATCGTCCGACAACATGGGTAACAATACTCGTATTTATTTTTATTATTTTCACTTTCGATACGAGTCAGTTTGCACTACCAATATTGTACCACCGTTGTTGCTACTAGGCACAGTTTGCTTTTATTCAGCTTCGATATTTGTATTTTTGTACATGTCTCAAGTAAGTTTTCTTGTTAAACAATCTAATATAAATTTTGAAGTAAATTTAATGTTGTGTCCTTTAAGTTTCAAATATATAGCAAATTGTACGTGTCCTTTGGCTTCACTATTTACACAAAATGTCTGTCATTTGAGTATCTTGCATTTAGTTTTATCTTTCAGCTGGTTGTAGTTATCTTATTTTGTTAAACCTTAAACTCTTTTATAGCAAATAATAATGAAATTTAAAAGATACTAAAAAGGAGTTGGAACTCGACTATCTACCCATTCATCTTTTTCGTTATTTCAACATGACACTTCATGTTAGAGAGTTTGTTTATGTGTGAGAAAGATAGAAACACAAAGAAAAATTTAGATAATATAAAAAAAATACAATGGCCACACGTACAATGTTCCTAAGTCGGCACACTTTTCCATCTTTAAACATTAAAGACAGCGCCTAGTGCCCCAATAACAAAGGCCACGCGTACAATGTTGGAATCTCACATCACAATTATGACAAATTATTTCGCACTCAGGTTCGTATTCACACTTAGGAACACTTGGAATATTCACCGAATCTTTCACCTTATGGGGCCGCATTGAAGTACCACGATCATCATAGACATCATAGTTGTATCAAAAAGCTGTAAAAGCTTAACTTCTTTTGGTGTTAATATTTTCCCATTCCACCTTTGGATAAAAACTAAGTCCTTTTTAATACTTTTTGTTTAAGAAGAGTGAATGACTACAAACCTGACACTGTTACAAGGAATAAGAAGCATATCATGATGAGAACCTTTGCCATTTATGTAAAATGTTCAAATTGTTTCTTCTGGAGTACTATCTTCTACCCACCTAGGATGGTACTTTAAATACTAAACGAATGAAAAGAGGGGTAAATATGTTAATTGCACTAATTATACCATAGTGTTTTGTAACAAAATCGTATCCTATTGCTAAGAAATGGTTTATAACAAGAGTGACTCCAGCTTGTAATGATTTAATGTATTATTATTTCAATGTTTTAAATATGTTAGTTGCACTAATCGTATCATATTATTATTACAGAATTAGAGTTTAGTAACAAAATCATATCCTGTTGCGAATAAATGGTTTGTGACGTTAGTGGCTCCAGCTTGTAATGATTTAATGCATCACTATATCAATGTTTTAACTTCTAGTAGATAATTATTACACAATTCAGTTTAAATTTTAATTTCTCAAGATATAAATTTTTATTGAAAATAAAGTTGCATTAGAAATATAGTATTTTTTCCTAACCAACCCGATATCGTCCGACAACATGGGTAACAGTACTCGTATTTATTTTTATTATTTTCACTTTCGATACGAGTCGGTTTGTATATCTTTTCTATTTTTGCACTACCAATATTGTACCACCGTTGTTGCTACTAGGCACAGTTTGCTTTTATTCAGTTTTGATATTTGTATTTTTGTACATGTCTCAAGTAATTTTTCTTGTTAAACAATCTGATGTGAATTTTGAAGTAAGTTTAAAGTTGTGTCCTTTAAGTTTTAAATATATAGCAAATTGTACGTGTCCTTTGGCTTCACTATTTACAAAAAATGTCTGTCATTTGAGAATCTTGCATATCTTTTTATCTTTCAGCTGGTGGTAGTTATCTTATTTTGTTAAACCATAAACTCTTTCTGTAGCTAATAATAATGAAATTTAAAAGATACTAAAAAGGAGTTGGAACTCGACTATCTACCCATTCATCTTTTTCGTTATTTCAACATGACATTTCATGTTAGAGAGTTTGTTTATGTGTGAGAAAGATAGACACAAAGAAAAATTTAGATAATATAAAAAAAAATACAATGGCCACACGTACAATGTTCCTAAGTGAGCACACTTTTTCTCTTTAAACATTAAAGGCAGCGCCTAGTACACACATAACAAAGGCCACGCGTACAATGTTGGAATCTCACATCACAATTATGACAAATTATTTCGCACTCAGGATCGTATTCACACTTAGGAACACTGGGAATATTCATGGAATCTTTCACCTTATGGGGCAGCTTAGAAGTACCAGAAGCAAAACCTGGAGATCATCATAAACATCATAATTATAAATCAAAAAAACTGTAAAAGCTTAACTTCTTTCTGTTTTAAAATTTTTCCATTGCACCTTTGGATAAAGACTAGAGTCCTTTTTATTACTTTTTGTTTAAGAAGAGTGAATGACTACAAACCTGACACTGTTACAAGGAATAAGAAGCATATCATGATGAGAACCTTTGCCATTTATGTAAAATGTTCAAATTGTTTCTTCCGAGTACTATCTTCTACCCACCTAGGATGGTACTTTAAATACTAAACGGATGAAAAGAGGGGTAAATATGTTAATTGCACTCATGATATCATATTATTATTATTATTATTACAGAACTAGGGTTTTGTAACAAAATCGTATCCTATTGCTAAGAAATGGTTTGTAACAAGAGTGACTCCAGCTTGTAATGATTTAATGTATTATTATTTAAATGTTTAAAATATGTTAGTTGCACTAATCATATCATATTATTATTACAGAATTAGTATTTTGTAACAAAATCATATACTGTTGCTAATAAATGGTTTGTAACATTTTGGCTCCAGCTTGTAATGATTTAATGTATCACTATATCAATGTTTTAACATCTGGTAGATAATTATTACACAATCCAGTTTAAATTTTAATTTCTCAAGATATAAATTTTTATTGAAAATAAAGTTGCATTAGAAATATAGAGTTTTTTCCTAACCAACCCGATATCGTCCGACAACAGGGGTAACAATAATCGTATTTTTTTTATTATTGTCACTTTCGATACGAGTCAGTTTGTATATCTTTTCGATTTTTGCACTACCAATAATGTACCACCGTTATTGCTACTAGGCACAGTTTGCTTTTATTCAGTTTTGATATTTGTATTTTTCTACATGTCTCAAGTAATTTTTCTTGTTAAACAATCTGATATAATTTTTGAAGTAGATTTAAAGTTGTGTCCTTTAAGTTTTAAATATATAGCAAATTGTACGGGTCCTTTGGCTTTACTATTTACACAAAATGCGTGTCATTTGAGAATCTTGCATATCTTTTTATCTTTCAGCTAGTTGTAGTTATCTTATTTTGTTAAACCTTGAACTCTTTTTTAGCTAGTAATAATGAAAATTAAAATATACTAAAAAGGAGTTGGACCTCGACTATCTACCCATTCATCTTTTTCGTTATTTCAACATAACACTTCATGTTACAGAGTTTGTTTATGTGTGGGAAAGATAGAGACGCAAAGAAAAATTTAGATAATATAAAAAAATACAATGGCCACACGTACGATGTTCCTAAGTCAGCACACTTTTCCCTCTTTAAACGTTAAAGGCAGCGCCTAGTACCACAATAACAAAGGCCACGCGTACAATGTTGGAATCTCACATCACATTGACAAATTATTTCGCACTCAGGATAGTATTCAAACTTAGGAACACTTGGAATATTCATGGAATCTTTCACCTTATGGGGCAGCTTAGAAGTACCAGAAGAAATGGAGATCATGATAAACATCATAATTATAGATCAAAAAACTGTAAAAGCTTAACTTCTTTCTGTTTTAAAATTTTTCCATTGCACCTTTGGATAAAGACTAGAGTCCTTTTTATTACTTTTTGTTTAAGAAGAGTGAATGACTACAAACCTGACACTGTTACAAGGAACAAGAAGCATATCTTGAGAACCTTTGCCATTTATGTAAAATGTTCAAATTGTTTCTTCCGGAGTACTATCTTCTACCCACCTAGGATGGTACTTTAAATACTAAACAGATGAAAAGAGGGGTAAATATGTTAGTTGCACTCATCATATCATATTATTATTATTATTAGAGAATTAGTGTTTTGTAACAAAATCGTATCCTATTGCTAAGAAATGGTTTGTAACAAGAGTGACTCCAGCTTGTAATGATTTAATGTATTATTATTTAAATGTTTTAAATATGTTAGTTGCACTAATCATATCATATTATTATTACAGAATTAGTATTTTGTAACAAAATCATATACTGTTGCTAATAAATGGTTGTAACATTTTGGCTCCAGCTTGTAATGATTTAATGTATCACTATATCAATGTTTTAACTTCTGGTAGATAATTATTACACAATCCAGTTTAAATTTTAATTTCTCAAGATATAAATTTTTATTGAAAATAAAGTTGCATTAGAAATATAGAGTTTTTTCCTAACCAACCCGATATCGTCCAACAACAGGGGTAACAATACTCGTATTTTTTTTATTATTGTCACTTTCGATACGAGTCACTTTGTATATCTTTTTTATATACTGTTGCTAATAAATGGTTTGTAACATTAGTGGCTCCAGCTTGTAATGATTTAATGTATCACTATATCAATGTTTTAACTTCTAGTAGATAATTATTACACAATTCAGTTTAAATTTTAATTTCTCAAGATATAAATTTTTATTGAAAATAAACTTGCATTAGAAATATAGTATTTTTTCCTAACCAACCCGATATCGTCCGACAACATGGGTAACAATACTCGTCTTTATTTTTATTATTTTCACTTTCGATACGAGTCAGTTTATATATCTTTTCTATTTTTGAACTACCAATAATGTACCACCGTTGTTGCTACTAGGCAGAGTTTGCTTTTATTCAATTTTGATATTTGTATTTTTGTACATGTCTCAAGTAATTTTTCTTGTTAAACAATCTGATATAAATTTTGAAGTAAATTTAAAGTTGTGTCCTTTAAGTTTTAAATATATAGCAAATTGTACGTGTCCTTTCGCTTCACTATTTACACAAAATGTTTGTCATTTGAGAATCTTGCATATCTTTTTATCTTTCAGCTGGTTGTAGTTATCTTATTTTGTTAAACCTTGAACTCTTTTTTAGCTAATAATAATGAAATTTAAAATATACTAAAAAGGAGTTGGACCTCAACTATCTACCCATTCATCTTTTTCGTTATTTCAACATGACACTTCATGTTAGAGAGTTTGTTTATGTGTGAGAAAGATAGGGACACGAAGAAAAATTTAGATAATATAAAAAAAATACAATGGCCACACGTACAATGTTCCTAAATCAGCACACTTTTCCCTCTTTAAACATTAAAGGCAGCGCCTAGTACCACAATAACAAAGGCCACGCGTACAATGTTGGAATCTCACATCACAATTATGACAAATTATTTCGCACTCAGGATCGTATTCACACTTAGGAACACTTGGAATATTCATGGAATCTTTCACCTTATGGGGCTGCTTAGAAGTACCAGAAGAAAAACCTGGAGATCATCATAAACTTCATAATTATAGATCAAAAAACTGTAAAAGCTTAACTTCTTTCTGTTTTAAAAATTTTCCATTGCACCTTTGGATAAAGACTAGAGTCCTTTTTATTACTTTTTGTTTAAGAAGAGTGAATGACTACAAACCTGACACTGTTACAAGGAATAAGAAGCATATCATGATGAGAACCTTTGCCATTTATGTAAAATGTTCAAATTGTTTCTTCTCGGAGTACTATCTACTACTCACCTCGGATGGTACTTTAAATACTAAACGGATGAAAAGAGGGGTAAATATGTTAATTGCACTAATCATATCATATTATTATGATTACAGAATTAGTGTTTTGTAATAAATCGTATCCTATTGCTAAGAAATGGTTTGGAACAAGAGTGACTCCAGCTTGTAATGATTTAATGTATTATTATTTCTATGTTTTAAATATGTTAGTGGCACTAATCATATCATATTATTATTATAGAATTAGTGTTTTGTAACGAAATCATATCCTGTTGCTAGTAAATGGTTTGTAACAATAGTTGCTCCTGCATGTAATGATTTAATGTATCACTATACCAATATTTTAACTTCTAGTAGATAATTATTACACGATTCAGTTTAAATTTTAATTTGCCAATATATAAATTTGTATTAAAAATAAAGTTTCATTAAAAATATGGTATTTTTTGCTAACCAACCCGATATGCTCCGACAACATAGGTTACACTACTCGTATTTATTTTTATCATTTTCACTTTCGATACGAGTCTATTTGTATATCTTTTTTTTTATTTTTGCACTACCAATATTGTACCACCGTTGTTGCTAGTAGTCACAGTTTGCTTTTATTCAATTTTGATATTTGTATTTTTTACATGTATCAAGTAATTTTTCTTGTTAAACAATCTAATATAAGTTTTGAAGTAAATTTAAAGTGTTCCTTTAAGTTTTAAATATGTGGCAAATTGTACGTGTCCTTTGGCTTCACTATTTACACATGATGTCTGTCATTTGAGAATCTTGCATGTTTTTTTATCTTTCAACCGATTGTAGGCATCTTATTTTGTTAAACCTTGAACTCTTTTTTAGCTAGTAATAATGAAAATTAAAATATACTAAAAAGGAGTTGGACCTCGACTACCTACCCATTCATCTTTTTCGTTATTTCAACATAACACTTCATGTTATAGAGTTTGTTTATGTGTGAGAAAGATAGAGACACGAAGAAAAATTTAGATAATATAAAAAAAATACAATGGCCACACGTACAATGTTCCTAAGTCAGCACACTTTTCCCTCTTTAAACATTAAAGGCAGCGCCTAGTACCACAATAACAAAGGCCACACGTACAATGTTGGAATCTCACATCACAATTATGACAAATTATTTCACAATCAGGATCTTATTCACACTTAGGAACACTTGGAAGATTCATGGAATCTTTCTCCTTATGGGGCATCTTTGAAGTACCAGAAGAAAAAAGAAAAACCTGGAGATCATCATAGACATCATAATTATATCAAAAAGCTGTAAAAGCTTAACTTCTTTCTGTGTTAAAATTTTCCCATTGCACCTTTAGATAAAAACCAGAGTCCTTTTAATACTTTTTGTTTGAAAAGAGTAAATGACTACAAACCTGACACTGTTACAAGGAATAAGAAGCATATCATGATGAGAACCTTTGCCATTTATGTAAAATGTTCAAATTGTTTCTTCTCGAAGTACTATCTTCTACCCACCTCGGATGGTACTTTAAATACTAAATGGATGAAAATAGGGGTAAATATGTTAATTGCACTAATCATATCATATTACAATTACAGAATTAGTGTTTTGTAACATAATCGTATCCTATTGCTAATAAATGGTTTGTAACAAGAGTGACTCCAGCTTGTAATGATTTAATGTATTATTATTTCAATGTTTTAAATATGTTAGTTGCACTAATCATATTGAATTATTATTACAGAATAGTGTTTTGTAACAACATCATATCCTGTTGTTAATAAATGGTTTGTAACATTAGTATCTCCAGCTTGTAATGATTTAATGTATCACTCTATCAATGTTTTAACTTCTAGTAGATAATTATTACACAATTCAGTTTAAATTTTAATTTCTCAAGATATAAATTTTTATTGAAAATAAATTTGCATTAGAAATATAGTATTTTTTCCTAACCAACCCGATATCGTCCGACAACATGGGTAACAATACTCGTCTTTATTTTTATTATTTTCACATTCTATACGAGTCAGTTTGTATATCTTTTCTATTTTTGCACTACCAATAATGTACCACCGTTGTTGCTACTAGGCACAATTTGCTTTTATTCAATTTTGATATTTGTATTTTTATAAATCTCTCAAGTAATTTTTCTTGTTAAACAATCTGATATAAATTTTGAAGTAAATTTAAAGTTGTGTCCTTTAAGTTTTAAATATATAGCAAATTGTACGTGTCCTTTGGCTTCACTATTTACACAAAATGTGTGTCATTTGAGAATCTTGCATATCTATTTATTTTTCAGCTGGTTGTAGTTATCTTATTTTGTTAAACCTTGAACTCTTTTTTAGCTTATAATAATGAAAATTAAAATATACTAAAAAGGAGTTGGACCTCGACTATCTACCCATTCATCTTTTTCGTTATTTCAACATGACACTTCATTTTAGAGAGTTTGTTTATGTGTGAGAAAGATAGAGACACGAAGAAAAATTTAGATAATATAAAAAAAAATACAATGGCCACACGTACAATGTTCCTAAGTCAGCACACTTTTCCCTCTTTAAACGTTAAAGGCAGCGCCTAGTACCACAATAACAAAGGCCACGCGTACAATGTTGGAATCTCACATCACAATTATGACAAATTATTTCGCACTCAGGATCGTATTCACACTTAGGAACACTTGGAATATTCATGGAATCTTTCACCTTATGGGGCAGCTTAGAAGTACCAGAAGAAAAACCTGGAGATCATCATAAACTTCATAATTATAGATCAAAAACCTGTAAAAGCTTAACTTCTTTCTGTTTTAAAATATTTCCATTGCACCTTTGGGTAAAGACTAGAGTCCTTTTTATTACTTTTTGTTTAAGAAGTGTGAATGACTACAAACCTGACACTGTTACAAGGAATAAGAAGCATATCATGATGAGAACCTTTGCCATTTATGTAAAATGTTCAAATTGTTTCTTCTCGGAGTATTATCTTCTACTCACCTCGGATGGTACTTTAAATACTAAAGGATGAAAAGAGGGGTAAATATGTTAATTGCACTAATCATATCATATTATTATTATTACAGAATTAGTGTTTTGTAATAAATCGTATCCTATTGCTAAGACATGGTTTATAACAAGAGTGACTCCAGCTTGTAATGATTTAATGTTTTATTATTTCTATGTTTTAAATATGTTAGTGACACTAATCATATCATATTATTATTATAGAATTAGTGTTTTGTAAAGAAATCATATCCTGTTGCTAGTAAATGGTTTGTAACAATAGTTGCTCTGCATGTAATGATTTAATGTATCACTATACCAATGTTTTAACTTCTAGTAGATAATTATTACACATTTCAGCTTAAATTTTATTGCCAATATATAAATTTGTATTAAAAATAAAGTTTCATTAAAAATATGGTATTTTTTGCTAACCAACCCGATATGGTCCGACAACATAGGTTACACTACTCGTATTTATTTTTATCATTTTCACTTTCGATACGAGTATATTTGTATATCTTTTTTATTTTTGCACTACCAATATTGTACCACCGTTGTTGTTACTAGGCACATTTTGCTTTTATTCAATTTTGATATTTGTATTTTTTACATGTATCAAGTAATTTTTCTTGTTAAACAATCTATTATAAGTTTTGAAGTAAATTTAAAGTGTTCCTTTAAGTTTTAAATATGTAGCAAATTGTACGTGTCCTTTGGCTTCACTATTTACACATGATGTCTCTCATTTGAGAATCTTGCATGTTTTTTATCTTTCAACCGATTGTAGGTATCTTATTTTGTTAAACCTTGAACTCTTTTTTAGCTTGTAATAATGAAAATTAAAATATACTAAAAAGGAGTTGGACCTCGACTATCTACCCATTCATCTTTTTCGTTATTTCAACATAACACTTCATGTTAGAGAGTTTGTTTATGTGTGGGAAAGATAGAGACACAAAGAAAAATTTAGATAATATAAAAAAATACAATGGCCACACGTACAATGTTCCTAAGTCAGCACACTTTTCCATCTTTAAACATTAAAGGCAGCGCCTAGTACCACAATAACAAAGGCCACGCGTACAATGTTGGAATCTCACATCACAATTATGACAAATTATTTCACACTCAGGATCGTATTCACACTTAGGAACACTTGGAAGATTCATGAAATCTTTCTTCTTATGGGGCATCTTTGAAGTACCAGAAGAAAAAACTGGAGATTATCATAGACATCATAATTTTATCAAAAAGCTGTAAAAGCTTTACTTCTTTCTGTGTTAAAATTTTCCCATTGCACCTTTAGATAAAAACTAGAGTCCTTTTTAATACTTTTTGTTTAAGTAGAGTGAATGACTACAAACCTGACACTGTTACAAGGAATAAGAAGCATATCATGATGAGAACCTTTGCCATTTATGTAAAATGTTCAAATTGTTTCTTCTCGAAGTACTATCTTCTACCCACCTCGGATGGTACTTTAAATACTAAATGGATGAAAAGAGGGGTAAATATGTTAATTGCACTAATCATATCATATTATAATTACAGAATTAGTGTTTTGTAACATAATCGTATCCTATTGCTAATAAATGGTTTGTAACAAGAGTCACTCCAGCTTGTAATGATTTAATGTATTATTATTTCTATGTTTTAAATATGTTAGTTCCACTAATCATATCATATTATTATTACAGAATTAGTGTTTTTTTAACAAAATCATATCCTGTTGCTAATAAATGGTTTGTAACAATAGTGGCTTCAACATGTAATGATTTAATGGATCACTATATCAATGTTTTAACTTCTAGTTGATAATTATTACACAATTCAGTTTAAATTGTAATTTGCCAATATATAAATTTGTATTAAAAATAAAGTTGCATTAAAAATATGGAATTTTTTCCTAACCAACCCGATGTGGCCCGACAACATAGGTAACAATACTCGTATTTATTTTTATCATTTTCACTTTTGATACGAGTGAATTTGTAAATCTTTTCTCTTTTTGCACTACCAATATTGTACCACCGTTGTTGCTACTAGGCACAGTTTGCTTTTATTCAATTTTGATATTTGTATTTTTGTACTTGTATCAAGTAATTTTTCTTGTTAAACAATCTCATATAAGTTTTGAAGTAAATTTAAAGTTGTGTCCTTTAAGTTTTAAATATATAGCAAATTGTACATGTCCTTTGGCTTCACTATTTACACAAGATGTCTGTTTTTTATCTTTCAACTGGTTGTAGTTATCTTATTTTGTTAAACCTTGAACTCTTTTTTAGCTAATAATAATGAAAATTAAAATATACTAAAAAGGAGTTGGACCTCCACTATCTACCCATTCATCTTTTTCGTTATTTCAACATGACACTTCATGTTAGAGAGTTTGTTTATGTGTGAGAAATATACTAACACAAAAAAAAATTTAGATAATATAAAAAAAACATAATGGCCACACGTACAATGTTCCTAAGTCAGCACTTTTCCCTCTTTAAACATCAAAGGCAGCGCCTAATACCACAATAACAAAGGCCACGCGTACAATATTGAAATCTCACATCACAATTATGACAAATTATTTCGCACTCAGGATGGTATTAACATTTAGGAACACTTGGAATATTCATGGAATCTTTCACCTTATAGGGCCGCTTTGAAGTACCAGAAAAAAACCTGGAGATCATCATAGACATCATAATTGTATCAAAAAGCTGTAAAAGCTTAACTTCTTTCGGTGTTCAAATTTCCCATTCCACCTTTGGATAAAAACTAGAGTTCTTTTTATTACTTTTTTCTTTAAGAAGAGTGAATGACTACAAACCTGACACTGTTACAAGGAATAAGAAGCATATCATGATGAGAACCTTTGCCATTTATGTAAAATGTTCAAATTGTTTCTTCTCGAAGTACAATCTTCAACCCCCCTCGGATGATACTTTAAATACTAAACGGATGAAAAGAGGGGTAAATATGTTAATTGCACTAATTATATCATATTATTATTATTACAGAATTAGTATTTTGTAACAAAATCGTATCCTATTGCTAAGAAATGGTTTGTAACAATAGTGACTTCAGCTTGTAATGATTTAATGTATTATTATTTCAATATTTTAAATATGTTAGTTGCACTAGTCATATCATATTATTATTACAGAATTAGTGTTTTGTAATAAAATCATGTCCTGTTGCTAATAAATGGTTTGTAAAAATAGTTGCTCCGGCATGTAGTGATTTAATGTATCACTATATCAATGTTTTAACTTCTAGTAGATAATTATTACACAATTCAGTTTAAATTTTAATTTGCCAATATATAAATTTGTATTCAAAATAAATTTGCATTAAAAATATGGTATTTTTTGCTAACCAACCCGATATGGTCCGACAACATAGATAACAATACTCGTATTTATTTTTATCATTTTCACTTCCGATACGAGTCAATTTATATATATTTTCTATTTTTGCACTACCAATATTGTACCACCGTTGTTGCTACTAGGCACAATTTGCTTTTATTCAATTTTGATATTTGTATTTTTGTACATGTATCAAGTAATTTTTCTTGTTAAACAATCTGATATAAGTTTTGAAGTAAATTCAAAGTTGTGTCCTTTAAGTTTTAAATATATAGCAAATTATACGTGTCCTTTGGCTTCACTATTTACACATGATGTCTATCATTTGAGAATCTTGCATATTTTTTTTATCTTTCAACTGATTGAAGTTATATTATTTTGTTAAACCTTGAACTCTTTTTTTAGCTAATAATAATGAAAATTAAAATATACTAAAAAGGAGTTGGACCTCCACTATCTACCCATTCATGTTTTTCGTTATTCATTAGTCAGATGAATGACAAGAAACTTAAGATCCCAAAGATGAGAACCTAAGCATTGAAAATCACCAAACTATCACGTAGGAAATTGTTGGTTCTAACACTAGTAGGAAATTTCTAGGGTTGCATGGAAGGAGAAGTGTTGGTTTGGGTAAATCCAAAATTAAATGTTATAATTATTCTCGGTTGAGTCATTTTGCTAGGGAATGTAGAAGTCATATAATGTAGTTCTACACCTATGATAACCTATCTAAATCAAAGACCTCAATCAAGCAATCAGCAAGACTTTTACCATAATTCTCAAAATACCCCTGGACGAGTGTTCAAAACACTTCGCATTTGCTTAATTCTTAAATCATTTTCCTGTGCAATATGTTCAAACCACGGTTCCTCAGGTCCAATATGTTCAAGTACCGTTGTCACAAGTTCAAGCACCTCAGCTACCCTAGCACATGAACCTACAAAGGCCAAACAACAAAGTTTCTTCCCTCAAAGTTTTGTTGACTTGAGTAGTTTGCCTGAAGAAATCTCAAATGAAAAATTTTGCTCTTATGGGAAAACCTGTAGAGGAACCTATGAATTTCTGTTTTATGGCACTTGAATCTTTTGAAAAAGAAAATAAGCTTGAAGAAGAAATAACTAAAATTGAAGAATTAAATGTTGATGTTGAGAAGGCAATCAACTTTGTACAAACACTTGTTTGTGAAAATGTTGATGTAGAGGTTGTGACAAACAAAGATACCTAAAATTCTAGTGAATGTTATTGTGATTGTGCATTGATGACTGCTACTAAGGTATCTCCTTAGAGTCTTAAAGAATTATGTTCTGGTAAGTGTATCATTGCATTTGCTAACATTAAAGGGATAAATGAAAATCTTAGGAAAAAGGTCTTAGATGGTGAAAATCAGTTAAAGAAGATAACTAAAGAGTTTAAGTCTAAATAACTTAAAAAGAACAAGAAATAAGCAGATTCAAACATGATGCAACCATTACCAAATACCATCTTCAGACTATTATAGAAAAATATCAAGGTTGTAAAAATGAGCTCGAGTCTACCTAAATCACTTGTGAAAAATTGGTAGAATTATATGCTGTGTTTGAGATGCTTCTCAACCAACATACAAAAAGTAATGTGAAATTTGGAATTGGGTTTTGAGATTCCGATAACAAAGTTTCCAAAAACAACATTCACAATAACTCCAAAATGATTAAAGTCATGCCTACAAATTCAAGTGGTAAAGAAATTAAAATCACTAAACCAAATGGTAAAAATATTATTCTTTAAAAACCTTAAAGCTCATCATCAAGTTCTAAAAAGGAAAAAATCTGAATTTAAACCAACTTGGTTAGATGAGTGTGATGTTTTTGAAATTTTCAAACCAATTCAATTCACAGCACTGAGGTGTCAAATCTCCAATGGTTAAAAATCATTCCTATTACTGATTCTCAAACACATATTCAAACATCTGTTTCAACAAAGAGAGATAAAATTAAAAGGAAAGATAAGGCCACTGTTGGAAAAATGTTGGAAAAAGTATGTTTCTTTCGGTACTAATGTTGGAAATAGTGTAGGTCCCCTAATCCGTATGCATTTTCATGGAATCGTCTATCCAATCTAGAGTGCGGAATCCTCTAGATCAGATTATCACAGAAAATACAAGTAGGAACAGTAATCACAACAAATCTGATCTTTATTGATTATCTATCACAACGATTTCACTCAATCTAGATCCCATGAATTCATCCAAGCCAATCTCTCTACGAATTCTCTCTCAACTATCTCTGAAGTGACTAACTGAGAAACCTTAACGCTAATGCAAAACTCTCTTTATATAGAGACAGGTTTGCAACTGTGCTAGGGGTTAACCATATGGGCTGCAAATTGGTCTAGGCCCAATTCGCCTACCACTCCCTATTATGTGGGTTTGGTTTAGCCCAATCATTATAACTAACTAAGAAAACTAAACCCGCTAACTGTTTATCATTTTACTAATTACAAGATATCCAAAGACCAAATCTAAGCTGTTGTCACAAATATGCAGCAACAAACTCCCCCTTAACAATAACTTCATAAAACAACTTTGTCTAAGTCATCTTGCAATCTTCAACGTCTATGGTCATTGGATAGCTTCAGCTTTAATAGCTTCTATCAGGAACAGACTCCCCCTAAGCTGATGCATCGAATCACCAAATCTTCTAAATTGTTTGCATTTGAATAAAATCCAGTTTAGCACTTGCATAACAATCTTCAAAACTCTTCAACTTTGTCTACAATGTAGAAAGGAGGTTCTACCATGCATCCAAGCAAACTCCTCTTCACTAAACTTCTTAGCCACACACTGCTACAATCTGTATACTATAAAACAAACATCTGGAGAAACCATAAGAATTATTCAACACAAGTTAACAAATTATTATTATTCAAGAGATGGTAAAATTGTATCATAGATTAAACAATTTTCAACTCAAACTACACACTTAAAGTTTCTAAGCACACAGAACTTGCAAGATTTTAAAATTTTGAACTCATCTCCTAACACCGTCTCCCCCTATCGGTAACAACTCCTCCATTAACAACCATAATCCATACTCTAAGAATTTACAAGAAAAAGAAAATCTTTTTGGATTTGTATTTTCTAAAAGCAAATAAATAACGAAATATTAAACACTCTGTTTTTGTGAGAATCACCAGGAAAAAGATCATATCAGCAATATCAAACTGTTTTAACACTATTAGATAATTCTATATGTAATTTTCATGAAAAGCAGTTCAAGATGATTATGAGTATTGTTTATCCACTTAAACAAAATACATGAATATTTGAAGTACTATTACCTAGTGATATGTTAAGGTAATTAATACTGATATACTAACGTGTCCCAATTCAGAACATACCCCAGGATCAAGGTATGCACAAAGATTCCTCGTAGAAGGTGAATATACCAAAATTCATCCTTTTTGATTTACAACGTTAGATACGACAGGTCAGTACTTTCGTACAGCAAAGAGACCAATATCCAACGAGGGTTAGGGCAAATACCAAATTTTGGTATGATTTATGCATTTTGCACATTTGAATGACTCTCTAGGAGAGCTTCTTCAATTTCTGGGATTTGGCATTTTATCTCTTTTAAGATATCCTAGTTGTGCCTAGTTCAGCATATATCTGGATGCAGCAGAAGGAAAACCCTGATACCCCAGATGAGATAACGATGTAAAGACTAAAACCTCATATTTTGGCAATTTATCAACGCAAGATTTAAGGTTATAAAATCGTACGCCACAGATATGTTACCCACTCATACACAGTTCGTTATATTAATAACACCAAGGTAAGTTGATTATTTCATGCTTTTTGCCTACTGGTACATCATATGATGAAGCTACTATCACACTTAAGCAATTTAATTTTAATTTCAGTATGACAGTCTAACTTGCTGATATACTATCATTTCTTCTTTTCCACACAGTGAAACTCATTTTTTATTTCCTATTTTTTATGTTTTGCTTTTGGAAAAAAAGTACATTATTTACAAAATACTTATGGAAAACTGGTTATTCAGGATTCCTCATCCCGTTGAGTTTGACTAAATGTTCAAAACAAGCCCTGTCAAATGCTTTTGTGTAAAGATCTACTAGGTTATCTAGTGTGTTGACTCTATGCAATTCAATCAATTTCTTTTCAGCAAAATCTCGTATAAAATGATGACGAATGTCAATATGTTTTATGCGACTATGTTTACGAGATTGTTTGTGATTGAAATAGTGGCATTATTGTCTATCATAATAGGGGTACGAGTGAAATTCAAACCGTAATTACGCATCTACTGTTGTATCTAGAGAACCTGAGAGCAACAGTTACCCGCATCAATATATGCAGCTTCACATGTAGAGGTAGACACGCAAGACTACTTCTTGCATTGCCATGACACGAACCTCCCTCCTAAGAACTGACAACCACCTGTGGTAGACTTTCTGCTTGATTTGCATCCTCCAAAGTCCAAATCAGTGAATGCAACAAACTTCAAATCACTAGCAGCTGGATACCATAACCCAAGTTTAGGTTTCCCCTCCAAGTAATGAAGAATCCGTTTCATCGCTTTCTTATGTGACTCTTTTGGATTCGCTTGATATCTAGCACAAAGACACACTATGAACATGATATCTGGTTTTGAAGCAGTCAAGTACATTAGAGAACGAATCATTGCCCTGTATTGAGTTGGTTCAACATCCTCCGCCTTCTCATGATCTGGACCAAGATTGTGATTCTCGCAAATAGGTGTGTTGAAAGTAGCGTAATCCTCCATTTTGAAACAAGACAAAATGTCATACACATACTTCGTCTGATGTACAAATATCCCATCCTTCTTCTGTTCAACTTGCAAACCCAGAAAGTAAGACAGTTCGCCCATCGCACTCATTTCGAACTTGCTCTTCATTACCTCCTCGAATTCATGACACATGTTCTCATCAGATGAACCAAAAATTATATCATCTACGTATACATGTACCAGCAGAAAGTCTTCCTTCTTTCTTTTAGTGTAAAGTGTATTGTCAATCTGACCTCTTTCAAAGCCATTCTTTAACAAATGTGCTGACAGTGTCTCATACCACGCCCTAGGTGCCTGATGCAATCCATACCATGCCTTATCAAGTCGATAGACTCGATCTGGATAATCTGGATCAGTAAACCCATCTAGTTGTGAGACATACACCACTTCTTGGACTTTCCCATAAAGAAACGTACTCTTCATGTCATGTTGGTAAACTTTAAAGCCCTTGAATGAAGTAAAAGCTAGGAACAAATGAATTGCTTCCAACCTTGCTACTGGTGCAAACACTTCATTATAATCAATCCCCTCTTACTGATTGAACCCTTTCACCACTAGCCGAGCCTTATTCCTTGTCATGATCCCTCCGTCATCTTTCTTGCACTTAAACACCCACTTGGTGCCTATTTCCTTCTCTCCTTCAGGCAAGTCAACTAGCTCCCAAACATTCAACTTCTTAAATTGAGCTAGTTCCTCTTGCATAGCTTCAACCCAACAATCATCTTTTAGAGCCATGTGAACATTCTTCGGCTCCTCTTGGGCAATAAAGCAGCTATACAAACACTCATGTATCATCCCAGTCTTCTGAATCGAACTAAATAAACAGGAACCTTCGATCACACCTCTTCTTGTCTGAACACCCGCAACAGCATCACCTATGATGTTCTCAACTGGATGATCTCTGTTTGAGCGTGTTGTAGTAATGGTGTCAACAACTAAATTATCTCCCAGATTAGATCCAATCTCCCCATGAACGTTCTTATTAGCAAACGGATTAGTAAAATCCTTCCCTCGAATAGGTTCAGACTCACTATCACTTGAATCTTGTGGAGCTGCACTGGATGAAGTTTTTGGAGCATCTGTCATTGATATACTTGATGTAGGCATGAAGTCACCCTCTTCATCTTCACTGATCCCAGTTTGAATCACTTGAGACGCATCTGCATTTTAAAAATCAGGAATACCAAATGATTTAAAAACACTATCATTATCATATAATATAATAGGACCACTCGTTGATTGTTGAGGTGAATAACTAGTGATTTCCATGTTAAACACAACCTAGAAAACACTATCATAATCATATAATATAACCTAGAAAGTATCCCTCGTCAGCTACCTCACCAAATTTTTGCTTATCTTTATTTTGCACAATGATGCAGGGTAATCGAAATGGTTCAAAGCCTTTCAAGGTTTCCGGTTAAACAATAGTTCGTGACATGTTTTGTTAAACCGTTTAAACATTAAAACTTTTTTTAGGACATAACAAGCTGTGTTCACAGCTTCTTACCAGAAAAGAAAAGAACTGGAAGCTTTGAATCAGAAATCATAGTCCTAGTGGCTTCAATCAACGTCCTGTTTTTCCTCTCAGCGACTCCATTCTGTTGAGTGTATAAGGAGCAGAATATTGATGTTCAATTCCCTTGCGAAGACAATAGAGATTCAGAATCTGATTCTTGAACTCCGTGCCATTATCACTCCTTATCCTCTTGATCCGTGCAGCATGGACATTTTCCAATTTTGTAAAAAGATCTAACAGCATCTCCACTGCCTCATCTTTGTACCTAAAAAGAAAAGCCATGAATACCGTGAGTAATCATCTATGACCACTAAGCAATAGCACTTTCCACCTATGCTCCTTACATTCACCGGACCGAAAAGATCCATGTGAAGTAATTCATAAGGGGCATCTATGTAATTTACTGTTTTGGACTTACAAGAAAAGAAAAGAACTGGAAGCTTTGAATCAGAAATCATAGTCCTAGTGGCTTCAATCAACGTCCTGTTTTTCCTCTCAGCGACTCCATTCTGTTGAGTGTATAAGGAGCAGAATATTGATGTTCAATTCCCTTGCGAAGACAATAGAGATTCAGAATCTGATTCTTGAACTCCGTGCCATTATCACTCCTTATCCTCTTGATCCGTGCAGCATGGACATTTTCCAATTTTGTAAAAAGATCTAACAGCATCTCCGCTGCCTCATCTTTGTACCTAAAAAGAAAAGCCATGAATACCGTGAGTAATCATCTATGACCACTAAGCAATAGCACTTTCCACCTATGCTCCTTACATTCACCGGACCGAAAAGATCCATGTGAAGTAATTCATAAGGGGCATCTATGGAATTTACAGTTTTGGACTTGTGAGGTTTCTTATGTTGTTTTCCCTTTTGACATGGAAGACATTTATCTTCAACATGAAAACTCTACACTGGCACCCCTTCCACTAAATTGTTTTTAATAGTATAATTCATTTTTCGGTAGTGGATGTGGGCCATGCGTCTGTGCCACGACATTGACTTAGCCTTAGATGCTTTTGACAATACACATGCCACCATAGTGGAAGAATCCTTAGCACCCATGTCCATGACATAAGTGTCATTTCTCCTTGGCGCTCTCATCACTATCCAATCATCTGGTATCACCAAACCCGGTTTCAATACCTAAGCTTCAGACTTTGTAAAGTAGACCGAGTGACCCTTGTCGCAGACTTGAGACACGCTCATTAGACTGTGCTTCGGCTGCTCGACATAGTTCACTTTGTCCAATGTGATCTTCCCGTTGGTCACTTTTCCTCGACCTGTAATGTGCCCTCCTTTAGCACCTGCAAAATTCACATAACCTCCATCTACATTTTCAAACTCAGTCAACAATCTCGCATCCCTCGTCTTGTGCCTGGAGCAGCCACTATAAACAAACCACAAGTTGATAATCCTCCTTAGCAGCTCCTGCACAACCCAACAAAAATTAGTTAGATTGGGGGACCCAAGCCTTAATGGTCTTGGGTCTTCCAGATTCATCAACCATCGGAACATCCATCCAATATCCATCACTCCTAACTAGAGTCTTGGATCTCAGACCTATTGATGGAAATGATATTTGATTTCCATTCAGTCTCTGATCCTGAGGTTTCCTTAACATGTTTGAATTTTGTGACTTTTGGAAATTATGGTTTTGATTCCTTGAATTTTGATGGTGATAATTTCTAAAGCCATTGTTATAAAAATTTCGACTACCAACATTCTGATATCGAGTTTGATATTGACCTTGACTTATGAAATTACTAGATTGACCATTAAAGTTATTCATTCTTGGTGAACTACTTCTAGGTCTTTCATATCTACCTGATGTAGATTCAGGCTAAAATATTTGTTGATTTCTTTGAAAACGAGGAACTTGGTGAGTTCCCTTTTCAGCCTTATCTCAACTACAACACTCTGTCGCTTGGTAGCAGATATTTTTGTTGAGTTAGAAACCTTCTGCTCACCATCACCAACTTTTTCTGGTGATTTTTTTCTCTTTCTCTGAGTCACTTATGCTTCATTCTTTTTGTTAGGATGACAGCTAGCTACATGTCCCTTGTTGTGACATTTGAAGCACGATCTTCTAGCTGAAAACTTCCTAATTGAAGTCTCCGGTTTAGATTCATCAGGTGACGATGATGATGATTATGCCCTTGAAGGATCTCTTTTAGTTTGCTCATTTTCTGATTTTTCTGTGTTTTTATTTTTAGTAAACTACACATTTAACTCTCTTTCAATAACAATGGTCCCTTCTTTCATATCACTCCCTTTAACAAAATCAATTTTTTTAATAAAAAATTGCTTTTTATTCTTAGGGTGTGTATTCTTTGTTTTCAAAACTGCTTCCCTGTTATTATCCTTCTTGGCATGTTCAGACACATCAACATTCCCTGATGTGGAACTACTAGGTGTAGTTGACACAAAGTCTGTTTGCTCTTCTTCGTCTGGAAAGAAAGAATAGTCATGACCAAGAGGTGGTGGAACTTCATTGAAACCTTTGAAGCCCACACTTATCTTGTCATTACTTTTCTTCAAGTCATTCCTCATGTGTTTCATAACAAAAGATGAATCTATGTATTGATTTAATTTCTTTTCAAGTTCATATATTTTCAGTTGTGCTTCTGACAACTCTTTGCATTTTTCAGAAATCTCTTTTGTTTTCTCACTCATCGTATCATGAGCTAGGTTAATTATTTGAAGTTTTTCATTTAGTTTACAGGTTAAAATATTGATTTCTTCTTCAAAACCCTTAATTTTCTTCAAATATAATGACTCATTTCTTTTTACGAAAAAGTTTGATTCTTTTACGCTCGAGAGCTCATTTACCAGACTTTGGTTTTGTTTTGTTAACTTGTCAACTTCACTTTGCAGCTCACGACATTTTAAGCAAACAGAACTACCAGAGTTAGAATGTACCTCTCCTGTTGATTTGCTTAGATCAGCCATGAAAGCAGTAAAATCTGTAGCCGTCTTCTTATCTGTAGCATTCTATTCTACATCAGATTTCGTGTTTTCAATCGTCCGATCATCATCAACTTTTGTAGCTACAGTCTCTTGTTCGACCTCAGCATCAGCCTTTACTTCTGTATCATCAACTGGGCTATCTCAGCCATGAAAGCCTGTGTGGCATTGTCATCACCTTCCAAATAAACACTCCAATCATAATTCTTTAGCAGTAGAGATCAAGGCCTTTGATCCAGTGTTAGTTGATGCATTCCTGTTGCTTGAACCATGACCAGGAAAATCTTGAAAAGATGAGCTAGAACGAGATTCAGTCTTAGGTCTTTGACATTCTCTAGCAAAGTGTCCGTAATTTTAACAATTGTAACACCTCACTTTAGACTTGTCAAAACCTACATTCTTTCCAACGAACTTCCTTCTCGTCCTATTCATGAACCTCTTCACCCTTCTAGAGATCATGGCCATCTACTATTATAAATCTATCTCCTCTAGGTCATCAGGGTCAATCTGATCATAATCTTCATCAAAAGTAGTAGGATCAGATATTCTTCCCTAAGTGTAGTTCTCACATGAAGCAATGAATGTAGCAAGCAAGGCCAGATGATGTTCAGCAGCCTTGACACTCAGAGGCATAGACCTTGTACTATTGTTATTATTGCTAGCATGTTGTCTCTTTGCCCCTGACGATCCTCCTGAAGCAGCTAGAAAATATACATCACCATCAACATTTGTCACAACCTGCTCATTTTCACATGAGAGAAACGTAGTTGCTAAATCACTTGAAGCATTGTTGGAAGATGAAGATGGAATCCCTTTATAAATTCTCGGATCTTGAACCTGATCATATCCAGTTTCCTTCTTCTTCATGTTGATCTCATAAGCTCTCGGTTTCCCAACAACCTCTTCTAAGTCTTTATCTTCATAGTCAGCTTCACCCTTTATCATAAGAGTATAAATATCCCATTTGGCAGGTAAAGCATCTAGCAACTTATCGTTTATCTCAACGTCTGTGTATCCCTCTATGTCATAATTGTCCATTTTTGACATTAGATGATAGTATCTCGTGATGATAGCTTCAAGGGACTCATTTCGTATACCTTTAATGATAGCCAATTGCTTCTTCAGCAAGTCAACTTTGTTTTTCTTCACATCAGGATTGCCCTCATACCTCTTCTCTGGAGCATCCCACATCTCCTTCGAAGTAGTATATCGCTTAAATGTATGTTTGATGCCATCAGGTAACGACATCTTTATTGCAGCTAAGGCCTTCTTCTCAGACTCATACATTCTCTTATCAGCCCCTGACATGTTTACATAGGCAGTGACATGTTGTCTGCCTTCAAAGTCATGAGTTGGGTTTACGTACCCATCTTGAATATAGATCCACATCCGTGTATCCTGATATTCAATGAACGACTGAAATCTATCCTTCCATGTAAGGTAATTCTCTACCTTCAACATCTTTGGCAGTTTGTTAGTCGTGCATGCCTCATGCTCCATTCTCAAAAGTTCGTTCAAGTTTGACATATTCAACATTTTTACCTAACAGGCTCGCTAAAAACGTTTAAAAAATTGTCTGAAATGTGTGATTACCAAATTGTACCGTTAGAATCGTCTCGACAATACAAATCCAATGATGTATGATGATCCGAGATGGTATTCGAGAAGATCCGAAATCAATCCTAAAAATCCGAGATGCACTGTTATGATCCGAGATGCTTCCTAGTTTATCCAAGATGCTTCTCAATTTATCCGAAATACACTGTTTTGATACGAGATGCAATCCGAGATGATCCGAGATCAACACCAATGATCCGAGATGCACTCTTCTGATTCGAAATGCAAATTCTCTGATTCGAGATGCAAATTCTGATCCGGGATGCTTCACTTATGATCTGAGATGCACTCTTTCTATTTGAGATCCTTGATGTCTATCTGAAACAGCAGCAAAACCCCTAGAACAGCCGTCAAAACGTCCAAAAACCAAACTTAATATGCAGTAAGAATTCCGAACCGAGCAAAACAAGAGCCTAATGCTCTGATACCAATTGCAGATCCCCTAATCCGTATGGGTCTTCACAGAATCGTCTATCCAAACTAGAGTGCGGAATCCTCTAGATCAGATTATCACAGAAAATACAAGTAGGAACAGTAATCACAATAAATCTGATCTTTATTGATTATCTATCACACGAATTCGTCCAAGCCAATCTCTCTACGAATTCTCTCTCAACTCTCTCTGAAGTGACTAACTGAGCAACCATAACCCTAATGCAAAACTCTCTTTATATAGAGACAGGTTTGCAACTAGGCTAGGGTTTAACCACATGGGCTGTAAAGTGGTCTTGGCCCAATTCGTGTACCACTCCCTATTATGTGGGTCTGGTTTAGCCCAATCACTAACTAACTATTAAAAAACTAAAACCGCTAACTATTTATCGTTTGACTAATTACAAGATATCCAAAGACCAAATCTAAACTGTTGTCACAAATATGCACCAACAAAAAGCATGTTTCTTTGTTTACTTTTAAATCACATCAAACAAGACATAAAATCAACCCTTTTTCGGTACTAGTTTTGGAAAAAGTTTGTTTTTTTGTTTACTTTTAAATTAAAGGATCAAAAGAGATTAAACGAATAAAAGGAATAAGTTAACAGCAAAAATGACATAAATACAAAGAAATAGGATTGACATGACCTACCGAACCCCATTCACATCCAAAACAACTAAAATAACAAAAAAGAAGCTAAGGCACGAGGTCGTGCCCACCAGGCATGGGGTCATGCCCAATAAATATTCTCTGCAAAAAAGACAACATCAAAAGACAACCAATACGAGGCCGTGCCAACTCAACATGGGTCGTGGTCAACTCTAAGATTCACAGAATCTTGATAGTACATCAAGTACACTGATCACGGGGCCATGCTATGACACCATTGGGCGTGTTGTTACAACGACCTAACATCTGCAGTTAATAAAATGGCCACCACGGGGCCATGCCAGGTAGCCACAAGGCCGTGTCTGCCCTCTATTTCGAGCTATAAATGGAGGTGCATGACTTTGGAGAAAGGCATACATTGGCAAACCACTTCTCTCATACTTGCCATCAGTCCACTACCACTACAACACCAACACCCACCACTATCATCCATCTTTTATCTTTTAGAGTGTGTAGTAGTCTCGGGATCCAAGATTGATCGTAAGAGTTCTTGTCAAACAAAGGCCATGCTTGGCTAAATCTCTTACATCACTTGGTGAAGACAAATCTTTTATGTATTACTTTTGATTTCCATTATTTGGCAACTTTTTATTTGGGGTATGTATTAGGACTTTAATAACTATTTTTTTATATTGAAAGTGAACTTTATTTAAACATTTCTTCATGTTTTGTTGGTTCACTCATTCATGTCTTTACAGTCTATATAAAGCGCGTTAACTGGCTGGAGGGGGTTAGAAGGGTTTTTGGGTAAAGTTCTTGTCTTGTTCAGTGTATAGATCCCGCGAGGACTTGGTTCAAGCTTATTAGGACTTCCCTTGAGGCAGATATCATCAAATCGGGGAAGGTAAGAACGGCTTGAACCCCTTATAAATAAATTAATATTAAAAATTTATCAATCCTTACGGGACTGCATCCTTGCTGACTCAGACAAATATAGCCGAGGGTAACATCGCCTTCACAAGAGGGGCCTACCACTTTTGGCATTAATTACTTATTTAATTATCTTTCAATATTCCAACCTTGCGGGATTGTATCCATACTGAATCAGACCAATAGGTTGAGAGTAACATCGTCTTCACCAGAGGTGTCACACCCCCTGTATAATCCCTTCACATCCGAGCGAGGCGTGAACTAAACTGGTATCTTCATTGCACAGCGGAAGCAAACGTGAGTGCTAAGATTTCTAGTAAATGAACGTCCGCTAACTACACGAATCCCCATGGGTTCCACTATTCCAACCATGCCATTCTTGAAATTATAACCTGAGAAAGAACATGCGAAAAATCAACATAAAGTTGGCGATTCATGGTTTTTTGTTTTCGTTTCAAATGAATCTTAAAACATTTGAAAATCTTGCATTCGATAAACCGGTTTGTGGGATCATAGTATCCCAAAACATTTGAGATGTCGTACCTATATGCATGTGTTGAAATGTTTTCCATGCTATTTGTAAACCAATGCATATAACAGTTGTGTCTGTAAACCGGTAATACAATGTTTTCAATCGAATATGTAAACCGGTATTGAAATGTTTTTTGTTATCTTTGTAAACCGGTATTGAAATGTTTTCTGTTATCTTTCAAACCGGTATTGAAATCGTAGTATGTAGCATATGGAATCTAAGGATCTGTCAGTGTGTAGCTAATACGCTGACCTATGTGCCATAAGTAAGTAACCAACCGAGACAACTTTGACATCATTGGGATCACAAAAGCACACTAACCGGTTAACATACCAGGAGTGGAGCGTGTCTCAAACTCGATAGATCTATACCTTTTGCACTTGGTCACTACGTGATTAATGGTTACTATTGTCATCATCCTACTTACGCACAATGATCTGTTATCATCTAATCCCATAGCTACATACCAATTGTTATAAATCTGTGTTATTGGGCCTCACCCATGTTATCCATGTTATTGGGCCTAGCCCGTGTTTTCTTGTCATTGGGCCTAGCCTATGTTTTCTTTTCATTGGGCCTAGCCCATGTTTTCTTGTCATTGGGCCAAGCCCATGTTATAAATAAAATTGGGGCCTCGCCACCTAGTTGTGACTATGACAATCCCGTCACTAGTCATAAAACTCATGCATGTTTCAAAAAGCTTTGTATAGCTGTGAAAAATGGTAAGTTTAGCATAAACCTTTCGTAAACCATTTGAGTTTGTTGAAATCTGTTTGTAACATGGTTTAGAAATATATGATTTTTGTTCATCGAAACATTATATGCTTTCGCAAAACTTGCATCTCTTTCCACCCCTGAAAACATTTATAAAAATGTAAAACGGTAAAAAAAGTGGGGGTTATGAACTCACCTTGATTTCCTTGTGCAAATCTAGCTTAATGTGATTTCATAGTGTTGTCTCCACAACTTGACTTGCTAGCATGCAATCTAAGGTATTCCAAAAACGGAATAACTTGTAAGTTTCTAAGAATGACGTAGCTATACTACATGATACCAAGCTCTAACGAATCGTTACTCATACGATTCTATTAAATTGTCATCGTCTAAACTCGGTTAACCAACCTATGGTTCTCTTAGTAACGATTTAGTTTTCGAGCGACTTGAAATATATGTTTATATATAAACATGACTATATTTCATGAAATTGTATTTAGTCGTCATGTACGTCGATGGATAATAGTACCACTCTTCGTAGTTTTCGTAAGATATAATGTATATATACTCGAAAATATATCCGTATAGATAAAACATTTGGTATCCGCGCGATAGTCTTGCGTTATCGTGTCGCACTTTGTTTGGCGTTGGAATTGGATATAACAAATAGCATTTGATGTTCCCGAATCGTCGACGTTTGAAATAAATATAACTATATTTATTCTATAAAAGTATTTGACGTCTCGCCATTCGTATATATATGTAATTATATTTTTGTTATACGATTTCCGAATTCTAGACGCCCTTAATATATGATTTCCGAATTCTGTCGTTTTGAAATAATACGCACATTGTACTTATCTTGTAAAAAGACTCGGAAATCTTGACGTTCGAAATAAATATAAACAATATACTTATTTTTATAACATCGTTCGAATAATTTATCGAGGTTTGAAATCTAGTTTCCGAGTTTCGACTTTGAATTAAACACAAATAAATATTATTTATTTTGTAGTCGATTACCGAATCTTGTTATCTTGTAATCACGCTCGTTGAAATGTTGTCGGCTCGAGTTTTGAAAGTTTTAATTAGCGTCGTCAAATAAATATATCTATATTTATTTTTATAATTATCGCTTGAATCGGACGCTTGCCTTTGAATTTCAATGTGTTTTGTATTGTGTATTTTGATGAAAATCGGGCAGAGTTTCCTCTGTTTCCGGACGATCCCGACAATACTAGTTGTCGCTTTATTTGTCAAAATGCAATCAATTAATATAACAAACAATATATAATATTTCTCATCGTGTTCAAATTTCGCCAAATATAAGTCCGATTTATTTATTTATATATATTGTAACTTCGCATCGATTAGGTTTTAACTAATGATTATTCGCGAGTAGTGTACGTCGGCTTAATTAAATACTTTTAATTTTGGCGATATGTAATCGTTAACGGGTCGGGTCGAGCTCGGTTTCACGATATATATATTGATATATGTAAACTAATATAATTTAAATTTTTGCATCATAATTAATTTTTACCGAGTCTCACGTTGATTCATTGACCCGACAGTTGACCAGTTGATCGGGTTTGACCAGAGTTTGACCGCATTGACCGAGTTGACTTTTGTTGACCGAACCGAACCAAACACCGAACCGAGACCTGAAACAAACACTTATATATTTAAACTGAACCGAAGATAAATGCAAATCGAAATGAAACTGAAATACCGAAAATGAACCGGAAATGAACCGGACTGAACTAAGACCCAAGAGCTGAGCCGTTGACTGAACCCGAAACTTGACGCAAACCAGAACTGAACCGAGTTTGAATCATGTTGAACGGATCTGACCAAAACACCGCTGCCGCCATCGTCAATCGCCGAAAAAACCCCAGACGCCACCACCCCTACTGCCGCCGGCGGTTGCCACCGCGCTGCGGCTGCGTTTGTCCGCCATCACCACCCAGATCGAACCCGTGACAACCCAAACTGGAGCACCCAAACTGAACTGAAAACATTTACGAACCAATCATCACCCCAGTCGTCTTTTACCGTTCCGGCCGTGAGATCCGCCGCCGTGAGCGGCGCCGCCGCGGCTCCCTTCTCTCTTATTGTTCTCTCTCTCTACCGATCTCTCACTCTCTCACAGTTCTCTCTCTCTCTGTCTCCATATATATGCGGGTGTGTGTGTGTTAGAAAGGAGACAAGAGGGAGAGTGAGGTGTCGGTGTGTGTGTCGGCCGGAAAACCGACCGGAGTCGCCGGTGGCTCCGCCGGACTACGGCGATCGGAGCAGAGGGGGAGAAGAGAGGCAGGGGTGTTGTGTGATAGGGTTAGAGAAAATGAGGGAATTAGGGTTAGGTTTGTTTATATATGGCTGGGGTTTCTCCAACGGGTCAGGTCCAAAGCCCGTTAACACGTGTAAGCCCAATACGTATCCAAAGCCCGTTTTTGAAACCAAGCGTTGTGTTATGTCGTAATGCATTTAATTAGAATCAAAAACACGTAAATATTGTTGTTAGTCGACCGTTGACGCGACGGTTTGCCGGTTTCGTTAAAATTTGCGTAAAATCTCTACGGTTATCGTTTTTATCCGTTTTTCGACCCGTTTTTACCGTGAGCGTTAAAATCTCAAAACGAAGCCAAATGTATCATAATATATTTATACCTGACGTATCGCTAGTCCGTGGTTTCCGTTTCGTTGTTGGTGCGTTCCGGTTTTCCGCGTAACTTCCGCGTTGTGCTTTGCGACATTCAACGATCCAAATTTATCGCATAATCATAACTGTATGATAAATACAAGTATAAAATTCATGTTTTTGGACGTTGTCAGTATTTGTTCGGCATTAGTTCGCTTATCATTCAATTTCGCGTTTAGTGTCTTCGATTGTCGCCATATCGCGTAACGTGAAGCAAGTAGACATTCCTAGGCTCTCCAGGGGCCTGATCGAGTTAATTTACGTCTAATTACGCTATTTATGATGGTATTACTGTTTGTTATGCGCTTGATTACAACCGGAAAACGCCGGTTGTCACAAGAGGGGCCTACTACTATAACTAAGATTATCTCTTAAAAAGCCCAAAGTGAAAAAATCATCAAAGGATACATAAAAGAGAAGTTAGAACCAAGTGATTCTTTCTTGTCTATTTGTTTTTCATTTTTATTTTCATTTTATATCTTTTAAAGATTTCAAAACTTTTATCAAAATTTGGTTGGATTGGACGTTAACGATAAGCCGGTATTAAAAGCTCTTGTGTCCTTGGACGACCTTGGTATCTTACCATCACTATACTACGTCCAGGATGGGTGCGCTTGCCTTAACGTGTGCAGAGTGATAGTATTGTATTGTGTTTTATAAAATTCAAGCTTGATTCATGAGTAAAAAGTGCTTAAAAGTATAACAAAAATTATAACCAGGCTCAACCATGTCAGCCAACCTATTCTTCTATGATTTTTGTGAAAAGAAAAATCATGTGACAAAAGATTGTTTTCTTTTAAAAACATGTGATATAAACAGAGGAAATAGTGTTTGTGAATCAAAACTAGTGTGTACCATCTGTGGAAAGAAAAACCATGTGACTAAAGAATGTTATTTTCTTAAATATTATGACATAAAAAGAAATGAACTCAAAACCAAAGCACTTGTCACCCAAGGAGTTGGTCCTAACAAAAAGGTACCACAACCAGGGCCTAAAAATTTTTAATCAATCCAAACACCAGTGACCAGGGTTTGAATCAAATCCTTATTTATAGGGAGGTTCAAGCCATTGATGTTCCTCCCTCATACAAATATCCAAGAGGCTATAGGTATCCAGCTTGTTACAAAATGTCTTATAGGTATGAAGAGCTTTCCAAAATTCCTTAAAAGCCAAGGCTAAATAGACACCCTCATGGATATGATCAACTCATTAGGAATGGTCAAACAACTGTTGGCCCAAGTGTTAACATTCAAGCACTTGCAACTAGCCATGGAGATGGTTCAAAAACTAATCCTCACAAAAGATCATTCTCAAATGGTTGACTCTGAGGAAGGAATAATCACAACCAAAGCCAATATGGCTTTGGACCCTCACCAAAACTAATTCATTATTGATATACAGAGAGTTTATACATGCTTTGACAGTGTAACAACCCAGCGAACCGCACTATGATATTTTCCGCTTTGGCAGCCAGCGCACCTTGAGCGTCTTCCACTCACGACTTTAAAACGCGTCATGATGGTGAAGGTATCAAGCCCCTTATAAGGAAGCCTTCATTCCCCTTCACAACCAATGTGGGATGTCAGAATCCACTCCCCTTATGGGCCCAGCGTCCTCGCTGGCACACCAGTCCGGTCCCTGGCTCTGATACTATCTGTAACAACCAAGCGTAACCGCACCATGATATTGTCCGCTTTGGTAGCCAGCACGCCCTGAGTGCCTGCGCCTCACCGCTTTAGAACGCGTCATGATGGTCAAGGTATCAAGCCCCTTATAAGGAAGCCTTCGTTCCCCTTCACAACCAATGTAGAATGTCATAGACAGTTTCTTGTATGTGGATAGCGGAGGTTCTAAGCACATGATAAGATGTAAACCCTTATTCGTAAACTTTCGGCTCATGGAGGAGGTGATATATCCTTTAGTAATGATTCAAAAGGTAAGGTGTTAGGTTCAGGAACTGTCCAAGCTGGTAAGTTAAAATTTGAAAATACTAATCTTATTGACAGTCTGAAGTTCAACTTGCTTAGTGTTTCACAAATGAGTGACAAAGGGTATGGCTCATTCATCACTAAGAAAACTTGTATGATTGTTGGTTAGAAGTGATGAAAAAGATTGACAAGAATATAGCTAATAGCACTACACAACTTGTTGCTCATAGAAGTGGCAATGTATATGTAGTAGACATGTTAAATGATAACCATTTTTCAAATGTCTGTCTGTTTTCTATTGATAACAAAAGAAACATAATTGTGGCATATGAGGTTGGACATGTTAATTTATTAACTATTAGCACTCTTTCAAGAAAAAATCTTGTCAAAGGTTTACTAACCCTAGGATTCAAATGTGATGAACATTGCATTTCTTGTTTAAAAGAAAAAACAACACAAAGTTTCACACAAATCAACTGATGACTCCAAAATAACCCAGTGTTTGCAAATTATTACACATGGATTTGTTTGGCCCTTTAAAAATCACGAGCTTAAGGAAAAAGAGATAGTGTCTTGTTAAAGTTAATGATTTGTCTAGGTTTACATGGACTTACTTTCTAAAGATGACACTGTAGGTATATTGAGGGACTTTGTAAGAAAAGTTGAAACACAATACGATATGCCAATAAAAGTCTTCAGAAGTGACAACGGAACCGAATTTTGAATTTAGGAGTTAGATGAGTTATGTGTATCAAAAGGAATTGTGAGACAATTCAATGTTCCAGGACACCTCAACAAAATGGGGTGGTTGAAAGAAAAAATAGAACCCTTATTGAAGCTACAAGAACTTTGCTTCTAGATTCTAGTCTCCCATTGTTCTTTTAGGCAGAAGCCATTAATATTGCATGTTATGTTCAAAATAGAGAATTTATTAACCCCAGGCATCAAAAGACTGTGTATAAAATTATGTTCAATGTCAAACCACTAATCTCATTTTTCAAAGTCTTTGGTTGCCTATGTTTTATTTTAAATCTCAAAGACTCAATTTCAAAATTTGTAGCCAAAGTTGATTGTGGTTATTTCTTGGGATATTAATTAATAGCTAAGGCCTATAAAGTGTTTAACACAAGGACCATGACTATAGAAATGACTCTGAATGTAAAGTTCAATGAAATTTCTTCATAGGAAATCCCTGCATATCATGCAGAACTTTTTGATCTTGATAAATTTAACTTTGAGCATGTTACTATTGATTCTATAGATGCAAGTGTATCAAAAGATGTTGTACAAGACTACATATTTCATATTGTGATTCCCTCATAATGTAAATTCTTTTGTGCACCACAAAGATCATATGCTCAAAGCACCTGTCAAACAACTACAACCACTATTGACAAAAGTCAAGAACAAACCACTCATCAAACATGTGGTCAAACTATTAATCAAATATGTGGTATGTGGTAAAATCATTGATCCCTTCACTATATCAAATGCTCCACTTGGACCAGTTCTACCTCCTCCTTTTCAAACCATTTTTTACCATATTATAATGGAAACAAAGGTTTCACAAGATCAGTCCTATTTATGCCCCTCATCTCAAAATTCCATTATTCCATACATTGGCAATCATCCAACTCTCAAATCCCATCCACCAGATCAAGTCATTGGAAACATCAATGCTAGAGTGCTCACAAGAATCCAAACCACAAATGTTTGCCTCTTTGCTGGTTTTCTCTCGCTTACCCAACCTGTCAAATACCAAGAAGCCTTGAGAAACAATAGTTGGGTTGAAGCTATGCAAGAAGAAGTCCTTCATTTTAAAATTCAACAAGTGAGGAACTTATTCCATTGCCAAAAGATACATGTCTAACTGGCACAAAATGGGTCTTCAAGAACAAAACTGATGAAAGGGGTATAGTTGTCAAAAACAAAGCCAGACTTGTGGTTCAAAAAAACAGACAAGAAGAAGGCATTAATTATGATGAAACCGTTGCTCCAGTAGCAAGGTTAGAAGCCATCAAACTCTTTTTGACCTTTGCTATTAACAACAACATCAAAGTGTATCAGATGGATATAAAGTGTTCTTTTCTTTATAGAAAAATTCATGAAGAAGTCTATGTGTGCCAACCACTAGGATTTGAGGACACATTCCATCCAGATCATATCTTCAAGCTAAACAAAGCTTTGTATGGACTGAAACTAGGTAAAACCACCTTTGGTGGGGAATTCAGATGAACAAGTTAATTTAGGTGATGGATTAAGATATAAAAAATTGACAGAGCGAGTTACCAAGATGTAATCTTTCATAGATGAAATGTAAGTTATGCTGAAAATTTTGGTGCAAAATTCAAAGCCTCCACCATCAAATGCAGATTTTGTCAAAGACTTTTGGACCTATGTTCAACCATTTCTTCATCAACAAAAACAGTTTGCAACTGTCACTCATAACCCTCACATGGAACTTATCAGAAATATGGTTGAAGCCATATACATAAATACTCAAGCTAAGATAAGGCTATTAAAGATCATCTTCTCAATACTATAGGCTCTACTCCTAACCCTAAGTATCCTAATGATGCCAAAACGGGGGAGAATGAAGAAGGAATGAGAAAATTACCTCCTCGTGTAAAGAAAGCTCAAAAGACGCCTGATCAGTCTGCTAACAAAAAGCCCAAAGAGGATGCCATAGCAAAAGAGAAGAGAAAAGATACCCAATAGGCCATAGATTCCTTAGTAGTACAAGAAAAACTTGAAAAGCAGAATGCTCAACACAATATGGGTTCTTCAACATATACACCTGCTAGAAGACAACCTGCAATGAAAGTAAAAATCACTCCCTAAACCACCACTACCTTTGCTCATCAAATCACCACCCCTTTATCCATTGAAACATCTGAACCCATTCAAATTGTCCAAACCACTGTTGTGTCATCCTTAGAAACTAATGTTAGCATTGACAATATGCAAACAAATGTTGAAATCACAAAAGCACTTGTCACCACTACTGAACTAGTCAACCACATCTGAAAAAGATTCTAACCGGTTTCCTAAAAAGAAAACCACCAACTCACACTGTCACACCCCGACCCGCAGCGGAATAAGAGTCGGGGCATAATTGGGTTATCACCAAAGCTCATGACATTTACTAATATGTTTCATATTTATTAAAGTCAAAGTTACATTTCCAAATATCCAAACATGTCCATACAATACAAAGAAAATAAACCAAACATAACTATCCCAAATCTCTATATCATTTTATTCTTCTAGTCCAATCCTATGTGTTTCTGACTGCAGCTGGTTCACCTGTATCATGTGTAAAAATGGGGGTTTTTGGGTCAACATAAGTTGGCAAGTGAACCTTATTAGATAAACATTTATTAAAGATTTACTTGTTAGTTTATCAATGAAAAATTGTGCATAATCATAAATGAGCAAATGTAATTAATCAGGCAGTGACAAATTGCAATCACAACTATAACATACAATAACATGTGATAGCATACATGAACATACCAACATCATACGATAAATAGCATAAATGAAACTGTGCGATCAAGGCTCAATCAAACGGAGCCGATCGTATGTGGGCACGCCAGGTTCAACCTCATAATGAAATGGGGAACATGCTCAACGCTCATAATGTAATGGGGAGCGGCGGCCTATGAAATTGCATGTACTGAAAATAATAAATTGCATCCAACAATAACTACACAACAGTTGAAACAAACTGATTACACATGTTCATGATATGATTTATGCACAATGGTTTAATTATAATATATATAACAAGACACATGATACACCCCAAAACGTGGTTAAAACGGGGAATTTGTAAGATTCACTCACATTGGGTGCGTTTGAATGGAGATAATGAGATGCGCACGAATCGGAAGAATTGAACAACGAGAATTCCTAACCTAAATAATAACGGAAAAATATAGTAAATGAGTGGATTTTATTAAGGATTTTAATGGAATTTTTTTAGATATATATTTTTGTGAGTTTAAGGCTATTTTCTATCTTTAAAAATGTTATTTTTAAGTATTTTTAATTGATTTTTAATTTAAATTAAATAAATAAAAATATAAAAAAAATGTTTATTTTGCGTTGACCGTTGACCGTTGACTTGTTGACTTGTTGACCGGTTCGGTCAGCGAAATTGTTTGCGCCGGGTGAGGCTCGAACCCGAGACCTCCCGTACGCGTGCACGCAGCTCTACCAACTGAGCTACGTGTCTAACCCGAAATAATCTTGTTTTTAATTATATTTATATACTAATTCGGTTTAACCAAAATTCTTTTAATTTCAAAAACATTTTAATTCAACGAACCGGTGCCAGTATCAGGTTTCGAACTCGTGACGTGCGATTCAGTGTTGCACACAGTCCACCGCTGGACTGTGTGTCTAACCTGGTTAACATCTCGGTTTTTATTATACTTAACAACTAACGGGATTAACCCGGTTTAGTTTTAAACAAAAAGGCATTTTATTACATAAGGAGTGCGTGTATCAGGGATCGAACTTGTGACGTGCGTGTATATTTTGCACACAGTCCACCGCTGGACTGTGTGTCTAACCCGTTCATTTTACTGGTTTTAAATAAACTTATAATTTAACTAACTTCGTCTTCTTCATTCAAATTTCAGTCGACTGAATCACTGATCCGTTTCTTGTTTTTACGAATAACAAACATTCTTAAGGCTAAAACGAAATGGCAGAGACGGTGTTGGAAGTAACATACCGTGGGAATGATATATCACAGAATTTCCGGCAATGCGTCGGCTCTGTTTTTGTGCACCTCAACTGAACCAAAACAATTCACTATTTTGATTAGCCAATCATGGAATTGAAGTGATAAACAAACGTTAACCGTGTGATTGAAGGTCCTTACCGTTTCACTGACAGAAATAAAGACTTTCAGGAAATTTCCGGCGAACTGGAATTATCTGATAACGGTGCCTGAATTCGATTTCAAATGGATGGTTTGAGTTAGAAACAGGTTAACAACTGTTAGATTACGATGGTATTGAAGAACTTACCGACTTGAGGACAAATACGGTTTTCCGACGAACCTTACAGAAATTTCCGACGAGTTGATTTAGACGTTCTGATGGTCTGAAAATGTGACGAAAGTGAAATGGAATGTTGGCCTGATGTTTCTGAGTCGCGAGAGGGATCTTGAGTTGAAGTGATTGGGACTTTGATTCTTTTCGGTTATAAAAACCGATAGTAATGAAAATTGATGTTCAATCACTTCTGAATTGACTAAAATCATCGGTTCATCGGTTATAAACGTGAATGTGCGAGTAATCAAACGATTTGACGATTGAATTGCCGATTTCCGTTTCTCAGTTGGCGCAACCGGTTTAACCGAGTTTGTGTATATATGATATTTGTTTCCTAGAGATAACAGAAAACAACAAGTGGCGGAATGGTGATGTGAGTGTGTGCTAAGTCTTTGGATTCAGTTCTGGCTGACCCGGGTTCGAGTCCCGGCAGCAACATATCCTTTTTATTTATTTTGTTTTAACTTTTTATCAAATATAATTTTTATAGTTTAGTTTATTTATTAATTATGTATCATTTTAAATCAAAATAATCATAAATATTCAACGTGACATTTATAACTTGATATTCGATTACAAAACGGAGCGGTTTTTGAAAACCCGTTTTTGACAAATGTTACAGTATCTCCTACAATTTCGTCTCGAAATTTAAGTAGTTGAAGTAGTAGGAAAAAGATGCGGGTATTTTTCACGCATTGAGTCTTCACGTTCCCAAGTAAACTCAGGTCCCCGTTTCGACTCCCAGCGTACCCTAACAATTGGAATGCGACTTCGTCGTAGACGTTTCTCTCCGAAGTCCATGATCTCTACTGGTTTTTCAATAAAATGCATAGATTCATCAATCTGAATATCTTCCAGAGGAATGTGGAGGTTTTCATCAGCGAGGCACTTCTTCAAGTTCGACACGTGGAATGTGGGATGAATCCTGTTGAGTTCTTCTGGTAGATCAAGCTTGTATGCTACAGGACCTACTCTTTCGAGTATCTTGAAAGGTCCTACGTAACATGGTGCTAGCTTGCCCTTTTGACCAAAACGAACTACTCCCTTCCACGGTGATACTTTTAAAAGTACATGATCACCAATGTTAAACTCTAAGGGCTTCCATCGTTTATCTGCATAACTCTTTTGACGACTTTGAGCCGCCAGAAGATTGTTTCGAATTTGATGGATCTTGTCTGTGGTTTCTTGGATCAATTATGGACCAGTAATTTGAGCTTCCCCAATTTCGTGCCAACATACAGGAGATCGGCACTTACGACCATATAAGGCTTCAAAAGGTGCCATGCCGATGCTTGAATGATAGCTGTTGTTGTACGAAAATTCCACTAATGGTAGGTGGACGTCCCAATTTCCATTGAAGTCTATGACACATGCTCGAAGCATATCTTCAAGAGTTTGAATGGTGCGCTCAGATTGTCCATCAGTTTGAGGATGATAGGCGGTACTGAGATCTAATCGCGTACCCATAGCGGATTGTACTGCTTGCCATGTTCGTGAAGTGAAACGACCATCACGATCAGAAATAATGCTTAACGGTACCCCATGTCGGCTTACGATTTCGCTGATATAAATACGAGCAAGCTTTTCGTTCTTGAAATCTTGGCGGATAGGAATAAGGTGAGCTGATTTTGTAAGTCGGTCTATAATTACCCATATATTGTCATACCCACCAGAAGTGCGAGGTAACCCGGTAATGAAGTCCATGGTTATATTTTCCCACTTCCATACAGGTATTTCAGGTTGGACCAGAAGTCCTGAGGGTCTTTGGTGTTCAGCTTTCACCTTGGAACATGTAAGGCACTTAGAAACAAATACAACAATATCCTTCTTCATTCCAGGCCACCAATAGGTATATCGTAGGTCTTGATACATCTTATCGGCTCCTGGGTGTATAGAATATCGCGCTTTGTGAGCTTCATTCATAAGAATTTCTCGAAGATTGTTGTGGTTAGGAATCCAGATACGATCTAGGTAGTACAGAATACCGTCAGATTTAGTTTCAATTTTTAGCTCAGCTCCACAGGACATCTCCTTTCGTACATCATCTTCCATTATTGAAACGTGTTGGGCTTCTCGAATTTGATCTTTAATGTCGGTTATAATTTGCGAACATAGAAGATGAATGGAGTTCGCATAACCCTTTCGACTAAGTGCATCAGCCACCACATTTGCTTTACCAGGTTGGTATTTAATTTCACAGTCGTAGTAATTTAGAAGTTCGACCCATATTCGTTGCCTCATGTTTAACTCCTTTTGATTGAAGATATGTTGAAGACTCTTGTGGTCTGTGTATATTTCACACTTATGTCTCCATATCTTAAGAGCGAACACAACGGCTCCAAGTTCTAGGTCATGAGTGGTGTAGTTCTTCTCATGCGTCTTGAGTTGTCTCGATGCATAAGCTATAACTTTTCCTCTTTGCATTAGAACGCAGCCTAATCCTTGCCCTGACGCGTCGCAATAGACCACAAAGTCATCACAACCTTCAGGAAGAGTGAGGATTGGTGCATCACAAAGTTTTTGTTTAAGAGTTTGAAAGGCTTCTTCTTGCTTGGGTCTCCATATGAAAGGTTTTCCTTTATGAGTTAAAGCCGTGAGTGGTACAACAATGCGAGAGAAGTTTGAAATGAACCGACGATAATAGCCAGCTAGTCCAAGAAAAGATCTTACTTCAGTTGGTGTACGTGGAGCTTGCCATTCTTGTACCGCTTTGATCTTTGAAGGGTCGACATGTATTCCCTTGTCATTGACTACATGCCCGAGGAATTGCACCTCTTTTAACCAGAATTCGCATTTGGAGAATTTGGCGTAAAGTTTTTCCTTCTCTGGAAGTGTAAGGATGAGTCGAAGATGACGCTCATGATCAGATTTAGATTTTGAATAAATAAGAATGTCGTCGATGAAGACTATAACAAATCGATCAAGATAAGGTTTGCAGACTCTGTTCATTAGGTCCATGAAGACAGCTGGTGCGTTGGTTAAACCAAATGGCATGACCATGAATTCATAATGGCCATAACGAGTTCGGAAAGCAGTCTTCGGGACGTCTTCTTCATGTACTCTAAGTTGATGATAGCCAGATCGAAGGTCGATTTTTGAAAAGCAGTTGGCACCTTGAAGTTGGTCAAGAAGATCATCAATGCGAGGTAAAGGATAGCGATTCTTGATTGTTAATTTGTTGAGCTCTCTGTAGTCGATGCACATACGAAACGATCCATCTTTCTTCTTTACAAAAAGGACAGGTGCACCCCAAGGCGACGAGCTGGGACGTATGAATCCCTTGTCAGTCAACTCTTGTAATTGACTGGCTAGCTCTTGCATTTCAGAGGGGGCTAACCTATAAGGAGACTTTGCAACTGGTGTAGCACCAGGTATAAGATCAATACGGAATTCGACGTCTCTAACTGGAGGAAGTCCTGAAATGTCGTCAGGAAAAACTTGCGGGAAGTCTTTTACTACAGGAATGTCTTCAAGTTTCTTCTCCATGGTTCCCTTTTTGATGATATGAGCTAAAAAACGCGACATAATTCTTGCGAAGATATTTTTGAGCTTGAAGACAAGACATTAAGCTGAGCCCTTTCGACGAGGTTGCTCTAATGATTCGAAGAGTCTGACCGTTTGAAATAGGAATACGAATAAATTTTTCACGACATACAACTTCTGCCTGATGTTGACTGAGCCAATCCATACCGATTATGATATCAAAACTTCCCAGCTTCATAGGAATAAGGTCGACTGAGAAATCGTGGTCGTTTAAGGTGAGTGTAGAGTTGCGTATAATAGAGTTTAATGAAACTGGTTTCCCGTCCGCAACTTCTACCGTTATGGATTCCGTGAGCTTATCCCGATTTTTGTTTAAGATAGGTTCAAATTCTAAAGACACAAAACTTCTATCCGCACCAGTATCAAATAACATAGATGCATATCTACCATTTATAAGGAACGTACCGTTAACCACATTGTCGTCAACTCTAGCCTGATTAGCGTTAATATTGAAAGCTCTTCCTCTTGCAGGTGGAGGAGCTTGGTTCACTTGATTCACCGGGTTGGCTTGGGCCTGAGCATGAATAATGTTTACCAACCTTGGACAAGTGTTTCTGAAATGGCTTGTGATATCCCGGGTTTTTCGGATAACTTACACGTGACACATGTCGAATAATGTATACGCTAAGTATTAAACATGCACGAGTTAAATGAATACGTGTTGTGTGTTGTGTGATTGTTTTAGTTATAGAGTAAGTAAGATAGATATGTACACGAACGGAACCGAACCGCGACATGAACCAACCTTGTTTCATTGTAACTCTAGGAATTAATCAGGTTAGGACTCAAATATGCCTTGGCCGCAAGATCAAAACCTAAAACTAATTCGGCCAAGATCAAACCCAAATCCGTAACAAACCTAAAACTATTCGGCCGATCAAACCAAACCAACCCGTGTGCAACCCAAACCGATATCAAGCCTAAGCTTTAAACTCCAACCACTCGGCCACAAGATCAAACCAACCCAAGTTCTGGCCGCGAGATCAAGCCCAAACCCAAACAAAAGCAATCCAAGTATCATCGGCCACAATGCTTATCCGAACCGTAAACCTTATCATTCTTGCGCCTATAAATACAAACCCATGCATGTGCCATTGACAAAACACAAACCCTAACAAGCAAACAGCCGTCGGCAGCTTTGTCTCACCCTTGTGATCGCAAACACTGATCAGCCTTGTTCTTTGCCTTCCTCTCGGTCGCAGTAACAGCAGCAGCCTTGCGATCGCAGACAGATTCTTTCCGGGTTCGCTTCTTTCTCTCGGTCGCAGCAAGCAGCAGCCGAAGTCTTCATCATCTCAGTCGCAAAACAGCCCTTTACTTGTTCCTTGGATCGCCAGTTCAGCCTTGATACACTTCATCTAGATCACAAACAGCTTAGTCTCATTCCTTGGTCGCGAGATCAGTTTTTCTTTCCTCTCGGCCGCAAGCATCCTTGATCACCGATCTCTTATAATACTCACGGTTCGTGTACCTTATCATTAAAACCCTAGAATTTATCATATGTTGCTAGATCATATTCGAGTATATGTGTCTTGATTGTTGCTGTTCTCAGATTTGCATGATTGTATAGTTTCGGATTATAAATACTAGATTGAAAGCTGGAAGGAGTTTGAAAGCTGAATATAGATATAGGCTGTGTTTTGTTTGTAATAACTAGAAGTAGGAACTAGGGTTTGCATGGATGAGATATTGGTATTGATCTAGGATTAGAAATCGGTTTTTGATCACCTAGGTTAACCATATGAACGAGTTGTGCGAGTTAACGGTAACAATAATGCTGAAACAGGATGCTATGTAATAGTTACAGCCGACTTCATCTGGCTGTAACTTGGTCGTTAGTTGTCGAAAAACGGATTTTCTGATGTCTAGAACGTAGAGATTTGAATAAGGAATCTAATGGCGCCAGATTCATAATTTTCTGAAGTCGTTTGATATTTTTAAAGGGCTAAATAAGTTCAGTAACTAAAACTGTGAAAATCCTGAAATTTTGCTAGTTGTTTGTCAAGCTAGATTTTAAAATCAGTAGGGAGTTGAGTCATGATTTTTGTACAGAAACTAGGTATAGAAATTTTCGGGCAACTCCAACTGGAATTTTGTTAATCGGACGATCAGTGATTTTTAAATAAATTCTTCCGTGGACTGCAGTCAGAAAGCGGTAAATCTGACTGCAGCTTAGTGAATTAATATTTATGGTTAATTGGTAAAGATCTAGGACTTGGGAAAATTATATAAATTTCTATGGTATAAACGTCACCTACTGCAAAAATATTGGAATTTTTAGAATGTTAGAACTATTTTATAAAAATCCTAGAAAACAGCTGAATAATTGAGTGTTAAGCAGAAAGTTGATAACTTGTGATTTTATGCATTAAAGTGTTGCATGGATTTGGAATATGTTCATGATAAGTTGTTTGATTACTATGATCACATGAGAATACTTGCATGCATGTTTGAGTGTTAGATATGTTGTTTGTGTGTATCACTTTGTGAGTAAATTGCGTGTGGAATTTGTATTGGTGTGATTTCACACTAACGTGTAATTAATTGGTTTGTTAGGACGCAACTAGCGGTCCCATCTCTTATAACATCTTTGCTACACTAACCGAGCAAATAAAGGTGAGTTCACGGCCCCTAATCTTATCCGGTTTTTAAACAACAGGGGGAGAAACATGTATACACTCTCAAACTCAATCTCTTTACGATATACGAATTTAACGTCACATAACTATACGGTAACTAAGTTAATGTTAATGTAATGTTATGGTCACTAAGCAGCTTTATCACTTAAGTCCTCGACAATCTCCTCGGATCGTTAGTATTTGGGTTAAATAGCGGGGGAATTATAAGTAGTACTACTGGGTCTGACGAGCCCCATCCGAGCTAGTCGCGCTAGCCGACCTGGTATGGTCAACGGGTGAATAATTGGCCTAACATCGCCATGGTCATGTGATAGGCCTGGCAAAACGGAGGCACAACTGTCAGCTTCGATCGCGAACTCTTACGTGACATGACTTTAGGCTAGCTACCTATATATATTAACATTGAACTTGATTACTAATCAACTTAATATTCCGGGTTTGGAATATTGGAAACATCAACTTATTATCCCGGGTTGGGGATAATGGAAATAACAACTTAATATTCCGGGATGGGAATATTGGAAGCAACAACTTATTATTCCGGGATTGGAATAATGGAACTGATACGTTATCCCGGGTTGGGGATAACGGAGTAATCAAACTATAACCAAACAAACGAATTTATGAAAACCTGTGAACTCACTCATCTTTAATGTTGACACTTGTTTCTTTACATGTTTCTCAGGACGCTAGGAGCTCTAGGTGCACGCACATGCATTGAACAAGACATCTTTATCGAGTCTTATTTATTAATATTGTTTTGGGATTTTTCATTTGTTTTGGCGTTTGTGTTGGCGCCCGCATCACTACTTATTTATGCTTCTGCTCAAACTTTAAAACTAATGCTCTGCTAAATATTGGTAATTGATATAAAATCTACAAAGAACAATTTTGGAAAACGTATAATCAAATCATGTAGAGTCGTTCGACGTACTAGTGTTTCAGATTCTGGTTTGTTCACACGCCTCGCGGTAAAACTCCGCAAGTGGAAATTGAGGGTGTGACAGCTTGGGTCTCCGCAATTGTAGCAAGCCCGCTTAGGTTGGCCCATAGGATAATTGGGTTGGTAGTATGTTTGGGCTAAATGTTGGGTGGGTGGTAATGGTAGGGGTTGTTGGGCTTGACCCATTAACTGTTGGTGGGTTTGGGTTAAAGGTTGGTGGCGGTTCGTTCGTTGAGGCATGCGGCAGGTTTGAACAGTATGACCTGCGCGACCGCAGCCGGTGCAATATTGGCAAGGATGATCAGGGGAATGGGGACATTGGCAACGGTTGCATTTTGGTAACGGGCCAGTGTAAGGTCTTCTGTATGGTGCGGGTGAAGGAGTGACTTGAGTAATGGGTGCAGCAGGAATAGGGGAGTTGGTTTGAGTAACTGCAAAATTTCTGGTGTTGCGCTTCCTCTTGTTAGCAAACTTAGAGGAAGAGATGGGATGGTTTGAAGTTTGACCCTCAACAGGGGCTTTCTTTTTCTCTTCTTTGAACTTCCCGTTGCGAATTCGATTCTCGGTCAGTTCAGTTGCTAGCTCCATAGCAGCTTCAAGTGTTACTGGTGAGATGCTGAGAACTGAATCTTGAATTTTCGAGGGAAGTCCTCGAATATAATGCTCGATCAGACGATAGGTTGGGGTGAACAAATTTGGAACCATTTGGTTCAACTCCAAGAACCTCTTGTTATAGGTGGTGTGATCACCCTCCTTTTGCTTTAGAGAATGAAATTCGTCCTCCAGCTTTTTAATATCACTCTTAGGACAGAAACGCCTAGTCATGATTAACTCCTCCCAAGTTAAGGCCATTGCATCTTCAGTTCCCCTCTTCCCTTTCTCAGTATTCCACCAAGTGAGAGCTACCCCAAATAGTCTCCCGGTGGCGTATCGAACCTTGCGATCCTCAGGACAATCGCAGTTGAGGAAGGTGTTTTCCATTTCGAACCAATGGAGGAGAGCAGTGACACCTTCGGTCCCCTCAAATTTAGGAGGATCACAAGATTTGAAATGTTTGTAAGAGCACTTGCTGGTAGGAGGGTTGTCGATGTTCTGGTCATGTTGTTGGGGAGGGTTAGTAGGATTTGTAGCGAGGGCTTGTTGTACTTGGACCACAATGTCAGGCAGTATCGTGGCCATTTGTTTCGCGATTTGTGTGGCCAAGCGTTCCTGAGACCTTCCTGATCTTTTACCCCTTCGTTGTTGTCTGGACGACATCTACAGGAACATACATGAGAATATTGTGAGTTTATGGTGTCTTTTTAGGTGTCATGTGTCCTTAAGAAAATGAAAATAACATAAATATCAATAATGCAACTACATCCATAGGATGTCTTGGGTTTGCTCATGTTGGGCCTCAAATGTCCCCCATACCTTCACCTATATAGTCATGTGGGCCCCCATGGCTATTGGCTTGGTAGGATTCACATTAGTATTGGCAATTTAACACTCGCATCACCCGAATGCAAACCACAAAATATGTTCATGAGATGTTTGGTCGGAACGTGTCCAGGTGTAGACACAATGACAACTCAAAGTGGGGTTAGCTCACACGATGTTTGGTATAGCATGCTTTGGCCTAATAGGTACTTCGTACTCTCATCGTTAGTCCCCAGGTAGGCAAACTGGTCCTTTATTTTGGATTTATACGAATGCCAGCCTAGACAGGACGTTCCGACTACCGGTACTGGTACCCTTCCAGTTACTACTTGCCCGTCATGAGAACTCACTTTGATGAGATTTGAAAACACAAAAATCTTTGTAAAAGCAATCATGATGTGGTGTGTGCTTTCATGGATGTGATATGTTATGAGTATATGATTCATGATAGGCATTATATGATAATACATACTTATGAACATGCTTGCATAATATTGAATGTAACATTTAACATAAAACATATAAACGTCATGAAATTTGGCACGTAACACACAAAAATCTTATAAGTTTCTAAGCAACTATAGTATAGGCTCTAAGGGTCTAATAACCTATCCTATATCCCTATAGTCATGGCTCTGATACCAATCTGTCACACCCCGACCCGCAGCGGAATAAGAGTCGGGGCATAATTGGGTTATCACCAAAGCTCATGACATTTACTAATATGTTTCATATTTATTAAAGTCAAAGTTACATTTCCAAATATCCAAACTTGTCCATACAATACAAAGAAAATAAACCAAACATAACTATCCCAAATCTCTATATCATTTTATTCTTCTAGTCCAATCCTACGTGTTTCTGACTGCAGCTGGTTCACCTGTATCATGTGTAAAAATGGGGGTTTTTGGGTCAACATAAGTTGGCGAGTGAACCTTATTAGATAAACATTTATTAAAGATTTACTTGTTAGTTTATCAATGAAAAATTGTGCATAATCATAAATGAGCAAATGTAATTAATCAAGCAGTGACAAATAGCAATCACAACTATAACATACAATAACATGTGATAGCATACATGAACATACCAACATCATACGATAAATAGCATAAATGAAACTGCGCGATCAAGGCTCAATCAAACGGAGCCGATCGTATTGCATGTACTGAAAATGAAAAATGTCTGTGCGATCAAGGCTCAATCAAACGGAGCCGATCGTATGTGGGCACGCCAGGTTCAACCTCATAATGAAATGGGGAACATGCTCAACGCTCATAATGTAATGGGGAGCGGCGGCCTATGAAATTGCATGTACTGAAAATAATAAATTGCATCCAACAATAACTACACAACAGTTGAAACAAACTGATTACACATGTTCATGATATGATTTATGCACAATGGTTTAATTATAATATATATAACAAGACACATGATACACCCCAAAACGTGGTTAAAACGGGGAATTTGTAAGATTCACTCACATTGGGTGCGTTTGAATGGAGATAATGAGATGCGCACGAATCGGAAGAATTGAACAACGAGAATTCCTAACCTAAATAATAACGGAAAAATATAGTAAATGAGTGGATTTTATTAAGGATTTTAATGGAATTTTTTTAGATATATATTTTTGTGAGTTTAAGGCTATTTTCTATCTTTAAAAATGTTATTTTTAAGTATTTTTAATTGATTTTTAATTTAAATTAAATAAATAAAAATATAAAAAAAAATGTTTATTTTGCGTTGACCGTTGACCGTTGACTTGTTGACTTGTTGACCGGTTCGGTCAGCGAAATTGTTTGCGCCGGGTGAGGCTCGAACCCGAGACCTCCCGTACGCGTGCACGCAGCTCTACCAACTGAGCTACGTGTCTAACCCGAAATAATCTTGTTTTTAATTATATTTATATACTAATTCGGTTTAACCAAAATTCTTTTAATTTCAAAAACATTTTAATTCAACGAACCGGTGCCAGTATCAGGTTTCGAACTCGTGACGTGCGATTCAGTGTTGCACACAGTCCACCGCTGGACTGTGTGTCTAACCTGGTTAACATCTCGGTTTTTATTATACTTAACAACTAACGGGATTAACCCGGTTTAGTTTTAAACAAAAAGGCATTTTATTACATAAGGAGTGCGTGTATCAGGGATCGAACTTGTGACGTGCGTGTATATTTTGCACACAGTCCACCGCTGGACTGTGTGTCTAACCCGTTCATTTTACTGGTTTTAAATAAACTTATAATTTAACTAACTTCGTCTTCTTCATTCAAATTTCAGTCGACTGAATCACTGATCCGTTTCTTGTTTTTACGAATAACAAAAATTCTTAAGGCTAAAACGAAATGGCAGAGACGGTGTTGGAAGTAACATACCGTGGGAATGATATATCACAGAATTTCCGGCAATGCGTCGGCTCTGTTTTTGTGCACCTCAACTGAACCAAAACAATTCACTATTTTGATTAGCCAATCATGGAATTGAAGTGATAAACAAACGTTAACCGTGTGATTGAAGGTCCTTACCGTTTCACAGACGGAAATAAAGACTTTCAGGAAATTTCCGGCGAACTGGAATTATCTGATAACGGTGCCTGAATTCGATTTCAAATGGATGGTTTGAGTTAGAAACAGCTTAACAACTGTTAGATTACGATGGTATTGAAGAACTTACCGACTTGAGGACAAATACGGTTTTCCGGCGAACCTTACAGAAATTTCCGGCGAGTTGATTTAGACGTTCTGATGGTCTGAAAATGTGACGAAAGTGAAATGGAATGTTGGCCTGATGTTTCTGAGTCGCGAGAGGGATCTTGAGTTGAAGTAATTGGGACTTTGATTCTTTTCGGTTATAAAAACCGATAGTAATGAAAATTGATGTTCAATCACTTCTGAATTGATTAAAATCATCGGTTCATCGGTTATAAACGTGAATGTGCGAGTAATCAAACGATTTGACGATTGAATTGCCGATTTCCGTTTCTCAGTTGGCGCAACCGGTTTAACCGAGTTTGTGTATATATGATATTTGTTTCCTAGAGATAACAGAAAACAACAAGTGGCGGAGTGGTGATGTGAGTGTGTGCTAAGTGTTTGGATTCAGTTCTGGCTGACCCGGGTTCGAGTCCCGGCAGCAACATATCCTTTTTATTTATTTTGTTTTAACTTTTTATCAAATATAATTTTTATAGTTTAGTTTATTTATTAATTATGTATCATTTTAAATCAAAATAATCATAAATATTCAACGTGACATTTATAACTTGATATTCGATTACAAAACGGAGCGGGTTTTGAAAACCCGTTTTTGACAAATGTTACACACACTCCTTCTCCTCCACCAAAAGCACCCACTACTTATACTAGAGGAAGGAGACAGAAATTTACAAGATGATGATGATGAAACTCCACCATCTACACCCATCAAAATTACAACTTCGATCTCTGCCACTTCATCACTACCACAAATCCATCAGCGACCATAGCATTGATTACAGCTTCACATCCTTTAGAGGTATTTTCTGTATCTTCAAAAATACAATCCTTTTACACAACAAATGATTCAAGCCAGCTCACATTTCCATCTCTACATAACTTTCCAAAACCTACAAATGTCAAAGAATACTTAGAGCTAAAAGTGACATAGGCTGAAAAGATAGCTGCTAAGAAGATTAAATGAAAAGATGATGAATAGGATCAATTTATTTTGTTTGGAGAACTCAGGAAGGTCACTTCTCTTGAAGATTATGACAAGGATGTATGTATAAAACTCTCTCATGCACTAGTCATAGACCCTGAACCTAAAAAGACATTGAGAAAAGACTACTTGAATCACATAATGAAGAACAAACCATACAAAGCAACAAGAACTTAATTCTCAAGGTAGACAACTAAAGGCCTTAGTGGATGAAATCCAGATGATCCATGAGCCACAGCAAAAACCTACACCTCCAAATTGGAAGGTATGAAAAATGCTAAATGATAAAAGGGCTCTACAGATAAAGAGAATGAAAGAAGAGATGGTTGCTGCAAATTTTGGAAGTCTAAGATTAATAGCAAAATGGAATGAAACAACTATTAAAAAAACTACAAAAAGTTGGAAGAATTTAGAGAAAAAGAACCTTCAATTCTGAGAAAGCCTATATATGATCAAGTAGACTTTCCCATCAAAACCTTGGTTGGTCCAACAGAACTTCCTTATGCCAAAAACATATCTTTGGTTGTAAGAAATTATCTGAAAAGACAGAAAGAGATGTCTATTGAAGATATGAAAGAATATGAAGATTATTTCAGAAAGGAAGGGATCAGAAACCAACTGTTGTATGCAAATCAGATGTAGAACCTACTGATCACATTGGTCACATTTTGGGTAGATCTTTTCCAAACTCATCAAAAATAATTTTTGCCCAGCAAATCCTTGTACCTCCAAATTTCTAAAATGAAAATTAGACAAGATTAGCCATTAATTGACTTTGCTTAGAGCAGATGGAGAAGTTGAAATTATTCCAACTAATAGTGCCTTTGCCTGAAGAATGAAGATCTACAAGAGCTATTGGGTCTTGAACTTAAAAGGGATCCAGAAGATCTTTTCTCGATGAAGTTTGAATTATAATTCAAGGGTCAAATACGAGAAAAGATGATGAAGAATAAAGAATGATCAAAACAAAGTTAAATTTTGGCATCATCTATTCTATGGGAAGATTGTTGAACCCATGAAAGAATAGATTATTGGAAAAGCTAAAAAACGCTAATCTGATAAAAAAATAAACATGTTATGAAGATCAACTTCTCCCGAAGATAGTGAATCTAGAACACTAACGGAAGATCTATTTGAAGACTTAAAGATTCGTTGAAGAGATGAAAGCTCTGTTGATGAGGCATAAAGTTCTATTGAAGATCAAACCTCTGATGAAGAATAAAGCACGGATGAGAAGACTAAACATCTGTATAGGCTTGAACAGATGTTTAGTATTAACAAATAGAGGTTTGCAAGAACAAATGTTATCACTACAACAGAGTCTGTAAAACAGTGGTTGAGAGTCTTATAATAGATGTTAAAATGAACAGATGTTTCTAACATCCGAGAATCTTTTCTGTTAGGAATGTTAGATGTCGCTATCAGGGTGATGTTAGCCCTGATTGCCTGACAGATGTTAGTACTTACTATAATTAGATCTTCTATGTTAAGATCTATGTATAACTTTCTACACATTCCTTTTGTACAAACAAAAAGTTTTAGTGATTAGGTTGAGGGGGAGTGTGATTCATACATGTATTTGTAATCTTTTGATCCTAACAAGTTGAACTTTGAAAAATTCAGTTTGCTGTTTCCAAAGCAATAAAAAAAAATGAAACATTTGATGAAATGGTTAATAGATATAATCAGTTACTAAGTGAGATGGTTTGTAAGTGCAATAACTGGCAAGTAACCCTTGCTTTACCAATTCTGGTCAAGGAAAGTCAACATGATGTGGAATAAACCCTTACAAAGTGTTTAGGGAAAGTTTTCCTGAAGCCTTATACTTTGGTATTTTTCCCTAAAGGTTAGTTGTCAGGGTTTATTTGTCTAGCCTATACATATGTTATATTATGTTAGATTGTAAATTCTTTAAAAGTTAGATTCGATCAGAGTGTTTTAGAGAGAGAAGGAGTTTAGAGAGAGAATGTGTGGGTTTAGGTCTTGTATTAGTGATATGTACTCTTTCGGTTATAAATTTGTGATGATTAATGAAAGAGTTTCTTTTACACTTTCTATAATTCCTTTAAATTCAAATCAATCTTTCAAGAAAAAAATTCTGAAAAGGATGACTGTATGATTGCGAGTTAAGAGACTTTTCTGAACAAATGATTTTTGAATTTTAAAAATGAAATTGTTAGGGAATGACTGAAAAGGATAAGGACATGGTTTAATACCCAAGAACAATTTTCTAGAACCAAGTCAATCAGGAAAACTAAAGTCAACAAATGACTTTATTTTCCAGAAAAATAACTTTCCAAGAGAAACTTTTCCGTGAACCAATTTGTTTTTTCCGGACTGACACTGTTTAATTTCTTTTCCGGAACAAACTTTTCAATTTTTCCTGAATTTTTAAAACTATTTTATTCTAACACAAAATTGTTTTCTGGTAAATTTTCTTTCCTAAACCATATATTTCCTTGAAACTGTTCTCTTCCTGAGCCAATTTACCACTTTGGTTTTACTTTCAAAATACTTATTTTAAATTATACCCTATGGATGATTTTTTCTATCCGTTTTTCAAAAATGTTGCACAATTTTCCGCAATCCAATGAGTATCTTTAAAAATATGAACTCACACATGGAAGCTGGAAATAAAATCTTTTTGCCCTTTTGTAAATTTTATATCAAAACACACTAAAATCTTTTTAGTATTTTTAATATAAAAGTTATAAAGCAGCAAACAAAATAAAGTAGTAAACAAATACTTACAAACATAACTTGTTGTGAAAAAACACGCGTAAGAAGATCATACCAGCTTATCTCTCAAAGATTATGCACAGGGTTAGTATCAATTGAAACATTTTAAAACAAATGGCATTGACTGATCAAGACGATTAATAGTATTGTGATCCACTTAAACTTTAACACGTTTTTACACACTGTTTTTGTGATATGGCAATTAGGACATTATAACCTGACGTAAACGTGTTACCCATCCTAGAATATACTCCCATATCAAGATTGCCTAGATTTCATCTTATAGGTGAATATACCAATTTAATATATGTATCCGGCTAAATTGCAAGACCTTGAGAGCTCATGTTAGTTTTATCACACAAACAAAGAGATAGCTCGACTTTCGGTGATGTACCAATGGTTTAGTATCTTTTTCTACATTTAAAGCAATATGAATCTATGTACCCTGTGGTAACGTAGTTCTGAACTTGTATGCCTGGTAGTGACATTGTTCTTAAACATATCATGCGTTGATGATAGTTTAGGAAAAAAATCCACCAAAAGGGTTTCCACACAAACGAAGTGCTTAGTAAAATATTATATAAGTTCAAGTCCAATGCTTTCGTATTATTAGAAGAACAAATATAATATCCCAGATATCAAATAGTATAAAGACCTAGTATCTCAAAATCGGGCAACCTCTCAAATGAAATTACGGTACCAAGATCATATATCCATGAGATATTAACCACAAGATATGAAGTTCATTATCTTTAAAACAATTTTTATTTTACGTGTACAGCACAGTGAAGCATCATATAATGAAGCAGTCACCATTTAATAAATTAAGATCGATTCTCTGTGATAATCTGACTACTGATTTACTTTCATTTCTTATTTTGCTCGATATGTTTTTCAAATTTTGATCATTTTTCAGATGTTTTTAGATTTTATCAAAAATATCCTACAAATAACTAAAATCTTTTTGCAATTGTTCAAAAAATAAAATAAAAAACTATGAATTCTCTTTAAACACCAGATGGAAGAGGCACACGAACAACTTTATCGAAACAGATGACTTTGGCATGGTGTTTGGTTAACCAATCCATACCCACTAAGATATCAAAACTCCCGTGTTGCATAGGCGTGAGGTGGATGGGAAAAATGGTTATTGAGGTTTAGTTGGCAATTGCAAATAATAGAATCCAGTACAAGGGGTTCGCCACTAGCTATATCTATTGTCAAAGGTTTTTCTAGCTTAGTTCCATGTATACAAAAAATGGTTCAAAAGTAAATGATACAAAATGCTTAGTGGCACCCGAATCAAAAAGAATATAAGCGGGTTGATTATTAAAATGGAACGTACTGTTAACCATGTCATTATTGGCACATGCCTCATTAGCATTGATTTTAAATGCGCGTCCATGAGCTAGATTGGCATTAACAAGCTTTGGACAATTGTTTTTCGTAATAACCGATATCACCACAATTGTAACAAGATCCAGGTGCAAAATGAGGATGGGTTGGATTTTCTTGAGGTTGAACAAGATTTGTGATAAGGTTGCCAAATGACCGAATCACCCATAGAGGGTACATTAACGACAGGGTAAAGGGTTCCTAGTGGTGACCGTTGCATCGATTGCACAAAGGTGCAATACCAACATATGGTTTCTTAGCAAAGGGTGGAGTTGTCAGGTTGGGAGCAACTTGATTGACGGGAGATGGGGTAACAATTGAAAAATTCTTTGAAGCCTTACACTTCATAAAATTTCTAGAGGGTTCGGCTTTTGTTTCTGTTGGTTTCTCCTGGGTAACCTTAGTAGGTTGTTTCTTATCACTTTTGTGGAACAGTTTTCCTTTCTTGACTTGTGAGTTAGTTAGGGTTGCAGCTAGTTCGATAGCCTCCCTAACAGTAGCTGGTTTGCTATCGGTGACTATATCTTGGGTTTGTTCAGGTAGACCCTCGATATACTTCTCAATTGCTCAGTCTAACGATGTGACCATGGTGGACAAAAGAGGCTCAACTCTTCAAAATGATCAGTGTAGGCATGATTTTCACCACTATCTTGCTTGAGGTCAGGAATTTGTTTTCTAAAGCCCTTATTCCATGTCGCAGGCAAAATCCTTTCATCATAAGATTCCTAAAGTCTTCCCATGTATATGTTAAGGCTTCTTCTACATCGCGATCCCTCATAATTCCATTCCACCACATGAGTTCTCTCTTTTGAAAGATACTCAAAGCAAACTCTACCTTGTGATCATTGGAAACCTGGCAATGGTAGAAAGTGCTCTCGATACTTTCAAACAGTTACATGAGCCCAGTAGCTCCCTAAGACCCATAGAACTTAATATGTTTAGCTTAATTGAACTATTTGTAATTACAAAGTGTGGGTGCATTGTTGTTATTTTTGGCTTAACTGAGCTGGGTCACAAGGTTTGGAAGTATTGTAGCCATTTGTTGGGCGATCAAAGCCGTTAGTTCAGTGTTTTGAGTAGTATTGCGACGAGAAGGCATTCTAGAGGAGTGAATAAACATAAAGGAAAACGAGTGAGTTATATGAGTTTTGCAGAATAATTCAAAAAGAAACTTTAAAATATCAACGAAACATAAGGATTGTAATCATTTATTCATTACTTCAAATGAATAAATGATAAAGTGACTAATCAAAGTAAATGGATCTATATAATGTTTCGCAAAGACATGTTTTAGCCTATAAGTAGACACTCACCCCAAGAGTTCCCAGGTAAGAGTGACTCGTCTGATTATGTGGATTTGCATGAACACCTAAGCCTTAGACATAAAACTTAGGGTACATGCGTCCACCCTTTCAAATTTCACGTGTTCACATTATTAAAACCCTGAACTTTGACCAGATTTCAAAAAACATTCAAGGCTTAAAAGCCTAAAATAAATCATCTAAGATAGTTGAGATTATGTAAAATTTTGAAAATTTGACTTGTGGATGGATAATTGTGATTTTGTATGTTTTGGAATCGCCTAAGGATAAGTGATGGTTTTGTATATTTGTAGTACTAAGATTCTACATGAGTTATCTCATGTTTGGTTCCTAGGAAGGTTATACTCTAGGTCAAAAACATTCTAATAACCTAATTCCCAATAACCATGGCTCTGATCCCAATCTATACATCCCAACCGCGTATAAAACCCACGCCAAAAACGTCGGGTAGACACATTACAAATTGTTCACAACATATGGTACTAAAGTTTAATTATATTGATTTATTGAATTATATTGTTTTACAAACTCAAAGCAAATACAAACAATTGTTTTTAAAATTAAGCAAACTAAAGCGCGAGTCCGAAACCTACGTTTAGCATACTTGTATAATCATCAAACATTTGTACTTGAAACATCTGTGAAAATAAACGTTTAACAACAAATTTGGGGGGTAACATAGATTTTTTGTGGTCAAATTCATGGCTATGAATTTGATTGCAACACGTTGTTCGTCTATGAGAATCGATGAGTGAAATAAACCTTGTAACCAAACTTATATCAAATGTGTTTGGTATTGCAATATGTTTAACCAACTACAAGAGTTGGTATAGTGAATAAACTTTTGTAACCATGAATCTTGAAAAAATTTGTTTCTTGTGAAAATTGTATGAATAACCAATTATTTAAAACATAAATTGTATGGTTTATATATTTGAAAAATATTTGTGATTTTGGCTAAACCGATTGTTTTGTTTTGTATAAACGAATTGTTTAGTTTTGTATAAACAAGCATGGTCGTGGGCGAATACATTCAAGCATGTGTTGACTTGTCAGACATACCCAAAATAGGTTCATCAAAATTGCACAGTTTCTGTCATTCTCTAAACAAACTTCCCCACAAACCGGGGAAGTGGAAACAGGGTTGTCAGTCATATGACACCATAACATACTACCGGTCGGCTTGGCAAAGTTAATGAATGTATTCGTGTTATGGATAACAGTTTCACCCAAAATTGAAAAGCATATTGTATATATAAACCATTTGTAATAGCGATTTGTAAACTTAGAGAAGTTGTAGTAGGCACATATGAATCACCCCAAAAACATTGTGAAAACGTAAAAGTGGGGACTGTGTACTCACTTGGTTGATGATGACGTGCTTAATCGTGCTTGCAAAGCTCAAGTGTTTCCTAATAATTTGGATAATTATATAGTTAGTGTATATCGTGGCTTAAATGGAAGATTGGATAGAATGTGGTTTATAACCAAATGAGCAAAGAATATCATATATATGGTTCATTAAACCTTACATTCCGATTGGTAAGTATTTTGAAGTATTTTGACCCATTACGACCTGTTAAAAAGGTTTACGCTATTTAACGAGTCATATGCGTAAATACGGGTCTGGATGATCGAATGGGTCTTATGAGGTGTTCGATGTGTCAAAATATGTTTTATGATGTTATATGATCAGTCGTGATGTTACATTACAGATTTTATAAGTTTAAAGCCATTTTATGCCAAAAGGGCATTTTTGACATTTTTACATATAAATAGTTGACTCGTCAATTGTTCCATCAAACGAAATGACCATAAGGTGTAATCTCAAAGGATTATTCCCTTTAATATTATTATGGTCATATTTTTAGGGTTGATTGGGTCTTAAAGTTGACCAAATGAGTCAGATTCAAAAGTCAAAGTAAAAGTCAAACTGTTTGACTTTCGGCTATGAATTAAGCACTAAACTATGCATGACGAGTTAGACATGATAAAACATGTCTTATAATTAAAAGTTTATACTTAAAAGTTTATAAACTGATATACTGTCAAAATTTATACTTAAAAGTTTATTCATCGTGATATGCAATTTTTGCGTTTTTTTACTTTTATTTTATAAATGTTTGACTCATTATTTTGCCTACTAAACGTGATGAGAGGGTGTAATCGCAATGGATTAGCACCTTCATTACTATGATCATGTAGCTAAGTTCAATTTGAACTTTGACTTGACAGAAATGATTAGAATCGAAAGTCAAAGCAAAAGAAAATTTGCTTGACTTTTGCCTAATAACTAACTAATAAAATGAAATAGACTAGAAGAAGCGCTTACTAGTGTTTGAATGGAAAGATGTGAACTCAGGAACAAAGGTTTCTAGTCCAGAAGCAAGCTCCAAGAGTAATTAAAGAAGTGAAGAAAGAATGGTGTGAATGAAACTCAAGAATTTGGAGCTTGACAAGTGTTAGCCCAGTTGTTTAGATGTTGCGTAGTGTCCCAAACATGTGTCTTGACCATAATTCAAGAGGCATAGATGGTACAATGTGGCAATACTTGGACCGTAAGAGGGCTAGCAGTCGGCAAGGCCCTCTTACGCATAATATATTGTTTTTTGACAGTTTTAGCCCCTAGACTTGTATTATCAGTTTTTTGACATCTTTAACCCTTATTTATGTTATGTAAAGCATATTGAAGCATGTGTAACTGAATTTTGTTCCAGATTATTGTGAATATTGTTTTGCTTGAATGTAAGATAACAAAACACGTAAATAAAATTTAGAACATTTATTGAACACAAGATTGATCAAAAGTTCACAACCTTTGAAAACTTTCTAATGTGACAGATTTCACCATCCCCCCCCCCCCCAAAAAAAAAAATCCCAAGATCCAACTTTTCTACATAATTTTAATCACTAATGTTTACCCAAACTTTACTCAACGCCTAACTACCATCATTAACACTAATCCACTTATTTTGACCCCTAATTACCAATTAATTACACTCCTAACTATATTTGGGAAGTCAAACCATTTCAAATTGATCCACCTATATCTCACTCCTTGCTTCAGCATTCTATAAATTGAAGTCATCCTCTCGTTCATCTTTCTTTTCCTAGCATTTCCCCTTTTCTTTTGCACTCGATTTTCCTTTGTCTCGTGAATTCTATGAATTAAGAACAAGATGTTTGACTCAAGTTTCTAACTTCATCGTTTCAGCTTTGAGTCTCATTCTTTTTGCAAAACATTGGATTTAGTCTAGAGAACAAAACCTCTAAGTGGGTTTTGGTTAACCCTACTAAAATCATTCCAAATTTTGCAAGAAGAAACTTGGATCTTGTTTTGTGTTTATGTACAACTTCTGTAAGAACCCTTTACCAAACCAAAGAACCAACCTAGTCTAATGGTTGGCTCCTTATGTTAAGGTTGGGTGTTTGAGAGGTCATTGGTTCCAACCCAACCTCCTACATTATTTTTATTTCCTTTTTATTTACATGTTTTTCATATTTAATCTTGTATAAACACATATAATACTTGATTAAAACATGTAATCATCCATTTATTTATATATTTTAGTCGTTTATTTTATTATTATTATTAGTGGTTCATGAGAATGTTTATAAGATATATATATATACATATATACATATATATATATGTATATATATAGGGGAGGGTTTGTCACACCCCAACCGATGGCGGAAACATCGAAGTGAGATGACTAGATTGCTCATTGCATCATAACACTATTTGCGACAATAATTAAGTCAACCAAATTTAATTTCATTCAAAACATCAATTGTCATATTACAACAAACTTCAAATGAGAGTAACATCAACTAAATAAGTTCAACAATAACATAATATTTAACTTAGTATTCTACGCGTGTTTCTATGCCATTCCTACTAAGTTCCATCGTATAACTTCATCAACCTGCAACATGTTAAAAGTATAGTTTAATAACAAAGTATTGGCGAGTACAACAGTTTAATATCATAGCATAAGTATAGAATCTGATTTAAACAAATCCACATGATTAGCTAGCATATAAGATAAATGTAAACAAGGCATGTGAATCTACAAGTCAATCCTCTAGTGTGCCGCAAAATAGATTTCAACTTAACAATGACCACAAGAATACGGGCGGTGCGTTACTCCTATAGCGCTATACATGTTAAGGGAGGCTTGATCAAAGTTAATGACATTTAGATCACATAAGAATATACCAAGTAACAATTCAAGTAGCATAAGACTAAAGCATGTTGATGGATTGTTTGTGTATAGAATAAAGTATGATTTAGTGTAGTTTTTGTAAATTAATCATGTTGCACCCAAATAGTGGAAAGCATAAAAAGGGTCGAGTGTACTCACGGTTTTGCAAAGTATTATCCGTAAGAGAGTTAGGTTGATTTAGGGGTTGGAACACCAAGTTTATCCTTCACAAGGCAAACATAGGTGTATGAGTATTAGATTGACGGGGAGTTTATTGAGTTTAGGAATTTGAAAATGAACGAGAAAGTATATATACGAAAGTATTTATCTAGACATTTAACGCTCGTTTTTGACACTAATAAGCCCCAAAGGGTGTTTGTGTTTTTATGGGTCATGCCCAATAGAATCGTAACGATTGTTATGTCTAAGATAAAATAACCTACTTTTTAAGACAACTAACCATTTGGCCATGGTCTAAGTTTCGGTTATATTAAGTATTTACTTATAGTTATATTACTACTAATTAATCATATAGTTCATGTATTTCATGGAAGTCATGTAAGTAATGCATGGAGGTAGGAGGATAACCATCCTAAACCTCTTTCATAGATTCACCATTACACAAGATTGACACAAGGACAATCCGGATGGTCAAGAATTATAGAAATCATCAAGTGAGGGGTGGATTGAATAGTTGAATTGCCAAGGCCTTCATGTAATCACACCTACACCATCACAAGCTTGAAAGCTCGGATGGCTCAACACTTGTGGGTTTGAAACCCTAACGAAAACATAATATTTGTGAGGATAAATCCTCTATTTTGAATGTCTCAACCTTGTTTTTAAGCCTAACCAACTATAAGATTGTAAGCATTCGGACATAGGTTTGAGATGAGTTAAACTCAAGTTTTAGAAAGTCTTTTGAAGATAAACAGAATGTTTGGCCCCAAATATGGTGTGATTCCACCTTGGTTTTCCATGGAAAACCTATGGTAACTTACATAGGCTTTAGCAAACATTGTTGAAGAAGAAACAAAGTAAAAACATTAAAAAAATTGAAGTTTGAAAGATAAAAATTTGGGCAGAAAGTTTATGCACTGTTGGACCTCAAAATGGTGTGGTTTCACCTTAGTTTGCCCAAGCAACCTTGTGAGAACTTTCCTAGAGGTTATCCAAGAGTGTTAGAAAGAAAAACAAGGTAAAAGGAATAAGAAAAGTGAGTCGAAACTCACTTGCAAGCTGCTGCGTTTCAGCAACTATTTTCAAAAGTTTTGGACTTGTTTTGAGAGTATGGAGGCTTGTAAAAGTGAGAAATGGGTGGGGGAACTTGTGGTTATACAGAGGGAAGATTATGGTTTAGTCTTGGATTGCATTTAATGCCATTGGGGGGAAGATTTGAAATTAAAAAAAAAAAGTGGGAAAGGGGTCCCCATGTTGCGGCCGCAACATGGGCTGCCCATATATTTTTTTGTTTTTTTTATCTTTTAGTTGCTTATTTGATGATTTGTTAGACATTAGGTGTTACTTATAATATGTGTTACATGTGTGGGTCTTGAAATGGTTTAATGTTATGCAAAAACATTGTATAAAAACCCTAAAACGTACAACTATGAATACTCGTTTTCTTGCACATAATAAGTCATGATTTTTATGATAAGGGAAGCTTGAATTTCTTGAATAACAACACTAGTTGTCTTGCTTGAGTTTAGTATAAGATTGATAAACATTCATCACACATTTACATGTTGTTTCGATTTGAATTATGAAAGAATGAAGTATCGTACGTTTATAAGTTTAACACGAACATAATTTGCGAATTTAGCATAATTGATTAATCTTGATTACAATCAAAGCCTTAGAATACAATGAATTGAAGGATAGAAATACGATTACAAAGTATGGACTTTCTGAAAATAGAAACACGAAGCAGACTGCTAAAAACGGAAAGGTACAAATACGAAGCGTTACAGTCTCCCCTCCTTTAGGGAATTTCGTCCCGAAATTTAGGAAGATGTAAATAACAAATGCGGATGCTTAGACTTCATGTCGCATTCAAGTTCCCAAGTATACTCAGCGCGACGTTTTCCTTCCCATCAAACCTTTATGATAGGAATTCGACTACGCCTTAGCTATTTAGTACCTCGGTCCATGGTTTCGACTGGTTTTTCCACGAAATGCAAAGTCTCATTGATCTTAAGATCTTCTAGCGGAACTTGGAGTCTTTCTTCTGTGAGACATCTTTTTAAGTTCGAAATTTGGAAGGTAGGATGAACGTTGTTGAGCTCTTGTGGTAGTTCCAGTCGATAGGCTACCTTGCCAATCCTTTCGAGAATCTTGAAAGGACCTACGTAGCGAGGAGCGACCTTTCCCTTTTTCCCAAAACGAACCATACCCTTCCAAGGGGATACCTTGAGGAGTACAAAGTTACCAACATGGAATTCCAAGGGCTTGCGTCTTTTATCTGCGTAACTCTTTTGTCGGCTTCTAGCCTTCAGCAAGTTGTCCCGAATCTGCAAAATCTTGTCCGTCGTCTGTTGTATAAGCTCGGGACCGGTGATTTGGGCTTCCCCGGTCTCGTGCCAACAAATAGGCGATCGGCACTTACGTCATACAATGCCTCGAATGGTGCCATTTGAATACTTGCATGGTAACTGTTATTGTACGAGAATTCGACTAACGGCAAATGCATATCCCAGTTGCCACCAAAATCAATTACGCAAGAACGAAGCATGTCCTCTAGAGTTTGGATAGTACGCTCGGTTTGACCATCAGACTGAGGATGGTAAGTAGTACTAAGGTTGAGCTGAGTGCCAAGGGCTTTTTGAAATGTTTGCCAAAGACAAGAAGTGAAACAACCATCACGGTCCGAAATAATATCAACGGGGACACTGTGACGACAGATGATCTCATTCGTGTAGATACGAGCCAATTTCTCAACTCGGTAGTCTTCACGTATGGGAAGGAAATGAGCAGACTTGGTCAAACGGTCGATGATTACCCAAATACTATCGTGACCAGACGATGTATGAGGGAGCTTGGTTATGAAATCCATAGCAATACTCTCCCATTTCCAAACAAGAATTTCTAGTTGTTCGAGTAAGCCAGAGGGTCTTTGATGCTCGGCCTTTACCTTGGAGCAAGTAAGGCACTTCGAAACACAGCAGGCGATATCTTTCTTCATTCCAGGCCACCAGTATGACGCACGAATATCATGATACATTTTACCGGCGTAAGGATGAATAGAATACCGAGACTTGTGAGTTCACTCAGATCACGAAGTTTATCACGATTAGGAATCCAAATACGGTCGAGATAGCATATGATGCCATCGGATTTGGTCACGAGTTGGGTTTCAGCGTCATACTTCAACTCATTATCAAGGTTGCCCTCATTAACGGTCGAGTATTGTGCCTCACGAATCATCTCTTGAAGCTTTCAAGTTTGGTAGCAACGTACACTCTTAACATGAGTTTTCTGACTAAGTACGTCGGCCACGACATTCGCTTTACCAGGGTGGTAGCGGATATCGCAATCATAGTCGTTCAACAACTCTACCCAACGACGCTGACGCATGTTGAGTTCTTTTTTATTAAAGATGTGCTGAAGGCTCTTATGGTCGGTTAAGACCGTACACTTTGTACCATAAAGGTAGTGTCGCCATATCTTTAAAGCAAAAACAACTGCACCAAGTTCAAGGACGTGGGTAGTATAATTTTTCTCATGAATTTTGAGTTGACGTGATGCGTAAGCGATAACCTTATCTCATTGCATCAGAACGCAACCAAGACCTAGTCTTGAGGCATCGCAATACACGACAAAATCGTCATTACCATCAGGGAGGGTTAAGATAGGAGCATTGCAAAGCATGTCCTTGAGTGTTTGAAAAGACTCCTCTTGTTCGGAACCCCAAACAAAAGGTTTATCCTTCTGAGTCAAGGAAGTTAGAGGCACGGCAATTTTTGAAAAGTTCGAAATGAAACGACGGTAATAACCGGCTAAGCCGAGAAACGACGAATTTCAGACGGATTTTTAGGAGCATTCCAATTTTTCACCGCATTGATTTTTGCAGGGTCAACGTGAATACCAAGTTCATTGACAACATGACCAAGAAATTGAACCTCTTTTAACCAAAATTCACACTTGGAGAACTTGGCGTAGAGACGTTGGGTTCGCAACAGCTGAAGGATAAGACGCAAGTGTTGCTCATGCTCTTCTCGCGTCTTAGAATAGATCAGGATATCGTCAATAAAGACGATCATGAATCGGTCAAGATAAGGCTTACACACGTGATTCATCAAATCCATAAACACGGCGGGTGCGTTGGTCAGACCGAATGGCATGACTACGAACTCGTAGTGTCCATAACGTGTGCAGAACGCAGTCTTGGGTATATCTTCTTCGAGGACTCGAAGTTGATGATAACCAGAACGAAGATCGATCTTAGAGAAACAAGTTGGACCTTGAAGTTGATCGAAAAGGTCGTCGATGCGAGGAAGAGGGTAACGGTTCTTGACTGTAAGCTTGTTGAGCTCACGATAGTCAATGCACATGCAAAAGGATCCGTCTTTATTCTTGACGAACAGAACGGGAGCGCCCCAAGGAGATGTGCTAGGGCGTATGAAGCCATTCTCAAGAAGCTCTTGAAGTTGACCGGACAGCTCTTGCATTTCCGAGGGTGCAAGACGATAGGGGAATTTCGCGACCGGAGTTGCACCAGGGATGAGGTCAATGCGAAAATCAACAGAACGAGCAGGAGGAGGACCAGGAAGATCCTCGGGAAAGACATCAGGGAATTCGCGCACAACAGGAACTTCACTCACGCTTGGACCCTTCTCCTTCTTTTCCACAATGTGGGCAAGAAAGGCAAAGTATTCCTTATGCAAGTAGTTGTTCGCTTGAATACACGACATAAGCTTGAGACCTTTGGAAGGTTTCTCGCCATAGACGTGCAAGGAATCATCATTGGGAAGGGGAAGGCGAATGCACTTCTCCGAACAAACAACTTCAGCACGGACTCGCCTTAGCCAATCCATGCCTACTATGATATCGAAACTAGCCATTGGCATGGGTATGAGGTCAATAGAAAACGTATGATTATTAAGATTCAAAGAACAATTAGAAAGGATAGAATTGACGGTAACGGATTTTCCGTCGGCGACTTCAACTTCAAAGGGTTTAGGCAACATAGAACGACTACACATAAGCAAAGGTTCGAATTTAACAGATACAAAACTTTTATCCGCACCAGTATCAAATAAACACGTAGCGTAAACATTGTTAACAAGGAACGTACCCGATATGACGTCGTTTGAGTTCTGAGCTTGAGCAGCCGTGATGACAAAGGCTCGACCGCGAGCTTGTTGCTGGTGCTGCTGATTGTTGTTGTTACGCTGCGGGCAGTTGTTGGCGAAGTGATTCGGGTCTCCGCATCTGAAGCAGGCACGAGCGGCAAGAGCATGGGTCGGTTTTGATTATCGGTTGGGTTTTGAGGAGGTGCGGTGGTCACGGCTCGGGCTTGGTTGATGGGGGCTTGAGGAGCATTCCGACATTGTTGGGCAAAGTGCCCATACCTATTGCAGATCGTGCATAGGCGGCATGGGGAGGTAACCGGGTGATGGAAGGGACAGGTGTTGCACTTGGGATGGGTTCCGGTGTACGCTTTCTTGATGGGTTAGGGTGCGGGCAAAGCTGGCTGGTGGGGTTTGGCGGAGTAACTACCGCGCAAATTGGGCTCGAAGCCTTCCGCTTCTTGTCCTTGATGTTGTTTTTTGGGGGTTTGGGCGAGGCAGGTTCGGTAACAGATTCGGTGGTTGCTTGGTGGGCTTTCCTCGGTGGAGCCTTGGCGGCTTCACGAAGGACTTGGCGGTTGTTCAAGCGAGCAGCCAGCCGAAAGGTTTCTTCGAGGGTGCTGGGGGAGGTGGTATTAACTAGATCGCCGAGGTTAGGAGGAAGGCAACGTATGTATTTAGCGATTGCTTTCTCAGTAGTGTCGACCTGACTTGGGTAGATCGAGCTCAGTTGCTTGAAACGGGTCGTGAGGCCAGCGTTGTCATTACCTACTTGTTTGAGGTTCCAAAACTCAACCTCGAGTCATTGGCGCTCATGCTGGGGGAAGAATTCACCTTCCATTAGCTTTTTGAGCTCGGCCCAAGGGAGGGCGTGGGCGACCTCGTTGCCACGCGCGCTACGCTTTGAAGTCCACCAATCGAGGGCTCTCGATCGGAATACTCTCGTGGCGTTTAAGGTGCGCAAGTGGTTGGGGCAACCACTTTGGAGGAAGGTGAGTTCAATGGCGTCGAATCTTTGCAGCAGTTTCATGGTGTCCCCCTCACCGGTGAAGGGTAAGGGATTGTAGGAGCAGAATTGCTTGTGGGTGAAAGCGGTCTTGGGTGGTTCGGCTTTGGAGTCGACGGAGGTATGAGGTGATTCGGCGTTAGGTGGGGGTTGGACCTTGCTGACTATCTCCGGGATAACCTTAGCCATGTGTTCAGCCATTTGCTCGGCCATAAATTTCATGCAGTCCTTTTTCGACATGGAGTCGGATTGGGACCTTGACTTGGATTTTGACCTTCTTCGTCCCATAACGTTGTGCGAGAAAGACATCTAAAAGGGTTTGAAAACAAAAGGTAGATTTAGTCTTTGATCGTAAAGTGTTGTTATAAAGAAAAGTATATGTTTTGAGCACATAAGCATCATGTAACACGTATAATCTCACATAAATAGCATAAGTATGTTGGCATTCAAAAGCATAAACACATGTGATTTGCGTAGAGTAATATAAATTTAGTTGGTTCACGAGAATTATTATTATTGTTTTTGGTTACGAAGGGCGTGCGAATCGTGCATCGGGTTCGAAATGAACGAGATCACAAGTATTAAAACACATAGAAATTGAGATAGCATAAAAGATAGGCTCAATAAAACATTGGAGTGTTTCGGGTTGAGAAACGTTTGACTATTCCAAAGTGAATCGAGATCCTTTCAAATTAGAGAAAACGTGTTTTGGCCTATAGGTAAAGTGCTCTCGTCAAGAAGCGATTAACGACACTTTACCCTTCCAGTTACTACACGTCTCTAACCAATCAAAAAATTGAAACTTTTGTGAGATTGAAAATCGAGGAATGGGACTAGTTGACAAGGTGCGGGTTTCACCCCTAACTTGACAACATGGTACCCTAAGTGTGGTTGGTACTTACCAAGCGAGGAGCGTATTCCGACTTGTTGGTAAGGGTCCACTAGAGTGTGAAACGGAAATTTCCCATCAAGGTGTGGATTTCACTCCTAACTTGATGGTGTAATTTCGTGCAAAATTCAAATTTCACGGATTGAGAGTGATCACCAAAGTGCGGGTTTCACCCCTATTTTGGTGAGATCGTCTCGATTATAGTTTAAGTGTCTTCAAATCTTCAAGTGTGTAAATTGTGTAAGTGTCTTAGGAAAAACACACACACACATATATATATATATATATATATATATATATATATATATATATATATATATATATATATATATATTTAAGACAAAGAAATAGGAAGAAGCAAATAGGAAGAATTAACATTTTAATCATGAAGCAAGAATGGTCAAATTGGTCACTTAAACTATAGACTAGGTCGAACATGGTAATTCTACCTAATTCCCTATAGTTATGGCTCTGATACCAATCTGTCACACCCAACCGATGGCGGAAACATCGGAGTGAGACGACTAGATTGCTCATTGCATCATAACACTATTTGCGACAATAATTAAGTCAACCAAATTTCATTTCATTCAAAACATGAATTGTCATATTACAACAAAATTCAAATGAGAGTAACATCAACGAAATAAGTTCAACGATAACATAATATTTAGCTTAGTATTCTACGCGTGTTTCTATGCCATTCCTACTAAGTTCTATCATACAACTTCATCAACCTGCAACATGTTAAAAAGTATAGTTCAATAACAAAGTATTGGCGAGTACACAAGTTTAATATCAAAGCATAAGTATAGAATCCGATTTAAACAAATCCACATGATTAGCTAGCATACAAGATAAATGTAAACAAGGCATGTGAATCTACAAGTCAATCCTCTAGTGTACCGCAAAATAGATTTCAACTTAACAATGACCACAAGAATACGGGCGGTGCGTTACTCCTATAGCGCTATACATGTTAAGGGAGGCTTGATCAAAGTTAATGACATTTAGATCACATAAGAATATACCAAGTAACAATTCAAGTAGCATAAGACTAAAGCATGTTGATGGATTGTTTGTTATAGAATAAAGTGTGATTTAGTGTAGTCTTAGTAAATTAATAATGCTGCACCCAAATAGTGGAAAGCATAAAAAGTGTCGAGTGCACTCACGGTTTTGCAAAGTATTATCCGTAAGATTTAGGGGTTGGAACACCAAGTTTATCATACACAAGGCAAACGTAGGTGTATGAGTATTAGATTGACGGGGAGTTTATTGAGTTTAGGAATTTGAAAATGTACGAGAAAGTATATATACGAAAGTATTTATCTAGACACTTAACGCTCGTTTTTAACACTAATAAGCCCCAAAGGGTGTTTGTGTTTTTATGGGTCATGCCCAATAGAATCGTAACGATTGTTATGTCTAAGATAATAAAACCTACTTTTAAGACAACTAACCATTTGGTCATGGTCTAAGTTTCGGTTATATTAAGTATTTACTTATAGTTATATTACTACTAATTAATCATATAGTTCATGTATTTCATGGAAGTCATGTAAGTCATGGAAGTCATGCATGGAGGTAGGAGGATAACCATCCGAAACCTCTTTTATAGATTCACCATTACACAAGATTGACACAAGGACAATCCGGATGGTCAAGAATTATAGAAATCATCAAGTGAGGGGTGGATTGAATAGTTGAATGGCCAAGGCCTTCATGTAATCACACCTACACCATCACAAGCTTGAAAGCTCGGATAGCTCAAAACTTGTGGGTTTGAAACCCTAATGAAAACATAATATTTGTGAGGATAAATCCTCTATTTTGAATGTCTCAACCTTGTTTTTAAGCCTAACCAACCATAAGATTGTAAGCATTCGGACATAGGTTTGAGATGAGTTAAACTCAACTTGTAGAAAGTCTTTTGAAGATAAACAGAATGGCCCCAAAAAATGGTGTGATTCCACCTTTGTTTTCCATGGAAAACCTATGGTAACATCCATAGTGCTTTAGCAAACATTGTTGAAGAAGAAACAAAGTAAAAACATTGAAAAAATTGAAGTTTGAAAGATAAAAATTTGGGCAGAAAGTTTATGCACTTTTGAACCTTAAAATGGTGTGGTTTCACCTTATTTTGCCCAAGAAAACTTGTGAGAACTTTCCTATAGGTTATCCAAGAGTGTTAGAAAGAAAAACAAGGTAAAAGGAAGAAGAAAAGTGAGTCGAAACTTACTTGCAAGCTGCTGCGTTTCAGCAACTATTTTCAGAAGTTTTGGACTTGTTTTGAGAGTATGGAGGCTTGTAAAAGTGAGAAATGGGTGGGGGAACTTGTGGTTATATAGGGGGAAGAATAGGGTTTAGTCTTGGATTGCATTTAATGCCATTGGGGGGAAGATTTGAAACTAAAAAAAAGTGGGAAAGGGGTCCCCATGTTGCGGCCGCAACATGGGCTGCTCATATATTTTTTTTTATTTTTATTTTGATCTTTTAATTGATTATTTGATAATTGTTAGACTTTAGGTGTTGCTTATAATATGTGTTACATGTGTGGGTCTTGAAATGGTTTTGTGTTATGCAAAAACATTGTATAAAAACCCTAAAACGTACAACTATGAATACTCGTTTTCTTGCACATAATAAGTCATGATTTTTATGATAATGTAAGCTTGAATTTCTTGAATAACAACACTAATTGTCTTGCTTGAGTTTAGTATAAGCTTAATAAACATTCATCACACATTTACACGTTGTTTCGATTTGAATTATGAAAGAATGAAGTATCGTACGTTTATAAGTTTAACACGAATATAATTTGCGAATTTAGCATAATTGATTAATCTTGATTACAATCAAAGCCTTAGAATACAATGAATTGAAGGATAGAAATACGATTACAAAGTATGGACTTTCCGAAAATAGAAACACGAAGGAGACTGCTAAAAACGGAAAGGTACAAATGCGAAGCGTTACAGGGTTATCTTGAGAATGCTAAATATTGCGAAAACCGTGAGAACGACTTAGAAAACCAATCAAAAGCATTTTTTTAAATACAATCATTATTTAATTAAAATACAACATAAAAAAAGAAATTACAATATCAAACAATTCATTTCTCCTCTCAAAATCACTCTTATTAGAATATTTACACATGTGTAAATATAACAAATTTACACATCTGTGAATTTTCTTTATTTCCAAATTCATATAAATATAAATGTGTAAATTAAATTTCTATAATTGTATTCGAATATTATTGACAACTGTAAATATAAAATTTGAATTTCACTTGTTTTTTATCAAGTTCTAGTGGTTTTTTCATTCGTTCTCATGGTTCTCGCGATATTAGCATTCTTAAGATAATCCTCCCCTATGTGTGTGTGTGTATATCTTTTTGGGCCACTAAACAAATAAGTAAAACGCGAATAAATGCGAACTATTTACTTCGGATTTACATTTTGTATGTAGTTGTTCAAACACAAATACATTGGGTTTTATTTACCAAACACCTTACATTTGCAACTAAATAATCTTTAAGTTCTCCATACGTATATGTATACGGTTATTTTTAGTTGTATCCTTGGTAAACCAACCACACATGAAATAATCTCTGAGTTAATAATACTTTTATGATTAGTACCAAATGTTGGTTATTTAACTATTTTTATAGCCATAGTTGATTTTCTTGATAAATCGACTACATTGGCATAATCCACTAAATCTTTTAATACTTTAGAGGTTATTACCTAACACATCATAATTCGTTTTTATTTCATTTTTTATGTTATATCTTTTTTCATATCAAGATCCAACCTAAGACTCAAATTATATTCATTTTATTTATTCTTTTACTCTTCATTCATTCCTGTACTTATACATTGTAAGTTTTACCCCTTTTAGGCTAGCTTTTGCTTCTTCCTATCTTTACACTTGTTCACGCTCTTCTAGGTTTACCTTCGCCAAATTGTGAGTATACATGATCCCTTTTTATTTTTATGCACTATTCAGGGCTGATAACATGTACTTATACAAAAACACTACAAATTGCACTACATTTATACAAATACACATCCACTTACGTGTTCAAACATAACTTTGTGATATATGCTACATACTTGTTACAATTGTTCGTATACAAATTCATTAACCTTGCAAGTCGCCCTTAGCATGTATAGCGCTATAGGATTGGCAATCAACCTTAGATTAATCAACTCTTTTGTGGTTGATTCATGGTCATTGTTAAGTTTACATTCATGACCTACCATTTCGATTCTAGGGTGAACACAATTTCTTACATATTAGGTTTGAATGTTGACTTTTGTACAATGCGTGTTACATATTTGTCATATTAGTTACTTTGGCATGTGGATTATACCTTTTCATTTTTTTACTATATGTATCAAACTTGTATACTCGTAAACAGTTATTTGTTGAGCTTTATTTTAAGATGTTTTCAGGGACTACTTGAGATGATATTGGAAAGATTGTGATCACATAGGGCTTTGGACCTAGACTATCATTTTTAATTTAATGTTATGTTGTTTTTTTAGTTAAAAAATGTGTTTCTTTATAAGACAAGTTAATTTTGATGATTAATATGTATATTTCAACTTTAATACCATAAGTTTTAAGCAATCTACTGGTCACAGACCTCACCGATTGAATTTTGAAGGTTTTCAAAATTTTGTCCGTTGAATAGCAATCCAAAATTAAAAAACATTACTCTATACCTACATTTTATATATATATATATATATATATATATATATATATATATATATATATATATTAAAATCTAAAATTCACAATGCTATCCAACACCATACACCCCTCTTTAATAAAGCACATACTTCTCTACAAACTTTTTATATAATCTTGTTAATCCTTTGTTAATAACCATGAGTTCATCATCATATGAGGAAAACATTGTAACTTTTATGTTAACGTGATCATGAAGACGGTGAAAATTATTTTGGAAGTAGAAGCAGACAAAGAAACTTCAAAAGTCAGAACCAAGAACAAGTAGTGTTATTATTATTTGTTTACATTCAATTAATTAGAACCGAATAGTGTTATTATTTTAATTATTTTAATTTTTTACTATAATTTATTAATTTTTTTTCTAACTTTATTATAGGTGCACATAATCATTTGATGGGTGACTGTTTTGCGGAAAACTACCTATATACCAACGAACAATTTAGGTGTCGGTTGTCCTTGAGGCGCCAAGTGTTCTTACGTATTACCAATCATTTGGCTAATTTGGATGATTTTTTCACATTACAATACTGTACGAGAATGAAAAGGGGTTTTGCTACCTTACAAAAGTGCATATCCACAATTCATCAAATGGCATACGGCACTGCAAGTGATTGATGGGATGAATATTTAAGGATGTTTGCTAGAGCATCACGGGAGTGTTTGTATAAAATTTCCGAAGGTGTTGCGAAGCTATATAGTAAAGTGTATTTATGTAAACCAACAAAGAAGGACGTCAAAAGTTGTATTCATTCCATGTAGAAAGACATGGATTTCCTGGCATGCTAGGCATTATTGATTGTATGCATTGGCTATGGCATAATTGCCATAATGCATGGCAAAGTCAATTTACGCGAGATGATCAAGGACGTCCCTCGATAATGCTAGAAGTCACCTGTTCACAGTATCTAAGGATTTTGCACGTCTTTTATGGAGTTGCAGATTCAGATAACGATTTAAACATTCTTGCAAGATATGACATAATAAAAGGTCCGGAGAGTGAAGAGGTGGCGGCTGGTGGACCGGATCCGGTTAGTGGGGTGGGTTGGGTTGGGTTTGTGGGTTGAAGCAGATCTGAACATTTTTTTGGCTGGTTGTAAGGGGTGGGTTGTGGTGGTGAACAGGTGGTGGTGGCAGGTCTAATTTTAATTTGGGGGAAATGTTAACAACTGGGGTTTGGGATGGTTTAGATTGGGGGAAATGATGAGGGGGTTAATAAATGACATATCTTCCCTCATATGACTTATACGTGATCATATTTAATTGAAAAAATAAAATAAATTAGGCCTAAAGGATAGAATGTGTAGATTTTAGAACAAAATGTATAAAACTAATCAATTTTAAATGCACAAATGGTATAAAGATAAAAGACAAAACTTACAATTAACTTTTTAACAAATTAAATAAATAAAAAATATTATTTATAAATAAAATGAATTAAATGAAAAAAGAAAGGGGAGCACAACTTTGAATGGGGAAGGGGGGATAAGGGAGATGAGGGGAGTGGGTGAGCACACCCTAATAACTTTATTGGAATGTAGTTAAATACTTTTCCCTTGTAAAATTCATGTTTTGTTGGTTTTGTTTTTTTCTTTTTTTTAAGTAATTTCAACGTTATTGTACTTTATGCTTATTAATGAGTTTATTAAATCATCTAAATTGAATTCCTTATCCTTATTCATATAATTACATTAAAAATCAGTATTTTTTATTCTCCTTTTCAATTAAATAATATTTTCTTATACTTTTATCATCATATTTTTCTCTTTTTTCTCCACTCACAACCACTTGTAACTACTTACAACCATTCCTTATAATATAAGTAAAACACTTACAATTTATAGGGCAACATTGTGAATGCTCTTATTAAAATATATAAATAATAACTTCATATTAACATATTAATTACCCCCTTTATTAATTATCATATTCTCTTCACCTCACAAAAATACTATTCAACTTTGTACAATTATTCATTACGTATGAAGCTCCAATACAACCATTCTATGCACATGATACATTATAAATGCAATCTCACTAGAAAGCTCACTTTCTTTTTTGTTAATTACTTTACTTCTTCACAACCTTTCTCTTCCTTTCTCTTCTTCTTAGTCGATTTCTTTTTTACTAAAGAACATTTAATATTTGCAACAATATATTTTCTTATAACATTAAGTTTTATCATTTGAATTTGGTATACATCCTCAGTAAATTGGTTATTGGTTTATAAATTATCCATCCTTTAATTACCTAAAAAAGCGTCCTAACATAACCCTTTTTAGTTTGAGTGTTCCATAGGTGAATGTCACTTAGCATCTACTACTCTTTTTTTCGTTTTGTACAAATTTACAAGATATTTTTTATTTTTTTCTAAGATAATTGATTAAAGTTGATAAAATAAAGGAAATATATTTTTACATTATACTTAATTACCAGTAGTTACTGCATAATATGGGCAGCACCTCCACAAACCCAAGTTCTACTCCTCCGACAACCGTAGACGGCGGCTATTATGTCCCATGATATTGTGTTAGCTGTAAGAATTAAGGTTCTTTAATCTTTCGTATATCTGTTTTCTATTGCAGAGTAAAGCACCATAACAAACATGTATTTTCTTTATGGTTGACTTTTGTATGATTCATTTATAGTTTCTACTTTCTAGCTAATTGAATCTTTAATGTCTGATCCATATGAGGATTTGATCGTCTTTTGATTATTGGAGATGTTGCACCACTGATGTGATTGGTCATTAGTATAATCTTAACAAGATCTTAGAAGTTAGTTAATGAACAATATACTTAATTACCAGTAGTTACTGAATAATATGGGCAGCACCTGTTTGCCACATCAGTTAGAGGAAGACCGGCGACCAACTCTTCATTTTCGTTTTTCTGGTAGAAAATGAAATGGGCTGGGGGATGGATGGCTGGATATGTGCTAAAATTGAGTCCTTGTTTTGTTCAAAAAGTTATGTGTGTGTGTTTTATGAATATATGTCAAGAAATCTGATTCTTGGTATGTTTTAGCTGATTTGTTTAGTGATTTTGTTAAATAACGTGCAGGTGTTAATTTCGTAAGTTTTTTGTTTGATATTGAAGATCAAGAGTTTACCCTCATAAATATCAAGATCTTAGTAGTTTTCTATCAAATAAATTTAACCTTTTTTCAAGAATCTGATTCTTGGTATGTTTTAACTGTTTTGTTTAGTGATTTTGTTAATTATATTGCTGTTTGTTGTTGATTTCTTAAGTTTTTGGTTTGATATTAATGATCATAAGTTTAACCTCATATATATCAAGATCTTAGTTTTCTATGAACTTTTAAAGCTTTTTTCAAGATGATCATAAGTTTAACCTCATAAATATCAAGATCTTAGTTTTCTATGAATTTTTTATAGCTTTTTTCAAGAAATTGCATTTTTATCACTTTCCTAATAAATCATTTTTGTTGAAAACGAGTTAGATCTATAAGTTTTTTTTTCCTTTTTTTTTCCCTTTATCTGCAGACCAGCCCTGTTTTTTTATAATCAAGTCCATCAATCTAAACTATGCTCTTGATCCTATTTCAGAATAGCAATTGATTAAGGTATCAAATTTTGTGGTTCAGTTTAGATCCATAACCACTAGAAATGGCTGTGGATTCCTTTTCCGAATCCATTTCTAAGCTCTCTGATGTGGTAATACATGTGATACAAACAACAGCCGATTTCAAACCACAACTGACGCAACTCAAGAACGCCTTAGATAGAATAGCACCAATCATTGTTGACATACAAAACCAGAATCGGAAGCTAGACCTCACAAGGCTCAAGCAAGAGATGGTCATAGATGAGATTCAAGATGCCCAAAACCTTGTGAACAAATGCTTGAAAATCAAGTGGAATTTCTTCAAACAGTTCACCCATTCACTGAAGCTTAAAGATCTGGACTAAAAGTTGGTAAGATTCTTTCATGTTGAAGTTCAGGCCGTCGAGTGTCGGGACATCAAGAAGACTCTTGAAGAAGTGAATCATGTGGGTGAAAGAATTACAAGTTTGGCTTTGGATGTAAGAGACTTGGGACAGACGTTGGACAGTGGTTCTTCCAAAAGAGAACATGTGAAATCTGAAAGAAAAAAATTGGGTTGGCCTGTTCCACCACTTCCTAGAGGCATCGTGGGGTTTGACGAGCCGCTAAGAAAGCTCAAGGAAAAGGTACTTTCCGATGTTAATATTCATGATGATATGGTTGGTAAGGTGGTTGTTGTTTCTGCCGTTGGTGGATGTGGGAAGACTACTCTTGTAAAAATGCTAGGCAATGATCCTCAAATCCAAGGTAGTCAGTCCACAATGCTAATAATCATATTCATAACCTCTTTTTAGTAGTTTGATGGTTGGACTAATTATTGTTATGTTCGGCTATCTCTGTAATAACATGTCGTACTCTTTGACAGTAGTTTTTGGGGAGAATGTTTTCTTTGTGACGGTTTCAGAAACACCTGATTTCATTGTGAGCGTCAATGACCTCTTTAATCCAAATTGCTTTGACCAGCAAGTTAAGTTTCAAGCCATTGAAGATGCAAAGAACAAGTTGGAGAACTTTTTGCATGAGAAACTATCAGGCCATATACTTTAGTCTTAGATGATGTTTGGCAGGAATCATATATTAAAAACTTTGAATTTGATATCAAAGGATACAAACTTTTGGACACTTCTAGGATGCTCTTTCCCAAATATCATGTGTTCAAGTTTGATCCTTTGAGTGACAAGGATGCCAAGATTCTCTTCCGCGCTCTACAAGGCCTGTTCCCTCAATTGTAGATGGTGAAATGTTGTAAGAATCACCCGCTTACCCTTTCTGTGGTTGGTGGTTCCTTAGATGGGAAAAATGATGTGGTCTGGAGATCTATGCTTAAATCATTGTCTCAAGGTCACTTGGTTCTAGATCTAAATAAGGAAATCCTTAATTGCTTAGAAAGAAGCTTTGAGACCTTGGAGGACAAATTCAAACAATATTTCTTGGACTTTGGATTATTCCTAGAAGATCAAAGGATCCCGACTAGAACTCTCCTGGATATGTGGGTGCATTTGTACAAACATGACGATGAGGGTCTTGATACCCTTGCAAAGATTTATGAACTATCCTACAGAAATCTTGTTGATGTTATGGTTCCAAGGTATATTCTTTTTCCCTATTACTTTGATTTAGTTCGAGTACACTTCAATTTTTGAGTTTACATTCTACTATCAATAAAAGGATCCGACGAGTTGGGTCTTTTTATTGGGTTTGACCATATCTAACTTTTTATATATAATGATCTAACAGGTTGTAAATATTAAAAATACTTGTGCCAAATTTCGACTCACTTAGACCTTTTGTCTCAACCAACTTTTTCATTTAGTCCATCGTACCGTTAAGATATAATAACCCTAATCTATCCGTTCAAAAATAAAAGTCAAAATTGCCACACATACTTTTGTAGTCATTTTTAAGTGTCATTTACTATTGATAACACATTAAACCCCATAATTTAATATCATGATTGGAAAAAATCATTGAATTTAAAAGTGTACATTTTTTAAACAAATACAATGGACTTCATTTTCATTCTATAAATATAAATTAGATGTGTAGTTGTCACAACAAATGCACACGTAATCCTAACCTCTAAGCTTTTATACTCCTAGGAATGTGCTTCGTATGCAACTTTCAACTATTTAACGGATCAGTCTGTCACACAACATGATTTGCTTAGGCAACTTGCTATTAACTTGAGTAGCAAAATACCCTTTGAAGAGAGGCCAAGATTGATTATAAGTAAACAAAAAGATCTACTAGTTACGAATGTTCAAGGGAAAGACCAAATGGCATCAGTCGAACAAATTCAAGTATCTATGCAAGCCCGCATGTTTACTGTATCTGCAGGTTTTTTTTTCCTTCAAAGATGTGGAATATCATAATTCATATGCTTGTTATGAATATAAATTTTATAGTGACTCTCCACATTCTTAACTCTTCATTGTATTTACTCTTATGTTAATGTTGAACATATAAATAGAGGTTTTGTATTTCATACATACACATCAATAAAAAAAAATATTTCCTATTCTCTCGTTCTTCTTTCTATATTGCTAATAGGTTTTAGTTGTTACACAACACGTTATCAGCATGAAGCATGAGTGTTTTTAAAGTTAGACCATGTTATTAAGATATTAGTATATCTGATACATAATTTAAATGTGAAAAGTTGTCCTCTAAAAAAGAAAATATGGAATGAATTGATCGTAAATTATCGGATTTAACTATCCTTTCCTTTCTAGGGAAGATATTAATCGCAGAGACAATGGAATTTCCATAATGGTTGAAGAAACCTCTGACATTACTTGCGAATAAAAATTCTTGTTGTGCCCCAAAAATGCAGTCTGTTTAGAATCATTAACAGAAAGAATCAAATGATTCTGTTGATACATTTGAATGATTAAACGTTTCACAATTAGTAAACTGGATTTATTGTCATAACCTGCATTTTCCAACAAAATTGATCCATTTAAACCATGATCATGAGCAAGTACATAAATATACTCCTTAATCTAGCCTTTAGAATTTCTCCATTTGAAAGTCTATTTAAATGAAAGGTAGAGGATTTTGGGGTTCTAAATGATACATAGTGTGATACAGTCAAAACAAGGTATTATAGTACAAACCGAATAGATACCTCGGCTACATAAGTCAAAGTGACCATCTTTATATCAATTTTTCTTTACATCGATCTACAAGGAATCTGAAATCCATCAATGTACTACACAAACAAGTTTTGTTTGAAAATCTCACATGAACAAAGATCAAGGTATGATTCGATTTCCTTTTCTTTTCCAATTTTCTATCATCTAACATATTAGATTTTCAATTATGAGATTATGGAAGATTGCCTAGAACCATATTTTTCTTGAAAGATGTAACATGTGAATGTGGTACTAATTTTAATATATATCTTAGATATTTCGACTCTTCAAAAATTATAACTCATTTGATATACGGTTTGAAGCATATTATCACTAGTCCACTTTCTTACGGTTTTTCTTTTGTAACGTATTTTAATTTATTAATAGTAATATAACTTAAATTCAATCAAATGTAACTTAAGAGGGGAATTGAATATTATTAATTATAAAAATGAATTTAAAAGTTAGTTGTGATATTATTTTATTAACATCGTTACAAAACATTATTCATTTGAATTTATATTTCTTTATTTTTTATCCTTAATTAATTGGATTAAAAAGAGTTTATCAAAATTTATAATAAGTTAAGTTTACGTTGTTGTATTACTTATTATTCTTATTATAGAAGTATAACAATGGCACTGGTTTTGTTATGAAGTTATTTCATGTTATTTTTATTCAGAATTATATTGTAATTGAAAGTTCAATATGCGTAGAAGTGTAGATGTATAATAACATAATTGTTTAATGTGTACATGTATAATAGCCCAATTGTTTAATTGTTTTATTATTGGAAGATTATTATTTGTCACATTATGATAATATGATGTAAAGTTTTGTTATCATGTAGAAAGCATAATTTACATTGGTCGATGTTACCACATACATACATACTTATGTTTTAACTTCAAAATCTTTTTTATTAATTATATGAGATTTAAATATTTGGAATGTTTGTATGAAAAAAAATGTATGTTGTATGATATCCGTCATTTGGCCATGTTTAAAAATTCTATAGATTGCAAGATTTGCTATCGCTTATCATTTATTTTATTACAATTAAAGATTATGTAGTTTTATAGGCATGGAATAGAAGTTAAACGAATGAAATCAATATTTTAATGGTCTTATGAATCTTCTAAGTGGATAAAAAATAAATTAAAAATAAATCAGTATTGAAGTGATCTAGTTACTATGCCTAATTGATAAATGTGTATGATTTATCATTTAGTATTGTGTGTTTTAGGAAAATATTTTTCATATATAATTGTGTATGATTTAAACAATTGTATAATACCATTATCACTAAAAGCATGATGTATGTACATATATATAATAGTTTTGTGTGCCTTCCTTTGATAACTCAAGCACGCATGTTGAAATATTTATATATAATCAAGAACTTTTGTTTAGAAAACCTATGAAATGTGTTATAGCGTTTTGCAAATAAACACATTATCATAACAAAAGATATAATTTGTACGTATTACGTTAAACCTTTTTATAGTGTCCTTGATATATTTTTAATATTCAACTATGATAATAAAGAAAATTAATTATGTGTATTTTATTATATTTGATGAGAAGGCATCTATACGAGTTTAAAATATAAACTACACATATTTGCATATGTTCTTAATTCATAAAGTTTTTGTATAACTTGTTTAATCTAATGATATGCTATAACACCATATACTATATAATTTGACATTATATTCTGCATACTATTATTTATTTGTTTGGATAATATTTCAAAGTTGTTTATTATTATTTCTGAAATCTTATAAGCATGTTTAAATTCATGCTTACTTATTTAAAACATAAAGACATGACACCCGAAGTGTGAACCATTTATAAACGGAAGCTTGTACGATTTTACACTAATAGATCGTATTGACTTGGTCATGTAATTACTCATTGATATATATCATGTGATGAAAAGATTATTGATAAGAATACATTGAATAAAACAACTTCCATTTGTCAAACCTATAATATGCTCATAAAGTAGCAATATTACTAAAGAATATATAAGGTTTGAAATGACCAGAATGAAGGTTGTGTGGTTCTAATCCATATTCCATAAAATGAATGTGATGATATAATAATCAGGGTCATGTACATAACAAAGGTCATGTACATAACAAATGCAATTGTAATAGTGGCACCATGAAAGTGGTGTATTTATAATTCATTCCCTAAGGTGAATGTGATGATATAATTATATGTGTAAAGTTCATGGTCATGGTACCTTAGGAAATTGTTATGATGCTCATGTTAATAATGAGATCAACTAAGTTAATAATGTGATGAATATACAATGATTGTTTTAAAGGTCAAGATAATGGTAAATGAGGAAATAGTAATAATCATCATGTTGATAATGAGATCAACCATGATTAATATTGAAATCGACCATGAGAAATGAAGTACTAAGGGAGTGAATATACAAGAATAAAATACGGGAAACTTGCTATAACATGAATGTTTGAAATAATAACACATTATTCTCGCGTATTTTATGTCGTGTATTAGACAGACATAAGTGCAACTAAAGCATATATGATCATAAAACAAGAAGTTTATGGATCGCGATTGTTTAATAAGTTGACTTGACCGGTTGGACCATTCCGAGTCATTGATGATGTGTGACATATCAAATAACAAGAAGATTATTCATGAAAATGATAAAAGGAGATCTGTAACCCGACATGATACCATTTAGTGTTATGAAATTGATGCATCGTCTAAATGGTTATGAAAATCACAACCTGAAGTTTGCTTGAATGTGGCTTACTTATAAGATAGCAAGCACATTATTCTAAACTATTATATTATTTTGATAAATGCGGTGATCTTGATTCCCATTTTACTTATGATTATTGGAATAAATATTAAACTATATGTGACAAATATTGTTATATCGAATTGCTTTGTTGAAAACGTTGACCAAATGTCTTTGATTGATTGCGAAACCAGTAATCATGAGAGCAAAAGTCCATATTTATATATGGGAACATGTATTTCTACATGATATAATATAAATTCACATCAAGTCAACAAGATATTTAACTCTTTCCCATTATAATTGGTTTTTGGTCAGGAACCAAACACTTCCGATCTATAGTTTTGTTGCACGGTAAATTTTTGTTATTGATCCACCATAATGCATAAAAGATGGGACCTCAAAAATTTTGAGAATATATGTTGGGTAAGAATAAGTATTGATAACTACGTAGCGTTCGTTTATGACTTAATTTTCATTTTTAAGAATTAATATTCTCAACATAGGGGAGATAAAAAGTAGTTGGAATATAAAGAAATATGTTGAAATGATTTATCATTAAGTCATCTTGATCCTCAAACTAAAAAGTGTGAACTGAAAGTTCAAAGCATAATTCATTTACCTGAATTAACAAATTAATTACAAGACACATTGACTGACCTAAATAGAGTGATTAGATAAGTCACATATACTAACTGCTAGTGTTTCAATTAAGTAATTGTTTAGAAGGACAACCATACATTGGTGGTGAATCTATGGCATGCCCTGAGCATGGTTGACTAGTTGGTTCCAAGAATGAAAATCCTCGAAAAATGGAGCAAGTAATGAAAATGGTCAACTTGATGTATAGTAAAAGGGTCTCCCAAAGAAACATTAGACATGATAGTTCTAGAAGAACCCTAGGTACCTAAAAATAAAGAGAGCTCAGTATATATAATCGTGTTTTGAAATACATGGAACCGAATTAAAATCAACGTCGTTGATAATAATGTAGCACTTCATTTATTGAAAATGATAAGGATCAATAACTAAGATCTGGTGATAGATGAAATGTGAACTGATTGGCCAAAATGAAAAGACGAAAGTAAGGCAAAATTAAAATCTTTCACGAATATAGAAGTTTTGGACAAGTGGTCCATACAACTAAAAGCTGTATAATATGCTAGATACAGATGAGTCTTTTGTATGGAAGTATAATAAGAATTGTGACATTATGCAATATAAGACACAATTGGTAGCACAAGTATTTTCATAAAGACTCGTAATTAATTCTGAGGAGACGTATTCTTTGTGGTGGATGCAATAATTTTATTTAATCTAGCAATACAAGAGAGAATTTATATGCATCCAATGGGTATTATGGTATCCTGGATATATGATAATGAAATTTATGTGAAATCCCTTATGGATTTGAATTTTCCAAATCCTGTAAAATAATTTCTCGAGAAGGATAGATTGCAGTATACAAATTTGGATCCAAATATATTATATCTGTTGTATATGTTAATGAACTAAATGTAACCCGAAACTCACGATGGGTCTCCTGAGGCAGTTTAGTGCTGAGAGGCAAATATCTTAAGGATTTAATTCTTGTGCAATAATAAACATATGGTGATTATGATATCCAATTCTAGTACAACTGGAAATGAAATAATTGTTAATGACTTCTATGCATATATGATATAGAAAATGATATTTCAAATGATAAAGTTTATACGGCATACTCTTGAAGCGTGTGTTCACGTACATCACTTTTCAACATGGAAGGAAGTCCATGATAGACTGTAGATGCATTATAGCATAGAAGAAAATTATATGAATGCAACAAGTTCTGTATACGGAATAAAATAGCCGAGTCAAACATGATATAATCAACTCGGAGATTATCTCATAAAACAAAGATATGGATATGGTGTACTTAGTCCATGTATTTTAAAATTGACACCATCATGTTTAGAAATATGATAGTATATGTTGATGATAGCATTGTATCTTCTGAAGAGTTGATAAGCGAGTCAAGAATGTATATAATGATTTTTTTATATATCAATCAAACGACATCGAGAACATGTTGGAATACTTTAATATGGACAAAGTTCATTTATAAGAAAGTTGAAGAGTGTTAAATTATTTGTTAAAGAACACATTACTCTTATCATCTCTAGAATATAAATTATTGGTATTTATTTGGAAATGCACTTTTTGTTTCTAGTTATTCATAACTGATATATCATTTATTTAAAATTTATGACAAGATATAGCTCATGTTAATGAGGAGAGATTGAAATGACTCAAAAACTAATACTTTGATACCCTTAAGGTATGGAAGATATGGTTATATATTTACTAACCCATCAAAGAGTTTGGTTGGTCTAGTTGATGCGGGGAATGTAACATAACATGGTCGTTGATCTTATGGTACGTATTTGAGATGAGCCAGTAGAAGTTTGACATGAAGATCATACATTACTTAGTTTAAAGGATTGCACATCAAGATATCAAGCAACAATTCATTAACTACAAAAGTTTTGAGCAACTTTATAGAAGATCAACATTACCACTTAAAATATACATATTAAAATGAGGGGGAGTAACATACACGTTGCACTCTTTTTCCCTTCACTGTGTTTTCTCCCAGCGGATTTTCTTAGTAAGGCTTTTAACAAGGCAACAAATTTGATCCAGAAGTATCAGGAGGAGAAAATATGCGCTGCACTCTTTTTCCCTTAGCTATGGTTTTATCCCACTGGGTTTTTCTAGCAAGGTTTTTAATGAGGCAACATCAGGAAGCGTATTACCAACATCATGTGGATAGTCAGGGGGTGTTATGAATATATCATTTATAGTGACTCGTTCTTCTCATTGTATTTACTCTTATGTTAATGTTGAACCTATAAATAGAGGCTTTGTATTTCATACATACACATCAATAAGAAAATCTATTTCCCATTCTCTCGTTCTTCTTTCTATATTGCTAATAGGTTTTAGTTGTTACACAACAATGCTCACCTTTAAGGTTCAATATTTATTTTGTACGGTATAACGCAGAGGTCATATTGATGGGCTAGTTAAGTGCAATTACCAACCTTGGTCAACCAATATTTTATTCTTGGCTGAAGGCAACTTCTCTTCTAAAATAAAAATAAAACTGAAAGTTTGAAACATTTTCTTTTAAAGTTAATGAGCTCAGGAATGAATTTATCTTGTTTTCTTATTGTTTGATCAAAATGTTGAATGCAGGAGAGTCGTTCTCCTTGAGATGGTGCAACATGAGTGTCCCTGAGGTTGAACTTTTGGTGTTGAACGTGAAGTCAAAGACCTACACTTTACCTCCCTTCTTGAAGGAAATGCAAAAACTGAAGATTTTGAATGTCACAAACTATGTTTTCTACCAAACAAAGCTTGAAGATTTCCACCTTCTTGACTGTTTATCCAATCTAACAAGGACCAGGCTTGAGGGAGTTTCCATATCATCCTTTAGTAGATCCACTTTGGAACCGGTAAACTTGAAGAAAATATCATTCATAAGTTGCAAAATGGGAAATGCTTTCGAGGAATTCACCACTGATAACCTCCATGTTTGGCCAAGACTGATTGAAATTGAGATGGATAAATGCTATGATTTAAAGCTATACCCACAGATCTTGTGTAGCAGTGTCTACCTTAAGAAGCTAAGCATCACCTATTGCTACAGCTTGGGTGAAATTTCTGAAGAATTCGGTAACCTGACTAGTTTGGAAACGCTGATTCTTTTTGGTTGTATAGGCGTGAAAAGCCTGCCGAATCAATCTCAGAACTTCAAAATCTAAGCATTCTCAATATTTCAGTTTTAGGGTTGACCAGATTGCGAGAAAAGACTGGAAGTTTGGGTGGTCTAAGAACGATTTACATGGTTGGTCTCGATGGATTAGATGAGCTTCCACCATCTGTAAAGGACCTATGTAACACGAAAGTCGTATGCAATGCAAGACTAGAACACAAATGGAAGGAGTACTCTAATGTGGAGGAGATAATTGTGGTGGAAAAAGAGACAGAAACATATCTAAGCTGTATGATGGCACAAATATCTACAATGATAGCTCTAGTAAAACTTTTATCATAATTAGTTCTATGCATATTTGGTTTTCTTATATAACTTTTGGATATGATGTCTTATAAAAGTTTGATTATTTACCTAGTTGTGAATAGTAGTGCATAAGTATTCAAAGCATAAACGTACATCTACCTCACATTTAGTATTTTTTTTAAACTAACACCATAGTTTGAAATTGACAAAGCTCCCACCGCGTAGTTAGGCTGAACCAATTCCGGTTGAACCTTCAAAATAGAGTGTTTTTTGTGTCTTGAATTATGGTGAATGCTGGTAATGTACCGGTGCCATGACAAATTGAACCGATTTCGACTTAACATCAATTTACCGATATTTGTGTATATAGTTTTTGCTTAATTTAAAACACGTGTCGATATCTTTTTAGGTATATCTTGAATTTATTATTTTTGGAGTTCTATTTCAATTACTATATGGATTGTCGGTATTGTACCGATACCATAATGATCCGAACCAGTGAAAGGGTTGGCCGGTTCCACCACTTCCTAGAGGCATCGTAGCGTTTGAGGAGCCGCTAAAGAAGCTCAAGGATAAGATTCTTTCCGATATTAATATTCATGATGATGAGAGTTCAACGGACTGTGATGACGGTTGCGGCGTTCATAAGGTGGTGGTTGTTTCTGTTGCTTGTAGGTGTGGGAAGACTAGTCAAAATGCTAGGCATTGATCCTCAAATTCAAGGAATCATAATGCTTACAGTCATATTCATCTAATACCTCTGTAATAACATGTCTTACTCTTTGACGGACGTTTTTAGAGAGAATGGTAAGTGTCTGTGACCCCTTTAATCCAAAGTGCTTTGATTGGCAAGTTATGTTTCAACTTTCAAGGCATTGAAGATCCAAATTGATGATCTACACCAAAAGCAAAGCTCTGTTTTCATGCACAGTTAAGATTACCTAAAAAACATTTTTTTTATTTTCCAATCATCCCCACCCTAGGCTATGCATTGCCCTCATGATAATGGCGTACTTGTTCTTCATGTATATATATAAATTGATCTCCTGCTCGCGTGCATATGCTCGACTGCAAGCATGCAACTCCTGCCACTTATGAAGTTTGCGATCTTGTCGCTCCTAAGCCATCCGCGCTCTCCGAGCCGTCTCTATATCCCTCGTATTGCAGTCCCAAAACAGTCTTTTAAACTTAGACCATCTCCCACATGCAGTCAGTCTACCTGCATTAATAACTGCCTGTTGAATCGACCACCTTCATTCATTTCTTCTTCACCATCGTCTTCACTATCCATCCCTACATTCTCTTTCTCATCCTCTAGTGGCGCACCCTCTGAGCGTCTGCATCGTTCGTCCACTCTTATTTATCTAACAGTACATGATACCGCTTAGTTTTTTTTTTGTACTCCCAATCACTAGGCAATGCGGACCCAAAATTATTTGCTAGGGTGCGGATGAGGTGTTTAACCATATTTTCAAGGGCGCGGTCGGGTTTTTTTGCCTAAAACATGTACTAATTTTGTTTTCAAGGGGTGCAGCCGCCCACCTTGGGCAAAGGGTGAGTCCGCCCCTGTGGGGCTTATTCACAAATGGCACTCAGGTATATGTACTCTCGACCTGCCGTGCTAGTTTAGGATCTTCTCAATATGTCAAATGACATGGCAACTTCAACCCATTTACTGTACCTTTGAACTGCATATTTCTCCAACTTTAAGTTGGACATTTGTACCAACACCAGACTAATCCAGTTGGCCTAAAATCTGATGGTGTTGCAGCTCGTTCACATATTAGCGCGTTCATGATACTAAGTTCTGCACCTTTTCCATGAATAGAGTATGTTACAAAACTTCAATAAATGTGGACAAACCTACCCAATGATTCCACATGGGTTCAGGACAGATTTTCTGTCACAAATTAATTCTTCGCTAAATGTTATGTGAGAATTATACAAAGTTGTTTCCATTTTTATTTTATTTACAAATATATTTAAAATTATAAATATATACACAAGGGAATCAAACTAAAATTATATGCAATTTTACAACATATTTAACAAATTTGTAAAACATATGCAAATTTACACACAAAGATATAAATCCTATAAATATAAGAAAATAAAATCAAAAGTAGAACCCAAGTGAAGACTCAAGTCGTTACATAAATAAATGTGGATGGTAGCTAAAACTTGTAGTTCTTCAAATAGCATCACAAAAGTTGGATATGAATCATAGAATTACATACTAAATGTAAAGCCTTATGAGTTGTCAATGAAACAAATCTACATAAGTTCCCGGTACATTGTGCTACCAATTATCAAACATAAGCATTATAATTTGTCAACGTAAATCTCCTGTACAATTCAATATTTAATTCTTATAGCATTAGATGGTTCAAATAAGAAGAAAAATTTTATAAAAATAAAAAAATAACTTTTAAATCAATAGAAATTCTCCATTTACTTCATTTAATGTGTGTGTTTAATGTTATGAAAAAATGGCATATAGGTAAATCTATAAATGTCATTAATTAGCTAATTAACTAAACTTGTTTTTTTAACGGCAAATTTGAATCACTGACGGACTACTGTAGTATCATCGTGTCACCAGCAGATCATATCCATCTCCACTAGGCGTAATGCATATAAACCAATTCAGGAGGAAAAACCTACCACTATGGGAATCGAACCCAAGACCTTATTGGTCTTAAAGTCTTATTTTACCTCCAAGATGTCACTAGGCTATAAAGCTATGGGCAATTAACTAAACTTGTAACTCATTTTTAATATACGCTTTCAACATAAAATAATTTATGATGAAAGACAATTTTCGACATATGTAGGATAAAATTTTAGTATGTGTAGGATAAATTTTGAAATGTGTAGGGTAAATTTACATGTATGTAGGTTAATTCCGGTAAATGTAAAACATATGTAGGACAAATTTTGAAATATGTAAGATGAAATGTTTTTGATTTATTAATGAGACATAAAATAATTAATGAGAGGAATTATAAATTATTTAATTTTTTACCATTATGCCATTTTTTTTCTTCTCACGTTAAATTTCTTCTTAAATTTTCTTCTTAAATAAACTTTCTCTTATCATCAAATGAACAAAAAATACTATTTTGATTTAATTGTAGATAAAATAGGCAATTATCATACTAATTCAAAGCATAATAAAAATATATTTGCAGTTTTGAAAGTAAAGTAGCCCTCACATTATCAGAAAGTTATTTATCATAAAAGGGAAACAATACAAAAACGATTTAAAAAAATATATCGTATTAAGACATTTTATCAAACACTTGGAGTACATAACTGAATCTTACAAAAAAAAAAATAATAATAATAATAATAATAATAAAACTTGTATTGGTCAGTTCAGCACAACATTACAAATACAAAATAATAAAATAAACCGTTTTTAGATTTGAGGGTTTCGATTTGGAAGAAAAAAAATTATTTATACTTAAATATCACTTAAAAACAAAGGTTGGCATATGCCATCGCCTTTGATTCCCCTTTTTTGTTTTCTTACATTTATGTTTAATTTGGAATTTCAGCTCAAATTAATGAAGTCATTTTAGGAATTTCTTTCCTTCCCCACTATTTTTCTCCCTGACCTTTTTTGTTTTTTTTTTCTTTTTCTAATTAATTATTTTTAATTGTTTTACTCATTTTGCTTTTTGCACTTTTATCCTGTTTAAGTTTTAAATTGTATTTTAATTTCGAATTTACTTCTTTATTTAATCCTTTTATCATTTTTGTGTAAATCACATTTAAGATAACAAATGTTATTAATTTCTGAAGTGCTCTTTTTTTTCCTTTTTAAACTTTTCTTAGTAAAATTCAATATGAAATCAATTAATGGAACACATTTTTCATAGGTTAAGACTATATTTTTTCGGTTTCCTCTTCCGTTTAATATATGGAGTGCGTCGAAACCGACCGGGTATACGACTATATTTTTACTTGTCTCTTTCTTTTACTAGATCCAGTGCGTTGAAACCGACCATGTACACGTACGATTGTAATATTTTTTATATCTTTTTCGTTTGCTACAACAAATGTTCCGAAACCGAACGTGTACACGACTATAATGCTTTTATTTCCCTTTCATTTGCTAGAACAAGTGTATCGAAACAGAGTGAGTACCCTACGTGATGTAACACGCAACGCTTTGTTTTTTTTTATTTTTTCTTTTTAATTCAAGATCTAACTATTTTATTATAAACTTTTTGGGAATTTGTTTTCCTTTATTATTTAATTTAACGTTAGCTACGTAAGTTTTAATAATTTTTTTAGATGTTTCTTCCCTTATATTATCTAATAGTTTTTTCGTCTATTATTCAACTTATATTTAACTAATGTATTATAACAAGAAAGGTTTTTAGCTTTAGTTATCTAACTAAAAAACAAATAGAAGAACTATGGGGTTTCATTTGCTAGTTTATATAAATTATATTTTTTACTTTTTAACAACAGAATATCACAATAAACTATAGAACACTGGATAGATAATTTGATGGCTTGGCATCCACATTAGATTGCAATACTATAGTTCCCTTTAGTTCCAAGCTTTCTTTAATATCAAGGTTTCATACTTTATTATATTATAGGATTATAAATTTACACAAGCACAAATCAAGGATTTATACTTTATTATATTACAGGATTGTAACTTCGCACAAGCACATTCAATTAGATATTTATACTGGGTGGGGTTTAATTATAGAGTCTAAATTTCCTAAGAAGTGTACAAAGTTATAAAACATCATAATTTCAATCATAAAACACACTTAAAACTCACAAATAACAGAGCAAAGATTACTAAAACACTATATTCAGACTCTACAAATCTATAAAAAAAACTCCTAACACACCATCGTAGATCTATAAGCATAAAACAAAACATGATAATCAACGTAAAACACATAATGTTAGTCATTGGATAATTATAGCCTTATCATCCAATACACAAAACAAAACCCACATACACGGTATTTTAGTAACCTTTATTATGTTATTTGTGGGTTAGGTATTTTTTATGGTTGACATTATTGTGTTTTATGACCTTTTACACTTTTTAGCAATTTTAAACTATATGGCAAACTTCTATCCTATTTACACTTTATTATAATATAAGATTGTAACTTTGCACAAGCACATTCAATTAGACAAGGGAATTTTATTTCTTACACAAACTATTTATACATTTTACTCCACCTGACTGTAAATTACAGTTTAAAGCTAAACGTTTATAGTCTTTACTAAGTTTTGCAGAGCCTAACTGTAAACTACAGTTTACAAATTCTTAAACTTTAGTTTACCGTGCTTTTTTGGTTTTTGAATTAGAAAATGTAAATTGAAGTTTACCAAAATAAATAAAACTTTTAGTAAAATATTATATATATATATATATATATATATATATATAATCAAATGTACACCCTTTATCTATAATCAAATGGTTGAGATTATAATGACAAAATTGTAAATAATGTCTATCCGTAAAATAATTAATTTTCTAAATTAAAGTTATAAAAGTAAATTTAACATTTTTAAATTCAAAAACCACATGCAATGCATATGCAACTTCCCCTGTCTTTTTTAAACGTCAATAACTTTTTATATGTAACTTTTTTTTAAAAAAATTACACCATAATAAAGAGTATTTTTTACCTTTAATATGAGTACCATATTGCTAGACTTATATAGAGAAAAAATTACGTTTTGATCGGATGTTTTAGTCCATGGTGTTTTGTCTATTTTGTTTTAGTTATATAGTGATTTAAAGTGTTTTTTACAGTAAAACACTATGAACGTATACAAAACACCATAACATTGCAAATACCATTGAATTCAGCAAACTACCATTTTCTTATAAAGAAACACAATCAAAACTAAAATAAAACACCATAGAAAACAAGACATCATACAAGTATACAAAGAACCATTCGATTAGCAATAAAAAATATCATTAAATTCAGCGAGCTAATTTTTTCCTTTTACAAGACACCATAATCTGTTTTGAAATCCTAAAATAAAACACTATAGAAAATAAGATTGAAAGATTGAACGTAAATGATATTGCAATGTTATGGTGTTTTATACACGTTCATGGTGTTTTACTGTAAAACAGAATGCCTTGAATCAGTATACAATTAAAACAATATAGAGAAAACACCATGGACTAAAACATACGATCGAAACGTAATTTTTTTGCATATAAGGATAGCAATATGGTACTCATATTAAAGATAAAAAAATATTTGTTATTATGGTGTAAATTTTTTTAAAAAAAAGTCATGTATAAAAAGTTACTAACATTTAATAAAGACGGAGGGAAGTTGCATATGCGTTGCATGTGGGTTTTTAAATTTTATCTTTAATTAGGTTTTTTATTAAATTACTTAATTGTCTTTATTCTAATAAATTAAATAATGATATGTGTTATCATCACGTTCTTTTTTAACCTGCACACAAATTTTATCTTTTTACAGGATTCTAAACATATATATCATTATGTATCATTATTTTTAAAGTAAAATACAATTATTCACCCTGTCGGTTGATCAAGGTTGCAATCAAACACTCTAGCTATCATATTTTTTCTTAATGAAACCCTGTAGTGAATAGTGAACATTCCATTGAAGCCTATTATACCCTTTTTTTTCTATTACTATATGCTCTCCTAGGGTTTAATTTTTATTACAATCACCTACCATCCACCGTCCAACAGCATGATCCCCACCCCACCCATCACCGCTCACCACCATATCACGTTCGCCACACCCACCGTCAACCATGACAATTTGTTATAAACAATTCAACATTACAAACTAATTATCATCATCACTAAAAATTAATAATTAACAATAATAATAATTCAACATTACAAACTGGTTTTAATCGACTAAAAAGACCAAAAGTTCTAACTCTGACTATAACCATTAAGCAATGAACACTCATAAAAAACACAAATCAGAAAGATAATGAAAACACAATACACCCTACAATAGACCAATCTAAATTATCACACAAATCAGGGGTTTTAATCCCATCTCTACACATTCAAGAAACCAAAATTCAGAAGAAAAAAAACAACTTATCATTGACCAAACAACAAATACAAAATCCCACATCATAAATCTGTTAAAAGAGAGACCATGATGGTTTCCATGGAGTTTATAATCTGTTAAAAAGGAACAGGAACCCAGAAATTGTATGTTTCTGAGCATTATTTGAATGGGATTTACATCAAATTTGATAAAATCTTTGAACATTAATTGGGGGGATCTGCAATCTTGATTCTGTTGGTTCAAATATCCTCACTGGTTCAAACATCCTTGCTCAATCCTTGCTCGACCCACCTCAAAATCCTGTCATCACGTTTCCGGCTGAATTCAGTGAAACCGGAAGTAGCAATGTGCATCACACCTTGCATCCTGAATTCAGTGAAACCGCTAACCGTACAGAGGTCACCGGAAAAACTTTGTTCCCGCCACTGCTTTCGATCCAAACCCTAAATGGTGGTGCAGGTGGGTGGCGCTTTCTACTCCCTCTCTCTCTCTCTCTCTTTCTAAACGTTCTAATTGTGTGGCCAACGGAGGTTAGAAAGCGAAGGTGGTGATTCAACGGTGGTGCAGGTGGGTGGCGCCGTGGCGGCCAGGTGGTTTGTTGTAGTGACGTTTGTGGTGGTTTGACGGTGGTGAATGGTTATTGTAGAGAGAGGGCACAAGGTATTGTTCTTTTCGGGTGCATGAATACAGATGGTTGCCATTATGGGTTAAACAAACAATTAAATAAATTAGTATACTTGAGACGGGAACGTAAAAATGTACTAATTTTAACATTATAGAGAGTTTGCTTTTGGTAAGAGCTTTGACTCGATAGTAGTTTTGCATTGATATTTTGATATAAGACACATAACACTCAACAATTAAAAAAGACCGATTAGTGCATATACTATCTTGTCTTTTGGCTATCAACGTCATCACACGATACATAATTAACAATCTCTCTCTTTTAACGTTATTTTCATAAAATTAATAAAATAACATTAAAACCAGTGCATTACAGGGGTAGATGTAAGACTATCTACATCTTACCTCAGAGTCTATCTAAGTTTTGCTATTGGTGAGATTTACTGAGTATAACGATGATTAGTATACTTGAGATGAGAGGCAAATTGACCATATTACCCTGAATAGTCAACCTAACCTTTGACCAACAGCAGGATGCAAAACGTGATGTAATGTCTATTATAGGATTTTTTAGGCAAAAAATAAAAATTATTGGATTAAATTACAATGTGGACTAAACCACAGAGTAGCAAATACATTTTACTCTTATTTTTATCATTAATTAAGTTATTTAGTACTTGTTATTGTTTTTATATTAATACTTAACTTTATACCTTATTATTAAATATTATATATTATATAATATCATTTACTTATAATTAATAATTAGTTTTATTGTTAGTAACTATTTATTATTTATTATTATTTTATCATTAATTATTATCTATAATTATAAATCAACAAAAAGAACCAATACTTTGTTAACATATACGTATCATTTAATTTACTTATCGAGTATCAATCTAATTAGCAACGATACATTTGTAATGTTGTTTAAGCCTTATCTTTGTGTTTCGCAATATAAACAATAAATATTGAACCGCATCATAATATTTATTAATTTATAAACTATTTTATGGATTTTAGTTAAAAAAAAGAAACATTATTATCAATAAACATATTGTTTTCAAGCGCGCAGCTTATAGGGGGAGGGCCCCGACCCTTGTATTTTTCGCTCAGTACTGTTATATATATAGTTTTCATATATAAATTTTTGGATATATACGTTTTCGACCCCCGCCGGAAATCTCAAGCTTCGCCACTGATTGTTTTCACAAAACGAAACAAAAAATCATTACAATGATTATTAGGTAGTTTAATAATTTTTATCATTATTCTTGTAGTTATTATTTGTAAAATAATTAATAATTAATTACCAAACAAAATAAAAAAGATAAACTGTAGTTCATAAAGATTGTATAATGAAGTTTACTTTAAAAGTTTGCATGTCTCAATAAACGTAAATTACAATGTACATGTCAAAATAAACTGCGGTTTACAGGTGAAAATTATTATAATTTAGGTTTTACAAAATCTTAAATCATTATTTTTTTATATAATCTAATCTAATTTCTGATTAAAAATTCCAACTAATAACACATGACGCTCTCTTCAACCTCATAATTTTAACATATTTTATTTTAATATATTTTGTTTAATCATTCTCCCTGTCCTTAATCTAATAAAGGATTTCATAAAATATCATATGTTAACATCAAATATCTTTCATAATTTTCATATATATTATTAATATATAATACGTTTTCACCCTAAATTAGTAAACTTGAAGTTAAAAAAAAAAATAAAATTCCAATAGGTAATAACCTATCTATCGAAGTTAACTTCTTGGACCACATAGCGAGCTAGCGTCTACATATACAATTTCTTAATTTTATCAATAGTAAACTTAATTCTAATTTATTTAGTTTATTCGTCTATAAAGTTGTATCAAAACAATTTATTAACTTTTTGCTATACCGTCAAAGCGAATTTATGTACCATCAAACATCATGTGCCATGATATTCTTATTTCTTCACACTTCTCCCTTTTCAATCACCAAAAACACTTTTTAGTCGTCAATGCGTCAGTAGCAAATCTCCTCTCAATTTTGTTTTTAATATTATATATACATAAATTATATTTTACCTTAAAAATTAGTAAACTTCCTAATAACATTATATGTCAAATATTAAACTTAGTTTTAATCATTATCATCATGTTAAACAAAAACGTTATATAATATTATAAAATTATAATATAAATATTTAAATGCCGACTACTAACTAAAGAGATTATGTTGATATTCAAAGTTATAATTTTAACAACTTTAATCCTATTTTTTAAACACATATTTTTGTTATATTATGATCTTTTTAATATGTAATATTTTATATAATAGGATTATATTTGCATCTCATCTTAATATCCATTTTTCTTATAACAGTATTTGTTATAAATTTAGGGATATTGCATTTTAATAACCTCAACTTTCACTAATTGGTCAATAATACTCCTAACTTTTGATTTGCACACCAGCACTCCCAACTTTCAACTTATTGGCTGATAACACTCCCTAACTAACTAAACTCTACCCAGTCAGGTTTTGTTGATGTGGCATCTGATATGGCACTTTTTGCGAACGTGGCATATGGCGTGGCAACTGATGTGTCTTTTTTGATGACGTGGTAGATGATGTGGTAACCGACGTGGCATTTTTAATGATTTGTCAGTTGACATGGCATTTTTGATGACGTGGCAACTGACATCAACTAACTGGGTTAGGGTTTAGTTAGTTAGAGAGAGTGTTATTGGCCAATAAGTTAAAAGTTGGGAGTGTTAGTGTACAAATCGAAAGTTTGGAGTGTTATCGGCCAGTTGATGAAAGTTTGGGTTATCTAAATCCAATATCCCTTTATTATATCAATAACATAGTAGAATTAATTACAATTTGTTTATCCCAACCTTATAACTTACAAGTTATTGATAAAAGCACTTAGAGACTCGTCATTATTTTTTTTATCTTTTTAGTGTTATCGTATTACAGTTGTATATATATTAGGATTAATTGTCACATCGTGCCAAAGCAGGCTGGTTGTGACCTATTGTTACCAATGCAATGTAGCGAAAATTTCGAATATGACCTTCAAAGGACAAATGACTTTCAAACTATGCAACCTCTAGGATTCCCGATCCTAAGGTTCCACCCATCCCAACTGCGTCGTTGCCAAAGATAAAATTACCTAAGAAAAAACATGCTGAAAAACATCAACTATAAAGTTAGTGAGTTCATAAGTTTGTGCGTTTTAAAAGTGGGTCTTTGATAAACAATTTCTTTAACCATTTTTACCGCTATGTGTTAGTATGAATCTCAACACTCAAAACGACTCTCTATTCTTCAAAATCTCAAAAAGTTCCGGGATGTTTTTTTTTTTCATTTAACTAAATCCTAACTAGTAGAATTCCCTCGCGCGTTGTGATGAGAATTCGGTTGGTATCAATTTAGTTTATTACGATATTGGTTTCGAAAACATAAAACCAAAAAAAATACGACATGCCCGAAAGGATATCTATATGTGTTTTACATCGATAGAAAACCGTAAAAGTGAATATCTTTCTCAGTTGGAATCAACGTGGTACCAATATTGCTGGAGTGATATCAATTCGGTTCGTCACGTATCTGTACGGTACCAACACTCTCTATAACATACAATATAAAAAAGATACTCTATATCGCTACAAAAGTTGTTCGCATGGTATATGTAGTTTCAATATGCCAAACATCTAGAAACACCAAATGTCTTTAAATGTCGCATGTTTTCAAATACCAAATAACTCAAACATTACATGTTTTCAAATATCATATGGCTCAAAAGGACACATGTTTTCAAATACCAAATGTCTTAAAATGACGCATGTATGCAAACGTCAAATGTCTCAAATTAACACATGTTTGCAATACCAAATGCCTGAAAATGATACATGTATTCAAATACCAAATTTGTCAAAATGACACGTGTTTTCAATATCAAATGTCTCAAAATGATACGTGTTTTCAATACCATATATCTCAAAATGACACGTGTTTTTGATACCAAATATCTCAAAATGACACATGTTTTTTATACCAAATGTCTCAAAATTATGTGTTTTCAATACAAAATGTCTCAAAATGTCACATGTTTTCAAAATACCAATTTCCTGCGAACTACAAGAGTCTTAAATATAAATATTGTTATAAAGGTTAATATCGTATTTAAGGCGTCTAGTTACCATGAGCTTTAAGACCAAAACTCAAATTCATGTCAATAAGGTATTATCATAAAAGATCAATATCCATGCCCACAAATAACTATCGCTAAACAATCAAATAATCAAGGACAACATCACTGGATCGACCTCCGATCACACTTAAAGTTATAAACCATGGGTGGGGGTGTCAACCCAAATAGTACTATTCATATTCCCATGTCTTCCCAAAGTTAAGGATCATAGATATGCTTGGGGACTTAGGCGCGATAATTCACATCTATTAATGTACTCTTAGACCAAAGTTGACGTCATCCCAAACGACTGTGTCTCACATATACTTTCAATTCCAAATGATGTCTATAACATGTTTTCTCCCCCCCCCCCCCCCCCCCCCGAGTATTTAAAAGCAAAAACATACAAAAGAGGGGTCGTGAAATTCACTTGGTTAGCACAACAAAATACCCCAAATAACAACTAAAGATAAGAAAAGCCTGTGATTGCGTGTGAAGATATATACATGCCCTAAATGATAACAAGACACCTTAAAGACCATACAATGTCTATGGCATACACGTCCAACAGGATTCACCCAATACAACTCGATGTGTTAATACGCCTAAAGTTTCAAACGTTTCACTCGACTTGTTTAACCTAACAATGGCTGGTGATGTGCCATTTGATCCACACCCCTTTGCAAGGATTCCGCCAATGGAATTTATCAAAAAACTACTACCATGGACGAATAAGAGGTGCAGGAGATGTATGAACACGCAGGTGAGCTATTGTGAATTGATGGAAATGTGTTTAAGCACCAGGCACACCTCGTAGCTAAAGGCTATGTTTAGAAGAGGGGAATTGATTTCAAATATACTTTTGCACAAGTGCCAAGATTGGAAACAATTCCTTTATTTTTGGCATTGAAAAAAAGAGGGGTGGTTTGTGTATCATTTAGTTGTAAAATCTGCCTTCCTAAATGGTGAATTGAAGGAAGAAGTATATGTCAATAAGCGATTTGAATGCCTAATCAAAGGAAAAAAAAGAGGAGTATGTTTACTAGTTAAACAAAGCTTTGTACGGTTTGAGGTAGGCTCCACGAGCATGAAACATACGAGTGGACAGATCACTCAAAGAACTTGGATTCACCACAGGCGAACATTAATAAGCCATGTATAAGTTACATAAACCTAACTTAATTCTTATGGTTGGTGTTTATGTAGATGATTTGATAGTCACTCGTTCAAGTGAGAAGAGAATCCTAGAGTTTAAAGAAGAATGATGTGTATTTGAGATGAGTGACCTAGGGTTTTTTACTTATTATTTGGGGATTGAAGTGAGTCAAAACAAAGATGGAATTGTCTTGACACAAGCAGGTTATGCTATGAAAATTCTTGAGTTGCTGGAAAGTCCATATGCAATAGTTCTATGTGGCTTATGTAACAAAAGTACCATTTGGCTAAAGACTAAGGTAGGAAACCATATGATGCGACAAAGTACAGAAGGATTATAGGGAGTCAGAGATACTTAATTCACACCCCCACCCCCAACTTGAGCTTTTTGGTGGGGGTTGTAAGTATAAGCAGAATCCTAAGGAGCCTCAGTTCAACGCGATCAAACAAGTTTCAAGGTACATTAGAGGTACAATTGGTTTTGGTTTAAAATATTGCATGGGAGGTAATGAGGAAGTTATAGGCTAAATTACTACAACCATGGTAATGGCTTGGATGACCGAAGAGGAACCACATGTAACATTTTTGTAAAACGGGTTTCGAAAAAACCCGCCCCAGTTTGTTAATCAAGAGCGTATTTTATATGTCGTTGCGTATATTTTTAGCATTATTTTTATTATTATTCAAGGATACTAAAAACAAATATTTATAATTAATACATAAATTAAAATAGACATAAATGAATTTAGACAATAATGAACTTATAAAATAAATAAAAATAAAAAAAGGGTAAACCGGGAATCGAACTGGGTCTCCCGGGTGAACACACACACTCAACACCACTACGCTACACACACAAGTTGTGTTATTATTCGTGTATCAAAGCACATATATTTTATGCCGAGAAAAACCTGCAACTTCAGCAAATCTCCTCGCCGGAGATCTCGCGAATCCACGCGGTTTCTCTCAATCCGACCACTGTTAAACAGTTACTTTTGGCAAATCCTTCAATCTAGAATACGCTGTCAATCAATCCGAAATCAAAATCGTAGAAACCGAACCCTCAAACCCCTCTATAAATACCCCCTTCTACTCGTCACTTCAAGCACACACTCTCATGGAGATCGCATTGCTCTCGTTCGTAAAAGGCTCTTTCACCAGAAGATTCGAATCACCGGAATTCTAAAAAGTCGCCGGAACCATGATTTCGCCACTGGTTCTGTTCATCGGTAGTTTTCTTTTGTTGTTATCCTTTTTAATTTTTCCTAATTAACATCGTATATAATCGATTGTCACTAAAATCAGAATGAATCGGGAATTGATTCAGGCGGGTAAATATTTTGGGCTTATTTCAAATGAAGAAGATGAAGTACAGAATGTGCATTTATATAATATAATTCGAGTTATTGATGTGCGTGAATTAAATATATTTTATTATTATAATTTTTGTTCACATAGATTAGGTTTTAAAATAGTTTTTACTTAAAACCAACTACACACACATAGGGCAAGTGTACCCGTCAGGTGGTAGTATAGTTCACTGGTAAGAACCGGATATCAATCCATGGACTCGGTGTCTCAGTACTAAATTTTCGTTACTTTTAAACCTGTTTCGATCAATGAGTTGATTTCTTGATTGTTTTTAAACTATCATGCAAGGATAAAAATTAACTAAATGAATTAACAAGAACAATATCTAAGAAAGGTTGCTTGAATTAAGTATCCACTAATAAACATATGACAACTTTTAAGGAAAAACTAATGGTGATTCAAGTCTTAGAATCAACTAAGTTTCCAATCAAGGTCCCCTAGTTTTATAAATCTTGGGAAAATTATAATGAACAACATTTTAATCACCTAAGATTCATTCTTTAAGTTCTCTTGCTAAATTGATGTTAATCTTTAATAATGAGTTAATTGTTAATCAAAACTCCTAACTTTACAAATTAAGGAAAAGTAACATGAACAACACATTAATCACCCTAACTTGGTTTCAAGTAAATGATATCTTCAACAAGCTCTTGACATGAATCACAAGCATGGTCATGCTAAATAGCAACTTTGGCCTAAATCATCAATCCAACATGAACACAAACCATAGAATTCATATAAACATTCATAAGATCTTTACAAATCCAAATGCAAGAATTCATACTCATATTCAAATCATCATCCTAATCATGTTAGCAATTACCATTCCTAGTTTCATGCTATGAATCAAATCAATCAACTAACTAGATTCAATAATCATAATCTCTACATGGGCTTCCAACACTACATGTAAATTTTTATGATCAAACATTCAAGAATAATAACTTTAAACATGAACATGCATTCCAAGAAACTTGAATAAATACCATCATGGAGATTAACATACAATAATCACCACATCTATTTCCATATTGTCAAGTGTTCATTAGCTTCAACAAAATTCAAACAACACAATTGTTAGCCTAGAAGGCTCATGATAACTAAGACAAACATAAAGTAATATGGATTGTGCATGAATAACAAGTGAAATACTAGTGTTTAAGACAAGGTAATTAGCTAAATGAGTTGGATTATCAAGTGATACAACCTCCTAAAGGCTCCTTCTTCAATCTCCAAGCTTGCAAGATCAGCTTCTTGAGAGAGAAATCCACCCAAATGCTCCAACTCCCTTCAAATGAGCTGAATTCACGTATTTAAGCTACTGGGCATTTGGTACGACCGTGCCACCATTTGGCACAGTCGTGCTTGGTAAGTGTCAAGTGCCTTTCTGAGTTGTTGACCAAGTTTGAAGCCAAATCCGGAAAGATCCCGCTAAAATTTCCCCGAGGTGGCACGACCGTGCCACCATTTGGCACGGTCGTGCTTATCGATATTGCACTCGGAAATGACTAAGTTGAACTCGGAAACTAGCTGATCAGAGCCTGTGATTGCACTCGCACGGTCGTGCTTGGGGTTGGAACGGTCGTGCCAAGTGTTGATTTAGCTCGAATTGTGCAGTCTTATGATAGTGCTTGTGATAGTGCCGACTTCTTGATGCTTGGCACGGTCGTGCCATATCTGGCAATTTGGTAGAAATGTTCCATTTTTGCTCCAATTTGCTCCAAAAGCCTTTGTTTCTTTACCGGGCCGAAGCCCGGACCTGCATTTTCACAAATAACTCAAATGAGTATCTAAATCAATGAAAACACAAAGAATTTCCGCATTAATGGGGGATATTTGATGTTTAAAGATGTATAAATTCTTATACATCAAACATCCCCACACTTGAACTTTGGTTGTCCTCAAACAAACTAAAGTAAACAAAATTCTATCTTGCAATCATCTCAACTAGCGTTATATAAGCACAAATAAATAACTTGGGTAAAACAAAACGGATTACTCGACATAAAAGGAAAAAGCAAAAAGTATATGAAATATGGATATGAGCAATGATTCATCTCGGCATCCCTACAAGTTCACCTTACATCCTCGCAATGTTCACACACACTCGGCTAAAATATAGGGAACATATAATTCAATGAGTATGTTCAGAACACTCGATGCCAAGACAATGACTATGCGATATCATAAGCTGTATACGGATCAAATCTAAACACTTAACCAACACATATAAAAAATTAAGAGGTCTTGTGTGGGTTGTAATTTGGCTAGGGTCAAGGGTGTGGAAATGGATTTATAAAAGTGGCTAAAGTAGCTAAAGACCGAAGGCTCGACTAACTTGAAGTGAAGAGAGATAAAACTATCCAAATAACTAACCGAGAGCTAGCAAACCGTTTGGATGTATCCGCAAAATTGCTCTAGCAAAGCCAATTGATGCGGCTTTTTTTTTATTCACCACTTTAGAGGGAACTAAGTACGTCTACTTAGATAAAAACTCCAAGCTATGATGTTATGACTAATAAATTGATAAACTATACAAGAAAGCTTACAAGTTAGTCTTAACCGGATCGGACTTTAAACAAAAAAAAATGTGGTTTCAAAAAGAAAAGGCTAAATTGGCTGATTGGTGATATTTAGTGGTTTATATAAAATGAAAGGGGGAGGCTCAAATTGGTTTAACTAAGGGTGTGATTTGGGTGTAAGGATAATTGAAATTGGTTAAAAATAAAAGGTTTTCTACTGCCTCAATCATTTTTATGTTATGTGCTTGCTTTGTGTTCTCAAAATGCATGCCTAACACAAGTTCTAAATCGCGAAAGTCATCCGGCGCACTCAATCTTTGCCCGCAAAAACATGAGCAAAAATAATTCTAAGCTATAAGGCTCAAAAATAACTCACGGAAACGGGCGTATTGGGTAATTATGCAAGGCCAACAGGTAAGAATTTGCATTGATTTCTCACGCTCAATTTTATATAAAAAAGATTACTAAATGGTAACTTTTATTCGAGCAAATCCTTTTTGTTCACCTTTGTGAATTTATCAAAAACTTTTAGATTTATATAAAACTTGTGTTGAGTTGATTATTCAAGAGAGTTTTGTTATTATTAATATTATTATTATTTTTTTCAGACAACCTTAAACAAGCTTAACCACCTCCCCACACTTGAATTGTACATCACCCACGATGTACAAAAAAAATGAGCATAATGCAATGCATTAGTATAGCAGTGGAGGAAGCGGGAATACGAAAACTTCCCTGGTTTGCAAAGGCTATAAATGGAGCGAAAGAAGGTAATATGAAACATTCCAACACACCACTGCACCATCCAGCGACTGGCATATCATCAATTTCAAAACTGCACACTTGCAAACCTGATCAAGATTACCATAAACAACCCAACCCAACAATCCCTTATCATAGTTCAAAAATTAAACCACTAAATAAAAATAAAAAATGTACGAAATTTAAAGCAACAACGGAGGAGTGTACGGACAGTCCAAAATGGTACACCCCTCAAACATAGAAATGCAAATGAAAGTACGACATGAGCTGTAAGATCAGGGTCGGCCGCCAGATCCTGAAGGACCGGTATCGTCCCGGCGGTCAAACCGGGATCTTCTAGTGAAGTGCGGCGGCGGCTGTGTGTACGGATGATCGAGCGAGCTTGCTAGATGTTGCTGAGACCCGAATAACCAGTCGAAGCTACGCCTACTTTGCTCGTACATATCTTCCATAAAATTACCCTGACGATGCTGCTCAGCGCGGATCAAGTCCACGTCGTGTCGTACAGCTTGCTGCTCCAATGCTAGCCCATCCATTCTTCTCCAAAGATCCACTGTAGACGGTTCATGCGGACCATACGCACCCTGCTCGTAACCACCACCAAAACCACCAAACAAGTGCTGCCAACTTGGGCTTCCAAAACCCTGGCCTATTTCACCCATCTGAAGATGAGGGTCTGCTCCCCCAGCAGCCTCACCTGGCCCGAATCCTGGAGCATCCTGCATGTGGACGTCCTCGGCTCCACCAACATCGCCCTCTTCTGGATCACTTTCTCCCTCAGGGAGTGGGTCCCAAATCCTACCCAATCGATCCACCAACTTCGGGATGCCATTAACCTTGCGAATCATATGCATGGCAGTCAGCCGTGCCACATCAAGTAATCTATAATCATAAGCTACGGTAAGGTCATCCAACCGCACCCTGTAGTGCCTAGCTAACCTGGTGGCGAATGCACCACAACAAATCCTCGATGTGGGGGTCGACCCAATACCCCTTTTAATGGACTCTGCAACACTAACTGCGACATTGCAGTTGGACCCTGATATGATGCAATAGAGGTGGAAAAGGTCGCGGGTGGTGATGTTTCCAGTGCTATCACCCCGACCGCCGATAATATGGAAGATGGCTCGCTCTATGATGCGGTGCAACGGGTAAAGAATCCATGTGGCTTTGGCTCGGTGTGGATCCCAGGCCCGACCCGGTACACTGATCTGATCCCAGAATGCTGCTTTATCCGTATCAGCCTCCCATTCTTGCAGACTGCCGTGAAATAACTCAGATTCGATATCATCCTCCTCATATAATCCAAGTATCTGGCCAAACCTGTTGATCGATTGATGATGCCACTTCCGTCCCAGACGGTAACTAACACCAACTCTTTTCTCATAAACATCAGGGCAAGGGAAGATAAACCTGAACGAGGCAAAAAACTCGATAACTAACTCGACATATTGGGGATCCGCCATTGCGAAAAGGCGAGACCAAGGAGGTGTCATGAGCTCCTCAAATCTTTCAGTCTGACCGAGTAGGTCGAGATCGACCGTTTGCAGCGTCCTTATAGGCTCGATTAAGTGCCTACGAGCCCACAATCTTTCAACCTTTGGAATACAATGCCCTTCCCTGGCATTGTCGCTGAAACAAAGAAATGGGTGATTCATCTGCAATAATAGAACAAAATGAGCAATTATAATGCGGAAAATCAGCAAAACTGGTTTTCAGACGGGCTCGCACGACCGCGCCATATAATGGCACAACCGTGCGTACTTATTTCAGCAAGCTTTATGAAAATGCCAAAATTATGAAGTTTTCTAGGTTTGTTCTTCACGAAGCACGATCGTGCCACACTCAAGCACCGTTTTGTGGGAAAAAAACTAGAAATCTTTATGAAGGGCACGACCGTGCCAAATGTTGGCACGATCGTGCTTATTGAATTTCTGGGCAGAATTTCCAGTTTCATCAAGAATTTATGAAGAGCACGACCGTGCCATATGATGGCATGGTCGTGCGGATTTTCTGGGTTTCCTGATGCAGTTTATCACTCTTTATGAAGAGCACGGTCGTGCCAAGTTTTGGCATGACCGTGCGTGACGGAACTGCAGCCTGCGAAATCCCTCAAAACGCACCCAAACCCCCAATTTTTCAACACTTTTGCTTGAGGGTTTTGTAGATCGGTCCAGAGTGAAGCACAACAACATAAAAAACACGAAAAAACGGGCTTGAATCGGACGATTTAGACCAAGCCCTAAAAACTTTAAAGAAAACCTAACTTGAAGAACAAACCTTAAATATTTAACAACTACAAAGAGAAAGTGGAAAGATTCGTACCTGGAACGAAGATTGGGATGAAAAGAATACAGATTTCTTGAGAGAAAGAAGGAAGTGTGGAGGATTCTTAAGTGAGTTTATGAGATTCAAGTGGGGTTTTGAAGATTTAAAAGAAAATTGGGTTATGGGCTTCTTCTGCAAATGGACCTGCACTATCAGATCTGACAGTACTAGAAAACACTATTGATAGTGCGGGTTTTTTTTAAGTTTAATTATTTAAGTTTAATTATTTAAGTTTAATAAACCCAAATACAAACACCATTGAATATGGATCACTCATGAAACACTTTCTAACAAGAAAAGAGCCGAACTACATACCTGAAGATCGACAATGTGTTCCAACATCCCCCGCGTCCAAGACGAACCGCAACCTGAAAAGAAACTAAGCAACCAAACAGAAAAACAACTGAAACCCAAGAACATGCTAAGTTTATTTATGAGTCTTCAGCTAGACTCACCACCCCGAATTCATTTGTTCTTGGGGTGGAGGGTGACAACCTCCTCACGCCTATCCACAGGGCCGCCAACATACGACTTCAGTCTGTGCCCATTGACCTTGAACAGGTGGCCATCCTCATGGCCTATTTCCACTGTTCCGTATGGAAACACAGACCGCACCGTGTAAGGTCCTGACCAACCAGATTTAAGCTTGCTAGGGAACAGCTTGAGACGCGAGTTGTACAACAACACCTGATCACCCACCCGGAATTCCTTCTTATCCTTCAGGCGGGAGTCATGGAGCGTCTTAGTGCGTTCCTTGTACAACTTGGAGCTCTCATATGCTCATTTCGGAGCTCCTCCATCTCATGGATCTGCACAAACCTGTTTTCGCTCGCAGCTGCCATGTCAAGGTTAACAGTTTTCAATGCCCAGTATGCCTTGTGCTCGAGCTCAATAGGGAGATGGCAAGACTTCCCATAGACTAACTTAAATGGAGTAGTGCCTATAGGAGTCTTGTAGGCCGTTCGGAAGGCCCACAGTGCATCATCCAATCTGTCAGACCAGTCCTTACGGCTGGCGTTCACTGTCTTCTCTAATATGCGCTTAATTCCCCGGTTTGTCATATCGACTTGCCCACTAGTCTGTGGGTGGTATGGTGTGGAAAACCGATGTTGCACACCATATCGGGACAATGCTTTTTCCAATTTGAGCATTACAAAAGTGTGTCCCCCAGTCATTGATTAGCGCTTTAGGAGCACCGAAGCGCGCGAACAACTTCTTTAGAAACTTGACTACCACCCTAGCATCATTGGTGGGCAGAGCTTACGCTTCCGCCCACTTTGAAACATAGTCGACCGCGACTAGGATGTATCAGTTTCCGAAGGAAGTCGGAAAAGGTCCCATAAAGTCTAGACCCCAAACGTCAAAAACCTCGCAGACTTGAATGCCGTTTTGTGGCATCTCGTGGCGTGCAGAAATATTGCCTGCCCTTTGATAGGCGTCACAAGATTTCATGAACTCATGGGCGTCCTTAAAGATGGAAGGCCAGAAGAATCCAACATCAAACACCTTTTTGGCAGTATTATTTGCCCCATGGTGGCCTCCCGTAGGTCCCTCGTGGCAGTGGCGAAGGATGTCCCTCGCCTCCTTGCCGTGCACGTATCGCCGGATCATCTGATCCGCGCCCACCCTAAATAGATAGGGGTCATCCCATAGGTAGTACTTGACATTTGCAAAAAAATTCTTCTTCTGCTGAAAGGTCATCCTTTTGATCAGGATGCCGCTGGCTAGGTAGTTTACGATGTCAGCAAACCATGGGGAGTCGTCACTTGTCTCTATCCTCATAAGAAACTCGTGGGGAAAATTGTCATTGATGTTGGCCCTACGAACTTCTTTTCCCTCGTAATGTTCAAGACGGGACAAATGATCAGCCGCCAAATTTTCGGCCCCTTTCTTATCACAGATCTCAATGTCAAACTCCTGCAGCAAAAGAAACCATCGTATCAATCTGGGTTTGGCATCTTGCTTTCCAAAGAGATATCGAAGTGCTGCATGATCCGTGTACACGATGGTCTTGGAGAGGATGAGATAAGACCGAAACTTGTCGAACGCGAAGACCACTGCTAGGAGCTCTTTCTCAGTCGTGGTGTAATGCTCCTGAGCGTCGTTTAAGGTCTTGCTCTGCATTGTAAATCGGGTGAAAATGCTTATCTCTCCTCTGACCCAAGACGGCCCCAACTGCGAAGTCACTCGCATCGCACATCAATTCAAATGGTATTTCCCAGTCGGGAGCTACCATGATTGGGGCATTTACCAACTTCTCCTTTAACAGCTCGAATGCCTTCAGGCATTCATCGGAGAAAACAAACTAGACATCCTTCTCTAGAAGCTAGGTCATCGGACGGGCGATTTTGGAAAAATCCTTTATGAATCGCCGATAGAAACCTGCATGACCAAGAAAGCTCCTAATAGATTTCACGGATGTGGGCGGCGGGAGCTTATAGATAGTCTCAACTTTGGCCCGATCAACCTCGAGCCCGCCTGCGAAATCTTATACCCAAGCACAATGCCCTCCTTCACCATGAAGTGGCATTTTTCCCAGTTCAAAACCAGATTGGCCTGCTCACATCGGCCCAACATCCTTTTCAGATTCCCGAGACAATGATCGAAAGAACTTCCGAAAACAGAAAAATCATCCATGAAGACCTCCATGGAATCCTCGATCATGTCATGAAAAATAACCACCATGCATCTTTGAAACGTGGCGGGGCATTGCACAATCCAAAGGGCATGCGCCGGTATGCAAATGTGCCATAGGGACATGTGAATGTCCTCTTCTCCTGATCCTCATGAGAGATGGGAATCTGAAAATAGCCAGAGAAACCGTCAAGGAAACAGTAAAACATCCTCCCTGAAAGCCTCTCTAACATCTGATCAATGAAAGGAAGAGGAAAATGATCTTTCCTTGTGGCATCATTGAGTTTGTGATAATCAATGCAAACTCTCCACTAGGTGACAGTACGAGTGGGAATCAACTCGTTCTTCTCATTAGTAACCACTGTCATCCCTCCTTTCTTTGGAACCACCTGCACAGGACTAACCCAAGGCGAATCAGAAATCGGGTATATCAGACCTGCATGAAGCAATTTGATGACCTCTTTCTTTGGAACCACCTGCACAGGACTAACCCAATGTACGCAACCGAGAGGTCACGGGTTTAAGTCTCATCACACGCATGCCAAATCACAATAAAACCGGTCAGTCCGCTGACAGGCCTGACAAGGTTTTTTTTTATTATTTTGTTTTTTACTTATTTATTATTTATTTTCTTTTCTCTTTATAAATAATTATTAATTATCCCAACTAATTTAAAGAAAAACCCTAAGTTATAAAGCCTTTTGATACCACAAAAATAACCTAAAAGATCCCTCCAAAAAGTATTAAGTCCAAATATTAATTTGGTTATATTGTTGTTATCGTATTATTATCTTATGTTAGTATTCGTTTGTCGATCAATCCTTTCCTCATGCGCACTCATCATCCATCAAGAATACGCCCCACTGTGAGTGAATCTCTACGAATTCCCCTTTTTAATCATGTTTTGGGGTTTATCATGTGTCGTATATTTTTATTATTTATTTAAACACTTGTGCTAACATCATCTCATGATCAAATGTGTATAGTTGTTGTGTGATTATGTGTGGTTACATTTTATCATTTCAGTGCAATCATTTCATTAGGCCTATCAGTTCCTCATAGGATATGGGTTGAGCATCAGGTGCCTCATTAAATCGGCTCCGTTTGACTGAGCCTTGATCTCAAGTACATCATTCATCATGTCATGTGTTCAATGTGGATATAATGTGGTTTGTGATTGGTTATATATATACATCTGCTCACATATGATTCATGCATAATTTTTCTTTATTTTAACAATAAATACAATTCAACTGTTTAAATGTTTACTAATGGTTCACATCGCCAACTTTGGTTGACCCAAATCTTTGTGTTTTAACATGATACAGTGTGAAAGTGAAAAAGAAACAATAAGAATGGCATAGAAGATTAAACAAAGTTTTTTGCCTGAACAATATGTTGCTTTATTTGTGCTTGTATGAATTATGGTGTTTGAATAATTGAAGTTTTAATTTATTAATAAATATGAAATTAGTAGTAAATATCATAGCTCTGTTGATACTCATCTTCCCTGACTTTTATTTCCGTGCGGTCGGGGTGTGACACAATGTGTAGCATTCTATTACTCAGGTAATTTAATTTGGTGACTTAAGTTTCACAAAAAAAAAGAACAGTCGTTCTTAATTCGTGTGAGCTGAATTTGTGGCTGCGACATTAGCGGATGCAAGGACTGTGGCTACGAATTGATTGGTGATTTATTGGTAAGATTCAGTGTAATGTTGTTTAGATAATGGGGCACAATCACGATTTGATATACACCGGCTGAACGAGAGGTATCGAGATATTTAGTACAGCCTAGTTTTCTACATAAAGGTTATCTCTCGTTCGTTCTTTAGGTGATCTCATCTGGGCTAATCTGCAAAACTAATAGCATCATTAGCCTCGTCACGGGAGAAAGGGGGAGGGTTTTCTCCGTGACCAACTCCAGCGTGGATAAGTATTTGGTGATTGCAAGGTAATAAGCAAGTAAGTAGTAACTAGTGTGAGGGCAAGAAGCATGTATGGTTATAGATGTAGTGCCTTACTTGTGGTGTAACCTTATTTTATAGCGAGCTAAGTAGGTTTGGAAGGTGGGCTGATGGGCCTTGTGGCTGGCCCAGACGATACTATATCGTTCTGTCTCTATGCATCGTCATTACTGATCTCTGGTAGGAGAGTGCTTTGTCGGATGTTGATGGTGCCCGTGTCATGGCAGTTGTCCCTGGCGTCGGACCTGTCATCAGCGAAAGTGGAGCAGGAGTGACAGTCGCTAGCGTATGTTTGGTTGGTGTACCGACTGTCCTCTGCATAACTGTTCATGCGACGCAGTCTGACACAACCTGCCGAGCGGCCATTGGGTCACAGCTCTGCCACGCTGAACCCTTTTATGTAGTCAACGTGTTTTTGCGCTTCTCCCTACTGCGTGGTTTTGTCAGTGCTTTCTTGCCAGCGCAGAGTTGCAGGGATAAGTCCTTTTGTCCTCAAGACTATGAGTAGCTCTCATCTTTGTCTTGTCCTTGTGCAAGGTTTTAGGACTTCGCGGCTAGAGGGTTGTTTGATCCGTGCAGGTTCAAGAAGCCTGCACTTCTGGGTCTAGCTCACTGTTGCGCCAAGTACGCAAGGTTCATTGTACGACCTGTTAGTATCGGTCTAAGTCGCCGTTGCGCCAAGTACGCAAGGCTCGTTGTGTGACCAGCTAGTATCGCTCTAACTTGCTGTTCTGCCAAGTACGCAAGGCTCGTTGTGTGACCAGCTAGTACGGTCTAACTTGCCGTTGCGCCAAGTACGCAAGGCTCGTTTACGACCTAATGGTGTTGGTCTAACTTGTCGTTGCACTGAGTACACAAGGTTCGTTTTGTGACCTGCATGTGTTGGTCTAACTTGCCGTTGCGCTGAGTGCGCAAGGTTCGTTGTACGACCTGTTGTTGTAATACCATTGCGCGTTGCGTGCAATGTTTGTCTATCAGCACAGGGTCAAGGGGCCTTTGCTTCCAGGGCTAACTTATCGTTGTGCAAGGTTCGTCGTGTGGCCTGCTAGTTTCAAGAATGGCGCACCATTGCGCCTTGCGCGCAAGGTTATTCTTGTGATTTGTTGTCATTTGAGGGTATGGTTCCTTGCGCAGGCACAAAGTTTTTGGACTATACCCCTACAAATCCCCAGTCCAGTTCTGCTCCTATGCGCATGTTGGCAAGTAGGTGGAGTGCTTGACTAAAAGAATTCTTGTATGCGCACTTATTTCAACAGCAAAAATTCAAGAAGGATTGGAGAAAACCTTTGTGTGAGGGAAACCTTTTCTCATGATGAGATCTTTGAAATTTGAATCATCAAGCTAACATTGCAAGAAAGTTGGTGAGAAAAAGGGTGCCATAGAGGTGATGTTTGACAGCTGTGGCATGCTGTCAACAGTGCAGCCTCACTTTCATTAATGAATTGACACAGAAAGTGCCGGCCATGCGCGCTGACAATTGTCAGTTGCCACTGGCGTGCCACGCGTCTTGTGCGGATTGGTTGTTAATTTCTCGCGCGCTTCACAGTTCACCATCGCATTAAATGCGATGTGTATAAATAGGGGTAACCATCTAGGGTTTCCATTCATGCCTTCAAACTTTTTCTTTGAAATTATCTGAAATCTTCTTGAGTTCTTGTGTGTTCTTAAGTCTTCTTTGTTTCAAAACTTCTCTTTTTCTCTGGTGATTTCATAGTGACCAAGGGTCCCGAAACCGTATCTACCGCAGAGGCGTCAACCTCTTTGTCGGCCCTTAAATGGAACTAGGCCAGTTTCCAACGCTTGGTTTCCGGCTACCGGTTCTCTAAGGACTGGGATGCCCGGTATCCGGCTGAGGGAGATACTGTCGTCGATGCTCCGGCCGGCTGCATCACTTTATTTCTTGATTTTTCACCGATGGTAACTTCCGGTTACCGGCAACAAAATTTTTCTTCAAATTTTGGATTTCTACCGATTCCACATCTCCCAACTGAATCCGATGGGGATGGTGAGGATTAAGCATTTTGAGTTTTTGTGCCGGTCGATGGGTGTTACCCCAACCGTCAACCAGATTCGTATTTTTAATCAACTCCATTATTCTATGGAGTTTTATTCTTTCAACATCGCATTCAAGCAAAGAAAATTTCCCCCCAACCCAAAGTCTTTCCATGATTGGAAGACTAAATTTTTTTATGTGAGGGCTAGTGTGATTCCCCTCCGGATGCACTTCCGGGGGGTGGAGGATATCGCCGTTGAGACAGTTCCTGTATTGGTGGCTAAGTCCTGGTACAAGGACTTGAAGGAGATCTCGGCGGTCCAACTGCCAAAGAGGGCGTTGGTGGCGGCGAGTATGAGTTTAGTTTGGAAACCCAACCTCCAGGAGAGGCCCGTGTACATGGAGGAAGGGAAAAGTAAGTACATTTGTCTTCGTCTTGTGTTGTTTCTTGATTTTTCCTTGTGCGTAGACTAACTGTGTGCGCTTTCTTTGTAGGGGTTCCGTTGTATGTTGTAGCGTTCCAAAGGGAACAGGGGCATATAGAGAACCTCGACCTGGGCCCGGAGGAGCCCACATGGTATGCACAGATCTTGGGGAATTTTGAACTCCCCAAGAGTGAAAGTTGGCCTCCGTGCCTGAGACTGGTAAGCCCTCATATTGTTATGTGTTTACATCTTTGCAGATCACTTATTGTGTTGCGCCATTGTACAGGCACTTTAAAGGACTTGGGCATTGGCCCTGATCCAAAAAAGAAAAGGCGCGCAGGGCCTAGTGCGGCGGCTGAGAAGAGGGTGCCTCAACCCAGTGCAGACACGCCCAAAGGTAAGCGTATTGTGTCCGATCATTGGAAAGACTATATGTTAGTCTCTGATCCATTGGAGGGTCTTGTGCCTGTAGGTGTGAGGAAACCCAAACTGGAGCCAGTGGTGATTCCGGCAGCCAACCCGGATGACCCGGTGGAGGTCAAGTCCAGCCCGGAACCCCTCAAGCAGAAGAGGGCTCCGAAGAGCGATATCTCCGTGCAGCCCTGTAAAAAGGCTGCGCAAAGGGTTATAGGGAAGCGCGGGAGCTTGGACGCGCTCGCCCCAAAATCTCCTTAGGTAAACACCTTTTAACTTGTTTGTCACACTTTTCTTTCTTTTGTATTTGTCTAAATGTTTGTCATCTTACAGGGGGAGGTGAACCGGTTTTTGTCACTCCCACCACTCCGGCCATGCCCATTGATATTCCAATGCCCCCACCTGTGGTTGAAACAGCGCATGCGTCAAGTGCACAGGGTGGGGAACCAACTGCCAAGGCGATGGAGGTGCAGGTGGAGGTTGAGGCTGTAGAGCCTAAGGTAGTGGTGGAGGAAGCTGGGTTGTTTTTTTAGGAGACAGAACTGATAAATGCGGTTTTCGGGGAGGAGGTGGTTGAAGAAGATGCTCCACAGGGGGTTCATGTAGAAGAAACGGCACCCGGGGGTGAGGCCGGGGGATCTGGTAGAAGCCCTTTCGTAGAAGGATCTCCAATCCGCCGGACGAGACCCTGGGTGATTTCTATTACCGATCCTATCATGAAGGCTGCGCTGAAGAGATCCACACCCCTATGTGGAAGTTGAAGAAAGGATATGACTTTTCTCACTAGCCGATGTGCCGTGAGTGGTTAAAGGGTGCATTCCCCCGTAAAGGTGCGAGCGCGCTGAACAGGGTCACCAACAAACATACCGCGCGTACCTCCAGGCGGCAGCTAGCTCCGCCTCGATCACACACAAGATCATAAGGGAATGGGAGAGCATATACAAAGAGCAAGACAAATTTGAAGCTGCCCAAGCGGAACTGCTCCAAGAGCGAACCCAAGTGGCTGCGCAAAAATCTGAGTTGGAGGTGGAAAAAGTTAAATTTGCTAAAACTTAACGGACCGAGGAGTGGTCCGTGCTGGGTTGGAAGAAGAGGGTCGAAAGCTCCACTGCCACGCTTGCTGAGGAGCGCAAACTGTGGAGGGATGTATGTGAAAGGGATAATCACGAGAAAAAAATCCTTAAGAGATAAAGTGGCCCGGTTGCGCGGAGAGGTAGAGTGCGTGAAAAAGAACAGGGAAGCAGCTTCTGCTACGGCCGCGGAGTCTAGGGCGCACCGCGAGCGAAGTGAGCAGAGGAGGTAAAAACTTGTCCCTCTTTTTTGTACTGATCGAAGATTTCCTGACTAACCGTGTTGTATGTAACTAGGTTGAAGCTTGGGCCGCTTTGGAGGGCGCAAAGAAGGATCTCAAGTTGGCCTTGGTGGAAACGACTGAAATGCAACGTAGGCACCTGGAGGATAAGGAGCGGCAGCGATTGGCGGAGGCCAAGATGGGTGCGGGCGAGAAAAAGCTTGAGGCCACCCGCGCCATCTCTGAGTCCCTGGTGGAGTCGCTGACCAACAACATGTTGTGGATGCAACAACATGGAGTTGTCAATGTAAGTACTCCGTTTGTGTTTTGATCATTTTGTCTTGATTCTAATCCTCTTTTCCTTCTATCGCAGATTGCAAACTCCATCCTGAATTCCGCGGAGTTGGACGGCGCAGTGGCCAAGATGATGGTCATTGCACGCCATGACGGGTATGCTTAGGGCTATGCTGAGTGTGCGCATCATGTCACTCATGCACTGGACGTACAATGGGACAACAGCCGCACTACCACTCGTGGAGTTGATACCGAAGCTGCCTTCTCCTAGGCTAAGCGGGAGTATGACCGTCTTCAGCTCCCGGCTGTGGATTTTGTAAGCGAGGCGCTCCAACATGATGACTTTGTCGATCGCCTGAAAGACACATTTCCGGATGAAGCCGAGGCCGCAGGGGGCAAAGATTAGTGTAGGATTCTTATTGTAATATCTTTGATGTATATTGAATGTAACTGTGCATTGCTCATGTTTGTACATATTTCTATCTTTTCAATGAAATGAATGTTTTTCCTTCTTTCCAAGTTACAATATTTGCGTGAAAAGAACCGACTTTGTTTAGGTATAGCAAATGAAGCTGGTAATGAACACGTGTATGAACATCCATTCCCATGCGCATGCAATAGGTAGTGAATTTTTGTTCATGAGTCATTGTATACCAAGGTGTTTTCGCGTAAACCCAAAGTGGTTTCGCGCATTTGTAACAAATCAAGATAGGAAAATATGTATCTATTGTCTTTATTAATAAGGCGTAAGAGCCATGTACATAGTAGACAATAAGATAATAGGTTTGCTAGTGTGTTGCGCGGATAGTTGATGAAGCCTTGACATTTGAACATGCTTGGATAACATGTAGCGTCGCTTTAGTGTGGCGTGCACTCTTCTGATAGCTGCGCTTGCGCACTGGGCCACCCTAGATCATGTTAAGAAATGCTTTTCATCTTCTTATTACTCGGGTCTTCTCCGTCACGAGTAATTTGATGCACCTCCTTGCGCACGTTTTAAGGTAAGTGGGAGAGCTTCCCACTTTTCAGCACTTTTTCGATTTCCAAGCGCAAGGAGAAGCAGTTATCAGTTGTATCCCCGTATCTTTGTGATAATCACAAAAAAAGTTGGGGTCTTGACCTTTTTTGTTGCGCATCGTCGGGGACTGTTTGAATTGGTGATCTTCCGTGCTTAGCACCTCCGCCGGTTTTTTGGTCATTGGTGTCCACTGACGATCCCGATTATCCTGCTTGATTGCTGTCTGGGAAGCAATCTTATTTATGGTCGCGCGTGCGTCGACCGTTGAGTAGGTAGGGTTTTGGCTGGGCTCCCTCCAACTCTTATTCCTCTTCTCAAAACTCTTGCTCATGTCTTGGGGAAGGTAGTGCGGTAGGGGAGATCTACTGTTATTTAAGTTGCGCTCCATCTGCACGTAGACCTTTGCTGCCGCCATTAATTTCTCCCAGCTTTTTGGGAGGCCAGTAGTTCCCGACAAGACTTTGATCATCTCGTCGCAGCGGGCAACATACTTGAATTGTGCACAAATCAGGTCTTCGTGCACATCCCCAATCTCCAGCACCTCTTTATTGTAGCGGGTGATGAAGTCTTCGAGACTTTCATTATCACGCTGCCAGATGTTCATTACGTCAGAGGAATCTCTAACGTAACATCGCTGTTGGCTGAAGTGTGTCAGAAACTTGTCTTTGAGGTCGTTCTATGACGCGAGCTTGCCCGTGGACAAGTTGTCAAACCACAGCGCCTGTAAGGGTTTGGACGAACAAGTGACACCACATGGGCAGAGTCCAGCCTTCGTTTAGTCATGCGCCCGTGAATAGACGCAGGTGATCATCTGGGTCGGTCAACCCATTGTATTTTCCCACATTGGAGGGACGTTTGGCGCGCTCCAGCGGTGCGAGCGCGATTTCCTTGATGAATTTTGAGTGTTCGGCTGCTTTAGCCGGCTTGTAGATCAAGTTATAATTGTACTCCACCTTCGGGTTATGAACAGCTCATGGTGCAGACTTGTAAGCAACATGATATTTTGGTAACCGGTGAAAGAAACTAGCGCTATCACCCTCTCCATATGTACAATCCCCCTCACATTGGTTGTCCCGCCCCTCTAGCGGACGCAGGCCCAACCGTGAGTGGATGGACGCTCGCCTATGAGTGTGAGACTCATGTTTAGGAAGCGATTGAGAATGCTTCGTTTCTCGTGTATGGAGTTGTGACGGAACACTCGCTCCAGCCGGCGAGTCATAGTTGAGTACTCGCAGTGCAGGCGAAGCATGCACGTGAGTAGTTGGTTGCACCGACGCAATGGGTGTGTTGGTTTGTGCGTAGAGTTGAGCGTAGACGGCATTCAGAGCCGTTTGAGACTTGATGTACCAAGACATCGAATTTTCACCCGGAGGCAAAACCGAAGTGATTGGTACGAAAGGAGTCTCCATTTGAACTTCGAGGGTTACCAGGATGTTCACACGACTAGAGTCGTGGTGAGCACCGGCATTCCTGGAAGAACCTTCTTCTACTTGTCTGTCGGGGCGGGAGGCATGAACTGGGTTCTTGCTTTCAGCCCGAGGACCTCGTGGTATGCTTAATGGAAAGTCATCCATTTGAACGTGACTTTTGAGAAAAAAAAAAAACGAAACGAGAAAACATATGTGAAAGTGAGTAAAAAGCGGATGTCACCAATGAAGAAACATCGGCTGAACCGAGAGGTATCTGGAGATATCTAAGTTACAGCCTAGTTTTTCTGCATAAAAGGTTGTCTCTCGTTCTTTCTTCTAGGTGATCCCACTCTGGCTAATCTACAAAACTAACAACACCGTTAGCCTCGTCACGGGAGAAAGGGGGAGGGTTTTCTCCGTAACCACACTCCAGCGTGAGAATAAGTATTTGGTGATTGCAAGGTAATAAGCAATGAAGTAGTAAGTAATGAGAGGGCAAGAAAGCATGTGTGGGTATAGATGTAGCTGCCTTTACCTTATGGGGTAACCCTTATTTTATAGCCGAAGTTAAGTGGGTTTGGGAGATGGGCTGATGGGCCTTGGGCCCGGCCCAGACGACAAGAGATATCCGTTCTGTCTCCTCTGCATCGATAATTAATGATCTCTAGTAGGAGGAGTGCTTTGTTGTATGTTGAATGGTGCCACGTGTCATGGCAGCTATCCCTGGCGTCAGACCTATCATCAACCGAAAGTGGAGCAGGTGTGACAGTCGCTGGCGTGTGTTTGGTTGGTGCACCGTCTGTCCTCTGCATTTCTGTTCATGCGAAGCAGTCTGACACAACCTACCGAGCGGCCACTCGGTCACAACTCTGCCACTCTGAACCCTTGTATGTAGTCAACGCCTTTTTACGCTTCTCCCTTCTGCGTGGCTTAGTTAGTGCTTTCTGGCCATAGCAGGGTTGCAGGGATAAGTCCTTTTGTCCTCAAGACTATGAGTAGCTCTCATGTTTGTCTTATCTGTGTGCAAGGTTTTAGGACTTCGCGGAAGGAGGGTTGTTTGATCCGTGCAGGGTCAAGAGGCTTGCGCTTTTAGGTCTAACTCGCTGTTGCGCCAGGTACGCAAGGTTCATTGTGCGACCTGTTAGTATCGGTCTAAGTCGCAGTTGCGCAAAGTACGCAAGGCTCGTTGTGTGACCAGCTAGTTTTGGTCTAACTTGCTGTTGCGACAAGTACGCAAGGCTCGTTTTGTGACTAGCTAGCCGTTGCGCTGAGTGCGCAAGGTTCGTTGTGTGACCTGCATGTGTTGGCTAACTTGCCGTTGCGCTGAGTGTGCATGGTTCGTTGTACGACCTATTGTTGTAATACCATTGCGCGTTGCGCGCAATGTTTGTCTATCAGCACAGGGTCAAGGGGACTGTGCTTCCAGGTCTAAATTACCGTTGCGCAGGTTGCTCAAGGTTCGTCCTGTGGCCTGCTAGTTTCAAGAATGGTGCACCATTGCGCATTGCGCGCAAGGTTATTCTCGTGATCTATTGGCATTGAGGGTATGGTTCCTTGCGCAGGCGCATAATTTTTGGGACCATACCCCTCCAACGCTAATGAAAACCCTATGTTCCATGGCATGAGCAAACATATAAACACGAGGTATCATTTTATTCTTAAATATGTTTGAAAGTAATCAAATTTGTGTCAAATATTAAAAGTTTGATGCTTAAGCAGTAATGCGGAAAATTTCGTGTAAGTTTAACGTTTTGGCCCATAATAGTCGCATAGCCAAATTTGAACAAATTTGACATTTGCTCTTGTATCCGTGACTACCCCACAATTCAATACCATGTATTTGCATCATCCCAAACTTTTCTCCGACTGATCCAATGCGTAACTGAATACCCGTAACAACACTGTAGAACATTTCGAAACAAATTAACTTGGATTCAACATTACATATCTCTAAATTGGTTGATCTTCAAACTGTTTAATGAAACACAATCACAAATAGACATTCAGTACAGACTCGATCTATTCGATTCGTACAGTCTCGATCTATTCTATTCATATAGTAACTGATATACATATATGCATCAAGGGTATCGAGTGTCGGTACCATGCTTATACCAAAAAGAACTGAATGGATATGAAAGTGTATCAATTAATTAAGAGAAATGTTCGAGGTTGTATATTTTTTATAATTCAATTAAATAGCCTCTCAACTTCTTGGTTTTATAATATTTTTCGAGAAACATCTACACACTTTTTAAAAAAAATCATACTTTTCCGTTATTTTAATAATATTTCTTTACAAAATTACGAATATGCAGTTGCAACATGCTTATTTTTATCTACTTATCGATAAAAGAATATCAAAATTGGTTGGATTAAATTTAATTGGTTTTTAAGCTATACGAATGCCGGGTACCATGATGACGTCATAGTGTTATTCGTTATATGCACTTTGAACCAATTTAATTTGATTTTCTCGAAAAAATTGTGTCCGTTGATGTTTTTAAAAAATTTAAATACGCAGCTGCGTGTTCCTCGACATTTCGAATTAAATTTGTATCCATAATAAAGTATTTGTATTCATAGTAGAGTATCTTACGTGGTTGAGTGTTGGTATAATTTTTGTTATATTTTAAACACTTTTTACTTGTGGATCAAGCTTTAAGTTTATAAAACACCATACAATACTGCCACTCCACACACGTTAGGGCAAGTGCACCCATCGTAGACGTAGTATAGTAATGGTAAGATAACAAGATCGTCCAAGGACACAAGAGCTTTTAATATCGGCTTATCGTTAACGTCTAATCTAACCAATATTTTGATAAAAGTTTTTGAAAGTTTTAAATATAGAACTAAATATAAGAACGTAAAGAAATAAAAACAAATAGACAAGAAAGTTTTAATAGTAGTTTATTTATAAGGGGTTCAAACCATTCTTACTTCCCCCGATTTGATGCTATCTGCCTCAAGGGAAGTCCTAATAAGCTTGAACCAAGTCCTCGCAAGATCTATACATTGAACGAGACAAAAACTTTACCCAAACACCTTCTAACCCCCTTCCAGATAGTTAACACGCTTTATATAGACCGTAAAGACACGAATGAGTGAATCAACAAAAGATGAAGGAATGTTTAACTAAAGTTCACTTTCAATATAAAAAAATAGTTATTAAAGTCATTAATATGTACCCAATTAAAAGTTGCTAAAGATTAGAAATCAAAAGTAATACATAAAAGATTTGTCTTCACCAAGTGATGTAAGAGATTAGCCAAGCTTGACCTTTGTTTGACAAGAACTCTTACAATTAATCTTTGATCCCGAGACACTCTAAAAGATGAAATATGGATGATAGTGGTGGGTGTTGGTGTTGTAGTGGTAGTGGACTGATGGCAAGTGAGAGAGAAGTGGTTTGCCAAGAGATTCTTTTCTCTTGAACAAAGCACCTCTATTTATAGCTGAAAACAGAAGGCAGATACAGCCCCGTGCCCACCTGGCACGGCCCCGTGGTCTTCTCTTTCTCTCCCTTCGTTAACTGCAGATGTCAGGTTTTATACCAACACGCTACATGGTGTCATGGCACGACCGCAAGGTTAGGGTACTTGCTATACTATCACAGATTTACGAATCTTAGAGTTAACCACGGTCTGTGTTGGGTTAGAACGGCTCCGTGTTGATTTGTCTTTTGTTGTTGTGTTTTTCTATAAAGAATCTTGGCAGGGCACGACCCCGTGCCTAGTGGGATGCCTAAGCTTCTATTCTTTTTATTTTGTTGTTTTGGACGTGGACGGGGGGTTTAGCAGGTTGTGTCAATCCTTTTTCTTTGTACTTGTGTTGATTTCTGCTGTTAATTTGTTCCTTTTATCCGTTTGAGCTCTTTTGATCCTGTAATTTAAAAGTAAACAAAGAAACATGCTTTTTCCAACATTGGTATCGAAAAAGGGTTCATTTTATGTCGTGTTTGATGTAATTTATATGTTGCATTTTGCGCACATAAGTATCTTATTGGTATCCTAAGGTATGTGAGTGCTACTACGTACTAAACAATATTGTGATAAACCGAACCGATTCCGATCGAACAACATCAGAAGGTTATATGTATAATGGAAACTAGTATGATTGATTTTTATTGTTCTTTAACGTAACAAATTAAACTGATATTGTAAGAACAACTTCGGTAGCGATATCAACATTCATTGTCTAGGGTTCTGGTATGCATTCGTTCTAATAATGACCGAACATTATTACAAAGATATTCAAAATAAAGTGTTTTTTGTATTGTAAGCTATAACGAGTGATATTGACCTATCAGTTTAGCGGTGAACCAAACCGATTCAATCGAATAACATTAGTATCAATATTTATACTATTAAACCGTTATTGATATTCGTTTTTATGATCTTCGATTAATGTAAAAAAAACACGTGTTGGTATCTACTTAGTCATATCACAACTTTAATTTTTTTGGTTTTCTCCTTGGATTGGCATGTCTCTACCATAATGAACCAAACAGATACTGACTAATTGCTCGTCGTAGCACGCGATTACTTCTACTAATCTATACTGTATAATAAAGTAAACCAATGGTGACATATATCATTCATTGAAGCCATCTATTCTTTAGTTTTCTCACCTCTCTCTCTCTCTTACTTAATTATAGATAATTATTTTTAATTAAACAATAATTACACAAACGAATCTAATATAAATTTAATTATTAATTTTATACCCACACACAAAAGTTATCATATATCTCTTAATTATAATATTTAATATTTAGTGTTATAATATCGTGATTTAGGAAAACAAACGAAATTTATTAAAACCTTTGATTGATCTTTTACTACAATTTTACCATTAATATAGAGTCTTTCAAAATCAGAAATAAAAATTGTGAAACTAATATTACGTACTTTTCAACTAATTAGGTAATCAGCCATTTTATAATATAATAGTTTATATATAACAATTGTTTTTGTTTAAGGTGGCTTTCACATAATTTTCTTTTTCATTTAATCAAATCAATTTAATAAATATAAGTAATTCGTTCATGGTTCGCCCTCAAATATAAATGTTAACCTCTTGCGGTTTACATCTAAAAAACAGAATACTTATATCTTCGAAATTGATAAGCATAGCAAATGTTCAAATACAAAATAAATACATCACAAAGATAATTACACTCTTCATGATTTTTATTATTATTTTCTTTATCATAGAACTCTGTTATAATTTATAAATCAAATTGTCAGAACCGGTACCAACATTTTATTACTCAAATGACTGTTGATTTGCTTTTTAAATAGCGTATCTTCTTTTCAAGAATATCTCGGTAATCACCATATCAATCGTGTATCGTGAATATCCCTTAGTTTTTTAAAGATATATATATTTTTTTTATTTATTCAACTTGTGTAATACATAGGGTTTTTTAAAAGTAACATTTTTTTATTTACTATACAAAATTACATTAATATAGCCCGTGTAATACACATAGTTTTTAAAGATATAACTTTTATTATTATTTGGTATATAGCGGTAGATTTATTCAGTCCATACAATACACAGGGTTTTTTTAAGATATATTTTTTACTATTAAGTATACAAAGTACATTTATTCAACCGTGTAATACACATGTTTTTTAAAGATAAAATTTTTTATTATTTAATATTAAATCTTATATTTATTCAACCCGTGTAATAAACTAAGTTTGTAAAGATAATTTAGTATATATAATTATATTTACTCAACTCGTTTAATACACGGGTTACAAACAAAGTTATACATATATGAATGTCTGTCAATTAATCTAGAGAAATGCTCTATATATATTTTTACAATTCAATTAAATAGCCTCTCAACTACTTGGTTTTATCATATTTTCTCTAAAACATCTATACACTATTTAAAAAAAAGAAAATCATATTTTTTCATTTTAACTATATAATATTATATAATTGTTCTAAATTTTCAGTTAATATAGTATTTCATCTATTGCTTATTTCTTAGAAGCCCCAAAAGTCAAGCTAGTTCGGTTTTGTTTAAGCAGAAGACGCGTTGACTTACAACTCAAAAAGTCATGCTTGTGCACAGTATCTGCATCCAAGCCCTGTTTCTTCACATAATCAAATCCATCAATCTAATCTCTGGTCTCGATCCAGTTCCAGAATAGCAACCGATTGAAGCATCAAATCTTGAAGTTCAGTTTAGATTCCAACAGATGGCTGTAGATCCCTTTTCAGAACCCATTTCTAAGCTATCTGATACCATTTTATATGTGATAAAAACAACTTCCAATTTCAAACCCCAACTGAGGCAACTCACAAACACCTTAGACAGAATAAAACCAATCATTGTTGACATACAAGACCAGAATCGGAAACTAGACATTACACGTTCAGAGCAAGACATGTTCATGAAAGAAATCGAAGATGCCAAAAAACTTGTTGAAAAATGCTCCAGAATCAAGTGGAATCTCATCTTAAAGTTCACTCACTCGTTGAAGCTCAAAGATGTTAGCCAGAAATTGCTAAATTTCTTTCAGGTTCAAGTTCAGGCGGATCAGTGGCGGGATATCAAGAAGGTGCTGGTAGAAGTGGATTCCGTAAATGAAAGATTAACAAGTTTATCTTTGGGACAGACGTTGAGTAGTGGTTCTATGCTTCGAGAAGATGTGAAAGCATAGAACGAAAAAGATTAGGTTGGTCTGTTCCGCCGCTTCCTAAAGGCATTGTCGGATTCAAAGAGCCGCTAAACAAGCTTAAGGCTAAGATTCTTGAAGATATTAATATTCATGATGAGGATGATGAGGGAAGTGCAATGGATTGTGATGATGGAAGTGAAATGGATTGTGATGATGGTTGTGGTGTTGGTAATGTGGTGGTTGTTTCTGGTGTTGGTGGAGATGGGAAGACCACTTTGGTGAAAATGCTATGCAATGATCATGAAATTCAAGGTAATCCATGTTGATTGACAATCATATTCCTATAATATCTTGTTTAGTAGTTTGATGGTTAAAAGAATACGATAATTTAACTCCAATTCGCCCTAATTGTTGCCTTATAAACGAATTATGGTATTGTAGCAATGATTGTTCTTGGCATCTCCGTTTTTGGGATAACGGTGTGGTTTGCATTCATTCCACGATTGTTGCCCCTTAAATGGATTATGCTTTGTTATTGTTTAGATTTTACTGGGTATGGTTGTTGTCATCATCGCTGTGGCAACGAATGTTGAACTTTACACTAGATCAGACTATGCTAACTTAGAACTAACATCTTTTGCTCTTTGACAGCAAATTTTGGGGATAATATTTTCTTTGTGACTGTTTCGCAGGACTTTAATTACAAGGTAAGTGTCACCGGACTCTTTAATCCAAGTCACTTTGATCAACAAGGTAACTTTCAAAGCACTGAAGATGCAAAGAACGAGTTGGAGAACTTTTTGCGTGAGAAACTATCAGGCCCTATACTTCTAGTGTTGGATGATGTTTGGCGTGAATCAGATATTAAAAACTTCGAATTTGATATTAAAGGATACAAACTTTTGGTCACCTCTAGAATGGTCTTTACGAAATATGATGTGTTCAAATTTGATCCTTTGAGTGATGAAGATGCGAAGATGCTCTTTTGCCGCTCTGCGAGACCTATTCCTTCAATTGACAAGAATTTTATCGATCAGGTAACATTACTAAGAGTTCCCCAAATGAATATATTCAGGTAAGTTTTAATGAAAAATGAAACATGTTTCTTCTTTTGACTAATTTGTCTATAACCCTTGTTCGTAGATAGTGAAATGTTGTAAGAAACACCCGCTTACCCTTTCTGTAGTTGGTGGTTCCTTAGATGCGAAAAATGAGGTGGTTTGGAGATCTATGCTTAAATCATTGTCTCAAGGTCAATCCCTTTTAGATCTAAAAAAGGAAATACTCAATCGCCTGGAAAGAAGCTTTGAGACCTTGGAATATAAATTCAAACAATGTTACTTGGATTTTGGGTTATTCCTAGAAGATCATAGGATCCCGGCTAGTGCTATCTTGGATATGTGGGTGCACTTGTACAATCATGACGATGAGGGCATCGACACCCTTGCAAAGATCTACGAACTATCCTACAGAAATCTTGTAAATATTTTTGCCAGACGGTATTTTCGTTTCTCATATCTCTTTGATTTAGTTAGGATATACTTGAGTTTTTGAGTTCACATTTGATTGTGTTGATTTGCTATAAGCTTGTGTTATATTGGGTACCTTTATAAAGGAGGGGGATGTGGACCGGATGAGGCTCAATGGGCTGAACCTACCTAGACCCAAGCCCAGACATAGAGCCCAAACCTGGGATATGTTATTAGACTACTTTTCACCAGAGATGGCAATATTGATAGAAAAAGTTGCGTTTACGGGTCAAAACATAGCAGAGAGTCCGACATAACAAATCAACCTGTTCAAATAAATGGGTAGGATGAATTTGGAATCTTATTGTGGTTTTAATAAAATTATGATAACAGCAAACCATAATCTTCCCATTAAATTCAAAACTGTACATGTTTTATTAAGTAGGATGGCCTTCGGTTTCATTATATATACATTAAATGTCCAGTTGTCACAACAGTTGTATGTCTAATCCGTGAGTTTTTTATAGTCCCAGGGAAGATCCATATGCACCGGTTAACTATTGTGAGCAGCAATTTGTCACACAACATGATTTGCTCAGGCAACTTGCTATTAACTTGAGTAGCAAACTACCAGTAGTGAAGAGGCAAAGATTGATTATAACCGAACAAAATGATCAGCTAGTTACCAATGTTCTAGGAGAAGACCGGGTCACATCAGTTGAACAATTGCAAGAACCTATGCAAGCCCATGTGTTATCTATTTCTACAGGTTTTTGTTTTGCTCCCATGATTTTGATACTGAGAAATGTTCAATATCTTTTTAGCTTTAAAAAAAGGGTATTATTGATGGGCTGATTACATACAAGTGTAACAAGCCAGAAAAGTCATCAATATCTCAAAATCAAAATACTTGACCTGTAACTCATCCGGATAACCTTAAATTAATTTAAAAATTATTTACCTTCAATCAACTTTTATTTTTTGATGGTTTTTTTGGCTAAAAAAAGTTGTCTCCTTACATTTTTTCTATTTAATTAGATCCTACTGAAATTATTGGTAATCTTGTTTTTTATGTTTTGATTTAATTGTTGATTGCAGGAGAGTCATTCTCCTCAAGATGGTGCGACATGAGAGTTCCTGAGGTTGAAGTTATGGTGCTAAACCTAAAATCAAAGGCCTACACTTTACCCCACTTCTTGAAGGAAATGGAAAAATTAAAGATTTTAATATCACAAACTATGGTTTATACCCAACAGAATTTAAAAACTTCCACCTTCTTGGCTATCTATCCAATCTAACAAGGATTAGGCTCGAGCGTGTTGCAATCTCATCCTTGAGTAGATCCACTTTGGAGCTGGTATACTTGCAGAAAGTATCATTCATAATGTGCAAAATGAGAAATGCTTTTGAGGACATTGACAACCTCGATGTTTGGCCAAGACTAGTTGAAATCGAGATGGATTATTGCCAGGATTTAGTGGTATACCCACAGATATTATGTAGGAGTGTCTACCTTAAGAAGCTAAGTATCACAAACTGCAACGAGTTGTGTAAAATTTCTGAAAAATTCGGTAACTTGACTAGTTTGGAAACACTGATTCTTCATTCATGTACACAACTGGAAAAGCTACCCGAATCGATCACACAACTTCAAAATCTAAGCATCCTCGATATGTCAGATTGTTTAAACTTGACCAAGTTGCCAGAACATATGGGAAGTTTAGGTGGTCTAAGAACAATTTGCATGACTGGTTTTACAGGAGTTCATGAGCTGCCGCCATCTGTCAAGGACCTGTCTAACACGAAAGTCATATGCAATGAAGAAGTAGCATGCCAGTGGAAGGAGTTCTATAATGTGGAGTTAAATGTGGTGGAAGAAGATAGAACAGCAACCCTTGAGAGAATCAACTGTTAGGATATTCACACTTTTAATGATCACCGGTACCTATCTATCCTTGACATTGTATGTTGTTCTTGAAAATGGGCATGGATAACATATTCGATTGTTTGTACCACCGGGACAAAAGGATTATTATATGGTTTCTGAGTATTGCTTTTGAGATTCATGTAAGTTGTTCGAAATACATGATGTGGCTTAAAGATTCCAAAACGTCCATTCATCTTATCTTGTTAATAAGGTGCACGGTTAAGAAGTCCTACCATTTTTACAATATATCGACTGTAATATACACTTAAAACACTAACCTGAGCATGAGGTTTAATCTACTCAAGAATCAAGATGCATACAAGTAGTTTCATAATATAAAGGTGGATTGTACTTAAAAGTTGTAGTTTCAAATAGCATCACCAAAAGCTGGATATAAATCATAGAATTATATACTAAATGTAAAACCTTATGAGTTGTCAATGAAACAAAAATCTATATGAGTTTCCCTTATAACATGCTACCAATTATCAAACATAAGCATTATAATCTGTAAAAATTAATCTCCAATATGATTCAATACATCTTAGTTATAGCATCAAAAGAACAACAAAAACTAGTTTGATTTAATTGGACATAGAATAAGTAATTATCACATTAACTTCACAGCATAGTACAGTAGCCTCACATTATCAGCAATTTATCATTAAAGGGAAATGATTATCAAAACAATTTAAACAAAAAGAAAAATCTCATTGCGACATTTTGAACAAGTTTTTTGCGAAGAAGTCGCAACTCTCGAGAAAGTGTTTTCTCTTATGAACCCACTATAATACCCACTAGGAAGCCCCTACTTATAGTGTAGAGCAAGTTCTTTATTAACCCGTCTCTTAATGAAGTATCACTATTACATGATTGATCAAAAGATGCTATTGATGTTTTTAAAAGATACGGTTCTTTTTTGTAACCGCATTTTATGTGTATTTTGAAAAGGATTTATGTTTGTTTTGAAAAAAGCATGGGTCAAAAAATACGGTTCTTAGTATTTTAAAAATAATTAGGAGCCAAAAGATGCGGTTTTAAAACCGCATCTCTTGATAATAATTTTTTGAAAAAAAAGAATTAAGGGCCAAAAAATGCGGTTCTAAAACGACATCTTTTGATAATATTATTTCTTTTGTTGAAATTATATTTTAATTTTATTTAATATTATCTTTGTATAAAAGAAAGGAAGTTGAACAGTGCCAATATGCTAACATAAGCCTTGGAGGCGTTGCTAACTTGGGCTTTTTGTTAGTTTAGTGGAAGGTTATGCGAGTTGAGCCTTTTTTAATTTCGTGTTTTGCTATCTTACGCCTGTTTTTTTCTTTTCTTTTTTTTTGCTTTTTGGAGTTTTGCTTTTATTACCTAACAAAACTGATAGTAGTATGGAAAAATCGTTTGTAACTTTTGAACTTTTTAACGAATTGATCATGTGCAAATACACTTTTGGATATCATCTTAAAATTTTGTCACCGACTACAACGAGTGCACTGAAATGGACCGACTTCCTATCGTTTTGTTTTACGTTTACCTTTTTTATCTACCTTATTGTTTAAAATTTTCTTATTATTTTGATGTCTAAAGTTGAGCTACGATGCAAGTAAAAATAACATATTTAGATATCATTTTGTTTAATTTTACAAATTCATTCAACAGATATCATTGTATGCGATATGTAGCGAATTCCAATTGCATCCCGGCGCATCCGCGCAGGTGACCATGGCCCTATTTATTGATTATATTTTATTATATGTAGGTGAAGATCGAATTATACAATATATTCTTGATATTTCATTCTATGTATAATCAGATTCTCCACTAATCAAGGGTAGGAGATCAACACTATAAATAATTGAAAAATTTACACATTAGTACAAAAGAATGAGATAAATACAAAACAATATATTAACTTAGACTAATATCCCCCTCAAGTGAGATGGTGGAGGTCCGAGGCGAAGCCTGTTTCGAAAGAACTCGGATTGCGAACAAGAGAGGCTTTTCGTAAAGATATCGGCAACCTGCAACTTGTTGGAACAAACTAAGTCTAGATCTTGCAAGATGAAACGAGCTCCTTGATGAAGTGGTAATCGAGATCAAAGGTGTTTGGCATGCTTGTGACCCACATGATTCTAAGTAAGAAATAGGGCACTTTATTGTCACAAAAAAAAGTTGGACAATCCTGTGGAAGGGCATGTAACTCACGAACATATTATTTCAATGACAGTGTTAGCTATGGCACGATACTCGGACTCATAATTACAACAAGAGATGGTGGGTTGTTTCTTGGCACTCCACGCCACAAGGTTGACATCAAGAAAGATGGAGTAACCATAAGTGGACCTACGAATCTCGGGGCAACGGGCCTAGTCTGCATCAAAGTAGCCCAGGATACTATTATGAGTTGGTGTGCTGAAAGTTAATCCAAAGGCAATAGTTCCTATATGTACAAGGTGGTTTGCTGAAAGTTAATCCAAAGGCAATAGTGCCTTTCACATACCGGAGACTCTGTTTAATACACGAAATTGTGTTAGGGTTTGGGGACGGAAGAAATTGGCTGACCTGTTTAACAGCGTATGAGATTTATGGTCGGGCAATAGTTAAGTACTTGAAAGCTCCAACAAAGGAACAATAAAAGGTGGGATCATCATATGGTTCACCAGCAACAATAGTGAGTTATTCATTGGTTGCAAGAGGCATGTGAACATGTTTGACATCAAGGAGAGTTGCTTGAGCAAGTATAATATGGGCATACTTGGTTTGACTGAGAACTAGGCCATTATTTATGTAAGTGACTTCCAACCTAAGAAAGTATTTGAGTTTACCCAGATCTTTAATAGCAAACTCAGAGGTGGTTAATTTGAGTAATTGATTGTGACACCCAAAAAAACGGGTTTGGTAATTAAACCCACGCTAATATTAAAGAGAGGGTAAAGTACCGTTAGTGGAAAAAGCTAACTCGGTGAGCATATAGATTTAACTAAACAAAACCTAATGCTAAATAAAACATAAATGAATGCCCTTTTAGAATAAGGTTCATAAAATCCTGAGGTTATAGGTATCGGGAATCAGTGTATCAAAATAATAGCAGAAGCAGTTTATATAATTTACCAAAAGCCAATTATATATACACATATATATATAATCGATTTTATATGTATAAACTATAAGTTTGATTTATTAATCCGATTAATAAATATTCCCAATCAGGACATATAAACAAATAAAAGGAACAAACAACCATAGAGGGTTTTAGTAATCAAACTTTGACGACTACACCGGAATTGTAACATGCAGGTTACAACGAATCCTCGCTAATAGGAAGTTCACAACCTAGCATAAGATACCAAAGGTAGAACCGGCCAAGAAGGAGGCGGCGGCAGTGCTTAGTCGACGGCGGGTGGGCGGCAGCGCTAAGAGGGGGGTTACCGAACTTTGGAGGGAAACTAGGGTTTTTGTGTTTTAATCAAAAAGTATATTTAGGGTTTGCACCTTAATAATCTTTTTATAAAACCCAATCTTACATTAAGGCCCTTTAAGATTATATAATTATAATCCTCTTAATAATAATCTAATTAATATTAAGTCCCTTGGGTTTAAACTATTATTTCACAAATAATAATCCACCTACTCATGGACATATATGATTCGTGTACCAAAGTGTAACTCTTCGAATCGTACCAAGTTAGTTATGTTGATTTTAATTACGGTCGGACATACATATCTCCAACAATCTCTCACTTGGACGATTTTAATTAAATGAGTCAACGTGTGCACAGTTGGACGCCTAGCAGTATCGCGCTGCTCCTAACACAATATGACACTTTACAATCGTCAACTAGTTCTTTGAGTTAAAGTAACACTTTATTTAACCAAATACTATAGCCCTGATAATTTTATCAATAAGTCCTTTCTGTTTAGAACATTCGTTGATCATAAGACATGGATCATTCATTCTTATATAGTGATCAACTATTCTCTGTTCTCGTCTTTAATTCAAAGTGGTCTAACGAACTACTTTTAGTCCGAGCGTGGCCCCGCATTTATTCCGGTTTGAGTTAACGAGGGCGTAACTTCTAATCGCATAGAAGTACAAAATTCCATCAGCGTCATACAACTCCCACTTAACCTTGGATTTTTTCCAATGCTACCCGGATTACTATCCATGTTTCAGGACAGTGTTAGATAACATCAAAGATTGTCCTTAATCAATGTAGTTTAATATGCGCCTAAGGAAAAAGGACAGATTGAACATATCAATATCAAAACATTTCATGACTTAGATCCATGGAGGTCGTTTTGAAGTGAGTCACATCCAATATCATTCCCTAATGATATCTGTGAATTTTGATTATCAAACCCTTGAGTAATTCATCTCGTGAATACAATCATCTCAATTCACCGTAGTCTTACATTCAAATTCATTCCCATGTAATTTGATCGACTACCGATGTTTTAGAATACCTTATTCAAGGATATAAACATACAAATAATGAACACAATTCAATGTAATTGTTGTAGTTCAAAATTAAAACACCAATACTAACTACAGATCATGCCCACTGTCTAGCAAATCTAAGCCCTATCTTTTCAGCATGCTCCTCATGTTTAGCTTGAGGTAAAGGTTTAGTAAAGGGGTCAGCCAGATTTAGATACGTATGAACTTTTCTTATTACGATGTCTCCACGCTCTATTATCTCTCTAATATGGTGGAATTTTCTGAGCAATGCCATGTGGTTTGATGCGACCTTGGTTCCTTTGCAAGATCAATGGCACCAGTGTTGTCACACAACATCTCGATCGGTTTCTTTATGCTAGGCACAACGTCGAGATCAGTAATGAACTTTTTCATCCAAGCAGCCTCCTTAGCAGCATCCGATGCAGCATTGTATTCTGATTCACAGGTGAATTGAGCAACCACACTTTACTTCGAGCTCTTCCAAGTAACAGCCCCACCATTCAGAATGAAAACATATCCTGTTTGTGATCTTGAATCGTCATGATCTGTCTAGAAACTTGCATCAGTATAACACTTAACTGACAGCTTCTCATCCAGTCATCCATATATTAAGAATATGTCCGAAGTCCTTCTTATGTTCTTCACTGTAGCCCAGTGACTCTCTCCTGGATTCTATTGATATCTACTCATCATGCTAAGAGCATACGAAATATCAGGTCTAGTACATAACATGGCCTAACCTACATTATAGAACCAATAGCAGAAGCATATGAAACTCTTTCCATTTTCTTCTTTTCCTCTTCAGTCTTTGCACACTGCTGGCTATTAAGGATGGTTCCATGTGGCAAGAGCCCTCTTTTTGATTCTTGCATTGAGAAGCGTCGTATGACCTTATCAATATATGTACTTTGACTTAAACCTAATAGCCGCTTTGATCTGTCTCTATAAATCTTTATTCCTAGAATCTAAGCGGCTTCACCAAGATCTTTCATTGCGAAACATTTACCCAACCAAGCCTTAACATTTTTTAGCATATGGATATTGTTTCCAATGATTAGTATGTCATCTACATACAGAATGAGAAAAGTGATATAGCTCCCACTAGATTTCTTGTAAACACACGGTTCATCTTCGTTTTTAATAAAACCAAACTCTTTGATTTTCTGATCAAAACAGAGATTCCATTTGCCATATCTCATAGTCATAATACGCAACAATGGCAAGTAGAATTCTAATAGACTTAAGCATGGCTACTGGTGAGAAAGTTTCCTCATAATCAATTCCTTGAGTCTGAGTGAACCCTTTTGCTACAAGCCTTGTTTTGTAGGTTTGCACATTTCCATCCATGTCGGTCTTCTTCTTGAAGATCCATTTGTTTCCTGTAGTCCAACCTTCAGTAGGAAGAGCAACCAAATCCAGACTTGGTTATCATACATGGATTTCATCTCTGCATTCATGGCTTCTTGTCGTTTCTTGGATTCTGAATCCAACATTGAAGCTTTGTAAGTAGCAGGTTCAGTTTCATCAATCATGAAGATATCGTCATACCTTTCAGGAGCACGAAGATCTCCAATACTTCTTTGAACACTTGGTGTTTTCGTTGTCTCTTGAGTCCTCTCAGGCTCAACTTTAACAACTGGATCAGTTACTTCTGGTACTGTTTGAACAACTGGTTCAGTCACTTGTGATTCTCGAATTTCTTTATGAAAATCCACATGGTTTTCTCCAATCTCTCGTGCCAGAAGCTCTTCCTCCAAGAAAGTGCCTCTACGTTTAGTGAAAATCTTATTTTCAGTGGGGTGGTACAAAAGGTAACCGATCTTTTTAGCGTATCCAACGAAAACCACTTTTTCGCCTCTAAGATCTAGTTTATCCGAATATTCTAGAGTGACATAAGCGTTACATCTCCAAACCTTAAGATAGGATACTTTAGGTTTCTTTCCATGCCATATCTCATAAGGCATTTTGTCAACCTTCTTCGTTGGAGCTATATTCACAAGTCCTGCTGCAGTTTCCAGAGCATAACTCCAAAGGGAGCGTGGGAGGGTTGTTCAACACATCATTGATCGAATCATATCTAATAGAGATCGATTTCTCCGCTTAGACACACCATTATGTTATGGTGTTCCAGGTGGAGTGAGTTGTCAAACTTTTCTAGAATCCTTTAGATGGTCGATGGACTCCTGACTAAGATATTCACCGACTCGATATGATCGAAGCATCTTGATAGTTCTACTTAGCTGATTCTCTACTTCATTTTGGTACTCCTTAAACTTTTCAAGTGTTTCATGTTTATGCTTCATAAGATAAACATAACCATATCTACTGAAATCATCAGTAAATGTAACAAAGCATCTTTCTCCATGTCTTGACATTGTTCTAAATGGACCACATACATCTGTATGTACAAGTCCCAACAAATCACTAGCTCTTTCTCCAACATTTGAAAAAGTTGCTTTTGTTAACTTTCCACTAAAGCATGATTCACATTTGCCAAACATTTCTGAAACCCTTGGAATTTAGGATTCCTGCGGTTTTGAGTTGTTTAACAAGGTTCTCACTTATGTGACGAAGTCTACAATGCCACATATATGTATCGTTAAAGTCTAACTTATTACGTTTATTACATTTATGGGAGATGTTGCATAATATGTTATTGTTTTGGATTTCTATCTCATAGATTCCATTGTTTGGTTTTACGTCAAAGTAAAATACATCATTAAAATAAGCAGAAATAAATTCACCATTAAAACGATAATTGAAACCTTGTCCATGCAAAGCAGAAAACGAAACAATATTTCTAGTAACACTAGGAATAAAATAAACATTGTTCAGAACAATTTCTAAAACATAAGGAAGTAAAAGAACATGTTCTTTAATCACCTTCACAGCAACTCTTTGTCCATTGCCAACATGGACCTCCAAGTCGCCCTGTTTCAGCTTCCTAATCTTTCTTAGTCCCTACAAAGCATTACAAATATGAAAACCACATCCTGTGTCAAATATCCATGTTTTTCTAGAAAAAGCAAAGAGATCAATAACATATATACCTGAGGACTCTCCTCCTGCAGCCTTAGCTTGCTTTAGTTCAGCTAAATACTTAGCACAGTTCCTCTTCTAGTGCCCAATTTCATTACAATGAAAACACTTGGCATCCTTCTTAGTCTTCTTGTTTGCAACAAATTTGTCGTTGCCCTGATTGCCGTTTTTCTTGGTGTTAGGTTTCTTAACGTGTCCCTCCTAGATCATCAGCACTGGTGCAGTCTTGCTGGGTATATTCACCTCAGCAGTTTTGAGTATCTGATGCAGATCTGCAAGTGTCTTCTCCATCCCATTCTTATTGTAGTTCATAGTGAACTGATCATATGACTTGGGCAATGAGTTGAGAATAATATCCCTAGCTAACTCATCACTCAAGGGGGATTCCAGACGAGCCAAGTGATCAACATATGCCTTCCCTTTTAACCCATGAGCACTAACGGATGTATCCCCTTGCATACAAGTGGTTATGAGTGATCTCATCACATCAAACCTCTCATGACGAGCCTTCGATTGGAACATTTCCACCAGGTGCTCATTCATATCGTATGCCAACATATCATCCATGGTCCTTTGATGTTAAGGGATCATGGATGCTAACATCAGACATGAGACTTTCATAGAGTCATCACAGTGATTTGCATAGTTTCTATATGCAACAGTTTGCTGGCGTATCAAGAACATACAGTTTGTTCTCCGCCTTAAGATCAATTTTCAAATTGCAGTGTCAGTTCATGAAGTTGGAGTGGTTCAGTTTGTCCTTCTCTAAGATGGACTTGAGAGAGAATTGGAAGGAATTGTTTTCAGATAACATCTACAAAATTCAAAATTAATTAATTAGTATTTTATGTTTAAATATCTTAATTAATTTTATGACCCAAAACCAAAATTTTAATTAAGATGAAACCCTAATTCATCAAATCATAGTGAATTGGATTAAGCACTATCCACTGGTATGATTATGTAGGTACACAACGATTGTTAATTGTGTCTACTACACAACTCTCCATTTGGGGTTATCGCTTAAAAGTGATGTAAGTTTAACCATAATTATGCCCACTTGATGAACAAGCGATGTTTTGTCCTTTACTGTTAATTGTAATACCATCCTATGTTACACAGGAAACCCGATGATTCCCTTCTTTCATGATGGACGCCTATATGCAGGTTATAGCACTAACATTTGGGTTCGATTTAGAATGAAGTGTTAACTCGTTAAGGGTGGCATAAAACATCAACTTAAAATTTGGGATTTATTTTAATGTTTACCAAAATATTTTGAATAACTCATATCATGAAGCGAGTTACACAACAGTTTATAAAATCCAATTTTATTTGATTCGTGACAAAAGAAACTCCTTTCGACACTCGACACGATATAGTTTTAAATACCCTATTAAACTATGTTGGTTGTTTTATCGCGAATGATCTTGTTTTAAATTTTAATAAAACTCTTTTATTAGATATACTTTCCAGTTTTTAAAACTTGTTTTAATAAAACCATTGTCTCGATTGTGAAAAATTTTATTTATTTTTGGTTATCTAGATTATTTACAATAAATAAAACACAACCACAAAATACAATAATAAAATAATCAAATCAAGCCCCTACTAGGTTGCCCGTTTCGTTTTAGCCAGAAACGAAATGAACTAGTCTAAAGGGTTTCAAAAGTTAATTTTTGAAAGCTCCTACTTGACCTGCGATCTTTATCTTCGTGGTACATGTTTGCTATTTATCTTGATCTTGTACTTGAAGGATTACAATAAGAAATTTGAAAATACAATAAAACCAAATCTATCTTAATCCTATCTATTACATCGGATCCAATATCCGCATAAACAAAACACAAATCAAAATAAAACAACAACCATAACAAACACAACCATGACTAGGATCATAACCCAGGGCTCGATTCACATCACAATCTATAGACAACCAAAAGCTTTTGATCCTTTGTCAAAATAAATAACTTTTGACAAATAAAACATAGATCAAAATTGTAACTTTACCATCTATACGCATGTAACTGTGGCTCTGATACCACTGTTGGGAATTAGTATATCAAAATAATAGCGGAAGCGATTTATATAATTTACCAAAAGCCGATTATTTATACACACACACATATATATATATAATCGATTTTATATGTAGAAACTATAAGTTTGATTTATTAATCCGATTAATAAATATTCCCATTCAGGATCAAGGTTATACGCGTATAAACAAATAAAAGGAACAAAAACCATAGAGGGTTTTAGTAATCAACCTTTGACGATTACACCGGAATTGTAACATGCGGGTTACAACGAATCCTTGCTAGTAGAAAGTTCACAATCTAGCATAAGATACCCAAAGGTAGAACCGGCTAAGAAGGAGGCGGCGGCGGTGCTTAGTCGACGGCAGGTGCGCGGCGGCGCTAAGAGGGGGTGGCCGAACTTTGGAGGGAAGCTCGGGTTTTTGTGTTTTGATCAAAAAGTATATTTCGGGTTTGCACCTTAATCATCTTTTTATAAAACCCAATCTCACATTAAGGCCCTTTAAGATTATACAATTATAATCCTCTTAATAATAATCTGATTAATATTAAGTCCCTCGGGTTTAAACTATTATTATTTCACAAATAATAATCCACCTACTCATGAACATATACGATTTTTGCACCAACGTGTAACTCTTCGGATCATACAGAGTTAGTTACATTGACATTAATTACGGTCGGACATGCATATCTCCAACAATAGGTACATGATCTAAACTTGAGGGGCCAAAAGGGGAAAAATCAAAATTATTGGGGTTTATATAAAATAAAACACTATACACACACTAGTGTGTGTGCGCGCGTCGATCAGAGAAGAAGAAAGAGGGCAAACCCTCATTGATCTGGATCACCAAATTGAAGGTCAATTCTAGCCTCAAATCAATGCATGAACGCATATAAACGATCACCTAAACTAAGGGATCACAAGCTACATCAAAAATCTTAGTTTGGTGATATTATGAATGTAAGTAGATTCCATGGAGTTTAATCCATGTATGAATATCGGAAATTGAAAAAAGATAAGAGATGTATACTTGCTTAGGAACAAACAAATTATGAATATAGTGCTATGGTTTGGGTGTTTGAATGAACTACATACATGACAAGTTAGTTTGGATAAAAAGGCAGAACACATGAATTTTTATGATGAAAATGGTGTATTGGATGTTTGACACATTAAGTTTAGGTGCTAATTGAACATTCCAACCATTTGATGTTATGAGCTGTATGTACATGGCTAATAGTTCAATCATAGACTTGATAGAAGTAGTGTAAAAATTCATGCCCACAAGGTGTTTGATGTAATGCCCAAGTGAATATGATGAACTTATATGTTTTGAAGATAGTAGAAGTATTCTTCACTATCATAGTTATCGATTATGTGATATATTTAGCACATGATATACATGATGATTGTTTGAGTAGTTAACCAAATGAGTCTTGAGATGATTACAAGAAGTTAACCCCCTTAGGTTAATTCGTATACATTAGACTTATGATATAAAATCTTGATGATTGAATACAATTGAATAACATGAAGTGTGAATACATGGTAAATTGTTAGAATTTAGTCACATTGAATAAGGATTAAAATGATACCCACCAAGTGTGTGATGAAATGCTCAAATGAGTTTGTTGAGTTTATTAGTGCATTTGCATATGTTATAAGAAGTTTGACTTTTAAAAGTCAAACTAACTTATTACAGGATCAAATGGTAATTTTGATATAAAGTCCATAAGTTGGGATAGTCGTGATAAATGATGACTAATCTAACCATTTTGTGAATGATAAATGGTAGTTTGACGCTTGACAAGCTAGGTGGAAGCTTGGGAAGGAACGGGTCAAACGGATCAAATACGTGGGAGAAGCATAATCGGACGCAATGTAAGTAAAGCTTATATCTTTTAAGTAGAACATCTACTCATGTATTGATTAAGAACAAGGTGATCTAGTATTTGAAATGAGTCTTTAAAATATGACGTTCTGACGCTTGAAATGAGTCTTAATGAGAACTTAGGGCCCGAGGAGAGTTAATTGAGTCATGGGTGAACATTGGATTATCTGAGTGAGGTATATCTGGTAACTTGAATTTGAGATATTATGTTCTTAGTAACACAATGAATTTAAATGAAATACTTGATAAAAGTGCTCACTTGGTCAAAACAAACTCTAAAATGTCCTTCATAGTTAAAGGACTAAAATTGACCAAAACATCCCCGAATGATGAGCTAGGCAAACGACCCTAAGGGGTAGTTTAAAAAATGAGTTTTATATTTTGGTAGACTCTTTCAATGATATAAAAGTGAAAGGTGTAAGTCTTTTGGCTTAATGCCTGCTTACGGGTCATTTTTGTAAATTGTCGAATAGGAGAGTAGAATTGGTATATAATGATTCCACTATAATAATCCACCACAAATTTAGTTGCGGTGGAAGATAAATGGACGTCATAGTGTGGAAGTAGGAGGTATGGAAACAATAAGCGAGATTTAAGCTTAGTGCTCAAATCTTGAAACGGGTCAATTAATTATATGCGCGAATCAAATAACGAATGCGTAATTCATAAAAATTAGGAATTCGGGTTAAGGATTTGGGGTTAATTACATATGTAAATGTTTTACGATCATTTAGAAACAAATTTGAAGTGAACCGGATGAATATCTGAGAAGTTATGGAGTTTTACGTTGTCGTAGCTTACGGCGGGTTATTGGCAAAACATTTTATTTCATTTGTTTTGGCATTTAGGCTTGTTTAGATACATTATAAACTCCATATTACTAACGTAATTGATGATTTATGAAATAGTTAATGGTTTTGAAGCACCGGATGACGATCAAGCTTAACGAAGAACTGAACACAGTCAAAGATCAAGCTTCCGCATTTTGATTAAGTCATTTACAAAACTAAATAACGTTAACATGTTGAAATGTCCTAATACTTATGAAGTTTTATGAAACTCGTAAATATGTATGGACGTGTAATCGTATTATATTTATATAAGTGCAAAATTATATAAAATTTTTAGTTAAAAGAGACTAGGTCTTACATTGATAGTCAGTTATGGTTAATTTGAGTAATTGATAACGATGGTCAATTAGAGTCATTGATGATTAACTAGGGTCAATAATAGGTCGTTTTCAACCGTATCAAATATTAGTGAATGATGACGTTCTAATGCCTAGCCAAACGTGAACATATGTGTCTCATTAAGACTTCTGGAGGCCTAATTTGGCTCATGGTTACCCTCATTAAGACGTAACATGAGTGTTCAATACATGTATCACTATATATATTATATTAGGATATCCGGTCGTCATGCATAGTCAGTCGGAGTCATACACAGACATATGTTTCCTATTAAGCCCTAACATGATTCATCAATATATGTGTCACCTAATACACAGACATATGTCTCCTATTAAGCCCTAACATGACAATGGTCACTATTTGTCGACTAGGGTCATACATAAACATAAAATGGTCAAACATAGACATGAATGACAAAAGTAAACATATATGTTCGAACATATACATGATTGTGTATACATATATATACATTTCATATAACATTTATAACTCACTTTACATGTATTGTTGTATTCATATCACATATAATTTATATAACTATTCTGATTTCTTTTTAAAGAATATTTTATTGTCTTATATTAGTTTTCTTTTTTTTTTTTGTAAATTTATTCTATATCCAAAAAATATATTTTTCTTAAATTACTAAATATAAAAATTTAACTTTTATTTTATTTTTTTTAGAGTTAAATGCTTGGTTGGTCCCTGTGGTTTGCGAAAATTGCAGACTTGGTCCTAATAGTTCACTAATTACACACTTGGTCCTGGTGGTTGTAATTTTGCACTCGGGTGGTCCTTATCACTAACATCTGTTAAGTTTTCCAGTTAAGTCAATGTTAAATAACCAAAATACCCTTGCTTATTAATAAAACCCACCAAATTATATGTCTTCACAGACCTCTCTTCTCAAACAAGCAGAACAACCACCACCATGTCACCTCTGCCACCGTCTCACTTCCACCACCATCTCACCTCCACCCCCGAACACCAAGACACACGACTAACAAAACGACACGACTCGACTGACCCAAGCAAACGGACGTACAAAACTTACAAAACGAAATGTGTAATCGGAAGCGTACCTGTGATCTATAAATCGACACGAGAACTGAGGTGGTGCGGGCAGTGGTGGCTCGTCGGTTTTGGTGACAGATGGTGGAAGTGGGTGTCGGGTAGCGTTTGAAGGTGGAGAAATCAAACTGTCGATGGTGTTCTGAGGTCGATGGTGGTTTGAGGTGCGTGCGACAGTGAAGGGTAGCATGGCGGTTGAAGGCGGAGGTAGGTGCGACAGGGAGGAGGACGTTGAGAATAGAGGCGGCAGAGATGGTAGGTGGGAAGGCGGGGTGGGAAAATGGGTGGTGGAGGGTCGTGAACGGTGGTTGACCTGAGGTGAATGGTGGCGGGGTGGGCGGTTGTTGACGGTGGAGGGGGTCGATGGAGGAGGTGGTGGTCGAGGTCGGTGTGGAGAGTAGGTGCCTGGAGGGTGGATTCGACAGTGGCTGGTGAGTCAAATTGGGGAAGATGCCTGTAATAAAATCCTGGTGGAGGTGGAGGTAGTGGTGGTCGATTGACGGTGGAGGTGGTGGTAATGGGTTGAAAGTGGCGGTGGAGGTGGTGGTGGTGGGCTGACGTGGAGGTGGAGGTGTCTGTGGGTTTTCGAGAGAGAGAGAGAGGGGAGGGTGAAGAAGATAACGGGTGGGTTCATTTTTTTTTCTTTTTTTATTTGCTTAGGGGCAATCTAGTAATTTTGCACATATTTAACTAAAAAACTTAACATTGGTTAGTGATAAGGACCACCCGAGTGCAAAAATTACAACTATTAGGAACAAGTGTGTAATTAGTGAACCACTAGGACCAAATGTGCAATTTTCGTAAACCACAGGGACCAACCAAGCATTTAACTTTCTTTTATAAAAAGTACTTTTTTTATTGCCCTAATTTTGAGTTGTAGAGAAAATAACTCAAGGCAAGGACTTCCAAATTAGGCGTGATCTGGTGGTTTCTGTTGTGATGGAAACTAAATGTTGATCAGGTTACAGGTATCATTTTTATTTCTTCTATGTTTTTTATTTTAACATTTTCTTTATTAATCAAATTCCATGATGTGTTCAGAAACTATTTATTATAAAATGGTAGCTATCGGGTAATGTAAAGTATCCTGATTTTTGTGATTGCAATTTGGAAAAAAACGAGGGTAGAATAGTGTGTGGTGTAACCATGTTAAACCTTAGCAGCCCCATTTTGCTACATACTGGTACGAATTGACCAGTGATGGGTGCATGTGGATAAATTATTGCTGGTACAACTAGTAAAAAATTATATGTAGTCTGGTTGCTATGGTTCACTATTCATATAATGGGTTATTGTGTTGAATATAAGTGAAGCCTGTTGGAAGTAGAATGTATTATTTATTTGATTCTAGTCCTGTGGTAATATGATTATTGGATGGGTTGAATGGTGATGAAATGTTGACTTCTCGAGTTTTTGACTAATTTGGTTTAAGTGCTTTCAGTTTAATTGTCTCATGTGTTATTTTATTTCAATATTACTAAGGTTTTGAGACAAAATATTTTGAGTTTTAGATGTCATTGATTATACCACTTGGGGTCACAACTAAAAAGCTGAATTTGTAGCACACACATTCATGTATCAAATTTGACCAAATTTGTAAAGTAGTATGTTGTAACCCGAATATATTTCGTTTTTCCAATTCTTTCCCAATCCTTAAGGCATGCTCTATAGCTCTAGTAAGATCTATACATAAAGACATTTTAGCTATGTGAAAAGAAGGGACTTGGTAAGATTATTCGGCTATGTTTTTTTTTTAATATACACATGCATTTAGCTTAAACGTCAAGAGATGCAGTTCTAGAACAGCATTCTTTGAATATATTGAGAAAACATAATTTTTGCTTAAATTGTCAAAAAATGTGGGTTTAGAACCGCATCTCTTAGAAACGCATATTTTGGCTTATAGCCATAAGATGCGGGTCTAGAACCGCATCTCATAGCCAATTTACCCGCATCATTTGATCCATTATGTACTAGTGTACATGCATACTAAGTTCACGCATGTCCAAGTTCACGCATCTCCAACCAACTTATCCAAAGTTAACGCTCGTATATAACGTATACACATGACCATATGCGCACACTTTCTATTTAAAATCACAAGTTACAAAATTAGACCTAACAAACACCTCATATTGATCTCCTGCTCATGTGCATATGCTCGGCTGTGAGCATGCAACTCCTGTCTCTAATGAAGTTTTCGATCTCGTGGTTACCAACCACCCGAGCTCTTCGAGCTGTCTCTATCCCCCTCGTGTTGTAGTGCCAAAACAGCCTTTTAAACTTGGATGTTGGACCATCTCCCATAGGCAGCCGGTCTACCTGCATTACCTACTGCTAAATCTTCAACTCCTCCATACCATGCACATGGGTACTACCCCCATGAAGCAACCACCTTCATTCATTTTCTCCTCACCATCGTCTTCGCCATCATCACTTTCTTCACTATCCATCCCTGCATTCTCTTCCTCATCCTCTGGTAGCGCATCCTCTGGCAGTGCCTGCATCATTCGTCCACGCTACTCTTTCTAACATACCTCTTAGTTTTCTCATGTTCCCAATCACCGAGGCTTCTTCACAAATGGAGCACGACCCCCCACTATTTCAATAAAGCTGATATCAACCACCAGTGTGTGATCATCTTTTTGTCAAGAGTTCCTCTACTCGCCCACTCATGATGACCAAATGTTAGAATGACAACCCCGGATTTCCAGTCGCCATAATGTATAGAGTAGGTTGCCAAACTTCATGATATGTAGACAAACCTAGCCGTTGATTCCACACGGGGTTAGGACAGATTGTTTGTCACAAATCCATCGCAAAAAGTTATGTGAGATTTAGAAATAAATGTTTCCAATTTTGCATCATACATGTTTCTATAAGCACGAGTCTCGACCCGGCCCCTATATCTAGGGTGTCTTTACAACCATCAAACATAAAATCCAAACTGGAAATGTATTTCAACCTGGTCGACCCGACCTGAAACCTTTTCCCTACGAATGGTCTCTTCATGAATCATGACTCATGTATTCCAGCCTCAGCCAAAAACCATGCAAAAGAACATACATATTTGAATCCTACTGTAATAAATAGAATTACCTGAATCCTGTTTCAATGGGGACGGTATAGGCTGATGCAGATTTCCATTTCCTTCTCTGTTTCTTTAGATTTTCTAGACTTTCTCGTAGAGCCCTTGCAAGTCGTCCATCTTCTTTCGGTTGCAAATCGTCACCAAACCAATTTATTTAAATAAAAAAAACATTTAACCCTTAGAAAATATTTGATTACAGATAAGGACATGGAATATTATCACACAAAAAAAAAATCATTTGGAACGCAGCAGGACAAAGATACCAGAATCCTAAAAAGTCCATTCATCTCAACTTACTAAAAAGGTGCATGGTTATGAAGTCCTACCACTTTTACAATATATTGATTGTAATATACACTTAAAGCATAAACCAGGCCATGAGGTTTAATCTACACAAGAATCAAGACGCATACAAGTCGTTTCATAGATAAATGTGGATGGTAGTTAAAACTTGTAGTTTCAAATAGCATCACAAAAAGTTGGATATGAATTATAGAACTACATTACATATTATATGTAAAACCTTATGAGTTGTCAATAAAACAAATCTGCTATATGATTCACTATTTCTTAGCCATAGCATTAAATGAACAACAAAAACAAGTTTGGCTCAATTGGACATAGAACTGGCAATTATTATATTGATTTCAAAGAAAAGTAGCCCTCACATTATCAGCAACTTATCATAAAAGAGAAATGTTTAAAACAATTTAAACAAAAAGAAAAATCCCATTGAGACATTTCATCAAACACGTGGAGTGCATGACTGAATCTGGCAAAAAATGATCAAAACAATTCATACAAAAAGGAAGATCCTATTGAGGCATTTCATCAAACACATGTGCATGACTGAAATTTGCAAAAACATCAAAACAATTTAAGCATAAAGAACGATCCCATTGAGACATTTCAACAAACATGTGGAGCGCATGACTGAATCTTGCAAAATAATAAACTTATATCGGTCAGTTTAGCCACAAAATCGCAGATACCAAACAAGATTCATGCTGTGTAATCCAAAATTAAATCAAACATTCAAAAGTATAAGAGCAATCACCTAAACGCATCGTGGTTTACTAAAAAGTCCATATTTGGGTAAAGATTATGATTGCCAACAGCAGATTACTTGAGTATATGAATTAGCATGTAGGTGATTACTCGTTATAAGAGCAAACCTTTGGGACGCAAATTGCATTTTACACTTGTTAAAAACTCTCATCTTTTTATTCGGACTTGAGACAACCAAATAAAAAACTTACATAACACTTAATCAAATTATAAACCGTTTAAGAAGAAACAATTTGGCAAATTACTAAGAACTTAAGAGGAAATAATCAAGTCTTTCCAGTTTACCTAATTAATGAAGTTTCTAAGAACATAAGAAGAAACAAATTACTATTTAATTTAGTAAATTACTAAGAATTTAGGAAAAGGTAATGAATTTACCTCAAATGTGTTAACAATTCATGCAAAGTTTAAGTATAGTTCTTAGGCCACTTGGTGTGGGTCGTTCGGGCCCAGCCTGGCCCGGCGACGCCCCCCAACACCATTCCTATAAGGTGGGCGTCGTCCTTCACGGCTTGATGGAGACGTTGAAGACGGGCCATGTGAAGACAAAAATATAGCCGGAGTGGTAGTAGCTTCTATATGGGTTTTGGTTGGTTCGTTGGATAAATCTAAAACGTTGTAGGTTTGCCGGATTTGATTGTCTGAAATGAAAAGCGAGAGAAAAAGATGAGTTGTAGTTGATTATTTTTTATTGTCTTTCTATGAAAGATGGGCCCTACTACAAATATATATCTAGTGGATTTATTTTTAAAACATGTTGAATTTAAAAATAAATAAATTAAATAAGTAGGGTAGAACCATCAAGTATTTCCCTGGTTTCATTCTTGGAGGGGTATCCTCCAATGACTATGACGTAACGCTGAAATAGAGGGGCATCCTCTAAGGAATACCCTCATTCCATACCGATTAGCCTTATTTCAGTTATGACAACTATCAAGATTCGTCTAAGTTGGTATGAACAAACATTTTCCAACAAGACTAATATCTCATGATAAAAAAAAATCACTTCAACTCTGCAATCTATCGCATGACGAAAATTTAACTACCTAGTTAATGTTTCTATAGAAAAGTATCTTTAAGATTTTATATTCTATATACTATGTTCTATTTTGTGGAATGGTGATTGCATGTTCAAGGAGACAGGTGGTTTAGACGTAATAAAATAAGTAAAACTTTTTTTAAAAAGAAAAAAAGTTTTGTTTTTATACATAAAATATAGCGACTTTTATTAAAAATTTCAGAAAAAAAATTGATAGTTTCTTAGGCTTTTTTAGTTAGGTTTTTTGATTTTCTTATTTAAACTAGTTTTCTGATAATACATACTCTTAGTTAATATTATTCTATATAAATATTATATGATGCTGTTAACTTAATTTGAATCAGCTAAGTTACTTAAGTAGTAATGGAGTACTAAATAGACCCTTTCCCATGCGGATCTAACGTGATGATTCAGGTGATTTTCACAATTTAACTACATGTCTTGCCTGAACTTTATTGAAGTGATAGGAATAAAAATGTATTGACGCTATCAAATTTTATATGTACCAAGTGTTATGTGGACCTGACCTCTCATTGGTAAGACAATTAAAGAGTATCAATCAAAATCGGATTTGCCATTTGACAAATAAATATTGGACTATATTTTTAGTAAGACCAATTATACAAAGCCACACAAAGAAAATCATTAAAGGGACGGATAACATATTAAATCGAAATAGTTTTAACAAATGGCTAAACTTAGTTATAGGACATTTGTCACTCTGAGTCGGTTCGGTCCTTAGGATTCAAGTGTGTTGTACGAGCTGGAAAAAAAGGCCCTTAGGACTTGAAGAATTATTTAAACTAATTTTTTAAACGACGATTAACATTATAGCAATAAACATAGCAAAATCATAGTGTTAGAATGACATATTGTAATTCGTAATAGCTAACCCAATTTATGGCTCAACAAAACACACAATTCTAACAACTAACAAATAATGATTAATCAATTACGGCTCAATAAAACACCCAATTCTAAGATTACCCATAGTGGTAAGGCATTTGGGCATTTTTTAGCCCTAAAACGCCTCACCACGCCTAAGTACACTGCCTCCCCGAGGCATTTTGAATCAAAAATATGGCTGGCATTTCCTTTAAAACGCTGAATTTTGTTTGTTTTGATGAACGTTACCGTTGGGTAACGGTAATTAAAAAAAAGAATTTTCGTATTTTTTTAATTCACTTTTTTCACCTATTTAAACTCCAACGTAACCCAATTTTATACACTATTCTCTCATTCTTATAAATCCCTTTCTTATTCTTTATAAAAAAAATATCATGCATCCATTCCGCCCCTCCTCCCCACCTTTTGATGTTCCGTCTTGGCCAAGCAACCAAAATTCTTATCGCAAACACCATCTAATGCGAGGGACATTCGCATACATGAAGTGTTAGGAGCTTCTACTTGGAAGTCTTAAATGGGCTAACGTATCGTCCATGACGTCTAGTAGTAGGCGCAGTGGCGGATCTAGCCTAAATATTCAGAGGAATTAGTGTATCACCATTTTTTTAGCAGGGGTAACCTTTATATAAAACCGAAAAATAAAATTTTACACTATGAGGGTGGAGTTGAGGGTAAGCATGTGGTAACCCTGCTACTACACTACCCCCACCCCTGGGTAGGCGTAAAGCAAAACGGTTCAAAACCTCCTCCTCGGTTGATCCGGAAACACCCACTTTCGATGCTTAAAACGTTGATTTAAAAAATCCTATTAATATTAATGAGCATGACGATGAGGAGAAAAAAGAGTTGCCCCGAACGCGCGGTAGAATAAGGTGGGAAAAAAGAGGGAAGGGTGGAGTCGTCTTCAGCGGGTATCAAAATTAAAGAAGATGTCAAAGAGATGAACCAACCACTTCAAGATATACAAGACCTTGGTTATAGGCATTTGGAAACAATGCAAGAAAGAATTGCCAAAGATAAAAAGTTCGCAGCGATCCAAGAAGCGAGGCAAATGGAGAAAGACATTGAGTTTATGTCTAAACCGATCGATCACCTCCAAGAAGAAGCGTTGTTCCTAGCACAAATTCGTAGGCAACAAATTCGTGAAAAATACAGACATTAGATGATATATTAATGGAATATAATTTTTATTTATTAAAAATATATTATTTGTTTTAATTTAAAAGATAGAAAATCATTGCAAGGGGCATTATGGGTATTAGACCACTACAACATTTTTTAATTTCAATCCCTATAATATGTCAGCTACTGACTAGGACGTCATATGTCAGATAATGCCCGGGGGGGGGGGCTTGAACTTCAAGCCCCGCTACACATTGTCTAACAATTAACAAATATCAATGAATCAATTAGGGCTCAACATTTAACAAAACATTTAGGCCTTAACAAAACACTAAATTCTAACAATTAACAATTATCCCTTAAGACTAAATTGTAGAAATCAAAGTAGTGGAACAAAAAAACATATAGAGAGTGGTGTTGTGGTGGTCGACGGAGGAAAGTGGTGGCTAGTGGTCGTAGGTCAGTGGTGGTGGTCGTCGGTGGGCTGGGTCGTGTGTCGCCTCTATCATCTAATTTTCTATGCCGTTACTGCTTGCTTGTTTCTTTGTTTTTATTTAATGATGTTAATTGTTATTATCATTATTATTATTTAGGTTAATGGATTATGGAATATGTTATGAGTTTTAATATTTTAGATAGAGGACCTAATAAGTTTTCAGGTTGTAATATTATATATATATATATATATATATTATATATATATATATATATATATATATATATATATATATATATATATATATACTAGTCACTTACCCGCGCGATGCAGCGGGAGTGACGATTTAAATAGGATACCAGTTTACCGTTAGTTTATCAGTCGTCTCGTGATATATTGTATAGTACTTAAGTTAGATTTCTTATTCGTGATATCTTGGCACTTGTTTTTCTATTAGTTTATCAATTCTTTGGTCATATACTTTTCCTAATTTTTTAGTTGTAGCTTCGGCGTTAGACAAACACTGATGATGTTGCTAACCTCTGATAGAGTAATAACATCAGATGTTAGACAAACACTGATGATGTTGCTAACCTCTAATGGAGTAATAACATCAGATATTATGCAAACACTGTTGGTGGTAGACAACCACTACTGAGTATAACATCAGTGGGTTTGCTATAGAACTATTGTTGGTGTGTTAGCAGTGGTTTGTCATCAGTGGTTTGCATAAGTGGATTCTGATCAGTGGATGCGACTGACGTGTTGCAGATTTAATAGATAGTAACTTAATGATAGGACGTGCCATCTTTATTACTGAACAAACAGTAACGTATAGAATATTTTCGCCCAAACTACGCACCAAAAACATCTTATATAAACAACCTCAGGCCCTTCCATTGATTACACCAAAAGCAAACGCCATAATTTACTAAATACCATATGGCAAACCTCGTTTCTTGGAGATTTAGTATTGTTCTCCATAAAGTTTTGCTGAATAGATTCTTAGGTGAGGGGAATAACTCAATAAGATTTTGCTGAATGAGATGGATAAATCTTCAAGAAAAAGCCATTGATGACAGTGGTTGTCATTTTGTGTGCTTTGTCTCCAACATCACACCCAAATATTAGCATCCACAAGCACGACATCGATCTATGTCTCCAACATCTACAAAACCACTTCATTAGTCAACAACAAAAGATCGCACCAAAAACTAAAACGCCATATTTTGTTGAATGATCAGCTTCGCCTAGAGCAGGGTGTTTTAGCTATGTAGGGAAATCGGCACTTATCCAAGTAATTCAAAGGTTCAGGGGACAAACTTCATAAATAAGAGACTGATGGCAGTGACGATTTGGATGACAAATTGGATTAACATTTTTAATTTTTTTTCTGTTTTTGGTGTCATTTTTTGTGGTTTGTTATCAAATTTTCAGCTAATAAAATACATTATTTCTCTAATTACTTATAAAATGCTAAAATGCCACAAACGCCAAACACCAAAACTATAATAAAGTCACTAGAGGGGTATGGTCCCAAAAACTGTGCGCCTGCGCAAGGTACCATAGCCTCATAATGACAGTCACTGGAATAACCTTGCGCGTTACGTGCAACGATGCACCAAACTTGAAACAAGTTGCCTAACAAACCTTACGCACACTACGCAACGACAAGTTAAACCTGGAAGCGCACTCCCCTTAACCCTGCGCTAATAGAATAACCTTGCGCGCAATGCCCAACGGTATGCCATTCTTGAAACCAGTAGGTTGCCTAATAAACCTTGCGCACACTGCGTGACGGCAAGTTAAACCTGGAAGCGCATGCCCCTTGACCCTATGCTGATTGAATAACCTTACAGATTTATAGAGCTCCAAGTATGCTTTACCACCCACTCAGTCACTGTTTGCTGTACAGTTGTAAAAGCAAGATTGATATGTTAAGTAGTAAAAAATCTAAAGGACAGCAGTACAATATGAAAAGATTCTCTGCTTAGGGAGTTGGTATTTGAAAAGGTTAGTATTTCACAGCTGTTAAACCAAACCTGGTACTCAGAAGAGTAACTGAGAATATGTCAGTTTAAGGTAGATTGTAACTAATTGTAACTAAAAGGTTTGGTATTGAAAAGGGCTCTATTCATGACAGGTGTACGAAAAGTTGACTATAACATCAGTAGTTAGTGAGTCAGTGGTTGAATCAGTGGTTTTGCAACAATGGTTTTGCATAAGTGGTTTCTGATCAGTGAGTCAGTGGTTTGTATCAGTGGTTAGTGAGTCAGTGGTTGAAGCAGTGGATTTGCATCAGTGGTTTCTGATCAGTGAGTCAGTGGTTTGCATCATTGGTTTGCATCAGTGGTTAGTAACTATAACATCAGTGCTTAGTGACTATAACCTTCTTCGCATATGACTCAGAATCTCCCCCTCAGCCTAAGATCACTGATGTGTTCGTACAGAATGTAAGGAAGATAACTTAGATTGATAATCAATGAAAGTGATCAAATATAACAGTACAGGCACAGATGATGCCAAAACTAAACATTAAAAGAACTTTATTATGATTACTTGTTCTACGCTAAGCATTACAGGAACAAATGGTAACAAAACTAAACTTTATTACTGATCCTTATTTCCCATTAATGATTCCCTTATTTGGCAAGTCCATGGCAATCGTGTCTTCTACATACCTTTCAAGCTCAAGATTCAGTAAGTCTTGGAGATCAGCTACATCCAGACCGTATGCATCCTGCATCTTTATCCTTTGAACTCTACCATCTGACCTGAGCAATGTCAATTCATGGTTGTCTTTGTTACACTTCCATTTTAGAATTTCTGAATCTGACGGTTTTCTTGGGAGTAGTGTTATTATTGATGAGTTGGGTGAGGTTGGTCTGCGTACACGTGTGGATATTTTTGATGAGTTTGTTGGTGTGTTAGCAGTGGTTTGTCATCAGTGGTTTGCATTAGTGGTTACTGATACTTATTTTCTTATAAGTTCAGGGGGCATTTATGTCAAGTTTGCATTTATGTCAGTGGATAGGATTACAAGGACTGATACTTATTTTCTCAAAAGTTCGGGGGGCATTTACGTTAAGTTTTCATTTATGTCAATGGATAGGATTACAAGGACTGATACTATATTGTCTTAAGTATTGAAGGTGGATAAAGACAGGTGTAAGAAAAGTTGATTATATTGACAATGGTAAGAAAGGTTTTTTCTCTCATGTTGATCTTGGCCTTGTGCAAGGTTTTAGAACTTTCCAGCTAGAGGGTTGTTTTATCCGCGCAGGGTCAAGGGACCGACTCTTCCAGGTCTAACTTGCCATTGCGCAGGTGTGCGCAAGGTTTGTTGTGCTACCTGCAAGTATCAAGAATGGTGTACCATTGAACGTTGTGCGCAAGGTTATTATATCAGCGCAGGGTCAAGGGGCATGTGCTTCCAGGTTTAACTTGTCGTTGCGCAGCGTGCGCAAGGTTGTGCAACCTGTTTGTTTCAAGAATGGTGCACCTTTGCGCATTACGCGCAAGGTTGTTCTTGTGATGTCATTATGAGGGTATGATTACTTGTGCAGGCGCAGAGTTTTTGGGACCATACCCCTCCAGTTTGCGTTAGTGGTTAGTGACTATAACATCAGTGGTTAGTGAGTCAGTGGTTTGCATCAGTGGGCATTTATTTTAAGTTTGCTTTAATTCATAACAGTTGAGATATTGTTTTCATTTTCAGCATGAATGTGATACTTAACAAAAATAACAAACCAATAACATCTGCGAAGCTAACCACTACTATACACTAAACATTACAAGGACTGATACAAAACACTGATGATACATCCTCTGTTGGTCTTCAGCAGAGCTTTGCCTTGACAGACCTTTAGCTTTGATCTTCAGCAGAGCTTTGCCTTGGCAGACCTTTTACCTTTAGTCTTTAGCAGAGCTTTGCCTTGGCAGACCTTTAACTTAAGTCTTTAGCAGAGCTTTGCCTTGGCAAACCTTCATCTTTAGACTTCAGCAGAGCTTTGTCTTCAACAGAGTTTAGCTATGGTAGGAGACCTTGACTTGGGCATATGTTATTTTATTGTTTGGATCAGAGGTTGTAGTATATTTTGGCTTTCTGTCTATGTTCCTTTGTATGGTTCAATTCCAACATATATATTATATCAATCACATATTTTTACAGAATTTAGTGTAGTTTGACAAATTACATATATAAATTTTATTTGCCTTGTAAGGGGAAGATGGGTGCTTCTCTCCATAGGGCTTACAAGACACAGGTTATGTGTAGCAGTCCACCATATTTAACATATAAAGTTTTTTTATATGTTAAATAAGGCAAGCTGCCGCCAATAACCTGTGTTTTGTAAGCCCTAGGAGAGAACTACCTATCTTCCCCTTAAAAAGCAAAGAAAACATATCATGCAATATAAACCTTCTTTCAATTTCCCTTCATCATAATCAGACGTGCTAGACTCAGTTGCTGATCTAATCTGACAAACAATAACGATCAATATTATTAGTATTTCTTGAGATATAGTTTACGAAATCAATTTAGTGGAAGTGCACCTATCACTTACCGTATAAAACTTGTTGCGGTTGTGCTGCTGCGGCGATTTAATGCACTGGCTGCGGCGTTTCATCTACCTGTAAACAAAGAGGGGTCAAGATTTAGGTTTTCTTTTACCATAAAGTTCATAGTTCTAACTTGAATTAATAAATGGTACTCACCAAGATCTGAATCTTGAATGGATGAAGAAACAGAGAGAATGAGATGAAAATGAGAGCGCTGAACCTGAGATGAGATGAGATGAAAATGAGAGATGGTCAGTAAAGATCTCAAGTCGTTTGGATCTATCGATTGGGTCTTGTGAAACCTTGAACATCTTGTAAAATCGCCAGAGAGAGAAAGGGGCCCGAGGATTTTGAAAATGAAGAATACATTTAGAAAACTTTGATGTATATCCGTGACAAGGGTGTATGGGGAACTGGGATGTGCGGAAATTGAAAAATTGAATGTCTACTTTGGTCGCTCAAACTTATTGTGCTTAAAGATGTTGTATAAAAGAGTTTTAAGGGAAGTGGCAAATTACCTTAAGTTATCCTTTGGATATGGTTATGAATATAGTGTGTGTGTATACATATATATATATATAAGGGGAGGTTCATTTTAGAAGAAAATTCAAATTGAGAAGAAAAAGAACAAAAGGTACAACTATAAAATATTAAGTGGTTTTTCTTTAATCTCATTTATTACTATCTTTAAATAATTAATTACTTATAAAGACTATCATTCTCTACACTAATTTTTTTACTACACATATAAAAAGTTACATATACATATTTTAAGATTTATTCTACACGTATTTAAATTTATCCTACACAACTCGTAATTTATCCTACACATAGTAATTTGTCCTACACTTTAAATTACTTTTTTATGAAAAAATATATTTTGAAAATAAGTTACAAATTTAGACCGCGGGGTGTGGGGGTTTGGGTTGATGGTATTGCTTGACGTGTGGCGAGTGTGGGCTCCATAAGGTAGTTTTTGAAAACAAGGGGTGTGGGGTGGCGTGGCTTCGGCTAGCATGGCCAGCCATGTGGATTCTGATATATTTTTTGTTTTAACTATTTAAAATTTCATTTAATTAAATTAACACACTAACTAAAATCGAAGATTGCATATAATATTTTTAAAAACTTCAAATAAAATTAAGAAAATTACATAAATAAAAAAAGCTACATAAAATAAGAAAAAGATTAAAAACTTCATGATTTATCCATGTCATATTTTTTTTCAAGATTTCTTGTTTCATTGCAACGACATTTCCAATTCTGGGGCGGTAAGGTCATTGACGGGCATGGCGAGAAATTTCATATCTTCGCGATTTTCTTTAAGAGATACCTTTTTATCGTACGATGCTTGGATATTTTTCCTCATCTCGATCCTTTGTTGTCGGATGAAATTGAATGTGTCAATTTTCTTCCCAATTTCTTCCAACTGGTCGGTGTACAACCCTTTACCCGAGGCCGAACCCGATCTAGCTCTTTGAATCCGCGTTTTTTGATATGTCTCTACCGGGTGGGCGGGTAAGAGAATCATCAAAATCATCCAAATTAAAATCAAGCTCTTGATCACGAGCATCGGACTCAGCTTGGGACGAGGGTGTTTTTGCCCTTTTGGATGAGGTTGAATCGCTAGCAGGAGGGACTCTCACCCATTTAGAAGCGTACCTACATACATCCCAACAATTCACGTACTTGAACTCGTTCTTCTTGTTCTATCAATACGATAGCATTGCATTCTTGATAAAGTCGGCCTCAGTTTCACCGCTCTTTGGTGCGTTCTTCGCCTTATGGAAGCAAGCGTTGAACATGGTGACATGTGTATTTACATCACCCCACTTGGACGAGAGGCTATCGTTTTCATGATACACCTCCGTGCTTTGCATTTGCGTATGAAATGATTTTTTTGGAATCCCAAATATCTCTTTTGTGTCGTGAATTCCCTATTCCTAATAAAATTTAGACAATATAAAAAACTATAATAAAACTTAAAAAAATAATATTGTAAACATTAAATATGTTATATAAAAAACACCATGATTCGAATTTGCGGTTCGTCGATATAACATCTTGTTAAAGTAGTTTCTTTTTTAGGCGACCACTTTATTTGTGTTCGTTGAGCGGTCGCTAGTGGTGTCTCTTCATCCGTTTTTTACTTGTGACTTCTTTTTTTGGCCGGTTTGAATGACGAACCACTAGTGTCTTACGGTTGTGTTTCGGTACGGAATCGGGTTGGGAAAGGTTAACCAGAATAGAAGAATCGTCACATGGAAAGTTCGTGAATACACGGTTTTCTAAATACGACGCGAATCCAGCTAGATTAGGACACGATGAGTATACTAAAACGTGTGGATGGCCACATGGAAGGGGTATTTAGGTGGGTTTGGTGGTTGACGGTTTTGTGGCGGGCTAGGGTTCGGGTTCTCTTGGTATCTAAAGGGGTTGGTTGGGCCGTAATTTGGGTTAAATGGATGCATTGTAGAGGATTAAGTGGGTTAAATTTATATATATATATATTTATATATATATATATATATAGAGAGAGAGAGAGAGAGATAAAAGAAGTAGATAAGTGGTAAAAAATGGGGGCCTATTTATAATGTTTAAAAAATAGTATTTTTTTAAAATTAAATAGCCATTTGGCAACGGCTAGCCTAAACTGTCATCTCTCACCAGCCAATCCAAGCCAACCAACTCACCTCCCCCCCACGCCAGCGGGGCAATGCCGTGACCAACGCTGGCCCGTTGTGGTTTAGCCTGCGTTGTTTGGCAACCCTCGCCCCACATCCCGTAGCCTTAATATAGTTAGCTATTAAAGAGGAAGATTAAAAATTGATGTTCTATGTAAGTTTACAAATATACCCTTATAATAAAATTAAATGCGAATATTAAATGAAGTAAAAAGAAGCATTGTCACTGGTCGAAACTTCTTCTTTTTTCTTAGAAAAGATTTCTTCTCATTTGAACCCTTCAATATATATATATATATATATATATATATATATATATATATATATATATATATATATATATATAAGCTGAGAGTTGGCTACAAAGTCTAAATCTCCTAAAAAGTGTAAAAAATCATAAAACACCAAAATGTCAACCATAAAACACACCCAAACCTCACAAATAACAAAATGAAGACTACTAAAACATGATATATGTTGACGGTGTTTTGTATTTTGGATGATAAGGTTCTGATTATCGAAGGACAAACATTATTGTGTCTTATGTTGATTAGCAAGTTGTATTTTATATTCGAATTTCTATGATTGTATGTTTGAAGTTTGCATGTACTATTATGGTTTGAATATGGTGTTTTTGTAGTCTTCGCTTTGTTATTTGTGGGTTTTAGGTGTGTTTAATGGCTGAATTATAGTGTTTTATAACCTTTTTATACTTTTTAGGAAATTTGGATTTTGTAGCTGAACCGCACCCATGTATATATAGGACAATTATAGAGGAAAAACTTCTTTTGGTTCAAAAAACTCAAGAAACTCAATGAATGGATCACATGTCGCTATGTGTTACAACCTTTTTCAGATATCTGACAAGTAACAGCTTTGTCAGAAGAGAGAAAGTTGATATATTACACCTCTTCCGCTTGTTTACGTAGATGTAGCATCACATGCTACATTTCTTTTTCAATAGCAAATTTTGCAGGTTTTACAATGTAACATTTTCGAACTAAAATTTTACGAGTTTTCAATGTGTAGTGGATGTAAAAAACATGTTACATGTTTATAGAAAAAAAATAGTGTAACAGAAAAACTAGTTACATGTCAGTGTGTCAGTCCGAAAAGTAAAAAAACAAAAAAGTTGTTACGTGTACTTTTGGCTGTCTGTACATCGTCAGAAAAGTTGCTTTATGTAACATTTAATCTCAATCATAAATTTTTTTTATGAATGGTAGAGATTGAGTTTTCAAAGTTTTCTTAACTCCATAGAGTTTTCTAGATATCCTTTTCGTGTGTGTGTGTGTGTGTGTGTGTGTATATATATATATAGGGTTATCTTGAGAACGCTACATAATGCGAAAATTTTGAGAACGAATGAAAAAACCAATCAAAATCGATTTTTTTAATACAAACCTCATTGTAATTAAAATAAACATCAAAAAAGGAATTTATAACATCAAAAATTCATTTCTCCTCTCAAAATCACTCTTGCTAGATCTTTTACGCATATATAATTTTTTTTTATTTACGAATTAACGTAAATTTAAATGTGTAAATTTAATTTCTAACATTATATTTGAATAATAATGATAAATGTAAAAAGAAATTTTGAATTTGAATTGTTTTCAACCAAGTTCTCATACTTTTTCATTCGTTATAACTGTTCTCGTAATATTTAGCGTTTTCATTTAAACCCTATATATATATATAACGTTTTTAAGATAACCCTTCTATATATCATCCTTCGCAAGATTATATGCCAAATTTGACTGATTGTCAGAACTGTCTGTGGGATTACCTTCACATTTCCCGATATGAAGTCTCATCGTAGATGTACCACTATAATTGTGCGGATAATATTTACATTGCCCCTAGGATTTCCATCTTCATCTTTATACTTAGAAAACTGTTGCCATATAGCTGAAGATTTTAATTTACTTAGCAAACGGCTTGCGTTTGTTAGTTCAAGAAGATTTTAATTTACTTGTGTTGAGTCTTCCTCCATAGACACCGCTAAATCCATAAAACTAATTTGGCTGCAATTGATAGGGTGTGGTTCATCAGTGATTTGAACTTATTTAATGGCATTTTTTGATTATTCTATATTCTACTCACATACTATAGTAACACCTGCAATGGATGAACATTTTATTAGCCTTTAAAAAGTTTTTACATATATTAATAAAGGAACACAGATAAGACGAATTTTTTAATCATATTTAACTTATTAGCTGATTTAACTTAATAGTTTTGAAAAACTTAAGTGCACGGTTACGTTTTGTATTATTTTTTCACTAGAATAAATAATATTTAAAAATTGTAGTATAGTTGTATTTATAATAAAGTATTTTTCAAGTTCTGGTACCAAAATGATACGGACTGAACTACGAAATCGGTACCGTACTACCATAATAGGTACATTGTTCGGTTTATGCTTTTACTCTTTTTTGGTTTGGGTTCAAGAACATTGTGCCAGTATCGAATCGAAACCAGTACCAATATTAGTTTTTATGGGTTTCGATTGATGTAAAACACTTGTTAATATCCTTTTGCGAATATCACAACTTTATCATTGGGATTTTTCGGTTACTATAGCGAGTGTCAATACCGCAATGAATAAACCGATATCGATCAAATTCCCGTCGCGTAGCGTGGGCAAATTCCGCTAGTTATATATGAAAATGAACTCAAACAGATTGGTTGTTTGCATGTACAAACTACAAAATTATAAGCTTTTTTATATTTTACCTAAAATATATTTTATCACCCCAAATAAAATTTTAGAATTAAATATCTTAGCAATTATTTAAGAAGTCTTATTTGCTACAAAGTTGACATAACAGGCGACGTGTTTTGAAGATGCAGGTAGAATCAACGAATAACTTTTTAATGGATTTAACTTGGAAAATTATATTATCATATTATATTATTACATTTTCCATTATTATTAAATTATTACATTTTCCATTTTGGATTAGCAATGTCTGTGGGTTTTTTTCATTTTGAGTTTTATATTATATAGTTTATTACGTGAGATAATAACGAAAATTTATGTAGTTTAATTGATTTTCGTGCCTGGTTACATAATTTGACAGGTGGTTGTTGGACCTTATTTTTTTCGTTTTGGCTTGTATATTATATATATTCTTGCTGCACGCACTATTGCAATGCTTTCGGGTTCCGGTTCCGCTTCGAGTCATGGTAAAGGTGTTTATTCTTCTCATCCACGCGCCCTTTATTCTCTCACACAAATTGCCAAATTCTAATACATTCATTAATATTGTTATTACATTGCTTAATATAATCAGAGTATATATATATATATATACACTTTTAAATTTCTTTGATTCGTTTTTCTTAACATAGTATTATACAACGACGTCGCTTTTCAAGTATATCTTCATTTACTATAATTTTCTACGTCTAAACTTTGAGAAGCAACCCACCGTAATGCTCCGGTAAAAAAAAGGTTATTTTGTCGCGTAGCGCGGATATAAATTCTAATTAAGATCAAATTTGTAAAGTAAAAAATAAACGTTGCATTAGCGCATTCACAATGAAAACATTAAAAATATGTGAGGAAGTTTAGTTATATTATAAGGAATGATTGTTATTGTTTTTAAGTGGAGGAGAGATAGTATATATGAGAAAGTTACTGTTCGTCTATAAATACAAGGGGAAGAAATTCTGAAGAGGGAAAATTATATAAATATTTAATATTTTTAGACATTGTTTTTTTTTTTTGTTGTAAATTCGGAAGTTTAGTTAATGTTTTTAGAAATGATTGTAAGTGAAGAAGAGAGAAAGATAAGATAAAGATATAAAAATATTATTTAATTAAAATAAATAGATAAAAAATAATTATTTTTTAATAAATTATATTGAAATATATTTATATAGATAGAGAATTCGATCAAGAATACTCGTACATGAACAATACCTTCAAATTACCCAATCAAAAAACCCATCATCACTGACACTATTCATTTCCACTTCTCAGAGATAAAGATAATGACCTGGTCAACTTTCTGCTAATTTTTGAAAAATGATGCCGTGACATCTCATTTGTCATTTTATCATGGACCATTATTTTTAAGTATGAAGTTTGCGGAAAAATATTTCAAATTTTCATACTTATAAAAAATATTATTTTTGCTGTTTTTATCACATATGCATTTTTTTGAATTTCTGGCAACCAGTCAATCAAAAAGTAGACCGTTTGCTAAAATCATGAAAATAATAACACGAAAGTTCGTTACAGTATTACTGTCTTAGTATAGTATCGACATACGATCTAGCAATCAAAAATATGATGCAAAAACCAAAAACACAATGTCGAAATGCCAACATACGTAACTTTATATAGGAAAAACAAAATACTAATGCCATTGATAACATTAGTACCTTTAGATAAAAAACCGACATACATGCCAGAAAAATTAACGCATTTGCAAGAAAAACGAGACTCGGATGTTGTTAATAAAATTAATATTTGTAAGACAAGAAAACAAAAGCTTCATTTGCACCAGAGAATAACATGGAAATATAATAAAACAGCCAAAAGAAATTCACGGTTTATTAAGAGATATTAGTTACAAAATTAAACAACTTAGCTAGCGTTTGGTATGAAGGAATAAAATGTCAAATGAAATGGATTCTTATGATGGAATCTGAAGAAGCACCGGTTGAACCTAGTGATATCCGGAGATATATAAGTTACAACCAGGGTGTATCTACATAAAGGGTTGTCATTTCACTTCACTCTCCGAGGTGAGCTCACTTAAGCTGATCTACAAAACTAGCAACACCGTTAGTCTCGTCACGGGGAAAAGGGTGGTTTTCTCCTTGACCACACTCCAGCGTGAGAATAAGTATTTTAGGATTGAGAGTAAGGTAGCAAGTAAGTTGCAAGGGTGTATGCGTTAGCGTCAGTGTCCTTTTTATCTGGAGATCCAATACTTATTTATAGCCGAAAATGTATGTTCAGGAGATGAGCTGTTGAGCCTTGGCCCCGACCCATACAGCCAGAGACATCCGTTTTGTCCTCTGCGTCAGACATTAAATATTTCATACAGGAGAATTAATGTCTACTGTCAGGGGCATGTCCTGTCGGATGTTGAGTGGTGCCACATGTAAAGGCAACCGTCTCTAGTGTCAGGCTTTCTGCCAGCCGAAAGTGGAGAAGGTGGAACAGTCACTGGCAGAGATATGGTTGGCGTGAAATCTGACGTCTGCATTACTGGTCATGCGACACTGCCACACGCAACCTGCTGAGCAACCCTTGGTCACAGTTCTGCCACTTTGTACCCTTGAGTATGGTCAACACCTCTTGGTGCTTACCCGTTCTGCGAGGTTGTCAGTATTTTTCCCGTCAGCGCAAGGTGTCAGGGATATCCTTTTGTCCCAAGACTATGAGGCGCTTCTCATGTGTGTCTTGTCCTTGCAAGGTTTTAGGATTTACAGCTCAGAGGGATGTTCTGCGCAGGGGCTAGTATCCTGCGCGCGTGAGTCTAACTTGCCGTTGTGCCAAGTACATAAGGCTCGTTGTGCGACTTATGTTATTTAGTCTAACTTGTCGTTGCGCTGAGTGCGTAAGACTCGTTGTTTGATTTAACCGCATTGGTCTAATTCACCATTGCGCTGAGTGCGCAAGGCTCATTGTATGACCTATTGGTGTTGGTCTAATTTACCGTTGCGCCGAGTGCGCAAGGCTCATTGTATGACCTATTGGTGTTGAAGAACACGCACCATTGCATGTTGCATGCCAGGTTATCCTTGTAAAATGTAGTCAAGGGTATGGTTATTTGGGACCATGCCTCCTCAGAATTAAAAGAAACGTGTTTGGTTATCATGTGATAACAGAATAGAGCATTTCAAAGGAATATAACTCCTTCCAAATGTAACAATTTTCATCCTTGATAAAGGGAAGATTTTTTTTCATTCCTTCAAGGAATGAAAGAAATATATTAATAATATTATTATTATTAAAACTATTATTATTATTTTTAGTATTATTATTACTAAGACAATTATATTTTTTTCCGTTTTCAATACAATTGTGTTTTGTTACTTCGTCTTTTTTTGTTTATAAAATTGTACAAACTAATAATTCATTCTATTCACCTGTGAGTAATCAAACATCACAATGAAATGGAATGATTCATTTCATTCCGTTGTCCATTACATTAACTCGTCTATTCCATTACCCCATACCAAACATTCCCTCAAGGTTTTAGGTGGGTTCTTCCATTGTAAAACTATCATATTAGAATATTATCAAATATGACAGTGGTACGAACATCTCTCGTGTCACTGTCAACGTCGATGTCTCCTATCTCTCTAGCAGACCGATTTCTCTCTCCTGCGGTTCCTCCATTCTCTGGATAAATGCTAGAAAGTGTGAGTAGTGAGGGGGGTGATGTAGAGGTATGATGGTGAAGACATGATGATGATACACATGTTATTTAATTATTATATATACATAATTTATGAAATTTTTAGCTACAATAATTTTTGTTTTTTTTATGATTTTGTCTTTTATTATTTTTTTAATTTTTGTTTTTTTTATGATTTTGTCTTTTATTATTTTTTTCATTTTTGTTTTTTCTTTTATATTTTTTGGTTTTTCTTTTTCTTTTTAAGTTTCAATCGAATATCGTGTTGTACATTTAACAAATCGAATGGTCTACTGATCGAACAACGTTGAAAACGAAATTGATATTTATTTTTATTGTTTCGATCGAAGTAAATACGTCGCGGTATTTTTTTGGTCGTATCATGACTTTTTTTTGTTTCTTTTTCGGTAAGTGTCTGTGGTATCTTAATGAACCGAACCAATATCAAACAAATTCCTGCCATTAGCATTATTTTTACTATTGCATTTACTTTTTCATTAAAAATTAGATCGCCTCGCTGCAGAATACGGGTATAACCCACTAGTATTAGACTATTTACGAATAATATTGACAAAGATATACTCATTCATATTTAATATCTCAAACTGAACTCATGGAGTCATGGGTATTGCCTTTTATTATATTGACATATCCATGCATAATCTTGCAGAATTACTTGTATGCCTTTTCAAGTTGGCTTCATAGATTCAATATCTAATATTTTATTATAAAACTATAATCTAACCATACGCTCGCTTTATAACTAAAGAGCGAACCCGACCAAACTGTAAGACCCTTAAAAATTTGAAATTTTATAAAAATTTGAAATTTTATAAAAATTTGAAATTTTATAAAAATTTTGCATTTAAATATATAAATGCAAAGATGCGTCTATACACATCTTCGAGTTATAAAAAAACTTCGTAAGAGTAGAACATTATACATGATATCGTTGTTTAGTTTCGTAAATGACTAAACAAAATGCGGAAGCTTGAACTTTGATCGTGTTCGGTTCTTCGTTGAGCTTAATCGACATCCGGTGTTTCAAACCATTACCTATATTTCATAAATAATAAAATATGTTAGTTATGAGGAGTTTATAACGTATCTAATTACGCTTGAAAGCCGAAAATAACAAAATCAATATTTTGCAAAACTGCCAACCGTAAGCTACGACTCACCGCCGTAGCTTACGGTTCACTTGTACCGTTCCAAACAGCAGCTACCTACCGTAGCCTACGGCTGCCTGTCGTAGCTTACGGTAGGCTAAAAGCTACTGAAATCCAGTTACGTTTTTTTCACGAAAAGTTCCGTAACTTTTCCAGTTTTTAACCGTTTCACTTGAAACTTGTTTCTAGTTTACTGTAAAACACTTGCCTACATTATTAACCCAAAATCCTTAACCCGGATTCATAACTTTTATTAATTACGCAGCCGATACTCGGTTTATGCGCATATTTATTTTGACCAATTTCAAGATTTGAGCACTAAGCTCAAATCTCACCCATTCTCTCCATACCTCTTATTTCAAGTTCAAGGCTTCTACTTATTTTATACCACAACTTTACTCGTGACGAGTTGTTATGAGAAAATCATTATATTCCGGTTCTACCCTCCGGTTTATTCATTTATAACAATAACTCATTAGGAGGCATTAAGCCAAAAAGGCTTACGCCTCTCACTTTTATACTACCGGGGATGTCTAACTTATTATAAAATCCATTATTAATCTACACATAAGTGTTGTTTACCCAATTCATCGCCTAGGGGTATTTTGGTCGATTTTAGTACTTTTAACTACGTAGGACATTTAAAAGCCTGTTTTATCCAAATGGACGTTTTAACCCGTATTCCATTTAAAATTTATTATGTTCTCAAGAACATAATATCTCAATTTAAATTGCTAGATATACCTCGCTTAAGGTAACCCAATATCCAACCATGACTCGATTAACTCTTATCAGACTCTAAATCCTCATTGAAAGTTTGACTCATTACACATATCTGACTCGGGTTAAAGCATTGACCCGTTTTCAATACATTCTAATTATTTATTGCTAATCATTAGCAATGCGTGCCCGAACACTATTCTTCCCTTTGAGCACAAAACTTGACAAGTGGTGATAATTAGTGTCAATCGTTAATCATTATTATCATTAGCAATCGTTAATCATTATTGTCAATGACCCTTTTAACCCTTTTTCGGCCAATGACCATTTTCCCACCTCTTGACTTATTCCTAATGCGTTAGGATGACCAAACATTATATATTGCGAGATAGTATTTATTTACCAGCTCACCCACTCGGCCTGTTTTAGTTTACACCGTGTGACCATATTACTTAATATTCGTCTTTTTATTCGTTTGACCCATTATGGGTTACGCCATATGTGTCTTTTCAAAACTCGTTAATTATCCATTAACACGTGACCAGTTTACCAATTTACCCATTATGGCTTAGACCATAAGGTAGCTTTTCGAAACTCATTGTTTATTCGTCAACACATGACTAAATTACCATTTTACCCATTTTAACATCAAATTGGATTCCTACCTTTTTACTTGATCCGACCCGTATCAATCCGAATCAGAACATCATATCAAAGGCTCATTTCAAATACCATATCACCTTGTTCTTAATAAAATACACAAGTAGATGTTCTATTTAAAAGACGTAAGCTTCACTTACCTTGAAATCTGATTATGCTTTTCATGCGTACTTGATCCGTTTGACCCGCTTCTTCCCAAGCTTTCACCTAGCTTGTCAAGCGTCAAGCTATCATTTATCATTCGCAAGATGCTTAGATTAGTTATCATTTATCACGATTATTCCACTTTACTGATTTTATATCAAAATTATCATTCGTTCTTATTGTAGGTCAGTTTGACTTTTAAAAGTCAACTACCTATTAATATATGCAAATGCACAATTTGGTTCAACAAACTCTTTTAGACACTTCATTAAATACCCGATAGGCATTATTTTAGGCCACTATTTTGACTATGTTTTCCGACTAAGCTCACGCAATTGTTATTGTCAAGTTAACATAGTTTCTACCATCATATGCTAATTTATCCATTCATTGTGCTAGAACTAAGGGTTTTCATCTCTATGTAAAACCCATTTCATCATATTACTAGACATTCATCCGAATACTTAATATAATCAAGTTCTACATACAAACTAGCAGACAACATGATCTCAAGCACCTATCGATATTGACATAACATCAATTACATCATATCATACAAAACCCATTTCAAGTCATGTATAATCACTTACTCGAATCTCTAATTTGTTCAAGTATCTTTCACATAAATACAAGTATGATAATCATAAACACTCATATATCATCAATTTAATCATGTAATCAAAAACCCACTTCACATAGCAAGTATACATCTCTTATATTATTTCAATTTCTGAAATTCATCCATGGATTGAAATCCATGAAATCTACCTACATTCATAATATCACCAAATTAAGATTTTTGACATACCTTGTGATCCCCTGGTTTAGGTGATCTTCATGCAAGACTTTGAGATCCGGATTCTTCTTCAATTTGATGATTCTTGATGAACAAGGGTTTTGCTCCCCTTGTTCTTCTCCTGGCCATTACACGCGCACACACATACACACACACTTAGTGTGTGTGTGTGTGTGTGTTTTATTTTGTTTTATGGATTCAAGTTTCAGCCTTTTCCCTTTTTGGTCCCTCATGTTTGAGATTTTAAATAATAACGGATATCATCCAATAATTATCACTAACAACACAAATAATCAACTAGGTTAATTATTCCTAGTTATTTATTCAAACATGTATTATATATACACACACACACACACTTTTATATGGTTTAATATTTTTGGGGTGTTACATAACTACTCAACAAACAAAACAAAAACATAGAATTAAGCACCAGTTTTATTGTAAATCACATGTAGAACTTTAGGTTTCGCGAACTTGCTTGTGTGGAGATAAAGATCTTCAAATGTTACACCCACACGTCGCACTTAGGTTTTTTAGGGTTCATATCCTCAAAGATACATCACATAGTATAATAGAACCTAGTTGGTGAAGTCCGCGTGTTGCTACGGTAACATTAACATGATTATATACATTAAGAAACATGTATGAAGTAACGGCGGCTCGTGTTTAAATATTGAATCATAAATAAAAAATTTCGTAACGACAAATCACAAAATGAGAAAACGATACGTCGTTATAAAAATATTGGTAAAAAAAAGTTCATATATAAATGTATATGTTTGAAGGAATTAAAATGGAAATGATAATCTATATTAAATAAAAAGGGTATATATAGGTTGTATTTTCTGCATTAAAAATTAGACTTCATGCATATACATTTCCTTTTGATATTTTTTGTTTTTTAGCGTAAGAGGCTGTAGACCTACTCAGGTGAGTTCAAGGGGTCATGCATAGTAATGTTATTACTTTGAGATCTATGGACGTAGTTTTTAAAAGACTTAGTTTTGCTATTAAAAAAAGGGTAGTAGCCCAGCTTGTTGTCCGTTTACCATCGATATCTATGTATATATTTTTTAACTTGATGAATAATTAATTGGGATGTGATTTTATTTAATTAAATTATATATGAAAACATATTTTATCTACTTCTACTTTCTTTAAAAGACTTGTTAATAATATATATTAAATAAAATGAATATATATATATATATATATATATATATAGGGTAGGGATCAAGAGTGAACAACTCTCTAAGAGTGAACTGTGCGAACTGATCCTGACCCTTGATTCTTATCATCTTGAAGATTATAGTAGGGGCATGATTGTAAATAATAGAAAATGTGTTTTAAATAAAAATTAAATGCTAAGGGTATATTGGTAAATCAACATTATATCTAAATGTATTTGAATAAAGGAAACTCAACCGTTTCGATATCATGTTCCCGCATACTCAGTATCCCACCTCCCCTAAAATCTCGAATGGAGTATGATTTGAAGAAATCAAAATCAAGAATACACATCCTATAATCCGAATCAACTAAAACCACATTCGTCGCGCATCTATTTTGACAAAACATTGTGCTAAAGGAAACCGTATTTTTAAGCGAAGAGCGGCGACTGGAGTCTGCGATTGAATCAAGCGCCGAATCCAAGGTAATCGGAGTTGTGAATCAATATATGTTTACGGATTTTGGGTTTTTGTGTGTATTTTAGTATCATGATTCATTAATTAGCCAAATCAAAAAGGTAATGATAGATGTTTAGGGTTTTCATAATCGTGAACCGTGTATATGTAGTCGCTTTGTAAATTCTAGGGTTTCAAACATATCCTGTTCTGTAGTTTTTGTATGAGTAACTGTAAACGATTGGTGAGCACCAAAAAGCATAACTTGTTGTGTTTTTAGAATGACCGTTGTTAAGTTGTTTCTGGAATCGTTTGTTTTGAGTGTTGGTAGTTCGATCTTGAAGTACACATGAGGATTATGATTTTTAATATGTGATTGAGCTCCTTAAAACCGATATAACGAAGAATTTCTGAAACCAAATGTATGAGAAGTTAATTTTTAACGACTAGCTGTTAGTAGTTATGTTATTGTGCATGATGTGTATTTATGTTTCCATTGTTTTGCACAATTTTTGATGGTGATATGTGTTTCTGCTAGTAATTTTGCTGTAGCAGAACGATTTGTCGGTTGTAAAGATTGTTTAATGAGGTTGGTTTTAAGGTATTTGATTGTAAGAAAAAATGTATTTCAATATGGTATATAGTACAACTGTGTATTTCATTTAAAGTATAAGAACCAAACTGGTACATATGTGTATTAGATTATGTTTGGGTTTTTTTTTTGTTTTTATACATTTGTGTATTTTTTCAGTTCATTATGTAAAAAATATTTAGTATTATTGTTCTGGCACTCTAACTTTGTTTTTTATTTTGTTAAACAAACTAAGAATCGCTATGCGTAAACGTAAGTTGTTAACTTAAAAAAGTAATTTATATATATAAGACTGAATGACTACTTTTTGACATGATTGTGTTAATGGCATAGGTACGAGAAGTGAAAGGATTGCGCGTAAGAAGGCGAGTACGTTTACTAATACCATCGAAGATCCAATGCAGTTTACAGACGAGGACGATGAAAAAGAGCAAGGCGAAATAGGTGAGTTCGATTTATAGATGATTACTATACGGTTTTTTTAAACAAAGAGTATAAGATAATTTAATATCCAATACATCAACATATGTATTTGAAATGGATTATACACAACATTTGTGGCTGAACAATGTGATGAAATGACGACAAAAAAACGGGATTCAGATAGTACGTGGAGGAAAAAAAGTACAACCAGAAAGAAGAGAAAGAGAGAAAGAACTAAACCTGTCAAAGTGCCTTTCACTGTTGATGAACAAGGTATGGTTGTGTACACCCTTTAAAAAAGTATGATCAACTGGTTTGCAATATATATATATATATATATATATATATAATGTACACAATGATATGTTGTTTCCCAGACGGTACGAAGATTGATACACCTGCCCAAAAAGGAAAAAAAATGTGTAGATGGAACTGTTAACATAGCAAATGATGGAGACGACGGTAATACAAAGAAGCGTGGTGAGGATGTTGATCGGGTTGACGTTACAGACGGAGATAAACAAGCTGAAGGTATAAATTTGCTATAGCTTGTAAATATTTTTCACAAATAATCATAAATTCTTTAATGGTTTATTACTTTTTTGATAATGAAATAGCCGAGCTTTTTGGTTTCCAGAAGGCGACCACAAAAGAAAACGAAGAACAAGAGTACACAAAAGAAAAAACGTTCAAAAGTTGCACATGGTTTGTTTGGCATCCGGGTTAGAACGTCCCCTAACAAACTTTATGAAACGATGCGGGTAATGAATAAATGGCAGAAAGCGATGATAGAAAGTGGGTTTGGTAAGTTGTTGGAGTTTAATGTCAGCGATGTTACAGCCCATATCGGGCATTTTGTTATTGATAAGCTGGACACAAAGAACATGAGAATCGTGTTGGGAGAACTGGGAGAACGACAAATAACAATCGACAAGGATTCTGTTAAAAAGATATTAGGTATTCCAAACGGTGGAATAAAAGTGTCAAAACTGAACAATGAAGAAGCAGGACATCCTTTAAAGGAGAAGTGGGTTTCCTAGGTTTGCGTTTTGTAAGACCCTATCTTTAGTTACTGAATTTCTATTAGAGGTTTCGTATTTAAACGTGTAAATACGAATACACGTCACTCAAATATTGTAGTTTATTAAAACTTTTTCAACTTATTTAAACAATTTATCATGTTATCATTGTTTAGTTTTGATAATAACAAAACTAAGTGCGGAAGCTTCGTCTTTGATCGTGTTCGGTTCTTCATATAGCTTGGTCCTCCTCCGGTGCTCCCAAACATCACCTATATTTCATAATTAATGAAATACATTAGTTATAAGTAAATTATAACATAACCAAATAAACCCGAAAACTTAAAACATAAAAACAATAACTTTATTTCAGACCTCACCGTAAGCTACGGTGGCCACCGTAGCTTACGGTCAACAATTACGGTCCTATGGCCACCGTAGCTTACGGTCAACCATTACGGTCCTAGGTCACTGTCTTACGGCTAAGACTTCCAATTTCAACCAGCAGCTACCTACCGTAAGCTACGGTAGGCCACCATAGCTTACGGTGGGCTGCTGCAGTTTTTCTCTTGTTTGAAGTTTTAGTTACGACATTTTTGTAACTCTCTCAATTCTTCTCCGTTTTACCCGAAACTGGTTTCTAAATATCCATAGAATATTTTCTTACATATTTAACCCGAAATCCTTGACCCGTATTCTTATTAATTACGCAATCACTCTTGATTAATGCTCATATTCGATTTGACCCATTAAATGATTTAAGTGTATAAACTTAAATCTCACTTTCTTTTTCTTTGTTTCTCATTTTTCCCCACCAAAATATCTATTAACATTCCACCACAACTATAAATTGTGGTGTATTGGTTATAGAAATGCTATATTTTAAATTCTACCATTCAGTTAGCGTTTTTACAAAAAATATCTAATATTGGACATTAAGCCAAAACGGCTTATGCTTTTCGCCTTTACAGTACCAAAGAGGTCTATTGTATTATAAAACTCATATTTAAACAAATATTAGAGTCGTTTGCTTATTTTATTCTTCGAGGGTATTTTGGTCAACTTAGACCCTTCTTTACGACGAAGGACTTACAACATTATGTTTTGACCAAAGGGCGAACATTTAATCATAATCTATGTAAAATCATTATGTTCTTAAGAACAAAATGATTACAGGTTAGATTATTGGATTTACCTTACCTTAGGTAATCCCTTATTCATTTATGACTCATTTAACTCTCATCCGACCTTTAGGTCCTGGTTAAGAGTTTGACCCGTTACACGTACCTGGCTCGGGTCATAGCATTGACCCGTTTAAATACTTTGCACTACTAATTACCAATTAATAGCGATGCGAACCAAACGCCATTTCCCTGTGATTACAAAACTCGATAAGCGTTCATTAGATATTATTGTCAAATGGTGATATCATCACCATTTGATCCATTTGGTCTAAATGACCATTTTATCATTACGAGATGGTATTTATTTACCATCTCATCATTTATCCGTTTCAATTTACACCACATGATCATATTACTTAAATTTGTTTCTTAATTCATTCGATCTGTTATGGCATACGCCATAGGATGTCTATTTTAAAATTTAATATTTGTTTGTCAATTCGTGACTGAATTGCCATTTTGCTCTTTTTATTTCTTATGGCTTGCACCATAAGGTAACTTTTCCGAATTCCTTGTTTATTTGTCATTACATAACTAAATTACTGATTTACACTTTTTACCATCAAAATGGTTTATTACCATTTTCATTTGTTCCGACCCGTATCAATTAAAGTCGGAACCTTGTATTTCATATCTCATTCCGAATACCAAATCACTTATTCTTAGTCAATTACATAAGTAGATTTTCTATATTAAGGATGTAAGCTTTACTTACCTTGAATTCCAACTATGCCTTCTTCCGCGTACTTGTTCCGTTTGATCCGCTTCTTCCTAAGCCTCCACCTAGCTTGTCAAGCGTCAAACTATTATTTATCATTCGCAAGATGGTTAGGTTAGTCATCATCTAACACGACTATTCCATCTTACGGATTTTATATCAAATATATCATTTGATCTTAGTATAGGTCAGTTTTTACTTCTAAAAGTCAACTGCCTATTAACACAAACAAATGCATAAATAGGTTCAAAGAACTTACTTAGGCATTTCATCAAATACCCAGTAGGCATTATTTCTAGGCTACCATAATAACTAAACTCTCAATTAAGTTCATAAAATCGTTAATATCAATTTAACATAATTTCAATCATTGTATGCTAATCTATCAATCACATAAAAGAACTTAGGGATTGTTTCATCATTAAAAATCAACCCTTTGCATCATATCTATGGGATTTACCCAAACATCAAACTTAGCCAAACACTTTAAATATTCATAAACTCATGATGATTCCAAACATTAATTAACATGAATATATCATCTATTTCATCATATTGTACAAAAAACTCATTTCATTGCAAGCATGAACATGTACTCAAACACATAAATTGTTTAAGTATCTTCCTATTACTACCATATATGATGATTCTAAACACAAGTTTATCATCAATTTCATCATGTTATCAATACCCATTTAACTAGGTGTGGTAAATTAACCAAACACCTAATTCATAGCAATCTATTCAAAATCTTCAATAAGGGTTTGTACCTAAGCAAGCATTCATCTCTTATCTTATTTCAATTTCTGAAATTCATTCATGGATTGAAATCCATGAAATCAACTTAAATTCATAATGTCGCCAAATTGAGATTTTTGACATACCTCATGACCCCCTAGTTCGGGTGATCATTATAATGCGTTCATGCATCGATTATGGATTCAATTCGCCCTTCAATTTGATGATATAAGATGAACAAGGGTTGGATCTTTGTTCTCCAGCCGTAGTCGACACACACACACACACTTAGTGTGTGTTTTTTGTGTTTTAATCTTTATTAAACCTAAACTTTAGGTTTCTCCCTTTTAAGCCCCTCAAGTTTGGTTTTGTTTAAGTGAAGCTACTACTACTCATTGTTTTATAATCTATATACTGGTTACTAACTAGGTTAATTTGTTCCTAGTTATTCTGCTTACGGGTTCACTCTTACTACTAACAGTCTTTTACCCGCTCTTTAATATTAACGTGGTTTGATTACCAAACCCATTTTTGGGGTGTTACAAATCTACCCTCCTTAAAGAGGTTTCGTCCTCGAAACCTTTCTTACGTAGTTCTTAGGTCCAACCCAATGGACTTGATTCGTTTTCACTTAAGCATTGATCATATTTTTATTATTCTAAAAATCTTACCTGGGAGGTATGGCAGTGCCTTTTAGGCTCCAAGATGCATGCGCCTTTCATGTGTAAGATCTTATGTGCCGTTACTTTCATCTTATATCCCTTTTTCTTTACTTGATCGAGTCGTCATTTGCCCACTCGGTCATATGTATCTGTCAACATACATATTCCACGCAAATTTTTTTTTTGTACGGTTAATGCATTCAACAAGTTTCAAATTTAATTTTGATCTTATACGATTCTTGCCTGTTAGACTTATTAGTCACCGGTTACTTTATACTTCATAATTTAGGTACACTTATATTGCCTTCGCAAGGCTTTTACTAATTTTCGAGACCCTAGTCTCATAGCTCGGGTTACAAGGTAATCATACACCATGTTATATATATATATATATATATATATATATATGGTCGTGTCTGCATCACGTCCTGTTTAAATTATATATCCATCCTTTTCGTTTTCAAAAAATTTTCCTTTCGAATTTATCGTCTCGTACCTAATGGTGTCGAGACCAGTTTCCTTTACTATTAATCGTTTCCCAATTCATCTCCTACCATTTATGTTTATTAAAACGTTGTTTCAACTTATGTCAACTGCTCGCATTGAGGAATTGACAATCTAGTATTTCTTCCTTACTATTTTTATTCTATGTGAGGAATCGTTACCGATTCCATCGCTAAATCCAAATAACTCTTAAGCCTCTTTCATTTAGCCTTGTGGGCTATTTCTTTAGGCTTTCACTCTCTTCTTTTATTTTATATAGCCTCTTAAAGTGAGGTCTTTAATGCATCATTCCTCCTAATTCGTGGCCCAAGGTCATTTGACCCTGTAGACTATCACATTATTCGTAATCCGAATGTCGTGGTGATCCTTTAGATCATCCTTTTACCTGTGTCGTTCTTTGAATATATTTGGTGCCAATGCACCTCCTTTGTACTTGAAAGGAAAATTATTTACCTTGTCCTTCCTTTATCCGCCAAATCATGTACCATGCAGGCTAATTTATTTTACTTCAATTATAGTCCTCAGACCATGTTTGATCCGGTTTGTTAATATTTTCGTTTTCTATGACTCCACGAGTCATTTATGAATCAGTTTCACTTGTCGGATATATTATCGTTTCATCTCTATTGGGTGATGATCATTTGCATCTAGACCCGGCGCAATATCAACTGGCGTTGACCACTTGTCACCACCGAGTCGTAACTACCATCTTTAGTGGCAACCACAACATATTGTGAATGTTGCCCCAAACATTTATTCAGATCAGACACTGCCTGTCGGTAGTCGTGCGCACCTGCGCGATCGTAGTCCACGACTGGATCATTTTTTCGTTCGGCCAATTCTTCCGGCTCTACGACTTCATATGTCATTTATGAGTCGGTTTGTCTCACCTTTACCGTTATCCGGTTTAAGCCTATATCCCTTTACAACCCGTTACTCGAGTTCTTTATCTTAATGTTTTTAACGACTTCGTTATTCACTTTGCGTTTTCTTTTATATTCATTCACGACCCATTTCATGGGTTCATTACTATTTCGCGCTCCCATTATTCGATTTGTGTCTACAAGTATATTTAATCACGTCCCATTACCCGGGCTCATTATTCTTTTGTTTTAACGCTCCCGCTACCCGGTTTGCGTTTACTTTTAAATTCAATCACTATACTTCGTACGACTTGTTTGGCTTGCTCATGTGAAGTCCATCACTTATGAGCGATCGGATCTAATTCTTTATTTAACCCGTTTGACTTATTCTTGTGAGATTCATCACTTATGAACTGTCAAACTTTATTTATTATCTGACCCGTTTGACTTGTTCGTGTGAAATCAATCACTTTTGAACAATCAAACTTTATTCTTTATCTAACCCGTTTGACTTGTTCGTGTGAAATCCATCACTTTTGAAAAATCAAACATTATTCTTTATCTGACCCGTTTGACTTGTTCGTGTGAAATCCATCACTTTTGAACAATCAAACTTTATTCTTTATCTGGCCCGTTTGACTTGTTCGTGTGAAATACATCACTTTCGAACAATCAAACTTTATTTTTTTATCTGACCCGTTTGACTTGTTCGTGTGAAATCCATCACTTTTGAGCAGTCAAACTTTATTCTTTATTGGACCATCCTTGATGGCCTCACAGACCATGAATGATGATTATCATCATCATCTCTTTCTTTTCCCTTTTTATCTTTTCTACGATCATAGTCAACGACTTTGATCATTTTCCGTGTGGGCACTACCTCTGTTTCTATGACCACGCAGGTCATTTATACTTTGGTTTTACGTGCCCTTTTGTCAACCATGGTTCTTTCGTCCATAATGACTTATTCCACAAATTTCTTGGGTTATTTATTTCTATGTGCGCCGTATATCGTTTTTTATGGTTCCCACGAAAACCATTTATACGAGTACACTTGTAAGTTTCTTGATCCCAAGGATCTTTTTAACTTTTCCCATTCACCTCAATTTTACCACATTGAATGTATATGTGTTTATTATAACAAGTTCATGGTATCATGTGTTTATCATTTACTTAGCCAGAGTAAGCGATCAGCACATGGTACACATGACCTTATTATAACTAACACATTACTTCCCATGTAAGTAAATCCTCGGTTCATGTCCATATTTCTGACTTATTTGGTTAAACTTGTTTAATTGTCATTTAACAATTATTAGCTTTTAACTTTCTTATCTCAAAACGTATGGAATGTTTTTCCTTTTTATAATATTTTTTTTATAACCACATTTATCCATGTGATCGTTACTTTTCCTCAATAGGATCTTATTGAAAATTTCTACTTGGATGGTCAATCCCATTCAAGTTTCCAAATCTAAATTCTTTTATTGTTTTGTTATTCACACTTGTGAATAACGTATAATTCACACCCAATTTCCTTTGGAAAACATTATTCAGAAAGGGTATCCCATATGGATTTTCCAATCCTTAAATTTTGTATGTAACAGTTATTCATTGCTCGTCTATCACATACTACTATTCGTGCAATAATTTAAAATGTGCACCTGGGTGATATTTGCCTCATGGGCTTTTATTGTCTTTCACCTTTATTCCGTACCCATATTTGATTTAAGTCCTGGTGAGCATGTCCTACTTGTCATACTTCGAACCATTTCTTCATCTTATCGGTAGATCCTTAGACTTCCGTCATCTTCAGATGCGAGGGTCCTTCAACTTGAAATTTCATAATAAATTATTAGTAGCGTTGAAATTAATAGGCACTCGTATTATAATACAAGGCTCTCTACGATACGTGTTAACACACGTAATTTATTAGCTGTATCGGTCTTTTACAAATCTGGTTGGGTTAACGTACATTTAAACAATAACCCTTTGTGTCGTTTACAACACTTTAACATGCTAGACCGTTAATATTCATAATTACTTACCGGATCATCCGACCAAGCCTCGAACCGAACACATTGATCATTAACCTTGAGCTCTGATTACCAACTTGTAAGACCCTATCTTTAGTTACTGAATTTCTATTAAAGGTTTCGTATTTAAACATGTAATACGAATACACGTCACTCAAATATTGTAGTTTATTAAAACTTTTTCAACTTATTTAAACAACTTATCATGTTATCATTGTTTAGTTTTGATGATAACAAAACTAAGTGCGGAAGCTTCGTCTTTGATCGTGTTCGATTCTTCATATAGCTTGGTCCTCATCCGGTGCTCCCAAACATCACCTATATTTCATAATTAATGAAATACATTAGTTATAAGAAAATTATAACATAACCAAATAAACCAAAAAACTTAAAACATAAAAATAAAAACTTTATTTCAGACCTCACCGTTAGATACGGTGGCCACCGTAGCTTACGGTCAACCATTACGGTCCTAGCTCACTGTCTTACGGCTAAGACTTCCAATTCAACCAGCAGCTGCCTACCGTAAGCTACAGTAGGCCACCGTAGCTTACGGTGGGCTGCTGCAGTTTTTCTCTTGTTTGAAGTTTTAGTTACGACATTTTCCGTAACTCTCTCAATTCTTCTCCGTTTTACCCGAAACTTGTTTCTAAATATCCATAGAATATTTTCTTACATATTTAACCCGAAATCCTTGACCCGGATTCTTATTTCTTATGAATTACGTAATCAATCTTGATTTATGCGTATATTCCTTTTGACCCATTAAATGATTTAAGTGTATAAACTTAAATCTCACTTTCTCTTTCTTTGTTTCTCGTTTTCCCCACCAAAATATCTATTTACATTCCACACAACTATACATTATGGTGGATTGGTTATAGAAATGCTATATTTTAAATTCTACCCTTCGGATTGGCATTTTTACGAAAAAGATCTAATATGAGACATTAAGCCAAAACGGCTTATGCTTTTCGCCTTTACAGTACTAAAGAGGTCTATTGTATTATAAAACTCATATTTAAACAAATATTAGAGTCGTTTGCTTATTTTATTCTTCGAGGGCATTTTGGTCAACTTAGACCCTTCTTTACGACGAAGGACTTACAACATTATGTTTTGACTAAAGCGAACATTTAATCATAATCTATGTAAAATCATTATGTTCTTAAGAACATAATGATTACAGGTTAGATTATTGGATTTACCTTACCTTAGGTAATCCCTTATTCATTTACGACTCATTTAACTCTCATCCGACCTTTAGGTCCTGGTTAAGAGTTTGACCCGTTACACGTACCTGGCTCGGGTCATAGCACTGACCCGTTTAAATACTTTGCACTACTAATTACCAATTAATAGCGATGCGAACCAAACGCCATTTCCCTGTGATTACAAAACTCGATAAGCGTTCATTAGATATTATTGTCAAATGGTGATATCATCACCATTTGATCCATTTGGTCTAAATGACCATTTTATTATTACGAGATGGTATTTATTTACCATCTCATCATTTATCCGTTTCAATTTACACCACATGATCATATTACTTAAATTTGTTTCTTAATTCATTCGATCCGTTATGGCATACGCCATAGGATGTCTATTTTAAAATTTAATATTTGTTTGTCAATTCGTGACTGAATTGCCATTTTACTCTTTTTATTTCTTATGGCTTGCACCATAAGGTAACTTTTCCGAATTCCTTGTTTATTTGTCATTACATGACTAAATTACTGATTTACCCTTTTTACCATCAAAATGGTTTATTACCATTTTCTTTTGTTCCGACCCGTATCAATTAAAGTCGGAACCTTGTATTTCATATCTCATTCCGAATACCAAATCACTTATTCTTAGTCAATTACATAAGTAGATTTTCTATATTAAGGATGTAAGCTTTACTTACCTTGAATTCCAACTATGCCTTCTTCCGCGTACTTGTTCCGTTTGATCCGCTTCTTCCTAAGCCTCCACCTAGCTTGTCAAGCGTCAAACTATTATTTATCATTCGCAAGATGGTTAGGTTAGTCATCATCTAACACGACTATTCCACCTTACGGATTTTATATCAAATATATCATTTGATCTTAGTATAGGTCAGTTTTGACTTCTAAAAGTCAACTGCCTATTAACACAAACAAATGCATAAATAGGTTCAAAGAACTTACTTAGGCATTTCATCAAATACCCGGTAGGCATTATTTCTAGGCTACCATAATAACTAAACTCTCAATTAAGTTCATACAATCGTTAATATCAAGTTAACATAATTTCAATCATTGTATGCTAATCTATCAATCACATAAAAGAACTTAGGGATTGTTTCATCATTAAAAATCAACCATTTGCATCATATCTATGGGATTTACCCAAACATCAAACTTAGCTAAACACTTTAATATTCATAAACTCATGATGATTCCAAACATTAATTAACATGAATATATCATCTATTTCATCATATTGTACAAAAAACTCATTTCATTGCAAGCATGAACATGTACTCAAACACATAAATTATTTAAGTATCTTCCTATTACTACCATATATGATGATTCTAAACACAAGTTTATCATCAATTTCATCATGTTATCAATACCCATTTAACTAGGTGTGGTAAATTAACCAAACACCCAATTCATAGCAATCTATTCAAAATCTTCAATAAGGGTTTGTTCCTAAACAAGCATTCATCTCTTATCTTACTTCAATTACTGAAATTCATGCATGGATTGAAATCCATGAAATCAACTTAAATTCATAATGTCGCCAAATTGAGATTTTTGACATACCTCATGACCCCCTAGTTCGGGTGATCATTATAATGCGTTCATGCATCGATTATGGATTCAATTCGCCCTTCAATTTGATGATATAAGCTGAACAAGGGTAGGCTCCTTGTTCTGCAGCCGTAGTCGACACACACACACACACACACACACACACACTTAGTGTGTGTGTTTTGTGTTATAATCTTTATTAAACATAAACTTTAGTTTTCTCCCCTTTTAAGCCCCTCAAGTTTGGTTTTGTTTAAGTGAAGCTACTACTACTCATTGTTTTATAATCTATATAATGGTTACTAACTAGGTTAATTTGTTCCTAGTTATTTTGCTTACGGGTTCACTCTTACTACTAACAGTCTTTTACCCGCTCTTTAATATTAATGTGGTTTGATTACCAAACCCATTTTTGGGGTGTTACACGTTTCGACATTTTGCTATAAACTCTTGGGTAGAAAATCAAGCTTCCTCCTCTTCAATGATAGATCAAGATTTTCAGGGGTAGTAAAGCCATGGTTATGTTGTTCTACAAAGTCATATATCTCATACTCAGATGAATTTTTTACACGCACAAATTTAACACATGCCTTGCAGTCCGTGACTTTAATGTTGGACCTTCTTTTTGGTGAACTTGAATTTACTTGATCAGTCGTACCATCTTTTCGTATTGGTTTCTTGGCTCTTGAACGTATCGCCTATTAGTAACAATTTTGTCACATATTTTTCCTTCTGCGGTGTACCAAGACGGGTTCCAAAACCTCCAGTTGAGCATACTTTTCATACTTAGCTATAGCTTCTTCAATTGTACTAGATCTGGAATTAATATACGGTTTGAAACTGGGAGGAACGGTTGGAGTCCAATACCTAGATCCATTGGGAGATTCATATACGTTGCTCACTACGGATTCTGCATAAATTATTAAAAGTGAAAGAAACAGACTATGAAAAAAAAAGTCATACAACCAAACCCAAACATGACGTACATTGGACACACCACATTGATATTCAAGTCACAGAACCAAACTCATCCAAATTACAAAAATCACAGTACCAAACTGAAAACATCACATACATTGTGTATACCTACTGTCTATGCACATGTGTACTTATCAAAACCAGGTTGGATATTCAAATCACATAACCAAACTCATTAATATTACAAATCACAGTACCCAACATATTAACATCACATACACAAGTGTACCAAAATGAATCTCTCCTATTCATCTATATTACACATCACAGAATAAAACTCAAAAACATCACATACACAAGTGTACCAAAATGAATCTCTCCTATTCATCTATATAACTCGTCACAAAACAAAACTCAAAAACATCACCTACACAGGTGTACCAAATTGAATCTCTCCTACTCGTCTAACTTTCATATCAAAGAACCAAACTCAAGACATTTGTTACATTGTATACTACTGTCTATGCACGTGTGTACTTATCTGTAAGAAGCATGTCATTTAATATGTTTGGAACCAACATCAACATCGGTGGCACAACATCGGTGAGACAATCATATATACAAATGCGGATGAAACATTAGATATACTCATTAGAATAAAATAAACTGAATTATCGGAGATAAATCATGAGTATCAAAACATGAAACGAATATAACATAAACAAAAATTGATCCAACAAATAACTTCACTATTAAACCAGTACATAACATGCCGATCAGAACAAAGAAACCGAAAAAAATATAAAACTATCACGCACCTGGTCGATCCAAAGTAGTAACGAAAACATTACCGCCAGGCTGATCGTTAACTTCATCGTCGTTCGCCGTTGTCTTGTTCATATTTGTTATATGTTCGTCCATAATAATATAAAATTTTTACGAAAAGATGTAAAAAATTGCGGATTAAACAACTGTTTGATCGAAATAGAATAGATCTGATATTTAATAACGTTTTGGAAAGAAAATGATTGAAAAACTAAGATCAAAAGTAAAAATTATTCTGGTAAACAAACTGTTATATCGAAAACTGGTTTACCACAAAATTTTGAAAAATTTGTTTTGATGATTTGATCATGAACTGGAAAACAACATAAATTTCGAAAAAACTTTGATTTTGATAACAGATTGTTGTCAGGATTTTTTGAATGATTAAAAACTATAATTTAGGAAACATGTAACCACCATAATATAATTTTGTTTAAAAAAATTGCAAAATAAATTAATAATTAAATTTACCCATCCTATCCTTGTTAATTAGTAAATAGATCAATGGTCAGGATTAGTTCACACAGTTCATTCTTAAAAATCTGTTCACAAATGATCCTAATACTATATATATATATATATATATATATATATATATATATGGGAAGGTTCATTTGAGAAGAAATTTAATATAAGAAGAAAAAGAAGAAAGAACATAAAGGTAATACATTAAATAGTTTATAGCTTCTCTCATTAATTATGTTATCTCTCATTAATAAAATAAAAATATTTTATCCTATACATTTCAAAATTTATCCTACATATGTCTTACATTTACCTGAATTTACCTTACACACATGTAAATTTACCCTACACAATTCAAAATTTATCCTACACATGTCGAAAATTGTCCTACACCATAAATTATTTTATCTTGAAAGAGTATATGAAAAAAAAAAAGAGTTACAAGTTTAATTAATTAGTTAGTTAATGACAATTATAGATTTGCCTATATGCCATTTTTCATAATATTAAATACACAAATTAAATGAAGTAAATGAAGAATTTCTATTGGTTTAAAAGTTATTCTTTTTATTCTTACAAAATTTTTCTTCTCATTTGAACTCTTCAGAATATATATATATATATATATATATATATATATATATATATATATAAACACTTATTTCCTGCATTAAAAATTATACTTCTCGTTCCTGTAAATGACTTGTCGTTTCTAACGTGCAAAGCCGGTCCTCTCACTCTATTGAACCCAATAGAAAGCCAAGGCAATTATGTAAATGAGACCCAAAATTTATCCAACTATTCCACACTCTATTGAACCTAAAAGGAAGTCATGGGAATTTGTAAATAAGACCCAAAACTTGTCCAATTGTTCTGCTATTCGTACGCTTCTTCAACATTTGTTATTATACATAATATTGGATTTGGGTTGGGCTGAGAAAAGCTATTTAATTATTAAATGGACATGGGCTAGAGATATATAATTATATAAAACTTTAAAAATAAAATGAGTAAATCGGTTAATTCAGTTAAACCGAATTGCCTGAATTTATAAAATGTCAACCCAAAAACCAAACCGAATAACCAAATTTGAATTCAGTTAAGGTTACAAACCGAACCAAATAACCGAATTTAATTAAGTTTGGTTTTTTGGATCCAATTTGGTCCCTGTTCGAGACAGTATTTGTAGTGGCAGAAATATAATCTAAAGCATAGGATCAATGTACCAGTCGGTTCCGATGAAGTAGCATGACACTTAGCATAGAAAGCTTTGACCAAGTCCAAATTTGAACTAGGTGCATGCAAGGCATGTATAAGTGGCACAATGAGGATAATCATTTTCATAATGACTGTCTTAAAGGCATTGTTACCAATGAGGGGGCCTACGAGTCCGTCCTCTACTACCACGATACATTTGGCTACCAATGGCCACGATTGCAAAGGATTGCTTCGTACAGGTTGGGCATTGAAAGCAACGGTAAGGGGTGTCGATGCTATGTAGAGAGCGAAGGAATAAGTCCATGGCTTTCGGCTTGGGCAAGGAGCTCCCAAAAGATGGGGCAATCAAGGTGGTGCGAAGAGAGATGGAAAAGTTTTCAGACGAAGGCCTAGAGCAACACAAAACCCAGTGAAGTTTATCGGATTCTTCCACGGGATGACCAATGGCTATGAGTAGCTTTCGGCTTGAGCAAGGAGGTCTAAAAAAGACGGGCAAGCCTGGTGGTGTGAAGAGCGGTGGAAAAGGTTTCAAACGAAAGCTTGAGGCCACACAAAAACCAATGAAGCTTATGAGATTCTTCGACGGGATGGCCATTGGCTGTTAGTCGATCACAAACGGCTTTAAATTTACTTCCAAATTCATTGTACATTTAGAAATCTAACGTAAGTGGTCTCAGAGATTTTTGAATCCATTCTATAGACAGTTTACTATAGGCGACGCGGCGAGTGCAATCCAAATTTGATGAGTAATGATTGGGTTACATGCTTTCATTGATGAACAAATGTCAACGACATACTTAATAAAAAATTAGTAATCTAGTGTGAATAATATACAAAGATGTCATAACAAAAGGGTGTTGTTAAATGAATCAAAAAGTCAAAGTTTTTTTGATTTTTAATTTAGGGTGTTGCTATTTGCACCCACTCTACCACGCAGTAACTCATTAATTATCATATAAAATCTTTAAAAACTTTACTAATCATGCATTAATTACCACCTAACCATTTATTACTGTATAACTAGCCTTTATTAATTTATTTATTTTTTGCTGTTGCAAGTCTTTTAAAACTTGAAAGATAACTTTGAAAACATAATTTTTATAATGTATAGATTTGAGTTACATAATATTTTTTGTTTAAAATACAAAACTATATAACATTTTTTTTGTTTAAAATGTATAACAGAAACATCTAAAACTATACAACTTATAATCCTAATTTTAAAAATAGCAAAAAAAAACAAGTTACGTAAAATAACTTTGAAAATTGTAGCAAAAATTTTTGTTGAGTTGATAAGTTAATTTTGTAATAAACTAATAAAAGATGTGAAATTGATCCTGAAATATTAAAGAAATTAGACTATACTTAGAAAAATCCTAATATTGTTAATAATGAAATTTAGAATGCAATTAAGGAGACCAAGTTGATACTAATGCAGACTTAAATTCTAGTCAAAATTATTAAGTAAGGATGAACTCTTATTGGTTAGTTATATTCTAATCTAATTAATACTATAGAGTAGGGTGTAATTGGACAGTTTTTTTTTTGTCTATTCTTTCTAAAAGTCAAATTTTTGAAAACATAATTTTGATTAAAATCATAAATTAATTTAGTTAGAACTTTTGGGAAAGAAAATTCAGTTACTACAAAATTCTACAACATTGGAGTCTTACAAAAAAAATTACAAGCAGCTTAAGACATTGTTGATCAAATATCCACGTATGTCTTCTATATTCATATATAAGTATAAATATTTCCTTTATATATATATATATATATATATATATATATATCATACCAGTTTACTTTGATTTTCAGGTGTTTTAGAATATATAAATAAAAATTGGTTGAACGAATACAAGGAAATGTTTGTGTCTTTATGGATTGATCAACATCTCAACTTTGGAAATTACACAACCAATAGAGTCGAGAGTCAGCATGCAAAGCTAAAAAAATATTTGGACTGTTCAAATTCTAGTTTGGATAGATTTCTAAGTTGTATTGACCGAATCGTGAAATCGCAACAAATAACAATTAAAGAAAGCTTGGAAAGTAGTAGTGTCCGCGTACATCAACATAACCTAAGGTGCTTTACCTTATTGCGTGGTTTTGTGTCAAATGAAGCTCTCAAACTAATTCTTGAAGACCGTGAACGATGGAAGTATCGTCTGGTAGAGTGTGATTGTCGACTTCGCACCAGTCATGGGTTGCCATGTGCTTGCGAACTTTCAAAATATATAACCTCACGTAAGTATATTTATAATTACATCGAATTTATTGTTCTAAAGTCTTCAATAAAATAATCTTTATTTATATTTACATGCAGGTCAATATGTTTCTTTGGATTCGATTGGTATTTTCTATAGGAAGCTAGATATTTCACCATCGACCTCTTTGCAAAATTACCATGTTAGCTGTGATGATGAGCTGCAACTGTTTAAAGAAAACTTTGTTAAGCAGTCCAAATATGGAAAAAAAGTTGGTTAAGAAAACTAAAAAATATTTTCGTTCCAGATAAAACTGACATTCAGGAACCTCAAGTTAAAAAAAAAAACTCGTGGACGACCAAGCTTGAAGAAAATGCAACAAGCAAGTGCCAAAAAGGAGCCGGCCAGACATAGTTCATTCGCATTTGACTTGAACAAGGAACTGATGATAGACTGGAACGAAGTCCAAAATGAGCCGGCCAGACATTCTTCATACATGATAGATTTGAACGAAGTGCCACTCATGAATGGTTTGGATATAATGGACGATATTCCAAAAGTATTTCATCCATACATAACAAATATACAAAATGTTAAAGGCGATGGAAATTGTGGATTTCGAGCACTAGCTGTTTGCCTCGGACTTGAAGAAGATACATATTATGAGTATATTCGACGGCAAATGAGAGAAGAGTTACAAAATCGATATGATGTCTACACGAACATTTTTGTTCGGGATGTAAATTAATTGTATCATGACTTGTGTTTCGTTGGGTCGTCTTGTCTAGAAGAACACTGGATGAAAATGCCTGAAGCAGGTGTTCTGATTGCTAATAAGTTTGGGGTAATCATCCATTCTTTAAGCCTATCAGGTAGTACGACTATTTTTCCGTTTTGGAGGGGTCCAGAAGAGATTCAAAATACAATTGCCCTAGTTAATGATGAGAATCATTATGTCATGGTGGAATTACAAGGAGCGTACCCAATGCCTTTTATCACGCTTTATTGGAATTTTCGCACCATTAGCACCTCTGCGGCTAGATAGGAAACCATGTATAGGTGGCGTTTGGAACTATATATCCAACTTTGTCATCGTGAAAGTGGTTTTGTCGATCTAGGTGATTAATTGTTTTAATATTTGCATGTTTACTTTTTTACTATAGACTCGTACCTTTATCTATTTATAATGAACTTTTGAAATTTCGTATTTATATTTAAGAGTCTTGATTATTTATTTAGTAATATTGAATTAAAAGTGTTGATAATATATAATATATAAAAGTCTTAATCATTATTCTTTTATTTAGGATTGAAATAATGTAAAAAGTACCTAATCATTACTCTATTAACTTCATCGTCATTTGACTTAACAATAAAAAAACATTTAAAAGTAATCGAATCATTACTTTTTTTTTTTTACTAAATTGGTATATTAATCCTATACCCTTGGTCTATTTATCATAACCCTAACAAAAAAGAAAAAAAAAACAAATTATCATATATACATGTAAAAAATAATATTATTTCAGGTATATGTTATTGGTAATTGGACATGTAAATAGGCATATCACTAAATTTCATACCCGTCCTAAACTCACGAAAAAAAGTAAAAGGTAATCTCATACTTGGTCTCACACCCACTTAATCGACCTCATACTTGTCTCAAATATGTTGGGTTTCGAGTTTACCCATTGGGTTTGGGTTCTGTTGTTATCCTTAGAAACGAAGTAGTCCAAAATTATTGGTGTAAGGAATTTGTTAATTCTTTTTATTAGTGTTTCATAAAATTAATATATATATATATATATATATAGCATGTATTGTGTGTTCGTAAATCAGGGGCAATAATGCGACTCAAATACTATAAACCGCCAACAAATATTATTCTATTTTAAATTGATCACTCTCACCCTTTAATAAACAAATCATCTTTCAGTTGAGATGTCTTTTGAATTGTAATATATTTGAACCCATTTAAAAGTTCAACCTAGCTACTAATTCAGTTATAACATATTTAACTTGTTTACAAGTTCACTACAACTTCATGACTCGTCTATAGCACGTTCACTTTTTTTAATTGTAATATATATATATATATATATATATATAATTAAACCCATTTACATGTTAAACTTAGCTACTAAGACAATTATCACATGGTTAACTCGTTTACAACTTTATTACAACCTCATGTCTCATTTATAACACGCTAACCTTTTTGTCTTGTCAGCGTGGTTGCCCCATTAGATAAAATCGGTTGTAGGAGTTTGTTTTAGCTACATCGCTTTGTGTTTGTTAAGGCTAATATTGATATCTTTGATAAAAATGCATACCACTCGTGTTTATCAATTACAATATATTAACCTAACACGATGCGTAGGATAGAAGGGACGGGGGGCGCCTGACCCCCTGAACTTTTTGCTCAGTTGTGTCCGGCATGTAGTTTTCGTGTAGAATTTTTTATGTATATCCGTTTTCGACCCCCAGTTTTCTAATTGTTTTTAGGAGTACACGTTTTCGACCCCCTGTTCGGAAATCTGAAGCTTCGCCACTGAGTATACATATCCTAAATGTTATTGTTTTTGAAACATAACTAGTTCTTGGCCTAACTGGTCCTGGAGCGATCCCATTCTTAGTAATCGTATGCGATCCAAGAATTCAATGGAAATGATAAGGTTTAGTGGTCCTAACTTCTAAGTTTTAATTACGTAGACCAGTTTGGATCCTAGATGTTCAAGCAATAAATAAATAACTCAACTTACAAAAAAATATGGAATACTATCTATGTTATATGTCAAACATTAGCATGTGAGTGAGTGGCCCGGTCTGGAATACATGGGAGTTGTCTGCTGTCCCAGTTAAAAAGATAATAAAGTGACGAGTTGGATTCCTATTTCGGTGTAGATTTGAACTTATAGCAACCATATAGTCTTTTCCAATGGGACATTAGTTAAAGTGAGATGGCTAGACTACAACAACCGAGATGCAATAAAGGGCCATATTTTATTTACTATGTTGAATAAAGAATGTTTTGATGGGAATGGTTGTTAAACTCTAAGATTGATGGAGAATGTGAAGATGAATGGTTGCTCTCATGTTTTAATTATTATCAAGACTAATTAAATACGATTCCTCTAATCCGTTAATTGAAAGAAAATTAAGAATAGTCATTTTCTAACCTTAATTCTACGGCTAACATATCTTTCGTTTCATTTTACTTATGTCTTGTAATGATGGTTGTTTTTTTAAATAATCGTTGGTAGAGCTCTAAAACAATTAACTAGATTCACGAACCTTGAGCAGGTGATTGTGGTTCTTGTCTTGATAGTGATGGTACAACATTGTTGTTTTTTTTTTAGATAAAAAAAAAACATTTTGGTCCATCTTTCCATCCATAGCAAAATTAGAACTCTTTCTACTGAATTTATTAGGCCATCCGGGGCATTCACATACCGTTTTGCAATATGGTACCTCCTAACTGATCGGAAACGTCGCTGCCAATGGTTCAGGTAGAAGGTTTCGGATAAGGAAATTGGGAGGAGATAACTGTTTTGGCTAGGTGATAATTGTGAGTGTGTGTTTGTTTGGAAAATAACGTAGGGAGGTGTTTGTCGTTGGTAAAACAAACGCCGATGGGAGGGATTTCGGGTTTTGGTGTGCAGGAACTTCAAGTGGCACTTTTACATTGGTTGGATTTTGGGTATCGTCGGTGATGCCCCAGCCTCCCATAGACTACATGGTGTAGAGGGGCTTGAAAAATGAGCGTTATACAACATGTGGACGACACGTAATCATGTGTCAGAAAAGTGGCGTGGTGAAAAAAGGGGGTGTGGGAAGGGGCGTGAAAGATATGCGTTATTCAACATGTGACACCTATTTAATATTATTAGTTTCTATTTAAAAATTATATAAAACATAAATATTAATCGAATAAAAAACATAAATTTTGAAAACCATATAAAATTTAAGTTATATAAACTTAAAAATAAAAAAATTACATAAACTTCAATCATCCTCTTCGTCAAAGTCGTCTCGTGGATGACTCCCAATGTGTTCAACCAAATCCACTCGAAGGTTATGCTGTGTTGTATCATATTTAATTGCAACCAAGTTCACTTCTTTTTTACTCACTTAATTCTACGGTGCTTGGTTGACTTGTCCCCTCATAATATTTGTAAATTGCGCGTCCCTCATCCTCTAAAATCATGTTATGCAAAATAACACACGCGTAAATCACATTTTGAATTCTTGGTTTTTCCATAATTCTAAACGGCACCTTCAAAATATGTCATCTTGACTACAAAACACCAAATGCTCGTTCGATGTCTTTTCGTGCCGTCATTTGAGCCCCATTAAACTTACGTCTCTTTTCATCTAACGTTGTTTTCCGTGTAAATGATTTTACAAACACGACCCCGTTGATCACGTACTATGTATTTCTCCTCTTAGGTTCTGAGAAGCATCCTTCGTCTTCCATTATAGTTTGAACCATCTTTTAAACCGTTGATATTATGAGTGCCGGTCCCTCGTCGTCCGATGAGAATAAAATTAAATCGTCAAGCCCAGACGATGACAAAGAACATGAAGGTGAAGAATTTGAGTCTTCCGTTTTTTAAAAAATTTAGTAAAAAAATGGGAGAGAATAGGTAGTTGGGAAGAGATATGGATGATTGAGTGTGTGGTTTTTAAAAAATGGTGTGAAATATGTTAGTATATATAGTTTTTTTTAAAGTTTTTTAAAAGGTTAAACTATCCGTTGAACGGCTAGTTTGAAGCAATCAATACCAAGTTCCACGTCAACTCTTGTTAGCACTCCATGCCGGTGGAATATCTCTCGCCCAAATAACAACTTCGTGCACAACACGGAGGACGGTGTAGAAAGGTGGGAGTTGACTGACAAAAACGCCCACACTGTGTGGTCTTAGCCATCCATCAACCACTGCAACACATCTTTCTTCATCCCTAAACCAAATTTTTAAAACTAATAAAAAACTAATATATAATAAATAAAATACAGAACTAAGTTAAAAAAATATAACCATCGAAAAAAGATATATATAACTATTTTAAAAATATATACAACTTTTATACAAAATACGTTTAATTTATTTGAAAATTACAAGACTGAGTTAAAGTCATAAAAAATTACAACTAATCGTCTAGGTTGAGGATGCAGGTTTGCAGTATGTTTCACGAGATATGATCGAAGGTTGTTGATTTGTTGTGGGTTACTTGGTAACGCAATTCCATAAGTATATCATCATTTACTTCATATTTGGTTGGAAGATCGAATTTGTGAGCATGACATATTGTTGTACCTTCGTTTTCAAAATCGTATTATGTATTACAATCGAAGTGCACGTACATTATACTTCTAAATTTGTAATGTTGCATTAGTCATGTGCGGATTAGAACTATAGCCCAATGAGCTTGTAGAACACACAGATTAACTCGTTCGATGTCCTTTCTTGCCATTTCTTGTGTTGCCTTGAACGTTTTTCATCTAGTGTCACGTGTAGAATAAATGATTTCACAAATAGTCTCACAATTAAGGTAAATTCCGTTAACAAAGTAATACACATGCTTGTAATGTACTATGTTTACCTCAAATTGACACTTAGGGTTTGATCCATAAATAACCTCATTGAATAATAGTGACTTATTGAGGGCATTAATCTCCTTGTTAAATTAGCGACACCAAAGAATGCCTGTGAAAACCATAAATATTGTGAGGCTACTGCTTCGAATATAATCGTTAAGTACTATAGATCACCTCTCATGTGTTGATCACGCCATGTCATTCGCAATTCCTTGAGCCCAATGTGTATAATCAACGTTACGTAACATTTTAAGAAATCCATTTTTAGCTTCATTTGCAGTGTGCAAAACTTGCATTTGGTTTGTGGTCGATCTACGCAAATTTTCTTTTCCATTAAAATCTTCACAAAAGTACTGTAAACTTTCCTGTGAAATTTATTCAACCATATTCAAGTACTCATCATATAAGTTAAGAACAATCTCGTGTATGAGTTAGGAATACTCTCATATGCTAGTTGATGTATTGCAATTTTGCATTTATCTAATGAGATAAAGATCTTTTTTCCATCTACATCCCAAGTTGTTTGAAAAAATTGGAAGTTTTTTTCCTCAACACCAACTAGTTGTGGGACTGATTCTCTTCGTCTTTGAAACCTTCTTGCATAACAGGATCATGTGTGACTTTACAATCTCTTTGTATAAGAACATTTGACCTTGGGCCATCTTTAACTTCAGCTTGGATAATCATAAAGAGATAATAAAATTTACGGTCATTCATATCATGCTAGATGATGAGCATCCAAACTTGATGATATTGATGTAAAAGAAGATGAAATTAGAAGAAACATGGTATAAACTGTGGTTAAAATTTAAGAGAGTGATTAAGAATGGTGTAAAAATATATGAAGATATTAAATGCACTATAAAGTCGATGTTTTTATTAATAAAAAATTAGAAAACTAGTCATTCAACGACTAGACTAGGTTAACTATACAAAATTATCATGTCGCTCGGCATGGCTTCTTCAATTGGGGCGTGATTCCAACAATACCACAAAGGTGGGCTGGTCTTCCCGCTGGTACTATGCCTCCTTCATCATGCCCCACCCCCATACTTCAACGACACTGTCCACCTTTGTAATGGACTAAATTATGAAGGTACGAGTCTATCATATTGATTTTGTCCTCCTACATATATATGTATGTATATATGAGAGTACTAGAATCAAAACTCATTTAAGTAAAAAAACAAAACTATAAAAATCCAGTATACCAATTATTTTTTTTCTTTTAAAATTCGAAATATATGTTATTAGGTTCCCGAGAAAAATAAATTAAATAAAAGTTAGTAATTAATTGTTACACCACATGTCACACACGTGTAACATTTCGACAACAATATTTTATTTCATATGTGTAATAATTAGTTACGTTTTTTTCTAATTTATTTATTTACGGAGGATAATAAGATATATTACATAAATAAATAACATTTGATTCTTGTATAAAGATTTCACTGAGTTGTTTCAACTCAATTAGGTTTTTATTTTATTCTTTTCTTATATTATATTATATTATATTTTATATTTTATATTTTATATTATATTATATTATATTATATTATATTTACAAATGGTGAATAGTTACTTTCTATTTAGGGTGTGTCACATGTAAGTGTTTGAATTTTTTATAATATTTTATTTATTTTTATTCATCTTAAATTTTTTATAATATTTTATTTATTATTATTCATCTTTATCTAAAAGTTTGTGTTCATTAACTTTTCTTTTATAAATACACGATTATGGTTATATTTTTCTCCACAGTCGCTTATAAGTACTTTTGAAAACAGTTTCGGAATTTTTTTTTTGTATTATACCCTATACCTAGTACGGGTAGTATACTACTGATACCAACTACTATCATACGTTGTTAACAAAACTCATGAAATGCATAAGGGATGTCATGTCATAATGGCATTATATAAATACACATACATACATGTATTATATAGAAATGTGTTAAAATCAGAATCACATTAAGTTGTAAGAAACATGAGAACTAACTCATCCAAAAGGTTTTTTTGAAATTTTTTCTCAAAAGTTATAAAAAACATTTGTTTCGGCAATTTTTTTTAAATGTCACATACCCACGTTTACATGAGGCGTAAAAAAAATTTATCTTCGTACAAAATTTACACCACCTCGTAAAAAAAACTTGCACCAATCAAAACTACCGACTCGACAATTTTTTTTTACTTTTTTACAGACGTGTTTATAATATTTTCATCTACGTTTTTGCAAAAAAAAAATTGGCCCAACTCGCGTGGGTGGAAAAAGTTCTCACGGTTCTCACAAGTCGTAGTAATTCTCATTTGAACCGAGCTCTATAGATATATATATGGAAACAAAAATGACCTTTAATCAAACAATTTTATGAAAATAAATATCGTTTGTGTTTGCATCTAGGGACATGCAAACACGGAAATAAATGCAAATTTTGCATCCGTGTTAAAGTTTGTGTCCGCAACTTACAGTTTGCGTATGGGACTCAAACTTTGCGTCAGAAAATGTGCCATGGATTTTCATAGCTACTATTCTTTCTTTTCCATATTGATTTTTAAAAGCATATTTTTTCATCCGATGATAATTTTTATAAAAAAAACACACCAAATTAAAGATAATAAAATTCTCTTTAGTTTAGTTTAAACTTTTTCAAAAAATATGAACGTACAAAAAGTTATAATTGTTTAAAAATAGTGGTAGAAAATAAAAAAAATCTAAGAGTGATTACGCGTGCCAACTTCTTTTTCGCTAGTATTAATGATTCTACGACAAACGCTAGCTCTAAGGATTAAGGCTACCACATACGCGAAACAAGTTCATTTTTTGTAATTTCACTGGCCAAATGTCCATTTTCATGATTTTCCCTATATATATACAGTGAAAGCTTTAAATACAAAAAGCTCTTAACGTGTAACGGTACGCGGCCACCAATATAAATTGCGTAAATATGCAAATAGCATGCGTAATTTTGTATTATAAGGTACATAGCTATGCAACAACATGCATAACTATACAAAGTTAATTACTATTATGCACCGCGTTTAGTTAAAGGTATAGATTAAATCAGATGTGAGGTTTGGATGCTCGTGTATGCATTATACAATAAGGTGATCTTGTACGCTATATATATATATATATATATATATATATATTAAAAGAGGATGTCGGTATAACAATACCTCATAAGATAAAGATTGTTTAAGCACATTAAGTACACTTACCATTTGAAAAGTATAATTTGTATTTTTTTAATTAAGTTTTACGTCTTTAAGTTTTAACAAAGTTTCAGGCTTTGTCTTTTAACTAACATAATTACAACAGATATTCTTTATATTTTAATTTCTTTACAACGATATCTTTTATGTTTTAATTTTTTTACAACGTATATCTTTTATTTTGTAATTTTTTTAGGGAGAAAGGGCACTGCATGTAAAAAATTAGAACATAAAGGACACCCGCTATAATTTCATTAGTTAAAGTACAGCGTCTGAAATTTTGTTAAAAAATAAAGGACGTAAAATAAAATTTACTCTTTATTATTATTATTATTATTATTATGCCACAATTAGATTTTGACACTTCACATGTTTATAGTCTTTTTTTTCTTATAACTTTTAAAATATAATAATTATAATAATATAAATATATCGTGTGACATGTTTATTTTATCTATGTTTTAGTGTAAATTCATTCAATATAGAGTTATAAGGTGATAATGTTAAGTCGTCATAGCTCAAACATACATGCCATCAGAGTTGATTTTAAAGTTTCATTTTTCTTCTTACAACCATTATTATATTATGTTTTGTAAAATTTAACATTTATCGTAGTGACATGCTAATTTTTATCAACATTTTGAGGTGAAATTTTTGTGGGGTTCACACTAATGTACATATTATCGAAATCGAGCATTTCAAATTTTTATATCTCGGTGTTCGTTATGAACTGATTTTTTTTAAGTTTTAGTTTCACCATTTATTTTTGTTTTTTATGGTTTTGATCAATATAAAACGTGTTTAGATATTCTTCTAGATACAACACAACTCTTTTTTGTACAAATAGCATAATGAACTGAGCGAATACCTATTGAGTTTCCTTTACATCCTCACCCAAGTGTGAGTTTCGTCCACTAGTTACTATGAAAATAGGGGTGTGGTTCTATTCTAATTAAACATAATAAAGTATAAATATTTAAATAGATGAAATATAAAATGAAAAAAAATTAAAAAATTCTAAAATTTTACGATCCGGTGTGCTCCAAATTTATACGGTTAGTTTTACACGTAAATTGTAAACCAAGTAGTTAAATACAATATAACTTTTTTATAACCAATTAATCGAAGAAGAAACAAACCATAAAATCAAACCAATAACCGTTTTGAATATCTTTACTCGAACCAGTGAACACTCACAAGCAAAAACTAAACGTAAACCGTAAAATTACAACAGGAAGAAGGCACTAGATGGCCACTAAAGCTTATTAGCAGAAATAATGGTAATATAAAACAATCATATATCTCATGGCACCAATGATATTGGAAAACTTAAAATTGCTCAACAAAATGTTGTTTTATTATTTATTTTCATTGATATTTCTTTTTATAATCTAAGGTGTATATATGTGTGTTTACTTAATATGATGGGGAACACAGACAATAATAATCACGTGACATGTTTATTCTTTTTAAAATTAAAAAAATCTATATCAATATCATACTCAAATTAAAGAGAATAAAATGTTCGTGTTTATTGTGTAATTTTTTTGGCATATTAATTTAAGAAAAAATTATGAGCATTTAAAAATCATAAGATTAGTTGGTTTAAAAGTTAACACGTTTTTTACTTTGAAGAGTTTAAGTTGTAACTTCTAAACACATTTTAGAGTCCCTTAAAGTGTATAGTTAACTTTTAAACCAATTTCCACCTACAGCCTTTTGAATGGCCATAACAATTTCATACATTTTTGTTTTTCTTAAATAAATACATCATAAAAACAAGCATTTTTTTTCAATTTGAATGTGTTATTACTATAGTTTTTTTAGTTTGATTAAAAATTAACGTACTACATTATTACCATCGTCTATGTTCTCGTTCTCCGACACATCGCGCAAGCACCTATATGTATATATATATAGGGATGAGGTAAAATAGGAACCAACCTTTCGATGTGAGAACCGTAATAACCATTATCCACCCTAGATCTCTCATGTATCAGTGGTTGAGATTAAATTATTTAAGTTTAATTTGTCTTGTAGTGATTTTATCAATTAAAAAGAATAAATAGTACAAGAAGAGTATTTTGAAAAAATTACTACTAATGTCAACTTGTCAAACTGACAATCAAACATAATCGACTATATTACTTTTCATGCCAACATTAATTACGTTTATCTATTTAAAAAAAGAAATAATTATGACCCATGATTTTCTATATAAAAAAATTACACTATATGTATAAAAAGAAAATGTCTTCAATCTCTAATCTTGATCTTTATTTTTTGTCCGTTATCCTCGTCATTTGAAAGTAAAATCCCCAATACCTACGAAAATCAAAGAAAAAACAGAGGGTCTACATTCCACAAACGTTTAAAGGAGCTCGGGCCGGCGATCAGGGGCGTAAAAAACATTTATTTATCGTGTGTAATAAAAAATATTTTTTACATTCGACAAACAATTTTTCAAACGTACCTAAAAACTAAACATTTACGCGTGCCGTTTTTACATACACTTAAAAAAACTTCTTTTTATCATTCAACACCGTGCGCAAAAAAAATATTTTACATTCGACTACTTACTTAAAAACATTTTTCAAACGTATGTAAAAACTATTTTACGTCTTCCGCTTTTATATACGTTTGAAAATTAGATTTACGCGTGAGGTTTAAAGGAGCCCGGGTCGCAATCAGGGGAGTAAAAAAACCTTTTTTACACATGTTTTCAAAACATTTATTTATTTTTTTACATAGTGATGTTCTCATACTCAGTTCGTGTAAATGTTTACACACGTTGTCAAAACGTTTTTTACGCACACCGCAAAACGTTTTTACGCATGTTGTCAAAACTTTTTTTACGCACGTTGTCAAATTTTTTTTTTTAAGTTGTAGTTTAAAGTTATCAAACGTTAATGAATGAAATAGAAATTATCAATAAACATATAAGACAAACATAGCTTTCATTTTATAAAGAATATTATGTTAGAATTAGAGAAAATAGAGTAAAAAATATATACATCATTTCGATAATATTGTATTTTCAAATAAACATATAATACAAATATAGCTTACATTTTATAAAGAACATTATGTTATAATTAGGGAAAATTGGGCAAAAAGAAATGAATATCTTTTTAGATATTTTTGTATTTTCTAAATTACGTAATACTTTTAATGTTTGAATTTAAAAACTAAGATATTATTCTCAATTTTAATATAAAAAGTATAAAAGGAGATAGCTATCGTTATGTAAAACATATAAATAATGATATGATATGTTTTTAAGATAAGAAAGAGTAGATGTGACATTTAGAGAAAAAGACCAAAATAACTTTTGAATTAAATTGATTATAGGGGATGCGTTAAAAGTCTATTGAATGGGAGGAGTTCTCATCTTTCTCACAATTGGTAGTGGTTCCCCTTGAACTATATATATATATATATATATATATATATATATAGGTTAAGATTCCTATAAATGGACATTTTTTGTGAGAAGGCATAGAAATTAACATACAGACATTATGTTTGGACTTAGCCATAATGGTTTTGGTTGTTTTGATAAGAAAAAACACCAAAAATAACAATTTAAGACACAATACAATATATTCTAGACTTAAAACTAAAACACCAATTTAGCAATTTAAACTAAAACTAAAACCAAATATAACCAATTTTTTTTACAATTTTTTAAATTAAAAATCATTATTTTTAATGTATAAAAAATTTTCAAAAAAAAAATTAGTAATGCATATGTACATTATACGTATGTGTTGCACATACAATTTAGTTTTAGAATTTAGGTTTTGGGTTTAGCTTTTAGATATGTGTGTGGGGGGAGTGAGTTTAGGTTTTTTTGGGTTTACGTTTAGGGTTTAGTTTTAGATATTGTTTTTTTGTTTTTTTTTGTGGGGAGTTAGATTTTTGAGGGGTTGGGGTGGGGTTTTTTGAGGGGGGGGGGGGGGGGGGTTGCGAGGGTGGTTGAGGCGGTTTAGGTTTTTTCGTATACGAATTTGTTTTTTTTTTTGAAAAAAAAGCTTTTTTATATTAAAAATAGCGAAATCTTGTAGAAATTTTTTAAAAAATTGTTATGTTTTTAGATTTTTAGTAGTTTTATATATGAGTGTGTTAGGGTTTAACTACAAAAACTAATTTTACAAAGAATACTAATAAGCCATAGAATAATCACATGTGACGATTCTCATGTTTAGCAGTAAGGGTATAAGATTATTTAGATAATGGATACAAAATACGATATACATGCAAAACATACACAAAACAATATGTACATACTATACATAAAATAAATAACAACCAACTTTCAATTAGTAAAAACTTATATTTCTGATATTAAATCTCAATGGCCTCGCTCAGTTACAAAGTCAATACACAAAACAAAACACCACTATTGTATCAACATTGAATACAATCCACGAAACAAAATTTCTAATACAAAACTCGACATAATGAACACTTTGGTTCGATGCATTAAGGTATTGGTATCGTAATCGGAACATTGTATAGCAACTGAAAGATAAACCTCAAAAAATATAGTCATGATATGTCCAATACGATATCCCAACGTGTTTTACATCAATCGATAACCATAAGATGAATATCAATAATGGTTTAAAAATACAAATATATGTACCAATGTTGTTCAGTTTAAATCAACGTGGTACTAATATTATTCGAAGTTATCAGTTATGTTTCTCATCGACACTCGCTATAGCTTATGATATAGAAAAGGTACTCCATACCACTGGTAAAGTTGTTCGGATGGTATCGCTTCGGTTCGACATGGTAAAGAACAAAAAAAATCAATAATACTTAACCAGTACGATGGTATATTCGGAGTTATATAAAGCATTACACTATATTATCAGAATTATTAAAGGATAAACGACATTAGTTTATAAAACATCGTATATTTTAAAAATTACAAAGAGAAAAACAAAATATGGTTATAATTAATTATAAAATAATAATGAATTAATAAAAATATTATAAAAATTTTGTGGGTGAGATAAGACTTAGGGACAATTAGGTCATGGGTTTGATTCCCACAAGGGATTTTTCCGAGATTTATACTGGGTTTCCTCCTTAAATGATGTATATACATTATAGCTTAGTGGAGATGAATATGATCGAGTGATTCACTGGTTCCGCTGATGATACAATTATAATCTAATAATCTGTCAGTAAACCAAATTTACCGTTAAAAAGGTTTACAATTAATGCCCATTCAGTATTAATAAATATAGATAAAAAACAAATTGTTGAATATTACATTACATTAAACATAAATATCAAATTATAATCTAGTAATATGTCAATGAACCAAATTTACCGTTAAAAAAATTTACATTTAATGCTCATTCAGTATTAATAATTAATAAATAGATAAAAAAACAAATTGTTGAATATTACATTAGATTAAACATAAATATGAAATTAAATGAACTGTCTATTTCTCATAACTGTGATGCTAAGGTTGGAGCTAATTTGTTATTTGTTAATTAATTATAAAACCCATTCACATTTTCACTTGGTTTTAAAACGTCTTTTTCTAACCATTATCTCTATAGAATCATAAATACGTGTACACAATAAAATATCACATGTATGAATGTATGCTTCATGAGTGAGTGACATTTACGTCAATTTATGTTTACAATTCTTTGGTACACATACGTGTGACATGTGTTAAGGTATTCTGGTTCAATGATATGAGGGTGATGGTTAAGGCTTGAAATCTTTAGAGGTCTTAAGTTTGAAATCAAAGGGTTTTTCTATAGGCATAGGTTTCCTCCTTGAAGGTGTTCTTTAGTAAGTCAGGACTGGAACGCTAAAATCAGAAGACAGTTGACATCCCGTCTTAAAAAGGCTCACTCAAATATTAAGGTTAGTTTCAAACATTATTTAAAGAATTCATATATTTAACATGTATATTGTGATAAGGACAATGTTATATGTAATAAAAAACCATGGACTAGACACCCACATCTAGCACAATCTTAAAATGAAATAAGTGCATCACATGTTATAACCACATCATTTATCGCACAACAAATTACAACTTTTAAAAATGTTGTTTTTTATAAATCTCGCAATATTGTAGTTATAACAAAGCAAATAGAAATCCATACTTTTAGGTATAATTTTAAAAAATGGTATACATGTATAAGCTTATGATCTTATAAGAATGACTTGGGTATTTCAGAACCAACATGTAACACAAATTTTCTATATCATTTTTTTCTAAACGATCCCTCTCAAGTTTTATTTTCTAATTTAGAAATTTATGGTTTTGAACATATTTTTGTTATTTTACATATATGTACGTGTTTAAAATTGAAAAACAAATATCATACATATATGTACAAATTATGTAAATGGAGAAAAAAATGATAATGTAGAGATATGTACAAATTAACATCATTATATAATTGAAATATATATAATGGTTTTAGCATATATTTATACATACATGTTTAAAATTGGAAAAGAAGTATCGCATATGTATATTTGATAATGTACAGATATGTTGAAATTAAAAAAATAAAATTAACTGGAGAGAGGCCATTTAGAAAAAATAAATAAATAAATAAAAATTTTGATTAAAGAAAATAAGTGGTGATTCTCAAAGACTTCTTAATATATATATATATATATATATATATGGTGGGGTTCAACTACAAATGTCATTTTTCCTACAAAGTAGGAAGCAATAAAACATACTCAAAACCACAAATAACAAAGTGAAGAACACTAAAACACAATATTTAAACCCTAACAGTTCATAAAAACTTCAAACACACCATTGTAGAACTATGAATATAAAACATAACATGATAATTAACATAAACACACTAATGTTAGTCACTCGATAATTAAAGCCTTATCATCCAAAACACAACACAACCCCACAAATAAGGCATTTTAGTAATCTTCACTATGTTATTTGTGGGTTTTGAGTGTGTTTTATGGTTGAGATTATGGTGTTTAATGAATTTTTACACTTTGTAGGAAAAATAGACTTTGTAGCCAATTCCCACCTCTCTCTCTCTCTCTCTCTATATATATATATATATATATATATATATACATATATATAGGGGAAGGTTCATTTGAGAAGAAATTTTATGTTAGAAGAAAAAGAAGAAATGGTATAATAGTAAAACATTAACTAGTTTATAACTCCTCTCATTGATTATGTTATCTCTCATTAATAAAATAAAAACATTATATCCTACACATTTCAAAATTTATCATACACATACTAAAATTTATCCTACACATGTCGGAAATTTTCTTTCACCACAAATTATTTTATCTTGAAAAAGTATATTAAAAAAATGAGTTACAAGTTTTATTAATTAGCTAATTAAAGACAATTATAGATTTACCTATACGCCATTTTCATAATATTAAATACACACATTAAATGAATTAAATGGAGAATTTCTATTGGTTTAAAAGTTATTCCTTTTATTCTTACAAAAATTTTCTTCTCATTTGAACTCTCCCTTATATATATATATATATAGGGCTCGGTTCAAATGAGAACTACGGCGAGTTGTGAAATTCTTCCCATGCGGGTTGGGCCAAAATTATTTTGCACAAACGTAGATGAAAATATTATAAATACATCTGTAAAAATAGTAAAAAAATGTCGAGTTGATAGTAAATGAATTATTTTGCACAGACGACGTTACCGGATACTCTACGCTCGCCGGAAAATCTCTGGACATTTCCGAAAAACGTTGTGAATCGGTACAAACATCTAAACGCTTTGATAATCTTTGTTTAGTAACTCAATTTCATAATTAGTTGATCAAAACTGTTAATTGATCCGATCAGACGGAATTCACAAAACAGAACCGACGATCTTTGCCGGAGTTCTGAGAAAAACATCTGTTTCGGTACATTCATTTCCAAAACCCTCTCTATCCATTACATTTCAATCATTTATAAGTTTCGTTAATCGAATTAAACCAGAACAGTCGGATATTGTTGTCTGTGTCTTTGAACGAAGAAGATGAAGTCGAACATTAGGTATAAGTTTATTTAAAACAGGATATTAAACCGGGTTAGACACACAATCCAGCGGTGGACTGTGTGCAAACACACAGCGCACGTCACGAGTTCGAATCTTACAAACGCACCGGCTTTCCGAATTAAACCAATTTTTTTTAAACTGAATCAGAGTAGGTCCCAGGATGTTTTTAAGATTAATATAAAATATAAATTAAACAGATAAGACACACAGCCCAACTGGTTCTCATGACGGGCATGTAGTAACTGGAAGGGTATAAGTACCGGTAGTCGGAACGTCCTGTCTAGGCTTGGCATTCGTATAAATCCAAAATAAAGGACCAGTTTGCCTACCTGGGGACTAACGATGAGAGTACGAAGGATCTATTAGGCCAAAGCATGCTATATCAAACGTCGTGTGAGCTAACCCCACTTTGAGTTGTCATTGTGTCTACACCTGGACACCCTCCTACCATACATCTCGCAAACATATTTCATGGTTTTCATTCGGGTGATGCGAGTGTTAAACCGCCAACACCAATGTGAATCCTACCAAGCCAATAGTCATGGGGGCCCACATGACTATACAGGCGATGGTATGGGGAACATTGGAGGCCCAAACATGAGCAAACCCAAGACATCCTATTGATGTAGTTGCATTATTTATGATTATGTTATTTTGTTACTTTTAACGACACATGACACCTAAAAAGACTCCTTAAACTCACAATCTTCTTATGTATGTTCCTGTAGATGTCGGCTAGGCAACAACGTGGGGGTAGAAAGTCAGGAAGGTCAAACGAACGCTTGGCCACCCAAATCGCAAAACAAATGGCCGCGGTGCTTCCTGACATCGTAATTCAAGTTCAACAAGCTCTCGCCGCAAATCCCATCAACCCTCCCAATCAAGACGACCAGAACGTCGACAACCCTCCCTCCAAAAAGTGCTCCTACAAACACTTCAAGTCTTGCGATCCCCCGAAATATGAAGGGACCGAAGGTGTCACTGCTCTCCTCCACTGGTTTGAGGAAATGGAAAACACCTTCCTCAATTGCGATTGTCCCGAGGATCGCAAGGTACGTTACGCAACCGAGAGACTATTTGGAGTAGCTCTTACCTTGTGGAATACAGAAAAAGGTAAGAGAGGAATCGAAGATGCAATGGCCTTAACATGGGAGGAGTTAAGGGAAATCATGACGAGACGTTTCTGTCCAAGAAGCGAGATCAACAAGTTAGAGGATGAATTCCACTCATTAAAGCAAAAGGAGGGAGATCATACTTCCTACAACAAAAGGTTTCTAGAGTTGAACCAAATGATCCCCAACTTGTTCACCCCAGTATACCGCTTAGTCGAACACTATATTCGAGGCCTCCCATCGAAAATTCAAGACTCAGTTCTAAGCACTTCGCCTGCAACACTTGAAGCCGCTATGGAACTAGCTACCGAGCTTACCGAGAATCGCATCCGAAACGGCAAATTTAAGGATGAGAAAAAGAAAGCCCCCATTGAGGGCCAAACTTCAAACCATTCCACATCCTCCTCAAAGTTTGCTAGTAAGAGGAAATGAAACACCAGAAACTTTGCTGTCACACAAACAAATTTCCCTATCCCTGCTGCACCCTTCACTCAAGTTGCCCCCTCATCTGCACCATATAAAAAGCCATACTTCGGCCCATACCCAAAATGCAACCGTTGCCAATACCATCACTTTCCTGATCATCCCTGCCAACATTGCACCGGCTGTGGCCGTGCAGGTCACACCATCCAAACCTGTCGCACACTTCAGCGAACGAACCGCAATCAGCCCTCAACCCAAACCCACCATCAGATAGTGGGTCAAGCCCAACAACCTTTACTCCTACCACCTGCCCAACATGTAGCCCAATCCTACTACCAACACAACTATCCCATGATGCAATCTATGCGGGCTTATTACAATTGTGGAGACCCGAACCACTTCAGGAACACATGTCCACGCTTGGTGAACATCATCCATACCCAAGCTCAAGCAAATCCAGTAAACCAGGCTAACCAAGCTCCTCCACCTGCTAGGGGAAGAGCTTTCAACATCAACGCCAATCAAGCTAGGGCTGACAGCAATGTGGTTAACGGTACGTTTCTCATCAATGGTAGTTATGCATCCATGTTATTTGATACTGGCGCGGATAAGAGTTTTGTGTCCTTAGAATTTGAACCCATCCTCAACCAAACTCGTGATAAACTCATGGAATCCATAACGGTAGAAGTTGCTGACGGAAAACCGGTCTCATTAAACTCTATTATACGCAATTGTACTCTCACCCTAAACGATCACGATTTTCCAGTTGACCTCATTCCTATGAAGTTGGGAAGTTTCGACATTATAATTGGTATGGACTGGCTCAGCCAACGTCATGCTGAAGTTGTATGCCGCGAAAAGTTTATTCGCATTCCTCTTACAAACGGTCAGACTCTACGAATCTTTGGAGAAACCCCTTCGAAAGGACTCAAATTAATGTCCTGTCTTCAAGCCCGAAAATATCTCCGCAAGAATTATGTCGCATTCCTAACTCATGTCGTCAAAAAGGGAACCAAGGAGAAGAAACTCGAAGACATCCCAGTAGTAAAAGATTTTCCGCAAGTTTTTCCTGACGACATTTCAGGACTTCCTCCGGTGAGAGAAGTCGAATTCCGCATTGATCTTATACCTGGAGCTACACCAGCTGCAAAATCTCCTTATAGGTTAGCCCCATCCGAAATGCAAGAGCTGGCCAGTCAACTGCAAGAGCTGACTGACAAAGGATTCATACGTCCTAGCTCATCGCCTTGGGGTGCACCTGTCCTTTTTGTGAAGAAGAAAGATGGAACGTTTCGCATGTGTATCGACTACAGAGAACTCAACAAGTTAACGGTCAAGAACCGCTACCCATTACCTCGCATCGATGATCTTCTTGACCAACTTCAAGGCGCCACCTGTTTCTCAAAAATCGACCTACGTTCTGGTTATCATCAACTCAGAGTACATGAAGAAGACGTCCCAAAGACCGCCTTCCGAACTCGTTATGGTCATTACGAATTCATGGTCATGCCATTTGGTTTAACCAACGCTCCCGCAGTATTTACGGATTTAATGAACAGAGTCTGCAAACCCTACCTCGACCGCTTTGTCATAGTCTTCATCGACGACATCCTCATTTACTCAAAGTCTAAGTCTGATCATGAATGACACCTTCGACTCATCCTTACACTCTTAAGAACAGAAAAGCTGAACGCTAAGTTCTCGAAATGTGAATTCTGGTTAAGGGAAGTACAATTCCTTGTACACATCGTCAATGACAAGGGAATTCATGTTGATCCCTCAAAAATCAAGGCAGTACAAGAATGGCAAGCGCCACGTACACCTACCGAAGTAAGATCATTTCTTGGTTTGGCTGGTTATTATCGCCGTTTCATTGCAAATTTCTCCCGTATTGCTGTACCACTCACGGCTTTGACTCATAAAGGAAAGCCCTTCATACGGGGACCCAAACAAGAAGAAGCCTTCCAAACTCTAAAGCAAAAACTCTGTGACGCACCTATCCTCACACTTCCTGAAGGTTGTGATGACTTCGTGGTTTATTGCGACGCGTCAGGGCAGGGACTAGGCTGTGTACTGATGCAAAGAGGAAAGGTGATAGCTTATGCTTCTAGACAACTCAAAACTCATGAGAAGAACTACACCACCCACGACCTAGAACTTGGAGCCGTTGTGTTCGCTCTTAAGATATGGAGACATTACCTCTACGGTACCAAGTGTGAAATATACACTGACCACAAGAGCCTCCAACATATCTTTAACAAAAAGGAGTTGAATATGAGGCAACGAAGATGGGTCGAACTTCTTAATGACTACGACTGTGAAATTCGGTATCATCCTGGCAAGGCAAACGTGGTGGCCGATGCGCTCAGTCGAAAGGGTTATGCGAACTCCATTCGTCTTCTATGTTCGCAAATCATGACCGACATCAAAGATCAAATCCGAGAAGCCCAACATGTTTCAGTAACGGAAAACGACGTACGCAAGGAGCTGTCTTGTGGAGCTGAACTTAAAATCGAAACTAAATCCGACGGTATTCTGTACTATCTAGATCGCATATGGATTCCCGATCACAATAACCTTCGTGATTTCCTTATGAATGAGGCGCACAAAACACGATACTCTATACACCCAGGAGCTGACAAGATGTATCAAGACCTTCGATACACCTACTGGTGGCCTGGAATGAAAAAGGATATTGCTGTTTTTGTTTCCAAGTGCCTTACATGTTCCAAAGTAAAAGCTGAACATCAAAGACCCTCAGGACTTCTAGTCCAACCCGAAATACCTGTATGGAAGTGGGAAAAGATAACTATGGATTTCATTACCGGGTTACCTCGCACCTCCAGTGGGTATGACACTATATGGGTAATCATTGATCGTCTTATAAAATCAGCTCATTTCATTCCGATTCGCGAGGACTTCAAGAACGAGAAGTTAGCTCGTATCTACATCAGCGAGATCGTAAGCCGTCATGGTGTACCTTTAAGCATTATTTCAGACCGTGATGGTTTTTTAACTTGACGAACATGGCAAGCCGTACAAGCCGCTTTGGGTACACGATTAGACCTCAGTACCGCTTATCATCCTCAAACTGATGGACAATCTGAACGCACCATCCAAACTCTTGAAGATATGCTTCGAGCATGTGTCGTAGACTTCAAAGGGAATTGGGACGCTCATCTACCATTAGTTGAATTTTCGTACAACAATAGTTACCACTCAAGTATCGGCATGGCTCCTTTCGAAGCGTTATATGGCCGTAAGTGCCGATCTCCAGTATGTTGTCACGAAATTGGGGAAGCTCAAATCACCGGTCCAGAATTGATTCAAGAAACAACAGACAAGATCCATCAAATTCGAAACAATCTTCTAGCGGCACAAAGTCGTCAAAAGAGTTATGCAGACAAACGACGAAAGCCCTTGGAGTTTAACATTGGTGATCATGTACTTTTAAAAGTATCACCGTGGAAGGGAGTAGTTCGTTTTGGTCAGAAGGGCAAGCTAGCACCACGCTACGTAGGACCTTTCAAGATACTCGAAAGAGTAGGACCTGTAGCATACAAGCTTGACCTACCAGAAGAACTCAACAGAATTCACCACACATTCCACGTATCAAACTTGAAGAAGTGCCTCGCCGATGAAAACCTCCATATTCCCCTAGAAGATATTCAGATCGATGAATCTATGCACTTCATTGAAAGACCAGTAGAGATCATGGACTTTGGAGAAAAACGTTTAAGACGCAGTCGTATTCCAATTGTTAGGGTACGCTGGGAGTCGAAACGAGGACCTGAGTTTACTTGGGAACGTGAAGACTCAATGCGCGAAAAATACCCGCATCTTTTCCTGTTACCACTACTACTTAAATTTCGGGACGAAATTTCTAAAAGTAGGGGATACTGTAACATCCATCGAAAAACGAGTTTTCAAAACCCCCTTCGTTTATTAATCGAATAGTCAGTTACATTTTTTGTTGCTTATTTAATGCTCCTGTTTAATTTTAAACAATACATAATTAATAAATATACTAGACTTTATAAACTATAATTAATAAACAATAAAAACGGTCGAAGAAAAAAATAAAAGTCGCTGCCGGGTTTCGAACCCGGGTCAGCCGGCTCATTTAACACACAAACACTTAACCACTCCGCCACTTGGTTCTTATGTGCAATCAATGAAACAAATAAAACTTAACTTCTACCCGTGAACTCATCTGTTTGCGCCAAAACTGAAACCGCTCATCGGCTTTCAACTATCCAGACTTTTGAGTGATCGCTAATTACTGATTATAACCGATTAATCAATTGCTGCCCACGTTCTTAATCAATTCGGTCTTCAATTGCCTCGATTCATATGATTTTTGGGAGTTGAAAACCGAAATCATTTACTTCCTGATTTACACTGATAATATCATCGTCTCATAACTTGGAAACACTCACAGAACCTTCAATTTCATTTGCGCTCTAATTTCTGTTCGTCGGAAACGTTATCTGCTATCGCCGGACTTTCGCCGGAAAACCGGGACATACGTCAAATCGGTAAATTTCTCGATTCTTTCATTCTCAATCCATTGTTAGACTTTCACTAACTTAAATCCTTCAACCAGAATCGGTCCCAGACGACGTTACCGGATACTCTACGCTCGCCGGAAAATCTCTGGATATTTCCGAAAACGCTGTGAATCGGTACAAACATCTAAACCCTTTGATAATCTTTGTTTAGTAACTCAATTTCACAATTAGTTGATCAAAACTGTTAATTGATCCGATCAGACGGAATTCACAAAACAGAGCCGACGATCTTTGCCGGAGTTCTGAGAAAAACATCTGTTTCGGTACATTCATTTCCAAAACGCTCTCTATCCGTTACATTTCAATCATTTATCAGTTTCGTTAATCGAATTAAACCAGAACAGTCGGATATTGTTGTCTGTGTCTTTGAACGAAGAAGATGAAGTCGAACATTAGGTATAAGTTTATTTAAAACAAGATATTAAACCGGGTTAGACACAAAGTCCAGCGGTGGACTGTGTGCAAACACACAGCGCACGTCACGAGTTCGAATCTTACAAACGCACCGGCTTTCCGAATTAAAACCAATTTTTTTAAACTGAATCAGAGTAGGTCCCAGAATGTTTTTAAGATTAATATAAAATGTAAATTAAACAGATAAGACACACAGCCCAACTGGTTGGGCTGTGCGCTTACAAACCAGAGGTCCCGAGTTCGATCCGGTTTCCCTGCAACCGGTTCAACCATTTAAATTCTTTTAATATAAAACCAAATAAATTAAACATTTAATTAGTATATATATATAATTAAAACATAGATTATTTTGGGTTAGACACGTAGCTCAGTTGGTAGAGCTGCGTGCACGCGTACGAGAGGTCTCGGGTTCGAGCCTCACCCAGCGCACACATAAGCCACTGTCCGACCGGTCAACGGTCCGGTCAACGGACCGGTCAACGGTCAACCCAAATAGTCAACATTTTTTTAATATTTTTTATTTATTTAATTTAAAAATCAATTAAAAATACTTAAAAATAATATTTTTAAAGTTAGAAAATGACCTTAAACTCACAAAAATAAATCTAAAAATCCTACTAAAATTGTTAATAAAATCCACTTATTTACCGAACCATTTCGTTATTATTTTAGGTTAGTTATTTCTCGTCGATCAAATCTCCAAACTTGTGCGCATTCAACATAATCAAGAGAACGCACCCAATGTGAGTGAATCTCTACCAATTCCCCGTTTTAATCACATTTTGGGGTGTATCATGTGTCGTTTATTATTTATTACATTTAAACACTTGTGCATCCATCATATCCATGATCAAATGTATATCCAATATGTATCAATTGTTTGTGTGGTTAATGTTTAGATTAAATTTATCATTTTCAGTACATACATCATCATAGGCTCGTCTGTTCCCCATTATCTATGAGCGGAACCGTTCCCCATTACCTATGAGCGGAACGTGGCGTTGCCAACATACGATCGGCTCCGTTTGATTGAGCCTTGATCGCACATACATCATCATAGGCCGTCCGTTCCCCATTACCTATGAGCGGAACGTGACGTTGCCAACATATACATTATCATTCATGTCATATACTCATGCAAGGTGGTTTGTTATTGTTTGTTTATTTACGTTTGCTCACATATGATTATTGCATAATTTTTCCATATTAAATACAACAAGAAATCAATAACAAATGTTTTCTAACAAGGTTCACTCGCCAACTTTTGTTGACCCAAAATCCCCCATTTTTACACATGATACAGGTGATCCAGTTGCAGCAAGAAACATATAGGATGGCCTAGAAGAATAAATCAGATTAGGCTTTGGATTGTTTACTTAGTTACTTTTTCCTTGTAATTGTATGAACTTGTTTGGAATATTGAAGTTGTAATTTGAATTTAATAAATATGAAACATTTTAGTAAACATCATGAGCTTTGGTGATAACCCAATTATGCCCCGACTCTTATTCCGCTGCGGGTCGGGGTGTGACATGTACAAGTAATTGAATCATAAATTTCAGTTGTATCATTGCAATGTACTTATTTTTAAGTGACGTTGTAAGACCCTTGCTTAATAAATTAAAATTTTGTAGGAGTTCTGCATATAAATGTATATATGCAAATACATGTCCGTATAAAAATTCGAGTTTCGTATAACTTATTAAAAATTTAAAAATTTTCAACATGTTATCGTTGATTAAATTCGTAAACGACTAAACATAATACGGAAGCTTGAACTCTGATCGTGTTCGGTTCTTCGTTGAACTTAATCATCATCCGGTGCTTCAATCATTACCTATATTTCATAAATTATGAAAATGTTAGTGTTAAGAAGTTTATAACGTAGCAAATTGAACCCGATGACCCAAAAACAACTAAATAAAATCTTGTGAGGAAACCCACAGTAAGCTACGGTCACACTTCCGTACCTTACGGCTGGCGTTTCCTGGTCCGACCAGAAACTGTTGGCCGTAACGTACGGCAATAAGCCGTAGGTTACGGCAGCAAGGTAGATTTTCCCAACTTATCTTTTTAATACAAAAAGTTTCATAACTTTTTCATTTTTTCATCCGTTTCGCTTCAAACTTATTTCTACATGATCGTAAAACATTTTTCTACGTATTTAATCCAAAATCCTCAAACCTGGATTCATAAATTTTTTGGATTACGCAACCATTACCCGGTTTATGTGCTTACTTACTTTTGACCCGTTTTGAGATTTAAACCAAAAAGGCTTACGCCTCTCACTTTTATACTACCAGAAAGGTCTAACTTATTATTGAACTCATTAATAATATGTTATTAATGATTATTTACCCGATTTATCGTCTGGAGGTGTTTTAGTCAATTTTAGTCCTTATAATTATGAAGGACATTTAAAAGTCTGTTTTGACCAAGCGAACACCTTTAACCCGTATTCCATTTAAAATTTAATATGTTCTTATAAACGTAAAAGTCTCCCATTGTTAATGTTATAATCTCACTTAAATGCAGTTTTCGCAAAAAGACATGTTTTCGGCTCTAATGGTCGTTTTATGTCCAACACTAGATATACCCACTTAAGGTGATCTAGTGTCCACCCTTAACTCGACTAACTTTAGTCATACTGCAAACCCTCATTGAGAGCATAACCATTAAACATACCTGGCGCGGGTCAAGGTGTTGACCCATTAGCGATACTTTGCGATTCTATATATATATATACTACTCGTGTCAATGCATGCCCACAAATCATCTGACCTGTAAGCATGAAACTTAATAAATGAAATATTAAATATCATCTTTTTTCAAATAGTGATAACATACATCACCATTTGACCCGTTAGTCCATTTAACTTGTTTCTTGGCTCGCCCTTTTTACAAATCGGTGTAAACAACATTGTTTATTGTAAAAAAGATATTTACTTACCCTTTATTTCGTTTAACCCACTACGGTCCACACCATAGAGTTCCGTTTATAATATTTTTGTTAAATTAATAACCAATATATAATATTCACCTTTATGCTCGTTTGACCCGTATTGGTTCGCGTCAGCAAATATTTACATTTGGCTCCGTTTTTAAAATCCATTTACCTTATAACCGATATATGGTTATTCATTATTTAGTTCCTTTGACCCGTTACGGTTTACACCATGGGGTCCTATTCATATAGGTCTTTCTTTATTACCAATTTAGAAAGTAACTAATTTTACCCATTTTGACCCGTTTCATGGCTTTCGACATGGAGGGCTCATCTTAACATTTCTCCTTTGTCGCGAACATTAGTTCATCAGAACTTATCTACTTTGACTCACTTGATGGTTTACACCATGGGTCTCATTTCAACATTTCTAGCCGTTTAACCATAAACGTACTTAATCATAAACTTTCTATCACTTATGTAACCGTTCTATTATAGGAGGTGTAAGTTTTACTTACATTGCACCTGATCATTGTTTCTAGCGTCTTTGACCCGCTTGACCCATTCCTTCCAAGCGTCCACCTAGCTTGTCAAGCATCAAATTATCATTTATCATTCGCAAGATGGTTATATTAGTCATTATTTATCACGACTATCCCGCCTTACGTACTTTATATCGAAATTACCGTTTGATCTCAGTTTGACTTTTAGAAGTCAAACTGTCGTTTGACACTTAGGAATGCATTAACAATTGAACCAAAACTTATTTGGGTATTTCATCGAACACCTTACGTGCATAAATTTTGAGCTATTCTTATTAGCAAATTGTCATCGTCCTACTACCTCATTACAACTCAACATTCGATACTTCATGTAACAACCAATTAACATGTAATTTCAGTTGTTATAAGAAAATACACAAATTTTGACCATCATAATCATGGATTCAACTCTAATGTTAAAACCTAATTCTAGTCACTTATGAAAATTTAACAAAATTCCTAATTTGTTCAAGTAATTCATACATATGAGTTAGTATGGTGTTTATAAACACCAATACACATAAATTTACATTATCTTGCTACAATTTCCACTAGACTTTTCTAATTCATGAATTCTCTTAACTAGTAAACCCATGAAAAGTGAAATTGTAACATACCTTAGGCTTAGTTGATGTTGTATAACTCAATCCTTCAAGCATGCGTCAAGACTCACTTGATTTCACCCTTGATTTTCCGGATTTTCTTTGTGGTTGAAGGCCTTTAAGGGGTTTCTCCCCTTCTCTCTTTCCCCTAGTCGACTAGAACACACAGTGTGTGTTCTTTTAGTTTTGCCTCTTTTTAATCTCCACACATTAAATTGTCCAACTTTAGCCCTTAGATTTAGTTAGATATTTAGTTTGGTTTAAACTCCCATATAACACTATTAGTCATATTCCATTCTCATAACTAGATTTAATTATTCCTAGTCAAATTACTAAATTTGGGGTGTTACATCCCGACTCAATTTAAGTCCCGCTCACCCAGCTCCTTTTCTCTCTTTTGTTTTTTATAAACCTTTACTTACTACTAAGTATTTGTTCACTTTAATTAGCGTTAGCTTTGATTATTTAAAATCCTAACGTTTATCGGGTCAACTTTTACCAATGTTGGATTTTACCCGCTCTTTACTTTTAAAGGGGTTTGATTACCAAACCCATTTTTGGGTGTTACGGTCGTCGTTTCCCTTTTCTCATTCTACTAATACGATATAATGTGTTATGAAATTTTGTATAAATTGTTGCAACGTGCTTCATATTATCTACATTTAGATAAAAGTTTCGTTCAAAATTGAATAGCCAGAATATATATATAAATATATATATATATATATATATATATATATATATATATATATATATAATATATATATATATATATATATATATATATATATATATATATATATATATATATATTATGACGAAGCAAACGTGTAAAGAACCTTAGAATCGATATTCATTTTTATCGTTTTCTCGATGCTCCAGTCTACATTTTGTTAAACATGATATTTATTTGCCATGCATTCCTTATCACCTCTTTCGGTTACTATACCAAGTGTTCGTATGGTACCCATAGCGTAACAAATCAAACCAATACCGACAATAGCCCACCGCTAAATGCTATGAATCAATCACCAGTTTACACAAATTGTTAAACAATGATGGATTTTCTCTTTTACCCTCTAGCTCACCGGTAACATTCAATTTGTTACAAATTTACCACCACTTAAGTTGTACTTATATGCTTTTTACGAGAAATATACTTTGTTTTTTATTCTCATGTTTTTAAAGACTCATCATCCTTTCTATACTTTTTACGAGAAATAAACTTCTTATTTTATTCGCATGTTTGTAAATTTATGTATTTTCATTAATAGCCTGATTTTCTAATGTTTACATAATATATTATGAGTTTAAATGCATTAAATAATGTTGTTCCATTTGTTGTATTTGTCGGTAGACCCTCTCGTTCATGGAGTTGGTGGGACCTGTTGCTAATCATTTTGCTTAGGCAACAATATGTCAATTCAACACTTTCACCTCCCATTATACTTCTTCATATACAATAATGACACTTTTATTTTTCTTCTTATTATCATTTTGATTGCCCTAAAATATCTTTAAAATTTGGGATTATTCCGATTTTGGTTCCCAGATGACGGTGTTACGTGTGGTTTGCTAAACGAATGATAATCTTCGGCTTCCGATTTTTGCATGTAAACATCGATGGACTGAGTTATTTATTTGTCATAACTCAAAGCGATAGATCATCGAGAGTAAATTTTGTCCAATTTATTTGTACGCAGTTCAAAAATGTTGTCGGGAAGTAAAATGGTATAGATTTTCATGAAAGATAGGGTAAATTATATGGACCCTACCTCATGTTAAAATTTCACCTTTCATCCATAAATTACTAGTACTGCTCTCTTGGCCATCAGGTTTGGGTCCATGGAAGGGATGGGCATTAGGTTCAATGTTATTGTTTTAATTGTGACCATTTTACATTTTTATATAAAAAAATAAAAAACATAATCCCACCCAGCACATGCTCAGTACCCTTTATGTTCAACAAAATGTGATGAAACAAAATAATCAACTAAATATAGAATATAATACAAGAATAAAGTACAGTTTCAATACTTGGGGCTTATACCTAATCTCAGGCTCAGTCATTATTTAAAAAAATTCAACACTCAAGTCCTTGATGTATTCAATTGCTCACAATCAAGACCTTGGACCAAACGGTCGTTAGTTGACCATCAAGTCTTTCAATGACAGGGAGGGAAAAAAGGTAATTTCGCAAAACTTTGAAACTTATTCTACCTTTTTAATCCTCAATCTTCATTCATAAGCCACAATCCACTCCTCCCCCTCCCCCAAACCCTCCGGCGACACAAACTCTCCTACGACATTCCTCCAATCATCTCCGAAATGAGGCAATACGTTGTAATTTTATTCACATTGCACGTAGTCGGTATGAACTGTCTTAAATTTTCATTTTCATGTCTGTTTATGTATGATTCCAGTTGTATGAAACCTGAATTTTAGGTTGTTTATGTTTGATTCCAGTTGGTTCCAGGGTGCAGGTCACCAGAAACTACGTTAGGATCTAGTATCGGGTCCTGATAAGGACCGCTAGGGGGTTTCGGGTGGAACTCTGTTTCAGACGTCGCCGGTAGATGGTTCGTGCACCTCTGCACCTCTACTGTAAATATATGATGCATATATAATATATTAACTATAACTATTGTGGATGATTTGAGTTGATCAAATTTTGGGTATGTAAGATTAGTTGAGGATCACATAACTAGTAGCTTATGTAGAACAATTTAAAAGGGTTATTTTGGACAACTGGTCATTTTTTGGGTCTTTGAAGTTAATGATCAGGATTACCCTTTATTTTTTATGAACTGTTAATGGTGATATATAAGTCCTAACGATACTTAATCAATTGTCATTGATTGAATGGTGACATATAATACGAAATGCTTATTAAACTATCTTTGATTGAAGTTATTAACTATTAATGGTGATATATAAGTCTTAATGATGCTTAGGATCAAATGACATCAGTGGATGTTTGTTTGAGGTGTATGTTTAATGTACTTAGGATCAAATGACATCAGTTGAAGTTTGCTTCAGATGTATGTTTAATGTCCTTAGGATCAAATGACATCAATTGAAGTTTGCAGTAGATGTATGTTTGATGTGCTTAGGATCAAATGGCATGAGTGGAAGTTTGCTCTAGATGTATGTTTGATTTTCTTAGGATCAAATGACATTTGTGGAACATTGCTGCACATAAGCCTTTTGTTGGTTTATATGATAATTTACGTAGATGGTATTGTTTGTTTGCTACACATAAGTCTTTGATTTGAAGTGTGTTAAGGATCAAACGACTTTGGCTGGTACTTGAGTGTGTTTAGGATCAAAGGGAGTATTTGAATATGATTCTGCCACTTTAGTGTGTTTAGGAACAGTTATAGCATTCGAACGACCTGATCAGGTACAATAGGATTTAGACTAAAGTTCAATTGCATTATATTACTTAGTTACTGATAGAATAGGGATGTTACAGACAGTTTGCTTTGCATAATAGGAATTAGACTAAAGTTCAAACATGTGTAATTTTGGAAGGCATTGTTTTACATGTTTGACCAGAATAAATGGTCAAACATGTTTAACTGAAGGCAGTTCAACTTCTGAAAAGTCACTTGAAGTTGTGAAGGTCAATCACCATTCTAGTTCTAAAAGTCAAACCCATTTCAAGTTCTAAATCTTATTATTTGAACATGGATCTTACACTTTGTTAGGCATTGCTTGACCTGTTTGACCAGAATAACTGGTCACCTATGATAATGAAGGCATTTCATGTTCTCCTACTAATATTCAATTGCAATTGCAAAGTTCAATCCCAATTGAAGTTCTAACAGTCAATCCCAATTCAGGTTGTAAAAATTAAACCCATTTGAAGTTCTAATAGTTAAATCTATTTCAAAAGAAGTTCAATTCTGTTTACAGGTCCTGATACGGATTGTTGTTAATGTTAACATCATATTGCTGAGTAATTAAGGACAATTGGTGGTTAGTTACTAGATTTGGAAAGAGTTTTGAATATGGAGGGCAAAATATGAATTATACGTTTAGGGACCGAAACTGTAAGTAAACATTGGGGGTATTTTCGTCTTTTCACATAAATACAAATGGTCTGTTAGTGCCAAGGTCTTGATTGTGAGCAATTGAATACGTCAGGGACTGTAGTGTTTATTTTTTTGAAATGAGGGCTGAACCTGAGATTGCGTGTAAACCATAGGGACTGAAAATGTACTTTACTCATAATACAATTTACATATCTTTGTTTTGAATAAGAAAAAAGAAAAATGGATTTAAATAATCCCAACTATTACCTATTGGTCGCAACTATCCCAACTAACGAAATGATTCTTAACATTCTCACCTTTTAACATATTTTCTCCCAACAATCCTAACTAACAAAATCATAACGGTGTCAGGATTTTGATGATATGGCATGCGCATTCCAATAACATGCTTTTTGGCGGACTGAAATGGAAATGAGCTCATCATTGTCTTCTACATCTGGTGGCCAGAAAACTCTAAAAGGTTTAAACTTGATTTCTAGGGAAATGTCTAGCGCAATCACGATATCCTTGCAATTCGTAGGATTGTTGGACGTAGAAGTGTTCGAATTGGGGATGAATTTATGGGACCTTTATGGCCGATAAGTAACTTGTGTAAGTATCACGTTTTGCTTGTAATTTCAAAGCTGAGTTAATTAATTCCTTTTAGAGTATAATCAAGACAACATATTCTTCATATGGAAAGAAGACCTTGATCAATTCTTAAAGAAACATGGAAAATATAGATGTAGTTCAAGAAAAGAAAAAAAATTTAACTTTTGATGATTAAAAATTTGAAATTGCAGAACGTTATGTTGGAAGTAGAGAATAAGAATTTGAAAAATAGCTGTCAATGAAAAAGTCTAAATGGAAAATCTAAGTGTTTAGGGTTTGTAATTGTTGTCATAGGAATATGGTGGACTTTATTTATGTAAAATGTTGTATTGTTAAAGTATGGTATGAAAATGTATATTGTTAATGTCAATAAATGTTTTTCAGTGTGAAAATGCTTTATTATGAACAAACAAAGTGTGTATTCCAAAAGCTTTAACTTTGTATTCAATGGCTGTAAACTATGTATACAAGACCAGTACCAATTATCTGATGCTTCTTACTGTGAATTATAGTTGACCAATTTGAACAAATAGATATACAACATCAAGACCATATTTAACAGATGCTTATTATGCTCAAAAGCATACAAGACCACGAACAAACTAACAAACAAGACCAGGAACAAAAAAAAAACCAACTTGATGTTTGACTTTACGGTCCAGATGGAATACTAATATTTGAGTGTAGGGTTCAGTTAGAACAAACATGCTAATGATTGACTTTAAAGTCCAATTGGAACAAAACAAACATACTTAGCTAATGCAATTGACCAATTGAAACATATACACATACATTTATGACGCACGAACAAACATATAATTAATGAATTGGAACAAACACACAAATGAACATAACTATCTGCTACAAAACATACTTGATCACATTCAACATAAATTTATGCTCAAAGTCATACATGAAGTAGTATAAAAGGATACACAAGCAAAGTTTTACAAAATACATATCAAAAGCATACATGAACTGGTTTAAATGCATATTATTCATTGATCAAGTAGTCCAAAAAGCACAAGATCTTGTCCCACTAAGAAGCCTTCCCTATAACCTTCCCTTTTGTGTTTCCCATTACCCTTTTAGAACCATTGGAATGATGTGTAGGTTGACTTGACTGGTTGTTTGAGTTCACTTTTGTGTTGGTTGACTTGACCTCCCTTTTGACATTCCCCATGGCCTTTTAGAACCATCTGATTGCTTAGTTACTTTAGTTGACCTCCCTTTTGGCCTTCCCCTTGCCTTTTTAGCACTAGTTTTAGCAGTGGCTTTACCCTTTTCCTTTTTAGTACATTTTCTTATGTTGTGCCTAGTTCCTTTGCAATTGCTGTAGGTTATTTCAATTCCATGCTTTGTTAATTTTCTTGGTTTTTTAGGATCTTCCTGTGGATCTGTCTCTCTGTCTATCTATCTTTCTTTAATGTTTTAGGAGCAATTTTGATTGGAGGTGGGACCAAAGGTGGAAATGTGAATTTAAATGACTTTAAGTGTTGTTATTTATGGTAATAGTCATGAACATACTCTCCACTCCTCATCATCCCTGTCAGACCCATCATAAGCAAAATTACATTCATAGGACTCATCATCAGAATCATCATCATCTGACCCAACACTATTTATCTCATCTTCAAAATAAATAGGACCACTGATGTGCGTATTTTAGGTGTGACAGTTTTGGTAACTTTGGAACACGGTTATCTTATTACTTAGACTAAACAGACACAACAGTCAAGTGTAAATATCATTTGTAGTAGAATTTATGTAAGAAACAAATGACTTTTACTATTCAAATTTTAAGTTACCAACTAGTTAATTTATTATCTTTTAGTTACTTTGTTTAAACTGAATATAAAAGCAGAAAATAAAGATAAGTAATAGAAATGAGTGGATAATTTCAAGATCACAACGAGTATTGCTTTGGCTTTTCGTATCCACTTAGGATGAATTACAGTTAAGTTATTGGAATGTTGTGTGGTGAGCTTAATTGAAAAAGACTCACCTCCTGGTTAAGGTTACAAGTGGGTTTTTATTGAATTTACAGATTAAATTTTGAGTAAAATGCGTGGACAGTCCCTTAGGTTAGGTGAAATTTCACCTATAGTTCATACCTTTCTAAGATTACACATATGTTCCCTAACGTTTGTACATTCGTTTCTCAGATAGTCCCTAACGTGGATGGGGGCTAGTTTTTGGTGTTAAGTGGGTGTGAAATGACTAAAATGCCCTTATTATTAATAGTTTATCTTTTAAATATTTAGGTGGCCCCACCATTATTAGGTTAATATAAAAACCTAAATCTCAATCATCATCATCATCATCTTCTTCTTCTTCTTCTTCTTATTCTTCTTCTACATGCAACACCAATCATCACCCGACCACCATAAACACTCCACTCGGACCACCCCACCATGACACCACCCTCTCCGCAACCTACTCTTCCAATAAGTCTCCGGTCCATAAACAATGCATCCAGTTAATTTACATGTTATTGGAAGCACATGGAGATGGCGTCACGTGAGTTTCCAGACTTTATTTTGTGTTGTTTGCAATGAGATCCGACGAGGAGGTGGACGATTTAGGGTAGTTCCGGTAATCAAATGGTGCATCCGTCTCATCAATTACTCCCACCACCTCATCATCCTCATTTTTCTTCGTCATTCGTTATTTTTAGAGAGTTTGAGTTGTCGAGGGAAATCAATTGGTGCAAAACATTTGGTTTTGGTTTTGCTAGATTCGGCCTCTGATCACAATTTTGATTTTGGGGAAAAATTAGGTGGCTGACAATTGCAGTTGGGTGGCTTGATTAAGTTACCCTTGTTTTGAGAAATGCTAGACTTTAATTATTGGATTATAAATGAGTTCATCGTAGGTTTGCATTTCAATGTTGCGGGTTTGATTTGTGTTCAAAGATGGTTAATTTCAATTTGCAGGCTTTGCTTTGGGGTTGAACAGTTTTATGTTTGGTTCATGGTTTTTATCACACAAGGTCTAATCAGGGATGATTTCATGGGAAGTTTAAGGTCGTTGGTGTGGATGTGGAATGAAGTATGAAAAAGGAAGGGGTATGGAGGGGGTGGTGGGCCTACTTGTGTAGTGTGGATTTTAAATCGAAACCAGTCACCGAAAATTGTGCTACTTATCGAAGGGGCCGGGGATGGGTTTGACCGGTGGAGAAGAAGGGTGAGTGGGAATGGGTCCGCATGATTATATTTGTTTTTATAGTAAGGAAATTTAGTTATATCATGCTCACTTAACACCAAAAACTAATCCCCATCCACGTTAGGGACTATCTAAGAAACGAGTAACTTTTGGGAACATACATATAATTTTAGATAGGTAGTTATTATAGGTGAAATTTAACCAAACTATAGGGACTAACCAACCATTTTTCTCATATATTTGAAGTTAGAGTGTAAAGGCTCCGGTTAAGGTTACCTCATTCCCTTAGCCTAGACGAAAGCTCGCTTATAGAGCCACCAACCTTGGTCTAGTTTAAAGACATCCAATTACTCCTTTTCTTCTAGAACATTACACCTCACGACCTTTATAATCATGGCCCCTTATTTGATCTAACAAAGGCATAAATACTTCATAATAATGTTGCTAATGTGACTTGTACTTAGTTAGGGTGATGGATTTTTATTTAACAAAATAATAATAAAATATATATAGGGACGTATATATTTTAACACGAGTTCACCAACAAAAGAATATAAAAAGATGTATATATTTTAACATGAGTTCCCCAACTCTTGGTTCATGCCAAATCCTAACATATAGACTATGTTAGACAAGTCGCTCAACCAATTTTTGCTTTAACATTGAAGCCTAGTAAATAAACCATACAAACTCCAACGAAATTTGGGATATGTGAGGGTTAATTATAAGATGTGAAATATCAAATGGGTTAACCATTACCAAAATGTGACCCCCTACTAGTATATGGGTTGTCACACACCATGGGAGTACTAGTGTAGCTTTTCATATATTTTCGTTTCTTGAGGGATACTAGTGTAGCTTTGTATATATTTTTGTTTGTTGAGAGATACTGGTTAGCTTTTCATTGCCGAACTTGTGCATGTTATGCAATTTGCTAGTTGATACGGTAATTACTCTACAGATATGATTAGGCAAAAGTAGGATGAATATTTTCCTTTGTTACACCTATTCGTTTCATATTCCTACCTTATACTTTTCCATTAGAAGCTTTATTGAGCCTTAGCCTTATTCATTTGTTTACCCTATAATGAGCCAAGATTACCTTTTGTTAGCCTTATTCATTTGATTACCCTTTGAAGTATGATGCAATGATGAAATGTGAAGAAAAGACAATCAATCAGAAGGGAAGGAAAATATTAGATAAAGAAATAAATAAGTGTGGGGGATCAAAGATCCAAATGAAGAAAATATGAAAGAAAGATTCAAAGCTCCTAATGAAAGTTGAAGATTGTCAAAAGTTCTTAAAAGAATTTGAATTATTACTGATTAACCCTTATTGTTAACTTTTTCGTTTGTTTATATACTACCTTTTACCCTAAAGCTAAAAGCCCATAAAGTCCTTATGATATGTTAGTGTTATTTGTTGATACATGTAGTTGATTTTTGTATAAGCCTATGATTAAGATAGTTATGTCTAGGTGGTGAGGTTTAGTAGTTTTCTAGCACACTTTTTGCTAGTTTTTTCAGAAATTAACCGAGATGAGTGAAAATTGTGAGGGATATGTACTAGGTAGATATTCTATAAAAGTGGACTTATCAAAACTTGGCATTTTCTTATTTTTAAAAGTATCACTAAAATGACTTACAGAAGATGTCAATCTCTTGCCTTTGTTAGTCTTAGGAGTTGGGCCTAGGGTATGTGATTTGGAAATAGCATTGGTCTTGGTTTGAGTCTTATGTAGATGGAAGTAAATGAATTGCTTAGAGACAAGCAATGTTTAAGTGTGGGGATGTTTGATGTGTCTGGTAGATAACATATTATTATAAGGTAAAAACACGCATATTGATAGTTGTTTGTTGTAAATTTTGTTCGAATGGTTTATGTCATACCCCGACCTGCAATGGAATCAAAAGTCGGGGCATAATTGGGTTATCATCAAAGCTCATGACATTTACTAATAAGTTTCACATTTATTAAATTGAAATTTAAAACTTCAAATATTCAATCACAATACAAGCACAAGAAAAATCAAAAGATTGTTCAAAACATAATAGATTTGTTTAATCTTCTAAGGCCATTCCTATGTGTTTCTCTCCTCAGCTTGTTCACATGTATCATGCGTAAAACAAAGGATTGGGCCAACAAAAGTTAGCGAGTGAATCTAGGTAAAAATGATTTAAACAATTCTTATATTAGTTAATTAAATAAAAATTGTGCGTGACTCATATATGAGCATATGCATATGTATAAACAATCACAAACTACACAATATCCATAATGACCATATAACATGATGAATGATGAACTTGAGATCAAGGCTCAATCAAACGAAGCCGATCTATTGAGGCATCTGATGCTCAACTCGTATCTCACGAGGAACTGATGGGCCTTAAATGAATGATTGCACTAAAATGATAAAATGTAACCTCACATAATCACATCAACAAAAATACACATTTGATCACGTAATGATGTTAGCACAAGTGTTTTAAATAATAGTAAAACATATACGGCACATGATACACCCCAAAACGTGATTAAGAAGGGAGTTTGTAGGGATTCACTCACAGTGGGTGCATTTCTTTGATTGATGAAGAGTGCGCACGAATTTAAGTTTTAACCGACGAAGGAAACTAACCTAGGTAACAATTCGATAAATAAATGAAAGTTAATATTTCAGTTTAATACTTTTTGTTTGGTTTTTAGATTGCTTTTGTGATACTTAAAGGGGATTTTAGTCTTGTTATAAAGGTGAATATTGAAATAAAAAAAATAATTAATTACATACGTAAATAAAATACAAAGAAAAAAAAGAATATAAAAAAAATTTGGCCTTGTCAGGCGGTCAGAATCTGACCGGTTCAAGCATGATTTTTGGATGCGTGTGATGAGACTCGATACGTGTCTAACCCAAAAATATTCTGAATTTAATTATTCTTATACACTTACTGATTTAATCCAGATTTCATTTAATTAAAAAGGTTTGAAAATGGTCAAACCGGTGAGGGAACTCCGACTCGAACCTGCGCTGCGATGTTTTGCACCCAACCCATCCAACTGGGCTGGGTGTCTAACCCGATTATATTCAAAATTTAATTATACCTAACCACTTTGTAGGGTTCATCTTCTACCTTTTTCTTGTTTAAACCCAGACTGAACTCGACACATATATAACTAACAAAACTAATTTTTTTCAATTACGAGCTAAACGAAGAAGACATAATCGCAGGGGAGGGTTAACAGATTCATACCAGTGGAAGAAAAATGCCCGGTTTCCGATGACTAAATCCGGCAGAATTGGATGAGTTTCTCCGGCGAACAGGAAGTTTGAGCAAAAAGAAAATAGGTAAGTTGCGAAGGGAGTGAGCGTGTTCCAATGAGTGAAAGGTTCAATATTTATAGTTGATCTCTCAATCATGTGGGTTTCGGTTACAATTTTGGTTTATGGGTTGATGATTTTCAAACTATAACCGAATGTGAATTGATTTACAGTTGATTGTTGAGGTTATAAATGGTGCAACAGTTTTGGAACCAAGATTTATGTGTGATTGATTTTCTTGGCGGTTGTTGATTTCTGAGGAACAAAGAGGGGGATTTGCAGGTTTAACGTTTCCTCGAAATAAGACCTTAATGATTTTTATTCCTAGCACATGTGTGTGTAGTGCAGTGGTGTGTTAGTGTGTGTGGTTGGTGAGGGAACCCGGGTTCGATTCCGGTTACCCTTCTTTTATTTATATATATTTATAATTCTTTATTCTTTTTTTTAATAATTCTCTTTTATTCTATTGTTAATTTTTTTATTATTTATTAATTATAAACCTTTAAATTTTGCAACAATTATTAATAATATAAGAAACAATTAATAAAGCAAATACTTGATTAGTAAACGGGGCGGGTTTTGGAATCCGTTTTATACAAATGCTAAAGTATCCCCTACTTTTAGAAATTTCGTCCCGAAATTTTAAGTAGTAACTGCAACTGGAAAGAGATGCGGGTATTTTTCGCGCATTGAGTCTTCACGTTCCCAAGTAAACTCATGTCTTCTCTTTGACTCCCAACACACCTTGACTATTGGAATACGACTACGTCTCAAACGCTTTTCACCTAAGTCTATGATTTCAACTAGTCTTTCAACAAAGTGCAGTAATTCATCAATTTGAATATCTTCTAAAGGAATATGAAGATTTTTGTCGGCGAGACACTTTTTCAAGTTTGATACGTGAAATGTGGGATGAATTCTGTTGAGTTATTCTGGTAGGTCAAGTTTGTACATGTCACACCCCGACCCGCAGCGGAATAAGAGTCGGGGCATAATTGGGTTATCACCAAAGCTCATGACATTTACTAATATGTTTCATATTTAATAAAGTCAAAGTTACATTTCCAAAAATCCAAACATGTTCATTCAATACAAAGAAAATAAACCAACATAACAATCCCAACTCTAAATCGTTTTATTCTTCTAGTCCAAGTCCTATGTGTTCCTAGCTGCTGCTGGTTCACCTGTATCATGTGTAAAAATGAGGGTTTTTGGGTCAACATAAGTTGGCGAGTGAACCTTATTAGATAAACATTTATTAAGGAATTACCTGTTAGTTTATCAATGAAAAATTGTGCATAATCATAGATGAGCAAATCTAAATAATCAAGCAGTAGAAAATAGCAGTCACAACTATAACATACAATAACATATGACATCATACATGAACCTACCAACATCATACTATGAATAACATAAATGAAACTGTGCGATCAAGGCTCAATCAAACGGAGCCGATCATATTGCATGTACTGAAAATGAAAATGTCTGTGCGATCAAGGCTCAATCAAACGGAGCCGATCGTATGTGGGCACGCCAGGTTCAACCTCATAATGAAATGGGGAACATGCTCAACGCTCATAATGTAATGGGGCGCGGCGGCCTATGAAATTACATGTACTGAAAATAATAAATTGCATCTAACAATACAACATAAACAAACTGAATACACATGTTCATGATATGATGTATGCACAATGGTTTAACTATAATATATATACAAAGACACATGATACACCCCAAAACGTGGTTAAAACAGGGAATTTGTAAAGATTCACTCACCTTGGGTGCGTTGGATTGGAGATGGTGAGATGCGTACGAATTAGATGAGCGGAACAACGAGAAATACTAACCTAAATAATACGGAAAAATATATTAAATGAGTGGATTTTATTAAGGATTTTAATGAAATTTTTAGATATATTTTTGTGAGTTGAAGGCTATTTTCTATCTTTAAAAATGTTATTTTTAAGTATTTTTAATTGATTTTTAAATTAAATTTAATAAATAAAAATATAAAAAAATTGTTTATTTTGCGTTGACCGTTGACCTGTTGACTTGTTGACCGGTTCGGTCAGGACATGGTTTGCGCTGGGTGAGGCTCGAACCCGAGACCTCCCGTACGCGTGAACGCAGCTCTACCAACTGAGCTACGTGTCTAACCCGAAATAATCTTGTTTTTAATTATATTTATACACTTATTCAGTTTAACCGAAATTCTTTTTAATTTCAAAAACATTTTAATTCAACGGACCGGTGCTAGTGACGGGTTTCGAACGCGCGACGTATGGCTTGATGTTGCACACAGTCCACCGCTAGACTGTGTGTCTAACCTGGTTATTATCTCGGTTTTATTTATACTAAACAACTAACTGAGTTAACCCGGTTTAGTTTTTAACAAAAAGGCATTTTATTATATAAGGAGTGCGTATAGCAGGAAACGAACTCGGGACATGCGTATGTATTTTGCACACAGTCCACCGCTGGACTGTGTGTCTAACCCGTTCATTTTACTAGTTTTAAATATACTTATAACTTAATTAGCTTCGTCTTCTTCATTCAAATTACAGTCAACTGATTTACTAACTCGTTCCTTGTTCTTACGATTTACAGACATTATTAAAGCTTAAATGAAAAGGCAGAGACGGTAATTAAAGGTAAACATACCGATGAACGGTTTATTTCAGATTTCCGGCGATGTGTCGGTCCCTGTTTTTATGCTCTTCAACTGAACAAGATAATTGACTGTTTTGATTAGTCGATTGTGGAATTGAAGTGATAAACAATCGTTAACGATGTGTTTGAAGGTCCTTACCGTTTCACAGACGGAAATAAAGATTTTCAGGGGAGTTCCGGCGAACTGGAATTAGTTGAATACAGCGCCTGAATTCGATTCCAATTGAGAGGTTTAAGTTAGAAATAGTCTAATAATTGTTGAACTACAACGAATATTGAAAGATTTACCGTTTGAGGATGAATACGGTTTTCCGGCGACTTTTGCAGGAAATTCCGGCGAGTTGTTTTAAGCGTTCTGATGGTCTGAAAATGTGACGAAAGTGAAATGGAGTATTGTTATGACGTTTCTGAGTCGCGAGAGAGGTCTGGAATTGAAGTAATTGTGACTTGATTCCTTTCGGTTATAAAAACCGATTAATAAAGAAAATTGATGCTCAATCACTTCTGAATTGATTACAATCATCGGTTCATCGGTTATAAAATGTGAATGAACGATTAATCAAACGATTAGACGATTGATTTGCCGAGTTCAGTTTCTCAGTTGGCGAAACCGGTTTTAACCGAGTTTGTGTATAAATTTCATTTATTTCCTAGAGATAACAGAAAACACAAAGTGGCAGAGTGGTGATGTGAGTGTATGTTAAGTCGTTGGGGTTGTCCTTGGCTGACCCGGGTTCGAGTCCCGGCAGCAATAAAATTCTCTTATTTATTTTGTCTTTTTATCAAATATAATTTTTATAGTTTAGTTTATTTATTAATTATGTATCGTTTTAAATCAAAATAATCATAAATATTCAACGTAACTTTTATAACTTGATATTCGATTACAAAACGGAGCGGGTTTGAAAACCCGATTTTTACAAATGTTACAGTATACAACAGGACCTACTCTTTCGAGTATCTTGAATGGTCCCACATAGCGTGGTGCTAGCTTGCCCTTTTGACCAAAACAAAGCACCCCCTTCCACAATGATACTTTCAAAAGTACTTGATCACCAACACAAAATTCCAAAGGCTTTCGTCGTTTATCAGCGTAACTCTTTTGACAACTTCGAGCTGCTAGAAGATTATTCCGCATTGAAGAATTTTGTCATCGTTTCTTGAATCAACTCAGGTCCAGTGATTTGTGCTTCACCAATTTCGTGCCAACATACAGGAGATCGGCATTTACGACCATATAAGGCTTCAAAAGGAGCCATACTGATGCTTGAGTGATAACTATTGTTGTACGAAAATTCCACTAATGGTAGATGAGTGTCCCAATTACCCTGGAAGTCTATGACACATGCTCGCAACATGTCTTCAAGAGTTTGTATAGTGCGCTCAGATTGGCCATCACTTTGAGGGTGAAAGGCAATGCTGAGATCTAGACGTGTACCCATCGCGGACTGTACGGCTTGCCATGTTCGTGAAGTAAAACGGCCGTCTCAATCTGAAATGATACTTAAGGGTACACCATGACGGCTTACAATTTCATTGATATAGTACGAGCTAACTTCTTATTCTTGAAGTCTTCGCGGATTGGGATGAAATGAGCTGACTTAGTGAGACGATCAATGATAACCCAGATGGTGTCATTGTACATCCGTAAAAAACCGGGTTAACCAAACCTGCTTCGTTTATTAACCGAACATCCAGTTAAAATTTTCGTTGCGTATTTAATACTCAAATTAATTTTATACGATACATAATTAATAAATATATTAGAATTTAAAATTTATAATTGAAAATTTATTAAAAATAATGAAATAAAAATAAATTGCTGATGCCGGGTTTCGAACCCGGGTCAACCGGATGAAACTATAACACTTAACACACACACATTCCACCACTCCGCCACTTGTGTTACTTGTTGATTTATTGAAACAATTAATACATATAATAAAACTGGAAGTCGAATTCAGTCACTCAGCGCGCGCCCAAATCCGCAGTCGCCAAAAAATAAGCGATTTTGCGACCGTTTTCCTTTGACCCCGGAATCAGGCAAGTGTAACTGACGATAAACGTCGGTTATAACCGAAAACTCAATCAATTTCACTCTTGAACCGAAAATTTCATAATCGGAAACTTGAAATCACATATACTTAAAAAATAGCTTCAGTCAGGAAAACCCAACTCACTTATTCACTCGAATCAACTCTCAACATACTCATAAACCTCTCTACAAGTCCCTATTCAGCAAAAACAACTCGCCGGAATTCTCTGCAAGTCGCCGGAAAACCGAACCCCTTCATCTCTGTTTCCTTACTTTACAAACAGAACATCTAGAGCTCATACCGAAGTCACTCACACTCGCCTCAAACTTTCTGAAGATCCTCTGCCGCAAGATACACGTCGCCGGAATCACCTGCGGTTATCGAAATCTCGCCGGAGAAACAGGGGATCTCTGTTCGCTATATCTTACACCTAATCTCTCTCATTTTTATTAATCTCATATGTAGTTAATTACAATTCACTAAAGAAGTAGATGAATGTGTCGAAACAGTCGGAATTGGTTTCTGGGTAGTGTTTAAGGAACAAGATGAAGCTTCGGTTGTATATGTATTTAATATAAATCGAGTTATATCTCGGGTTAGACACACAGTCCAGCGGTGGACTGTGTGCGATTTTAAAGCATACGTCCCGGGTTCGAGTTCTGCTGTGTTCCGATTCACTGAAATAAAATGCCTTTTTATAAAAGCCAAATCCTGAAACATGTAATCAGTGTATAAGTATAATTAAAACAAGTTATATAAACGGGTTAGACATACAGTCCAGCGGTGGACTTTGTGCAAACAATTACACACGTCTCGAGTTCGATCCTTAACACAATCTCATTCTCTGTAATAAAAATGTTCCTTTTTAAACTGAACCGGATCAACTCGCAGTTAGATGTTAAGTTTAATGAAAATCAGTATATTAACCAGGTTAGACACACAGTCCAGCGGTGGACTGTGTGCAACACTAAATCACAGGTCCCGGGTTCGAGACCTGTTGACGGCACCGGTTCGATACAATTAAAATCTTTTTAAAATAAATGAATTCTGATTAACTTAAATAGTGTATAAGTATAATTAAAAACAGAAATATTTCGGGTTAGACACGTAGCTCAGTTGGTAAAGCTGCGTGCACGCGCACGGGAGGTCACGGGTTCGAGTCTCACTCAGTGCAAAAATATACACGACCGAACCGGTCAACGGTCAACAGTCATAGTCAACGGTCAACGGTCAAAGTCAAAAAGTCAACATTTTTTATATTGTTATTTATTATTTAATTTAAAAATCAATTAAAAATACTTAAAAATAATGTTTTTAAAGTTAGAAAATAGCCTTAAACTCACAAAAATATATCAAAAAATCCTATTAAAATTGTTAATAAAATCCACTTATTTACCGAACCGTTATGTTATTATTTAGGTTAGTTTCTCTCGTGGTTAAATCCAAATTCGTGTGCAATCATCATCAATCCAAGAAACGCAACCACTGTGAGTGAATTCTTACAAATTCCCCTTTTAATATTATGTGTATTGTGAATAAATTTACATCTACATTTACTCATATGTGGTTATGCACTTTATTTCATAATCAAAACAATAAACTTGTTTAAATGTTTTCATAGGATTCACTCGCCAACTTTTTGTTGACCCAAAAACCATTTTTATACATGATACAGGTGAACAGGATGAAGCAAGGAACACATAGGAAATTGCCTTAGAAGAAAAATAATGAAGTCTAGAAAGATGTATAGAACATGTTGTATTTGTATGATTTGATTGTATGATTACTTTTAAATTGTAACAAATATGAAACATTATAATAAATGTCATGAGCTTTGATGAAACCCAATCATGCCCCGATCACCTTTTCCGCTGCGGGTCGGGGTGTGAAAGATTGGTATCAGAGCTTTTGACTATAGGGATATAGGATAGGTTATTAGACCCTTAGAGCCTATACTATAGTTGATTAGATTTTAATTGTTTATGTGGTTACATGCAAACTCATGATGTTTATTTCTTTCATATTTAGTACATACACAAACGCATGCAAATACTTTCAATATTACATTTTGTGATACATAATGAATTATACTTACAGTCAAACATACATAATTACATACACACTCATTATACATATTTCGATGTTCACATATTCAAATCATCTTCATACTTCCGTTATTCGAGATTTTGTCGCATTTTTCATTTTTCAAATCCCATCAAAGTGAGTTCTGCGACGGGCATGTAGTAACTGTAAGGGTACAAGTACCGGTAGTCGGAACGTCCTGTCTAGGTTGGCATTCGTATAAATCCAATATAACGGACCAGTTTGCCTACCTGGGGACTAACGATGAGAGTACGAAGGACCTATTAGGCCAAAGCATGCCACACCAAACGTCGTTCGAACTAACCCCACTTTGAGGTGTCACCGTGTCCACACCTGGATACGTTCCGAATATCATACGTTACATACATATTTCTCGATTTTCTCCGGGTTTTAGTGTACGTAACCAGGCTAACACATGCGAACCATATGAAAAACCCGGTAATCATGGGGCCCACATGATCACGAAGGTGAAGTATGGCGGCATGCAAGGCCCAATTACGAGCAAAGCCCAAGACATCCTATGGATGTAGTAGATTTATTATTCTATATTTATTTTATGAATGTTCATTCCTAAATACGACACATGATCCCTAAAACATCCAACTCATACTCTTGATATGTATTCCTTGTAGATGTCTTCTAGTCACGCTCGTAGGAAGATGAGATCAGGAAAAGCCCGCGAGCGCATGGCTGCCCAAATCGCCCAACAAATGGCTGCCGTAATACCCAACATTGTAGTTCATGTCCAACAAGCCCTTACCGCTAATTCCGTCAATCAAGAAGATCAAAACATTGTCAATCCTCCCCCAAAAACCACTAAATGCACCTACAAGCATTTCAAATCCTGCGATCCTCCAAAATACGAAGGTACGGAAGGTGTCATCGCTCTCCTCCATTGGTTTGAGGAAATGGAAAACACTTTTCTAAATTGCGATTGCCCCGATGATCGCAAAGTGCGATATGCTACCGGTCGTTTGCTTGGAATAGCACTTACATGGTGGAATACAGAGAAGGCCAAACGAGGTGTTGAAGATGCTATGACTTTGACTTGGGAAGAGTTGAAGGAAATCATGACAAGACGGTTTTGCCCAAGGAGCGAAATCAAGAAATTGGAGGATGAGTTCTATTCTTTGAAACAAAAGGAAGGCGATCACACCACATACAACAAGAGGTTCCTCGAGTTAAATCAAATGGTTCCCAACTTGTTCACTCCCCTCTACCGTTTGATCGAGCACTACATTCGAGGTCTTCCTTCAAAAATTCAAGACTCCGTAATAAGTACCACACCTGCAACTTTGGAAGCAGCAATGGAGTTAGCTACAGAGCTTACCGAGAACCGCATACGAAATAAGGACTTCAAGGAGGAGAAGAAGAAGGATAAAGCATCAACTGAAACCTCAAACTCCACCCAAACCGAATCCCCTTCTCAACCCATCTCTAAGAGAAAACGAGATGGGCAACTTTTCGCTGTCACCCAACGCAATCAACCAGCCTCACAAGCCGTACCCCTCCAAGCTATCCCAATCACTCAAGTAGCACCCAACTCAACTTACCCAAATAAGAAACCTTACCTTGGACCTCACCCTCAATGTAACACCTGTTTTTATCACCATCCATCTACCTTACCTTGTCGACTATGTGCGAATTGAGGACGCTATGGTCATTTGAGCAAGGCTTGCCGCACCTCTCAAAACCAAACCTCACCCCCTACTCAAAACATGATCCAAACATATCAACAACCCCAATACCCCATGTTTCCTTATGTTCGAGCTTGTTTTAATTGTGGCGACCCTACCCATTTTAGAAAGACGTGCCCTCGATTGGTTAACATCATAAAAGCCCAAGCTCAAGCAAACCCAGTTAACCAAGCAAATCAAGAAAACCTAACCACTAGGCCACCAGCAAGAGGAAGAGTTTTCAACATCAACGCCAATCCTGTTGAAGATAATGACGAACCACCCAACTAGTCTCCTTCACCAAAAATCAAGATTCAACTCCAACCGCTTAGTTTTTATGTTTTTCTTTATGTTATCTCAATTTTCACGTATCTCAATTATAAATTGGAAATTTATCCAAGAATCTTAATGCGAATTACTATTTCAGTTTTATTTTATACTCAATGATTTAACATTCATATCATCATACCTCACGTCGTATCTCAGTCTCATCATTTAAGGAAGTTGGGTTGTGTCTCACTTCTACATAGACTAACCTCTCCATCATAATAAACGAGAGAGGTACTGTCATCATTCAAACATGTATACTATCAGAATTAAGACTCAAGCGTTGGTTGTTGTGTTCGTTTATGTTTTAGAGTCACATAGAACAAATCATAACTTGCTGATAAAGCCAATGAAAATTTGACAAGAATATGGTGGATACGCCGCTGGTACTTCTTATATATAAGTATTCTTGCCAAAGGATCAGAGGCATTGTCAGGCGGTTATGAGAAGTTCCATGTAGGATTTAGTAATGTCATGGTTGAAGTTTGTTTTATACTCATTGATTTAGCATACATATCATCATACATCTCAACGTATTTCAATCTCATCATTTAAAGAAGTTGGGCTGTGTCTCACTTTTAAGTAGACTAACCTCTCCATCATAATAAACGAGAGAGGTACTGTCATCATTCAAACATATATACTATCAGAATTAAGACTCAAGTTTTGGTTGTTGTGTTTAGAATCATATAGAACTAATCATAATTTATTGATTAAGCCAATGAAAATTTGACAAGGATATGGTGGATACGCCGCTGGTACTTCCTATATATAAGTATTCTTGCCAAAGGATCAGAGGCATTGTCAGGCGATTATGAGAAGTTCCATGTAGGTTTTAGTAGTAGAAGTTTTGTTTTAGGATATAACCTTATCCTTCCAAACGTATCAAAACTCTTATGCATAAAATCATACTTAGCCAATCAACTCTGTTTCTAATTTTTCTTTATCGTAGGCAACAAAAAGCGATTCCTGTAGCAGGGTACTCAACCCTTACAAGGAACGTTACCGCCTCAAACAAAATTTAAACTCTTACTCCCTTCTAAGTATGTAACTGTCAAATTAAAACACCATCCTTTTGAGACAAACATGCCACTACTTAAAATTCGGGACGAAATTTCTAAAAGTAGGGGATACTGTAACATCCGTCAAAAACCGGGTTAACCAAACCCGCTTCGTTTATTAACCGAACATCCAGTTAAAATTTTCGTTGCGTATTTAATACTCAAATTAATTTTATACGATACATAATTAATAAATATATTAGAATTTAAAATTTATAATTGAAAATTTATTAAAAATAATGAAATAAAAATAAATTGCTGATGCCGGGTTTCGAACCCGGGTCAGCCGGATGAAACTACAACACTTAACACACACACATTCCACCACTCCGCCACTTGTGTTACTTGTTGATTTATTAAAACACTTAATACATATAATAAAACTGGAACTCGAATTCAGTCACTCAGCGCGCCCAAATCCGCAGTCGCCGGAAAATACGCGATTTTGCGACCGTTTTCCTTTGACTCCGGAATCAGGCAAGTGTAACCGACGATAAACGTCGGTTATAACCGAAAACTCAATCAATTTCACTCTTGAACCGAAAATTTCATAATCGAAAACTTGAAATCACATATACTTAAAAAATACCTTCAGTCAGGAAAACCCAACTCACTTATTCACTCGAATCAACTCTCAACACACTCGTAAACCTCTCTACAAGTCCCTATTCAGCAAAAACAACTCGCCGGAATTCTCTGCAAGTCGCCGGAAAACCGAACCCCTTCATCTCTGTTTCCTTACTTTACAAACAGAACATCTAGAGCTCATACCGAAGTCACTCACACTCGCCTCAAACTTTATGAAGATCCTCTGCCGCAAGATACACGTCGCCAGAATCACCTGCGGTTATCGGAATCTCGTCGGAGAAACAGGGGATCTCTGTTCGGTATATCTTACACCTAATCTCTCTCATTTTTATTAATCTCATATGTAGTTAATTACAATTCACTAAAGAAGTTGACGAATGTGTCGAAACAGTCGGAATTGGTTTCTGAGTAAAGTTTAACGAACAAGATGAAGCTTCGGTTGTATATATATTTAATATAAATCGAGTTATATCTCGGGTTAGACACACAGTCCAGCGGTGGACTGTGTGCGATTTTAAAGCATACGTCCCGGGTTCGAGTTCTGCTGTGTTCCGATTCACTGAAATAAAATGCCTTTTTATAAAAGCCAAATCCTGAAACATGTAATCAGTGTATAAGTATAATTAAAACAAGTTATATAAACGGGTTAGACACACAGTCCAGCGGTGGACTGTGTGCAAACAATTACACACGTCTCGAGTTTGATCCTTGACACAATCTCATTCTCTGTAATAAAAATGTTCCTTTTTAAACTGAACCGGATCCACTCGCAGTTAGATGTTAAGTTTAATGAAAATCAGTATATTAACCAGGTTAGACACACAGTCCAGCGGTGGACTGTGTGCAACACTAAATCACAGGTCCCTGGTTCGAGACCTGTTGACGGCACCGGTTCGATACAATTAAAATCTTTTTAAAATAAATGAATTTTGATTACCTTAAATAGTGTATAAGTATAATTAAAAACAGAAATATTTCGGGTTAGACACGTAGCTCAGTTGGTAAAGCTGCGTGCACGCGCACGGGAGGTCACGGGTTCGAGTTTCACTCAGTGCAAAAATATACACGACCGAACCGGTCAACGGTCAACAGTCATGGTCAACGGTCAACGGTCAAAGTCAAAAAGTCAACATTTTTTTTATATTTTTATTTATTATTTAATTTAAAATCAATTAAAAATACTTAAAAATAATGTTTTTAAAGTTAGAAAATAGCCTTAAACTCACAAAAATATATCAAAAAATCCTATTAAAATTGTTAATAAAATCCACTTATTTACCGAACCGTTATGTTATTATTTAGGTTAGTTTCTCTCGTGGTTAAATCCAAATTCGTGCGCAATCATCATCAATCTAAGAAACGCAACCACTGTGAGTGAATTCTTACAAATTCCCCTTTTTATTCATGTTTTGGGGTGTATCATGTGTCACTTAAACTAATTCGCTTAATCAAACTCGTGCTATACCATATTATGATCTAAACTTAGAATGTAAATATTGTTTGTTGTGATGTATTACATATTGTCAAGTTGTATGCAAATTATTTGTTAGGCCCATCAGTTCCTCATGGGAGACGAGTTGAACAACGCGTGCCTTAAAACTCATTCATTAGGCCCACCAGTTCGTAGAACAACGCGTGCCTCAAAACTCATTTATTAGGCCCATCAGTTCCTCGTGGGAGACGAGTTGAACAACGCGTGCCTCAAAACAATCAATTGTTGTATGTTTGTGCAATATTTAATATTATGTGTATTGTGAATAAATTTACATCTACATTTACTCATATGTGGTTATGCACTTTATTTCATAATCAAAACAATAAACTTGTTTAAATGTTTTCATAGGATTCACTCGCCAACTTTTTGTTGACCAAAAACCATTTTTATACATGATATAGGTGAACAGGATGAAGCAAGGAACACATAGGAAATTGCCTTAGAAGAAAAATAATGAAGTCTAGAAAGATGTATAGAACATGTTGTATTTGTATGATTTGATTGTATGATTCCTTTTAAATTGTAACAAATATGAAACATTATAATAAATGTCATGAGCTTTGATGAAACCCAATCGTGCCCCGATCACCTTTTCCGCTGCGGGTCGGGGTGTGAAAGATTGGTATCAGAGCTTTTGACTATAGGGATATAGGATAGGTTATTAGACCCTTAGAGCCTATACTATAGTTGATTAGATTTTAATTGTTTATGTGGTTACATGCAAACTCATTATGTTTATTTCTTTCATATTAAGTACATACACAAACGCATGCAAACACTTTCAATATTACATTTTTTGATACATAATGAATTATACTTACAGTCAAACATACATAATTACATACACACTCATTATACATATTTCAATGTTCACATATTCAAATCATCTTCATACTTCCGTTATTCGAGATTTTGTCGCATTTTTCATTTTTCAAATCTCATCAAAGTGAGTTCTGCGACGGGCATGTAGTAACTGTAAGGGTACAAGTACCGGTAGTCGGAACGTCCTGTCTAGGTTGGCATTCGTATAAATCCAATATAACGGACCAGTTTGCCTACCTGGGGACTAACGATGAGAGTACGAAGGACTTATTAGGCCAAAGCATGCCACACCAAACGTCGTTCGAACTAACCCCACTTTGAGGTGTCACCATGTCCACAACTGGATACATTCAGAATATCATACGTTACATACATATTTCTCGATTTTCTCCGGGTTTTAGTGTACGTAACCAGGCTAACACATGCGAACCATATGAAAAACCCGGTAATCATGGGGGCCCACATGATTACGAAGGTGAAGTATGGCGGCATGCAAGGCCCAATTACGAGCAAAGCCCAAGACATCCTATGGATGTAGTAGATTTATTATTCTATATTTATTTTATGAATGTTCATTCCTAAATACGACACATGATCCCTAAAACATCCAACTCATACTCTTGATATGTATTCCTTGTAGATGTCTTCTAGTCTCGCTCGTAGGAAGATGAGATCAGGAAAAGCCCACGGGCGCATGGCTGCCCAAATCGCCCAACAAATGGCTGCCGTAATACCCAACATTGTAGTTCAAGTCCAACAAGCCCTTACCGCTAATCCCGTCAATCAAGAAGATCAAAACATTGTCAATCCTCCCCCAAAAACCACTAAATGCACCTACAAGCATTTCAAATCCTGCGATCCTCCAAAATACGAAGGGACGGAAGGTGTCACCGCTCTCCTCCATTGGTTTGAGGAAATGGAAAACACTTTTCTAAATTGCGATTGCCCCGATGATCGCAAAGTGCGATATGCTACCGGTCGTTTGCTTGGAATAGCACTTACATGGTGGAATACAGAGAAGGCCAAACGAGGTGTTGAAGATGCTATGACTTTGACTTGGGAAGAGTTGAAGGAAATCATGACAAGACGGTTTTGCCCAAGGAGCGAAATCAAGAAATTGGAGGATGAGTTCTATTCTTTGAAACAAAAGGAAGGCGATCACACCACATACAACAAGAGGTTCCTCGAGTTAAATCAAATGGTTCCCAACTTGTTCACTCCCTCTACCGTTTGATCGAGCACTACATTCGAGGTCTTCCTTCAAAATTCAAGACTCCGTAATAAGTACCACACCTGCAACTTTGGAAGCAGCAATGGAGTTAGCTACAGAGCTTACCGAGAACCGCATACGAAATAAGGACTTCAAGGAGGAGAAGAAGAAGGATAAAGCATCAACTGAAACCTCAAACTCCACCCAAACCGAATCCCCTTCTCAACCCATCTCTAAGAGAAAACGAGATGGGCAACTTTTCGCTGTCACCCAACGCAATCAACCAGCCTCACAAGCCGTACCCCTCCAAGCTATCCCAATCACTCAAGTAGCACCCAACTCAACTTACCCAAATAAGAAACCTTACCTTGGACCTCACCCTCAATGTAACACCTGTATTTATCACCATCCATCTACCTTACCTTGTCGACTATGTGCAAATTGTGGACGCTAAGGTCATTTGAGTAAGGCTTGCCGCACCTCTCAAAACCAAACCTCACCCCCTACTCAAAACATGATCCAAACATATCAACAACCCCAATACCCCATGTTTCCTTATGTTCGAGCTTGTTTTAATTGTGGCGACCCTACCCATTTTAGAAACACGTGCCCTCGATTGGTTAACATCATAAACGCCCAAGCTCAAGCAAACCCAGTTAACCAAGCAAATCAAGAAAACCTAACCACTAGGCCACCACCAAGAGGAAGAGTTTTCAACATCAACGCCAATCCTGTTGAAGATAATGACGAACCACCCAACTAGTCTCCTTCACCAAAAATCAAGATTCAACTCCAACCGCTTAGTTTTTATGTTTTTCTTTATGTTATCTCAATTTTCACGTATCTCAATTATAAATTGGAAATTTATCCAAGAATCTTAATGCGAATTACTATTTCAGTTTTATTTTATACTCAATGATTTAACATTCATATCATCTTACCTCACGACGTATCTCAGTCTCATCATTTGAGGAAGTTGGGTTGTGTCTCACTTCTACATAGACTAACCTCTCCATCATAATAAACGAGAGAGGTACTGTCATCATTCAAACATGTATAGTATCAGAATTAAGACTCAAGCGTTGGTTGTTGTGTTTGTTTATGTTTTAGAGTCACATAGAACAAATCATAACTTGCTGATAAGCCAATGAAAATTTGACAAGAATATGGTGGATACGCCGCTGGTACTTCCTATATATAAGTATTCTTGCCAAAGGATCAGAGGCATTGTCAGGCGGTTATGAGAAGTTCCATGTAGGATTTAGTAATGTCATGGTTGAAGTTTGTTTTATACTCATTGATTTAGCATACATATCATCATCCATCTCAACGTATTTCAATCTCATCATTTAAAGAAGTTGGGCTGTGTCTCACTTTTAAGTAGACTAACCTCTCCATCATAATAAACGAGAGAGGTACTGTCATCATTCAAACATATATTAAGACTCAAGTTTTGGTTGTTGTGTTTAGAGTTGTAACATTTGTCAAAAACGGGTTTTTCCAAACCCGCTTCGTTTGTAATCGAATATCAAGTTATAAATTTTTCGTTGCGTATTTATGTTTATTTTAATTTTAAACGATGCATAATTAATTAACAAATTAGAATTTCAAAACTATAATTAATAAAAAGTGAAAAGAAAATAAATAAAAAAGAAAACCGGCTGCCGGGATTCGAACCCAGGTCAGCCGGGTGAGTCTAAAGACTTAACACGCACACATATAACCACTCCGCCACTTGATGTTTTCTGTGAGTTCAAGGAAACAATTAAATGATAACTTCACTCAGGAATCAACCGGTTTACGCCAACTGTAACCGTAACCGGCTTCCAAACGTCCAAAACGTTTGAGTGATCGCGATTTTCTGTTAATAACCGATACACCGACATTTTTAATCAATTCAGTCATGAATGGACTTGAATTCCTGTGATGTTCGGTTTTTATAACCGAAAACATTCACTTCTGGAATTACTTCAACAAAAGCTTCATTTCGCGACTCAATTACATTCCCAGAACTTCTATTCTCACGTTTACTCTAGTTTCTGATCGTCGGAATTGCTTTTTGAACTCGCCGGACTTTCGCTGGAAAACCATCTCTTCCATCAAATCAGTAAGTTTCTCAATTCTTTCATCGTCTATAAGTTGTTAAGCTTTTGCTAACTCAAACCCTTCAATCAGAATCAGTTTCAGACGACGATATCGGATAATTAACTCTCGCCGGAAAACTTCTGAAAGTTCCCAATTCTCGCTGTGAAACGGTATAGCCTTTTAAACCTTCTGGTAATTCTTGTTCAGTGCTTCAATTCCGCATCTAGCTAATCAAAATTTTTAATTTGTCCGCTCAGACGAAATCCATAAAAACAGAGCCGACGACTTCGCCGGAATTCTGAGATAGATCGTTTCTCCGGTATGTTTACTTCCAAAATCTTCTCTGCCATTTCATTTTAGTCATTTGAATGTTTGTCAATCGAATTAAACAAGAAACAATGGAGTAATCGTAGTCTGTGATATTGTAACGAAGAAGATGAAGTTAGTTTGTTTATAAGTTTAATATAAATTGGATATCATCTCGGGTTAGACACACAGTCCAGCGGTGGACTGTGTGCGCACATATATCACACGCCGCGAGTTCGATCCTTGACACACACGTATGCTCTGTAATAAAGATGTTTTCTTTTTCTAACTGAACCGGATTAACTCACTGAAGTTGTTAAGTTTAATAAAAATCGGTATATTAACCAGGTTAGACACACAGTCCAGCGGTGGACTGTGTGCAACACTAACCCACAGGTCCCGGGTTCGAGACCTGTTGCACACTCCGGTTCAACGATTAAAACCCTTTTTGAAAATAAAAGAATTTTGAATAAACTAAAACAGTATATAAATATAATTAAAAACAGAATTATTTCGGGTTAGACACGTAGCTCAGTTGGTAGAGCTGTGTGCACGCGTACGGGAGGTCTCGGGTTCGAGCCTTACCCGGCGCACACTTACACTTTAGCGAACCGGTCAAACAGTCAACAGTCCCGGTCAACGGTCAATGGTCAACGCAAAAGTCAACATTTTTTTATATTTTTATTTTATTATTTAATTTAAAAATCAATTGAAAATACTTAAAAATAACGTTTTTAAAGATAGTAAATAGCCTTAAACTCACAAAAATATATCTAAAAATCATGTTAAAAATTAATAATAAATCCATCATATACCATACTTTCCGTTATTATTTAGGTTAGTTAGTTCTCGTCGATCAATCCTCCAAACTCGTGCGCATTTCATCATCTTCAACCGAACACACCCAATGTGAGTGAATCTCTACAAATTCCCCGTTTTAATCACGTTTTTGGGGTGTATCATGTGTCTTACCATTTATTATATTTAAAGCATTGTGCATCCATCATATCCATGAACAAATGTGTATTCAACATGTATCAACTGTTTGTGTGGTTATTGTTTAGATTAAATTTTCATTTTCAGTACATACATTATCATAGGCCGCCGCTTCCCATTACATTATGAGCGTTGAGCTGTTCCCCATTACATTATGAGCGTGAACCAGGGGTTGCCAACATACGATCGGCTCCGTTTGATTGAGCCTTGATCGCACAGACATTTATCTTAGGCCGTCCGTTCCCCATTACATTATGAGCGTGAACGTGACGTTGCCAACATATACAGTTTCATTCATGTTATATATTCATGCAAGTTGGTTTGTTATTGTATGTTATTGTTTGTTGTTGTTATTGTTATTGTATGATTTAATTACATTTGCTCACATATGATTATTGCACAATTTTTCATGATAAAGATAACAAGGAATCAATAATAAATGTTTTTCTAATAAGGTTCACTCGCCAACTTATGTTGACCCAAAAACCCCCATTTTTACACATGATACAGGTGATCCAGCTACAGCAAGAAACACATAGGATGGCTTAGAAGAATAAACTTGTTTAGACTTTGGATTGTTTAGTTGATTATCTTTCTTTGTATTTGTATGAATATGATTGGAATATTGAGGATGTAATTTTGACTTTAATAAATATGAAACATATTAGTAAATATCATGTGCTTTGGTGATAACCCAATTATGCCCCGACTCTTATTCCGCTGCGGGTCAGGGTGTGACAGATTGGTATCAGAGCCATGACTATAGGGATATAGGATAGGTTATTAGACCCTTAGAGCCTATACTATAGTTGATTAGAAATTTTTAAGATTTTTGTGTGTTATATGCAAAATTCATGATGTTTATATGTTTTATGTTTAATGTTACATTCAATGTTATGCAAGCATGTTCATATGTACATATTATTATATAATGCCTATCATGAATCATATTCTCATAACATATCATATCCATGCGAGCACACACCACATCATTTTCATGACTGCTTTTGCAATGATTTTTGGATTTTCAAATCACATCAAAGTGAGTTCTCATGACGGGCATGTAGTAACTGGAAGGGTACAAATACCGGTAGTCGGAACGTCTTGTCTAGGCTGGCATTCGTATAAATCCAAAATAAAGGACCAGTTTGCCTACATGGGGACTAACGATGAGAGTACGAAGTACCTATTAGGCCAAAGCATGCTATACCAAACATCGTGTGAGCTAACCCCACTTTGAGTTGTCATTGTGTCTACACCTGGACACATTCCGACCATACATCTCGTAAACATATTTCATGGTTTTCATTCGGGTGATGCGAGTGTTAAACCGCCAATACTAATGTGAATCCAACCAAGCCAATAGTCATGGGGGCCCACATGACTATACAGGTGAAGGTATGGGGGACATTTGAGGCCCAACATAAGCAAACCCAAGACATCCTATGGATGTAGTTGCATTATTGATGTTTATGTTATTTTCATTTTCTTTAAGACACATGACACCTAAAAAGACTCCATAAACTCACAATCTTCTTATGTATGTTCCTGTAGATGTCGGATAGACAACAACGAGGGGGTAGAAAATCAGGAAGGTCACACGAACGCTTGGCCACTCAAATCGCAAAACAAATGGCCGTGGTGCTTCCTGACATTGTGGTTCAAGTACAACAAGCTCTCGCCACAAATCCCACCAATCCTCCCCAGCAAGAAGACCAGAACATCGGCAACCCTCCTACCAGAACGTGCTCATATAAACATTTCAAGTCTTGCGATCCTCCGAAATTTGAAGGGACCGAAGGTGTCACTGCTCTCCTCCACTGGTTTGAGGAAATGTAAACACCTTCCTCAACTGCGATTGTCCCGAGGATCGCAAGGTACGATATGCAACCGGGAGACTATTTGGGGTAGCTCTTACCTGGTGGAATACTGAAAAGGGTAAGAGGGGAATCGAAGATGCAATGGCCTTAACATGGGAGGAGTTAAGGGAAATCATGACGAGACAATTCTGTCCTAGAAGTGAGATTAAAAAGTTAGAGGATGAATTTCATTCATTGAAGCAAAAGGAGGGAGATCATACTTCCTACAACAAGAGGTTCTTAGAGTTGAACCAAATGGTCCCTAACTTGTTCACCCCAGTTTACCGCTTAGTCGAGCATTATACTCGAGGTCTCCCCTCGAAAATTCAAGATTCAGTTCTCAGCACTTCGCCAGCAACACTTGAAGCTGCTATGGAACTAGCTACTGAACTGACCGAGAATCGAATTCGCAACAGTAAATTTAAAGAGGAGAAAAAGAAAGCCCCCGTTGAGGGCCAAACATCAAACCATTCCACCTCCTCCTCTAAGTTTGCTAAAAAGAGGAAACGTAACACCAGAAACTTTGCTGTCACACAAACAAATTTCCCTATCCCTGCTGCACCCATTACCCAAGTTGCCCCCTCACCTGCACCATATAAAAGTCCATACTCTGGCCCATTACCAAAATGCAACCGTTGCCAATACCATCACTTTCCTGATCATCCCTGTCAACATTGCACCGGCTGTGGTCGCGCAGGTCACACTGTTCAAACATGTCGCATACCTCAGCGAACGAACCGCCACCAGCCCTCAACCCAAACCCACCATCAAATAATGGGTCAACAACCCCTACTACTACCACCTACCCAACATTTAGCCCAATCATACTACCAACCCAACTATCCCATGGTGCAACCTATGCGGGCTTGCTACAATTGTGGAGACCCAAGCCACTTTAGAAACACTTGTCCACGTTTGGTGAACATTACACATGCTCAAGCCCAAGCAAATCCGGTGAATCAAGCTAACCAAGCTCCTCCACCTGCAAGAGGAAGAGCTTTCAACATCAACGCTAACCAGGCTAGAGCTGACAGCAATGTGGTTAACGGTACGTTTCTTATCAATGGTAGTTATGCATCCATGTTGTTTGATACTGGCGCGGATAAAAGTTTTGTGTCCTTAGAGTTTGAACCCATCCTAAACCAAATTCGTGATAAGCTCATGGAATCCATAACGGTAGAAGTTGCTGACGGAAAACCGGTCTCATTTAACTCTATTATATGCAATTGTACTCTCACATTAAACGAGCATGATTTTCCAGTTGACTTCATTCCTATGAAGTTGGGAAGCTTTGACATTATAATTGGTATGGACTGGCTCAGCCAACATCAGGCTGAAGTTGTATGCCGCGAAAAGTTTATACGCATTCCTCTTTCAAACGGTCAGACTCTACGAATCTTTGGAGAAACCCCATCGAAAGGGCTCAGATTAATGTCCTGTCTTCAAGCTCAAAAATATATTCGCAAGAATTATGTCGCATTTTTAACTCATGTCGTCAAAAAGGGAACCATGGAGAAGAAACTTGAAGACATCCCAGTAGTAAAAGATTTTCTGCAAGTTTTTCCTGACGACATTTCAGGACTTCCTCCCTTGAGAGAAGTCGAATTCTGCATTGATCTTATACCTGGTGCTACACCAGTTGCAAAGTCTCCTTATAGGTTAGCCCCCTCTGAAATGCAAGAGCTAGCCAGTCAATTGCAAGAGTTGACTGACAAAGGATTCATACGTCCTAGCTCCTCGCCTTCGGGTGCACCTGTCCTTTTTGTGAAGAAGAAAGATGAAACGTTTCGCATGTGCATCGACTACAGAGAACTCAACAAGTTAACGATCAAGAATCGCTATCCATTACCTCGCATTGATGATCTTCTCGACCAACTTCAAGGCGCCCGCTGTTTTTCAAAAATCGACCTTCGTTCTAGTTATCATCAACTCAGAGTACATGAAGAAGACGTCCCAAAGACCGCCTTCCGAACTCGTTATGGTCATTATGAATTCATGGTCATGCCATTTGGTTTAACCAACGCTCCAGCTGTCTTCATGGTTCTAATGAACAGAGTCTGCAAACCCTATCTCGATCGTTTTGTTATAGTCTTCATCGACGACATCCTCATTTACTCAAAGTCTAAGTCTGATCTTGAACGGCACCTTCGACTCATCCTTACACTCTTAGAGAATGAGAAGCTCTACGCCAAATTCTCCAAATGCGAATTCTGGTTAAAAGAGGTACAATTCCTTGGACATGTCGTCAATGACAAGGGAATACATGTCGACCCCTCAAAGATCAAAGCAGTACAAGAATGGCAAGCGCCAGGTACACCAACCGAAGTAAGATCATTCCTTGGTTTGGCTGGTTATTATCGCCGTTTCATTTCAAATTTCTCTCGCATTGCTGTACCACTCACGGCTTTAACTCATAAAGGAAAACCCTTCATTTGGGGACCCAAACAAGAAGAAGCCTTCCAAACCCTTAAACAAAAACTCTGTGATGCACCTATCCTCACTTTTCCTGAAGGTTGTGATGACTTCGTGGTTTATTGCGACGCGTCAGGGCAAGGACTAGGCTGTGTTCTAATGCAAAGAGGAAAGGTAATAGCTTATGCTTCGAGACAACTCAAGACTCATGAGAAGAACTACACCACCCACGACCTAGAACTTGGAGCCGTTGTGTTCTCTCTTAAGATATGGAGACATTATCTCTACGGTACTAAATGTGAAATATACACTGACCACAAGAGTCTTCAACATATCTTCAACCAAAAGGAGTTAAACATGAGGCAACGAAGATGGGTCGAACTTCTAAATGACTACGACTGTGAAATTCGGTATCACCCTGGCAAGGCAAATGTGGTGGCTGATGCACTCAGTCGAAAGGGTTATGCGAACTCCATTCGTCTTCTATGTTCGCAAATCATAACCGACATTAAAGATCAAATTCGAGAAGCCCAACATGTTTCAGTAACGGAAGACGACGTACGAAAGGAGCTGTCCTGTGGAGCTGAACTTAAAATTGAAACTAAATCTGACGGTATTCTGTACTATCTAGATCGCATATGGATTCCTGACCACAACAACCTTCGTGAATTCCTTATGAATGAGGCACACAAACACGATACTCTATACACCCAGAAGCCGACAAGATGTATCAAGACCTTCGATACACCTACTAGTGGCCTGGAATGAAAAAGGATATTGCTGTTTTTGTTTCCAAGTGCCTTACATGTTCCAAGGTGAAAGCTGAACACCAAAGACCCTCAGGACTTCTGGTCCAACCTGAAATACCTGTATGGAAGTGGGAAAACATAACCATGGATTTCATTACCGGGTTACCTCGCACTTCTGGTGGGTATGACACTATATGGGTAATCATTGATCGTCTTACAAAATCAGCTCACTTTATTCCAATCCGCCAAGATTTCAAGAACGAGAAGCTAGCTCGTATCTACATCAGCGAAATCGTAAGCCGACATGGTGTACCGTTAAGCATTATTTCAGATCGTGATGGTCGTTTCACTTCACGAACATGGCAAGCCGTACAAGCCGCTTTGGGTACACGATTAGACCTCAGTACCGCTTATCATCCTCAAACTGATGGACAATCTGAATGCACCATTCAAACTCTTGAAGATATGCTTCGAGCATGTGTCATAGACTTCAAGGGAAATTGGGACGCTCATCTACCATTAGTTGAATTTTCGTACAACAACAGCTATCATTCAAGTATCGGCATGGCACCTTTTGAAGCTTTATATGGTCGTAAGTGCCGATCTCCAGTATGTTGGCACGAAATTGGGGAAGCTCAAATCACTGGTCCGGAATTGATTCAAGAAACCACAGACAAGATCCACCAAATTCGAAACAATCTTCTAGCGGCTCAAAGTCGTCAAAAGAGTTATGCAGATAAACGAAGGAAGCCTTTGGAGTTCAACATTGGTGATCATGTACTTTTAAAAGTATCACCGTAGAAGGGAGTAGTTCGTTTTGGCCAGAAAGGCAAGCTAGCACCATGCTACGTAGGACCTTTCAAGATACTCGAAAGAGTAAGACCTGTAGCATACAAGCTTGATCTACCAGAAGAACTCAACAGAATTCACCCCACATTCCACGTATCAAACTTGAAGAAGTGCCTCGCCGATGAGAATCTCCATATTCCCCTGGAAGATATTCAGATCGATGAATCTATGCATTTTATTGAAAGACCAGTAGAGATCATGGACTTCGGAGAAAAACGTTTAAGACGAAGTCGTATTCCAATTGTTAGGGTACGCTGGGAGTCGAAACGGGGACCTGAGTTTACTTGGGAACGTGAAGACTCAATGCGCGAAAAATACCCGCATCTTTTTCCTATTACCACTACTACTTATATTTCGGGACGAAATTTCTAAAAGTAGGGATACTGTAACATTTGTCAAAAACGGGTTTTTCCAAACCCGCTTCGTTTGTAATCGAATATCAAATTATAAATTTTTCGTTGCGTATTTATGTTTATTTTAATTTTAAACGATGCATAATTAATTAACAAATTAGAATTTAAAAACTATAATTAATAAAAAGTGAAAAGAAAATAAATAAAAAAGAAAACCGGCTGCCGGGATTCGAACCCAGGTCAGCCGGGTGAATCTAAAGACTTAACACGCACACATATAACCACTCCGCCACTTGATGTTTTCTGTGAGTTCAAGGAAACAATTAAATGATAACTTCACTCAGGAATCAACCGGTTTACGCCAACTGTAACCGTAATCGGCTTCCAAACGTCCAAAACGTTTGAGTGATCGCGATTTCCTGTTAATAACCGATACACCGACATTTTTAATCAATTCAGTCATGAATGGACTTGAATTCATGTGATGTTCGGTTTTTATAACCGAAAACATTCACTTCTGGAATTACTTCAACAAAAGCTTCATTTCGCGACTCAATTACATTCCCAGAACTTCTATTCTCACGTTTACTCTAGTTTCTGATCGTCGGAATTGCTTTTTGAACTCGCTGGACTTTCGCTGGAAAACCGCGTCTTCCATCAAATCAGTAAGTTTCTCAATTCTTTCATCGTCTATCAGTTGTTAAGCTTTTGCTAACTCAAACCCTTCAATCAGAATCAGTTTCAGACGACGATATCGGATAATTAACTCTCGCCGGAAAACTTCTGAAAGTTCCCAATTCTCGTTGTGAAACGGTATAGCCTTTTAAACCTTCTGGTAATTCTTGTTCAGTGCTTCAATTCCGCATCTAGCTAATCAAAATTGTTAGTTTGTCCGCTCAGACGAAATCCATAAAAACAGAGCCGACGACTTCGCCGGAATTCTGAGATAGATCGTTTCTCCGGTATGTTTACTTCCAAAATCTTCTCTGCCATTTCATTTTAGTCATTTGAATGTTTGTCAATCGAATTAAACAAGAAACAATGGAGTAATCGTAGTCTGTGATATTGTAACGAAGAAGATGAAGTTAGTTTGTTTATAAGTTTAATATAAATTGGATATCATCTCGGGTTAGACACACAGTCCAGCGGTGGACTGTGTGCGCACATATATCACACGCCGCGAGTTCGATCCTTGACACACACGTATGCTCTGTAATAAAGATGTTTTCTTTTTCTAACTGAACCGGATTAACTCACTGAAGTTGTTAAGTTTAATAAAAATCGGTATATTAACCAGGTTAGACACACAGTCCAGCGGTGGACTGTGTGCAACACTAACCCACAGGTCCCGGGTTCGAGACCTGTTGCACACATCCGGTTCAACGATTAAAACCCTTTTTGAAAATAAAAGAATTTTGAATAAACTAAAACAGTATATAAATATAATTAAAAACAGAATTATTTCGGGTTAGACACGTAGCTCAGTTGGTAGAGCTGTGTGCACGCGTACGGGAGGTCTCGGGTTCGAGCCTTACCCGGCGCACACTTACACTTTAGCGAACCGGTCAAACAGTCAACAGTCCCGGTCAACGGTCAATGGTCAACGCAAAAGTCAACATTTTTTTTATATTTTTATTTATTTATTTAATTTAAAAATCAATTGAAAATACTTACAAATAACGTTTTTAAAGATAGAAAATAGCCTTAAACTCACAAAAATATATCTAAAAATCCTGTTAAAAATTAATAATAAAATCCACTCATTTACCATACTTTCCGTTATTATTTAGGTTAGTTAGTTCTCGTCAATCAATCCTCCAAACTCGTGCGCATTTCATCATCTTCAACCGAACGCACCCAATGTGAGTGAATCTCTACAAATTCCCCGTTTTAATCACGTTTTTGGGGTGTATCATGTGTCTTACCATTTATTATATTTAAATCATTGTGCATCCATCATATCCATGAACAAATGTGTATTCAACATGTATCAACTGTTTGTGTGGTTATTGTTTAGATTAAATTATCATTTTCAGTACATACATTATCATAGGCCGCCGCTCCCCATTATATTATGAGCGTTGAGTTGTTCCCCATTACATTATGAGCGTGAACCAGGCGTTGCCAACATACGATCGGCTCCGTTTGATTGAGCCTTGATCGCATAGACATTTATCATAGACCGTCCGTTCCCCATTACATTATGAGCGTGAACGTGACGTTGCCAACATATACAGTTTCATTCATGTTATATATTCATGCAAGTTGGTTTGTTATTTTATGTTATTGTTTGTTGTTGTTGTTGTTATTGTTATTGTATGATTTAATTACATTTTCTCACATATGATTATTGCACAAATTTTCATGATAAAGATAACAAGGAATCAATAATAAATGTTTTTCTAATAAGGTTCACTCGCCAACTTATGTTGACCCAAAAACCCCCATTTTTACACATGATACAGGTGATCCAGCTGCAGCAAGAAACACATAGGACGGCTTAGAAGAATAAACTGGTTTAGACTTTAGATTGTTTAGTTGATTATCTTTCTTTGTATTTGTATGAACATGTTTGGAATATTGTGTAACATTTGTCAAAATCGGGTTTTCCAAACCCGCTCCGTTTGTAATCGAATATCAAGTTATAAATGTTTCGTTGCGTATTTATGTCCATTTTGATTTTTAATGATGCATAATTAATAAACAAACTAGAATATAAAAGTTATAATTGATAAAAAGTAAAAATAAAATAATTAAAAAGAAAATTAGGCTGCCGGGACTCGAAACCGGGTCAGCCGGGTTTAATCTCAAAGTCTTATCACACACACATATAACCACTCCGCCACTTGTTGTTTTCTGTAAATGCTAGGAAACAATTAAATTTTATGGTCTATCATAAATCAATCCGGTTACGCCAACTATAACCGAAATGGGTCACCAAACGTCCAAAGACGTTTGATTGATCGCGGTTTACTGAGTTTAACCGATACACCGACACCTCCAATCAATTTAGCTTTGAATGGACTTGAATTCAAGAGTGGATCGGTTTTAATAACCGAAAACTTTCATTTTCTGAATTACTTCAATCATAGACCCCTCTCGCGACTCAAACACATCTCTAGACCTTCGAATTTCACTTTCGCAATACTTTCAGTTCGCCGGAGAAGCTAATTGAACTCACCGGACTTTCGCCGGAAAACCGTGTGTTCCATCAAATCAGTGAGTCTCTAAATTCTTTCGTTGTCTATCAATTGTTAAGCTATTGCTAACTCAAACCCTTCAATCGGAATCAATTTCAGACGTCGATATCGGATAATTCATTCTCGCTGGAAAACTTCTGAAAATTCCTAACTTTTGCTGTAAAACGGTATAGTCATTCAAACCTTCCGATAATTCTTGTTTAGTACTTCAATTCCACAATTAACTAATCAAAACTGTTAATTTGTTCGCTCAGTCGAAGCTCATAAAAAACATAGCCGACGCCTTGCCGGAATTCTGAGATAAATCGTTTCCTCCGGTATGTTTACTTCCAAAATCGTCTCTGCCATTTCATATTAGTCTGTTGAATGTTTGCCAATCGAATTAAACAAGAAACAATAGAGTAATCGTAGGCTGTAATTCTGTAACGAAGAAGACGAAGATAGGTTGATTATAAGTTTAATAAAATCTGGATATTATCTCGGGTTAGACACACAGTCCAGCGGTGGACTGTGTGCACATACATATCACACGCCACGAGTTCGATCCTTGACACACGTATGCTCTGTAATAAAAATGTTTTAGTTTTCTAACTGAACCGGATTAACTCACGGTAGATGTTAAGTATAATAAAAATCCGTATATTAACCAAGTTAGACACACAGTCCAGCGGTGGACTGTGTGTAACGATAAATCACAGGTCCCGGGTTCGAGACCTGTTGACGGCACCGGTTCGATGATTTAAAACACTTTTTGAAAATAAAGGAATTTTGAATAAACTGAATTAGTATATAAATATAATTAAAAACAGAATTATTTCGGGTTAGACACGTAGCTCAGTTGGTAGAGCTGCGTGCACGCGTACGGGAGGTCTCGGGTTCGAGTCCTGCCCGGCGCATACATACACACAATAAAACCGGCCAAACAGTCAACGCTTATGGTCAAACGGTCAACGGTCAACGCAAAAGTCAACATATGTTTATATTTTTATTTATTTAATTTAATTTAAAAATCAATTAAAAATACTTAAAAATAATGTTTTTAAAGATAGGAAATAGCCTTAAACTCACAAAAATATATCTAAAAATCCTATTAAAATTATTAATAAAATCCACTCATTTACTATATCTTCCGTTATTATTTAGGTTAGTTAATCCTCGTTGTTCAATTCTCCCAACTCGTGCGCATCTCATCATCTCCAACCGAACGCACCCAATGTGAGTGAATCTCTACAAATTCCCCGTTTTAATCACGTTTTTGGGGTGTATCATGTGTCTTACCAATTATTATATTTAAATCATTGTGCATACATCATGTCATAAACAAATGTGTATTCAGCTTGTATCAACTGTTGTGTGGTTATTGTTTAGATTTAATTTATTATTTTCAGTACATGCAATTTCATAGGCCGCCGCTCCCCATTACATTATGAGCGTTGAGCAGTTCCCCATTACATTATGAGCGTGAACTTGGCGTTGCCAACATACGATCGGCTCCGTTTGATTGAGCCTTGATCGCATAGACATTTATCATTTTCAGTACATACATCATAGGCCGTCCGTTCCCCATTACATTATGAGCGTGAACGTGACGTTGCCAACATATACAGTTTCATTCATGTTATACATTCATGCAAGTTCATATGTTGTTGTATGTTATTGGATGTTATAGGTTGTGGTGGTTATTGCTATTGTTTGATTATTTACATTTGCTCACATATGACTATTGCATAATTTTTCCTTGATAAAAATAACAAGAAATCAATAATAAATGTTTATCTAACAAGGTTCACTCGCCAACTTATGTTGACCCAAAAACCCCCATTTTTACACATGATACAGGTGAACCAGCTGCAGCAAGAAACACATAGGATTGGCTTTGAAGAATAAACTGGTTTAGAGCTTGGAATGTTTAGTTGGTTAATTTTCTTTGTATTGTATGGACATGTTTGGATTATTGAGAATGTAATTTTGACTTTAATAAATATGAAACATATTAGTAAATATCATGAGCTTTGGTGATAACCCAATTATGCCTCGACTCTTATTCCGCTGCGGGTCGGGGTGTGACAGATTGGTATCAGAGCCATGACTATAGGGATATAGGATAGGTTATTAGACCCTTAGAGCCTATACTATAGTTGATTAGAAATTTTTAAGATTTTTGTGTGTTACATGCCAAATTTCATGATGTTTATACGTTTTATGTTAAATGTTACATTCAATGTTATGCAAGCATGTTCATAAGTATATATTATCATATAATGCCTATCATAAATCATATTCTCATAACATATCATATCCATGAAAGCACACATCACATCATTTTCATGATTGTTTTTACAATGATTTTTGTATTTTCAAATCTCATCAAAGTGAGTTCTCATGACGGGCATGTACTAACTGGAAGGGTACAAGTACCGGTAGTCGGAACGTCCTGTCTAGGCTTGGCATTCGTATAAATCCAAAATAAAGGACCAGTTTGCCTACCTGGGAACTAACGATGAGAGTACAAAGTACCTATTAGGCCAAACCATGCTATACCAAACGTTGTGTGAGCTAACCCCACTTTGAGTTGTCATTGTGTCTACACCTGGACACATTCCGACCATACATCTCGTAAACATATTTTGTGGTTTTCATTCGGGTGATGCGAGTGTTAAATCAACAATACTAATGTGAATCCTACCAAGCCAATAGTCATGGGGGCCCACATGACTATACAGGTGAAGGTATGGGGGACATTTGAGGCCCAACATGAGCAAACCCAAGACATCCTATGGATGTAGTTGCATTATTGATATTTATGTTATTTTCATTTTCTTTAAGACACATGAGACCTAAAAAGACTCCATAAACTCACAATCTTTTTATGTATGTTCCTGTAGATGTCGGCTAGATAACAACGAGGGGTAAAAGATCATGAAGGTCTCACGAACGCTTGGCCACTCAAATCGCAAAACAAATGGCCGCGGTGCTTCCCGACATTGTGGTTCAAGTACAACAAGCTCTCGCCACAAATCCCACTAATCCTACCCAGCAAAATGACCAGAACATCGGCAACCCCCCTACCAGCAAGTGCTCATATAAACATTTCAAGTCTTGCGATCCTCCTAAATTTGAATGGACCGAAGTTGTCACTGCTCTCCTCCACTGGTTTGAGGAAATGGAAAACACCTTCCTCAACTGCGATTGTCCAGAGGATAGCAAGGTACGATACGCAACGGGGAGACTATTTGGGGTAGCTCTCACCTGGTGGAATACTGAAAAGGGTAAGAGGGGAATCGAAGATGCTATGGCCTTAACGTGGGAGGAGTTAAGGGAAATCATGACGAGGCGATTCTGTCCTAGAAGTGAGATTAAAAAGCTAGAGGACGATTTTCATTCTTTGAAGCAAAAGGAGGGAGATCGTACTTCCTACAACAAGAGGTTCTTAGAGTTGAACCAAATGGTCCCTAACTTGTTCACCCTGGTTTACCGCTTATCGAGCATTATACTCGAGGTCTTCCCTCGAAAATTCAAGATTCAGTTCTCAGCACTTCACCAGCAACACTTGAAGCTGCTATGGAACTAGCCACTGAACTGACCGAGAATCGAATTCGCAACGGTAAGTTTAAAGAGGAGAATGTAATTTTCTTTGTATTGTATGGACATGTTTGGATTATTGAGAATGTAATTTTGACTTTAATAAATATGAAACATATTAGTAAATATCATGAGCTTTGGTGATAACCCAATTATGCCCCGACTCTTATTCTGCTGCGGGTCGGGGTGTGACATATTGAGGATGTAATTTTGACTTTAATAAATATGAAACATATTAGTAAATATTATGAGCTTTGGTGATAACCCAATTATGCCCCGACTCTTATTCCGCTGCGGGTCGGGGTGTGACAAGAGTCACATAGAACTAATCATAATTTACTGATCAAGTCAATGAAAATTTGACAAGGATATGGTGGATACGCCGCTGGTACTTCCTATATATAAGTATTCTTGTCAAAGGATCAGAGGCATTGTCAGGCGATTATGAGAATTTCCATGTAGGTTTTAGTAGTAGAAATTTTGTTTTAGGATATAACCTTATCCTTCCAAACGTATCAAAACTCTTATGCATAAAATCATACTTAGCCAATCAACTCTGTTTCTAACTATTCTTTATCGTAGGCAACAAAAAGTGATTCCTGTAGCAGGGTACTAAACCCTTACAAGGAACGTTACCGCCTCAAACAAAATTTAAACTCTTACTCTCTTCTAAGTATGTAACTGTCAAATTAAAACACCATCCTTTTGAGACAAACATGCCACTACTTAAATTTCTGGACGAAATTTCTAAAAGTAGGGGATACTGTAACATCCGTAAAAAACCGGGTTAACCAAACCCGCTTCGTTTATTAACCGAACATCCAGTTAAAATTTTCGTTGCGTATTTAATACTCAAATTAATTTATACGATACATAATTAATAAATATATTAGAATTTAAAATTTATAATTGAAAATTTATTAAAAATAATGAAATAAAAATAAATTGCTGATGCGGGGTTTCGAACCCGGGTCAGCCGGATGAAACTACAACACTTAACACACACACATTCAACCACTCCGCCACTTGTGTTACTTGTTGATTTATTTAAACAATTAATACATATAATAAAACTGGAAGTCGAATTCAGTCACTCAGCGCGCCCAAATCCGCAGTCGCCGGAAAATACGCGATTTTGCGACCGTTTTCCTTTGACTCCGGAATCATGCAAGTGTAACTGACGATAAACGTCGGTTATAATCGAAAACTCAATCAATTTCACTCTTGAACCGAAAATTTCATAATCGGAAACTTGAAATCACATATACTTAAAAAATAGCTTCAGTCAGGAAAACCCAACTCACTTATTCACTTGAATCAACTCTCAACACACTCGTAAACCTCTCTACAAGTCCATATTCAGCAAAAACAACTCGCCGGAATTCTCTGCAAGTCGCCGGAAAACCGAACCCTTTCATCTCTGTTTCCTTACTTTATAAACAGAACATCTAGAGCTCATACCGAAGTCACTCACACTCGCCTCAAACTTTCTGAAGATCCTCTGCCGCAAGATACACGGCGCCGGAATCACCTGCGGTTATCGGAATCTCGCCGGAGAAACAGGGGATCTGTGTTCGGTATATCTTACACCTAATCTCTCTCATTTTTATTAATCTCATATGTAGTTAATTACAATTCACTAAAGAAGTTGATGAATGTGTCGAAACAGTCGGGATTGGTTTCTGGGTAAAGTTTAACGAAGAAGATGAAGCTTCGGTTGTATATATATTTAATATAAATCGAGTTATATCTCGGGTTAGACACACAGTCCAGCGGTGGACTGTGTGCAATTTTAAAGCATACGTCCCGGGTTCGAGTTCTGTTGTGTTCCGATTCACTGAAATAAAATGCCTTTTTATAAAAGCCAAATCCTGAAACATGTAATCAGTGTATAAGTATAATTAAAACAAGTTATATAAACGGGTTAGACACACAGTCCAGCGGTGGACTGTGTGCAAACAATTACACACGTCTCGAGTTCGATCCTTGACACAATCTCATTCTCTGTAATAAAAATGTTCCTTTTTAAACTGAACCGGACCCACTCGCAGTTAGATGTTAAGTTTAATGAAAATCAGTATATTAACCAGGTTAGACACACAGTCCAGCGGTGGACTGTGTGCAACACTAAATCACAGGTCCCGGGTTCGAGACCTGTACGGCACCGGTTCGATACAATTAAAATCTTTTTAAAATAAATGAATTCTGATTAACTTAAATAATGTATAAGTATAATTAAAAACAGAAATATTTCGGGTTAGACACGTAGCTCAGTTGGTAGAGCTGCGTGCACGCGTACGGGAGGTCACGGGTTCGAGTCTCACTCAGTGCAAAAATATACATGACCGAACCGGTCAACGGTCAACAGTCATGGTCAACAGTCAACGGTCAAAGTCAAAAAGTCAACATTTTTTTTATATTTTTATTTATTATTTAATTTAAAAATCAATTAAAAATACTTAAAAATAATGTTTTTAAAGTTAGAAAATAGCCTTAAACTCACAAAAATATATCCAAAAATCCTATTAAAATTGTTAATAAAATCCACTTATTTACCGAACCGTTATGTTATTATTTAGGTTAGTTTCTCTCGTGGTTAAATCCAAATTCGTGCGTAATCATCATCAATCCAAGAAACGCAACCACTGTGAGTGAATTCTTACAAATTCCCCTTTTTATTCATGTTTTGGGGTGTATCATGTGTCACTTAAACTAATTCGCTTATTCAAACTCGTGCTATACCATATTATGATCTAAACTTAGAATGTAAATATTGTTTGTTGTGATGTATTACATATTGTCAAGTTGTATGCAAATTATTTGTTAGGCCCATCAGTTCCTCGTGGGAGACGAGTTGAACAACGCGTGCCTTAAAACTCATTCATTAGGCCCACCAGTTCGTAGAACAACGCGTGCCTCAAAACTCATTCATTAGGCCCATCAGTTCCTCGTGGGAGACGAGTTGAACAACGCGTGCCTCAAAACAATCTATTGTTGTATGTGTGTGCAAATATTTAATATTATGTGTATTGTGAATAAATTTACATCTACATTTACTCATATGTGGTTATGCACTTTATTTCATAATCAATACAATAAACTTGTTTAAATGTTTTCATAGGATTCACTCGCCAACTTTTTGTTGACCCAAAAACCATTTTTACACATGATACAGGTGAACATGATGAAGCAAGGAACACATAGGAAATTGCCTAGAAGAAAAATAATGAAGTCTAGAAAGATGTATAGAACATGTTGTATTTGTATGATTTGATTGTATGATTCCTTTTAAATTGTAACAATAAATATGAAACATTATAATAAATGTCATGAGCTTTGATGAAACCCAATCATGCCCCGATCACCTTTTCCGCTGCGGGTCGGGGTGTGAAAGTCATACCCACTGGAGGTGCGTGGTAACCCGGTAATGAAATCAATGGTTATATTTTCCCACTTCCATACAGGTCTTTCGGGTTGGACAATAAGTCCTGAAGGTCTTTGATGTTCAGCTTTCACTGTGGAACATGTAAGGCACTTGGAAACAAAAATAGCGATATCTTTCTTCATACCAGGCCACCAGTAGGAGTATTGTAGATCTTGGTACATCTTATCGGCTCCTGGATGTATAGAGTATCGTGTTTTGTGAGCCTCATTCATGAGAAAAGCACGAAGGTCGTCACGATCGGGTACCCAAATACGATTCAAGTAATAGAGAATACTGTCCGACTTGGATTCTAGTTTGGTTTCAGCTCCACAAGATAGTTCATCTCGCACATCATTTTCCGTGACAGAAATATGTTGAGCTGCTCTAATTCGGTATTGAAGATCAATCACAATTTGAGAACACAAAAGACGGATTGAGTTTGCATACTCCTTTCGACTGAGGGCGTCAGTCGCAACATTAGCCTTACCAGGATGATATCAAATTTCGCAATCATAATCATTAAGGAGTTCGACCCATCGACGTTGCCTCATGTTCAATTCCTTTTGATTGAAGATATGTTGGAGACTCTTATGGTCAGTGTAAATTTCACACTTGGTACCATAGAGATAATGTCTCCATATCTTAAGGCCGAACACAACTGCTCAAGTTCTCGGTCGTGAGTGGTATAATTCTTCTCATGCACTTTGAGTTGCCTTGAGGCATAGGCTATCACCTTTCCTTTTGCATTAGAATGCAGCCTAACCCTTGCCCTAACGCGTCACAATAAACCACAAAGTCCTCGCAACCATCAGGAAGTGTGAGGATAGGTGCATCACAAAGTTTTTTCTTCAAAGTTTGGAAAGCCTCTTCTTGCTTGGGCCCCCAATTAAAGGGCTTGCCCTTGTGAGTCAAGGCGGTGAGTGGAACGGGGATACGAGAAAAATTTGCGATGAACCGACGATAATAACCAGCTAGACCAAGAAATGATCTAACTTCGGTAGGAGTACGGGGCGCTTGCCATTCTTGCACCGCTTTGATCTTCGCAGGGTCGACATGTATCCCTTTGTCGTTAACGACATGACCAAGGAATTGTACCTCCTTTAACCAAAACTCACATTTCGAGAACTTAGCATAAAGCTTTTCGGTTCTCAAGAGTGTTAGAATAAGTCGAAGATGTCGCTCATGATCGGATTTGGTCTTAGAGTAGATAAGAATATCATCAATGAATACTATAACGAAACGATCGAGGTAGGGTTTGCACACCCTATTCATCAAATCCATAAAGACGGCATGGGCATTGGTCAACCCAAAAGGCATAACCATGAATTCATAGTGACCATAACGAGTTCGAAAAGCAGTTTTGGGAATATCTTCTTCACGAACTCTAAGTTGATGATAACCAGAACGAAGGTCGATCTTTGAAAAGCAGGTGGCACCTCGAAGTTGATCTAGAAGATCATCAATACGAGGTAATGGATAGCGATTCTTGAGGGTCAGCTTGTTGAGCTCCCTATCTTTCACCATGTAGCGGAGGTAGTGTAGTGCTAAAAAATTTCCAAAATTTACCCTCCGCTACCCCTTGACGCTTCGGCAGTAGTGTAAATTTTGGAAAAATTTGAATTTTTTTTGACGTTTAGTCTATTTCGTTACCTTTTTTTATAAAACGTTACCCTATGAAAATTTTTAGAACCGCCACTGCTCCCCCTGCCCATGACCCACTACTCACAGTCCACTTCTAGTGAACCACTGCTCGTTGTTGTTGAATTGTTGGAAGTTGCAAGTATAAAACAACATAACTTTATGTAACTAATCACTTTGTTGTTGAATTGTTGGAAGTTGCAAGTATAAAACAACATAATTTTATGTAACTAATCACTAGTTACATTAACTAAGAACAAAAGACCACACTTTACAAAGACCCTAAACCATTTATTTATGCTAAACACATAAGTTGTTCCCTAAGCTTATTATACTCCTACTAATAAGGAACAAATATATATACAGATCTCTACCGATTATCAACTCACACCAAATCTTCTGGCCGATTCCTTTAAATCACCTTTTCTTTTCATGTTTATCTCCGAAAACGCTTTTGTTTAATCTAATTCATCTTAATATATTCCTTTTAGATCTTGAATTCCCAACATGACCAATCTTTGGTCCTGGCCCGCTTCATAATCCATGGTTTCTTCCACTTGACAACTAAAACTTTCATTTGCTTTTCATGCCCAGTCGAAAACCTGTCTTCTTGCTTTTTTCTTGGGCACATTGTTCTGACCATCATCATTATAATCACTATCATGATCTTATTCTCTTCGTTCGCTTTGCTTTAATGGCAACTCTATTGTTTTTATTTCTGCCTCGCATAAAACATCAAGCCAACTTTGGTTCCTCTTTATGGCCTTCTCGTTTGTAGTGTTAACATCTAGTCTCTCGTACCACTGATATTGTTCGCTATTTGAAAGACCTTAACTTTTTTCGAACCTTTTTTTCGTCTTGATTTATTTATTAAAAAGAAAACCATAACAAGCGTACTTAAAAATTCTATGTTATATATAATCGCACACCTAACAAAATTGTTCGCTCAACACTCGGTCGATGATTATGTCAAGACTGTTCACTTAAGTCGAGACGAACCAAGCAATTTTCATAAGTTTGAACAAGTGATCAAACTTCAACCGATTAACCGAACCCAAATAAACATCAAGAGGTCTTAAAAGGGGTTGTAGTGTAGGCTTGAGTTAAGGTGTGGATTATTTGAGAAAAGTAGCTAAAGTCACAAAAATATCGGTCTTATTTCTCAGTACCTATTCCGTGACTTTAGAATTGAACTGTACGATGATAATGTTAATCTACAATTACTATACGGGTTTGTAGCTTGCGTTTATTTGACTAACTATAAGATATAAAGGCTATGAATGGCTTTTTTCACTCGCCCCTTTCAAGATGCTGGTTTTGCGGTCTGAAAGAAATCACAAGATAAGCCTTTTTCTCAAAATATCGTATTTTAGCTAAACGAGTTTAAAAATAAAAAAGGTTTATTTTTGGCTTAGTGGGCAAATGATGTGGGTGTTTGAAACCAAAGGGATTGGCTCGAAATGGTTTTCTAAGAGGATATTTTTAAGGCGGATAATAGAAAAAGAATCTAGCTAAAATAAAAATCCTAGTGACTCGTTCACCTATTTACTCGTTTTTGGTTTTGGGATCTTAAGAAATATAGATTTGTCAAGTTTTAAATTTGCAGGGAAACGTCTGACTAGTACATTTATTTTCAAATGACTAAGTGTGTATGTGTGTGTATATTGTTGGGTTTCGCTACAAATGAACAAAACCCCACAAATGCTAGGAACACTTGTTGTGATGCACCTGGCAGAGGCACTAAATGACACGTGTGGGTTGGATCGTTAATTTACCGTTTTGTTGTTTGATTTGAAATATTCCTTATGTCCGCGCCCCAACTCTTTTTCAGATCCCCTTATTCCATAATAGATGCTACATCTTCTCCAAGTTTTCGCAATCTACGACGTCTATTTGGATGATGATTTACAAAGTAATATCGTTTATTATCTCATAAATGTATTCAGAATTCTTTTTTCACTAGTTGTTATAAGTTGCTTATAGTATGTCATCTTTCTGGCTTTTTTGTTTTTTCCAAAGCTTTGTATGTATTTTTTAAAAACGTGTAATGTATAAGTCATAGGCATTTTTATTTATATGTAGTGTTATCATATTTATGGTGTTTAAAACGTTTTAATTAATATAAGATAAGTGTGTGTTATTTGGTTGTTTTTTTAATTTCCTTAGCATTTTTAATCATTGCTTGTTAATTATGATGTTAATAATTACATTTCTTCATACGATTAGCCTTTATAATAACTATAATCCATTTATGGCCTGTATTTTTTGTGTGTTGTATTTGTAGTGTTTTTTATATCTGTTTTAACTAATAAGTGCAATCCATGCATGGTGTGTATTACCTTATTAAGGAATGTTTTTTAATGTCATGATATTTTTATGTGTTTTCTTTGTCAAGGTGAAACCGTCGCATCTAATGAAAAATATGTCAAAAAACTGGTTTTACTTTGAATATTCCCGATGTTATAGAAGATTTAAAGCCTAAGATAGGATTGACATTTGACTGCCTTGATGAAGCTTTTGTTTTATATCATGCTACAACTGATGGTTTTGTTGTTCGCAATGGTACTAAAAAAGTAAATTCAAGGGATCTTAAGAGACTTAAGTATTATGTTTGTATTAAAGAGGGACATAAAAAAGATTGATACGTTGGATGAGAAACATAAGGAAGTAAGTGTCCCTGCAAACTTTTCTAAAAGGACTAGTTGTGAAGTTCAAATTCATATTGAGTTTGAGGATGGATTTTGGAATATTTATAAGTTTGTTGAAGAACATAATTTCCCATTTGTTGATCAACCTGATAAGCATTTTTTACCATCATCAAGGCAGCTTACTCAGCTTTAGAAACATGTTATACATAGTATGTCGAATATGAATCTTAGTCTTGTTAAGGCTTTTCATGTTATGATGACAATTTTTGGTGGTTTCGAAGATTTTGGTGTAACTACCTTCTATTTTAAGAATTATAAGACGCAAACTAATATGTTCATCGGTGAATATGATGCTGATATGGTTGTCAGACATATCTATGAGAAGAACAATCTCACCCTAATTTTTCATATGATTATTTTACAAACGATGAAAAACACTTGAATGGCCTATTTTTGTGTGATGATTAATGTAAATGTAATTATCATGCTTTTGGGGATGTGATTTCCTTTGACGCAATGTACCATTCTAACAAGTATGTAGTAGATGAGTTTTGCTGTTTTGGCGTTTTCATGAACACTACCACTCATTATATTTTTTTTTCACAATCTATTGTGATTGTTTTGAAGATATTCTATCGCGCTTGTACCTTTACTGTTATAGATAACAACTACAACAATGTTACTTTCCGTACTGCATCATTGGCTTCAGGAATTGCTAATACTTACATATGGTTGCTAAGATATTTTTCGAAAGCCGTTGGTGAGCAACCAAAAGTTTTGGCGGTTTAATAGTTTCCATGGTGTTTTCATTCCGTATTGTTCAATTCACTGTATTTGGCTTTTTTATTTGTTAAATGACTCTTTTACCTTTAATGACCCTACGAGCCTTTTTGAAAGTTCATGATATTTAAAAAACCTCACCGCAACAATTGTTCCTAGCGTTTTTAGAGTTTTGGCCATTTCTAGATTCTTCTTACCATATATATATATATATGGAAAAGGTAAAATAAGAATTACCTTGAGTGAGAGAACCATAAGAAACTAGGCCATTAAAAAGATTTTTCTTTAAAAAAAATTTCTCAAAAAAATATCAACTGTTTCAAGCAAAAACTCTAGGAACATGTTCATTTACATTTGTGCAAAAAATATTGACAAAAATCACACGGAAGGTAGGAGTTCTCACTATCTATATATATATATATATATATTATATTATATATATATATGGAGAGAATCATAAGAACCTACATATAAATGAGAAAACTAAAAAAAAGATAAGAAAACGTACCAAATTTTTTTAATAAAAATCGTTACTTTTTATGTACAATTTTTTTTTCAAAAAAAAAAAAAAAACTGGGTACTACAAATGTGCATTATATGTATGTGCTACAAATGTGCATTATATGCTTAGATTTAGCTTGTTTAGTTTAGCTTTTAGGTTTAGGTTTTTTCAGGGTTTAGGATTAGGATTAGGTTTTTGGGTGTGGCGGGAGTGGGTAGGTTTCTTTAGGGGGAGGGGGGTGCAGGTGGGGTTTTAGGTTTTTTGAGGGGTGTGAGTGGAGGGTTTAGGTTTTTTGGGGTGTTTACGGTTAGGGTTTAGTTTTAGGTGTTTTTTTTTGAGGATTGGGGGTTTAGGTTTTTTTGGGGGTGGGGTGTTTAGGCTTTTTGTGGGAGGGTGAATTTAGGTTTTAGGGGGTGTCGGTGAGGGGTGAGTTAGGTGGTTTAGGCTTTTTCATATTAATGCATATGTGTAGTACAACTCTTTTTTTAAAAAATTAGTTTTTTTATATATTATATATAATGATTTTATTAAAAAAATCAAAAAAATTGATATGTTTTTAAGTCTTTTTTAATCAGTTTTTTAATTTTTTCAGTAGTTTTCTCATGATATATATATATATATATATATATTATATGAGCGATACTCCAAAAGCTAAAAAATTCCCACACATAAAATAAGTGGGAAAGATCTATTGTGATTTATTTTTCTTTAAAACTTTCTTATTCTTTTCAGAAATCAAAGATGTTTTTTATGTTTTTTAGCATTGGAAATGCATCCGTGATGCGAGTTCTATACATGAATTTTATTAAAAATTTATTTATTTTGTGTTCATTTTTTAACAAAATTGGGCATGGAGAAGTACTTTCAAAAGAGTTTTGAGTAAACCTTGGTTCAGATGCAAATATTCAAGTTTTATCCATCCCGTATTTCCCTCCCCCACTCAGATTCACAGTGTCTTCAATGTATCCAAACCCATGCAAAAAAGGTAAAAAATATATAGAAAGTGTCAAGAAAGAAAACAAACAAAAACTCCCTTGTTATTTGAGTCAGGTGTTCTCCATGGGGCGTGTATCCACATTCGCCTAAGATCAACCAGGTACTCCATTTTCTTTCTTGCCGTCAATCTTCAAAAGAAAAGAAAACAGAATATCCGAGATATTAGTTTTGGTTATGGTATGTTGTGAGACCATGAATATGTTCTTAATGTTTTTTAATTGCACCAAAATAACTAAAACCTTTTATATAAAAAAAGCTAACCTATGAACATTAAGTAAGATATCAGAAACGAAGAAAATAAATCCCAATCATAAATTAGATTTTAGAATGTGAGAATTCAAATAAATTCCAATCATAAATTAGATTTTCGAATATTGGAATTCCTTACTTTTTGTTGATTAAAAAATTGTTCTTTTTGATTTTATTTAGTTATCTGTGGTAAGCCGCCATGTCGCTCCACGTTTAAGGTCTTTGGTTGGATCCACGTGAGTTCAGATGGTACCAACGGGGGATGTTGTGCATCCCATGAGCTTGCTTCTTGTGATCGCATATTCTAGGCTTGAATCGACTACTTCGACGTTGGGTCATCTTATATACATTGTCCTTCTCCAAACTTCATCTATTTTTTCTCCTACTCGCAACTGAACTTCTGGTCACTCATATCAACCATTGCCCTTGATGTGGCCACACAAGGTCTCTCAAGGATGAATGGTACTTCTTTATCTTCCTTCATGTCGAGTTTCATGAATTTGGCTGGAAACACAAATTCATCCACCTTTACTAAAAGATTTTGGCTATTTCTCTTGGATATTTGACCGAATGGTAAGTTAATTAGATCCTCATCTTGGTTGGAAGTGGCTCTCCCATGCCCAAAATTTTAAACATTGAGGTGAGCATGAGGTTGATACTTGCATCTAGGTCAGTTAATGCATTATTGACGGAGAGCCCACCTATTAATTAAGGAATAGTGAAACTTCCTGGATCAAGCTGCTTTCGGGGGATTTTGTTGAGGAGAACAACTAAATATCCGTCTCCCTGACCAACCTGATGGAATTGTTTGAACCTTTTCTTGTTTAACAAGAAGTCTTCATACATTTTAAATAATTTGGCATTTAGGCTAGAACATCGATAAATGAGAGGCTTACATGGAATTAATTGAGTATGTTAGTGAATTTACTGAACTGTTCTTTAGATTTTTGCTTGATCAGGAACCCTTAGTATGGAACTCCAGGTTTTTTTTGTCAGTTCTACTTAAGTTACAGATGTGGCTAGGTTGTTAGGTTTAGGTATGGATGGGGTGTTCAGGTTTTTCTTAAGGAGTGTTTTGGGCAAAAGGTGGGGGTGTACGTTGTTCTTCAGGTCCCATCCTTTTGTTTTTGAGGGTGATAACATGTATTTGTGCTTTTGGGTTGGTTTCGGTATTGCTTGGGGGAGCTCCTTGGGGTCGTTCAAAGAGCATTTTTGCGATTTGCCTAATTTGCTTTTCTATTGTTTGTAAAGCTGCTTTTTGGATGTGCACTTCATTGTGTTGGAATCGTTCTTCATTTTTTTTCTGCTTTTGTGAGTCGTGTGGTTTTTCTTCCGGTTGAGACCCTTTATTGGATAAGCTTCCACCATGATATTGTTGTCGAGGAACAAGTTGTTGCTTGTTTCTTGGCTGTTCGAAGTTGCTTCTTTGGTTGTAGTCTAGGGGTTGTTGATTGTTACCACTTGACTCCATTCGGTTGAAATTTTGGGTGGTTTCTCTATTTTGGGATTATATGTGTTGTGGGGGCCTTGGGGTCGAGGTTGCTTATTGCGAAGTTAGCGGTTTTGGCTTGGTTGTTGGTTTTTTCATACAACTCTAGTTTTCATGGTTCTCTTCATCCTTCACATGGCATAACAATGGTGGCCATCTTCCCTACTTTAAGCTTTATGATTTTCAAGGTTAATGCCTTAATTAGAGCTTGAAGTGATGTGGTTTCATCATCTTTATAAGCATTTGATGCTTTGGCTTTTGCACTTTGCAGAGTGTTCCATTTGATTGAATACTGGTTTCATCAACGCTGGTTTGTGCTATATCTTCTATTAGATTGATTACTTCGGCCGAGCGCCTATTTCCCAAGATTTCGCCATAATTGGAATCTTGAATGTGGGTGTGTGTGGTTGTAAACCATTATAAAAAAATGAATATTTGTTTCCATGACTCTAATCCATGACGCCAGGCATTTTCAGAGAAGCTCTTTGAAACGCTCCTAAGTTTCATACAATGACTCCTCATATCTTAAGTGAAAGAGTTAAAATCTGACTTGAGTTTAGTGGTTTTAACGGGTAGGAAATATTTTTAAAGGAACTTTTGAGAAGGGTGTCCCATGTGGGGATGGAACCATGAGATAAGGTATTTGGCCATGCTTTTGCTCAATCTTTTAGTGAAAAATGGGAACATTCAGAGTCTAATGGCGTTATAAAAAATGCCGCTGATTTTGAAAGTGATGTTTCCAAAATGTTGGAGATGTGATGATGAGGGTTCTCATCAGATAGGCCATACAAAGTGGCAGAGTTTTGAAGTATTTGGTGCTAAAGGGAGGTGGAAGTTCCAAGTTATTTGCCTTTACCCTGGAGGAGCTATAGCGACTCCAAAGTTGTTGAATGTGGGTGTCAAGAAGTCAATGTGAGTTCTTTCTTCAACCATGGGTCTATTGTGTAAAATAGCCTCAGCTATAAGTCTGGTTCTTTCTCGTAGTCATTGGCGAAAGTATTGTTCTGGCTCATTGAGAACCGGATGTAATTCCAAGTCTTCTGCGGGATGGAGACCATGCCCTATTTATGAAAACAAAGGAGAACGTGAAAGTGGTTCCAAACAAAGTTTAAAAACAAAATAAGAATTCTGGTACTGGGCAAGGCCCATGTCGCCTAGGCATGACCTATGTTGGGTATACATACTTTTAGGAAAAGTTAAAAATAGACTTGGACGTTAACTTCAAAGCTTCCAAAAATTTTGTATCCCGCGCAACGACGCAAAAACTTGATGGGGCCTTGAGTGTATATGAATTAGTTTATTTTAGCTTTAAGTTTGTAAAATACAATAAGATATTACTCAAAACAACACACTACACTCATCGTTGACAGAATTTAGTGATAGTAAGATACCAAGGTTGTTCAAAGATACAGGAGCTTTTAGTACCGAAATGTTATTACCGTCTAGTCAAAGCCATAAAAAGAGATGTTTTTTTGTTGATTTTTATAAGACATAAACATTAATAAATAAAAGATAGATAGTTTTGAAATCAATTAAGAAAGGGTCACTTGGGCTTTAACAACTTCTTGATGTTACCGTTAACTAAATCCATTATAGATTCCCAAAAGTTTACTATAAAAAAAACCATACGCCTATGGAAAGTTGTTCCTAGTACTTCGCAGACAACCGTCTAAAGTAGTTCTTAGAAGAACAATAAAAGTTGTGCGTTTGTTAATGCAATAAAGTTGTAGGACCCCATTTTGTGGGTATATTACATCTCAACAATATTGGTAAGAAGAAGCAGGGCGACTATCCATGCTATCGGAATAACCCACAACTTTGGAAAGATGCAGCAGGGCAACCATCCATTGTTGGGGTTTAGTATTAAGTAAAAATTAATTATAAGAGATCTAATCCACCAATCACTATGGCTCTTCAAGGGTAGTCGAGATGAAAAAGACCGAACCTTTAACGCTTAGATTTTGCCACCACGTTAAGACAAGAATTACCAAAGCCGAAGTCCCGAACCATAACCTTAAACCCTCTTTCAAGCAATTAACATTTTATTCCTACATAGACATGGAAAACATGAATGTTTGACTCAACAAACACAAGGTAAAAGATTTGTTTTTAAAAATTTAGAAAATTCATTTTCCATATGGTAATTAGTGCTCAAAGTATCTTCACACAGACGCCTTAAGATTATCCATAATCTCTTTAGGATTCGTTTCCCCCAAGTGACCAAAAGATTTTAACCACTCACGGCTTTATAGATATACATTAACAAACTTGTTTGGTTTTTATAAATTAGCACAAGACTGAAAGTATATTAGATTTGTCCTTATAATCTTAAATTACGAAACCAATATAGAAAAGAAGTAAAATTAGAGTGCAATTTAGGCGGAAAGGAAAATTTATGGAAGAAAAATGGAAAGGGAAGCTCTCAATTTATAAGCTCATGCTCATGATCGGGCACTATCTATGTCAAGTAAAACATCTTGGCGGATATTCGTATATGGATGGGCACGGGGTGTAGTATTGTGGTATAGGGCCTGATCAGCTCTTGGGGGCCCTAAGAGATCTCCCAATTTCAACAGAGAATCTTTTTGCCGTTTCTTTGGATGGGGTTACGGGGCGTGCATGGCGAACTTTCTTGACATGATTTTGCTTATTTATCTGTTTTGCTTCTTCAGTTCGTTTTTGGCCCGATTGTCCTATAAATAACTAAACTAATTTAAGTATATTTCAATTATATTTTTACGAAAACCATTAAAAATTGAATATAAAATAATATGAAAAATATGCATAATTGTACAGATATCAAAAGACACCAAGATGATATCATTTCATACCATGGATTATATTTTTCTTCACATAAGACTTTGGGTGGGTTAAATGAATGTGAAGATATATCCACGTTGTGCAAGTATATCTTTGCCTATTTTTAAAACTTGGTCCACATCCTCTGAATGAGTGCAAGCTAATCAGACTGTACTTTTTTGTTACATTAGCGTCAATTACTATCATTAATGGCAAGTCATATAGTCGTAACTCTAGATGTAACCATATTTCTTCATAGGGTTAGAGTAAAGTGAAAGCTCTTACGAATCGTAAAAACTTAGAGAATTTGACTTTACAAAATATTTTAAAAAAAAATTTTTTTCCAAAAATCTAAAAGAAAAATTAACCTTTCCATAAAAGAAAAAAGTTGTTGATTTACATCACTTGTAAAAAACCCTTATAGTTGGTGTAATAACTGATGTTTAACAGCTTTTTACAGAAGCGTAAAAAGTCCGAAAACACAGTTTCAATTTTTTTTATTTAAAACTGTGTTTGTAATATTTTAATCTATGTGTGTGCAAAAAATAAGGGCAAAACTCACACGGAAAGTCGAAGTTCTCTAAGTTCATGCAGATTAAGGAGGTTTTTTCTTAATCTTAATCCTTTCTTTTATATATATATATATATATATATATATATATATATATATATGTATGAAAGACATCAAATGAAAACTCTAAATATTCCAATAACTTACTAGCAATCAATCAAAATCATTATTTATTATGAAAAACATATAAATTTTGGTATTAAATGATTTATCTATTCAATTAATTAGTTTCTCTTCTCTCTCTTGTCGTTGAATTACTTTTCATAAGTTTTGTATATATCTGTAAATGGTAAACTAACACGTAAATTATGATAATATATATAATCCATGTAAACTTAATATTCGAAATTCAAATGACATTGTCATATATAAATAATAATGTTATTATTCTAAATAAAATAATAATTTTGATTGTATTTCATGAGTACTCGCAATAATTATGATTTGTTGCAATATCCGTGAGTTCACACAATGTTTTTTTTTTTTTGGCAAATTCTATCACAATAATGAAGTTCGAATAAACAGTGTTGTGTGCTATTTTCGGTGTCAAGCTTGGGTTGATTCGTTTTTTTTTTTTTATTATAACGAAATCCTGAATTCAAATTTTGCTTTAGACATAAAGGAAATGGAGGCGGGAAAATAAACCAGTTAAATCACAAATCATGGAAACTTTGTATTCTTTACCCTAGATGTAAGCTACAATCATAAAAACTTAGACCAGTGTTTATAGGGGAATGTTTAATTAAGAATATAAATTAATGCGAGAACAGTAATGTAATGATAACAAGTTTATTTTCTTCAATATTAACAGTTTTAAAAACATAGTAAAATGTTGAAATACGATGTTTATTATCTATCTCAAAATTAAAAAAAGTAAACATATTTCTTTTTTATACAACTTACATATTCACTTACACGCAACTATAGGATCTGAATCTATAGAACTTATGTATTTAAGACATGAATAACAAATAATTTGTAAATTCTAACTCAAATGAAGTAAACACACAAGCTGGAAGATATATCAAAAATGTTTTATATTAATATCCAAAGATTACAATTACAGTACAATGATTGTTTAATCTTCTCCTTAGCCTGATCACTCACAAATCTGTTCATACAAAAAAGAATGAGATGAAGTGATGAAAAAGATCTCTAACAGGTGAGATCTATTTATACTAAGTACAAAAGGTTTGTTTGCAATCAGCTAACATCAACCTGATAGTGACATATAACATTCTTCACAAAAAAGATTCCACAGATGTTAGCAAACATATGCGAAGATCTATCTGTTTTATTACATAAAAAGTCTGTTTTAAGTTAAGTACTGTTACAATGAGAAAACCTATGTTCTTCACACTGCTATTGGCTTGTATCAAACATCTGTTTGGTCACAACAGATGTTTGGTCTTCTTGATAAGTGTTTTGCTTCAACAGAGCTTTGGTCTTGAACAATGGTTTCTTTTTTTTCAACAGCGGTTCCAAGGCTTTTAACAGATCTTTCGATATTTTTCAAACATATGCAATAATTAGTGTTTAAGATTCACTATCTTTGGAAGGAGAATGCTTCATCTATTGTTTATTTCTTGATCAAGATGTCAGGTTTTGGCTTTTGAATATCATCTGTTCTTTTAGAGATCCAACAATCTCCCCCTTGAACAGACGGTGCCAAAACAAATGTTTATTAGATCAATTTTTATTTCTCATCAACTTCTCTCTGATTTGGTCATTGAATTGGGGCTCAAATTCTATTGAGAGAGAGAGAGAGAGTCATCTGGATCCTTTTCAAGTGGAAGACTTATTAAGTCTTGTAGATCTGCATTATTAAGCCCAAAGGCACTATTCGTTGAGATCTTTTGCACTTCTCAATTAGCTCTGACTATTGTAAATTCATGGCTTGTCCTATCAAACTTCCATTTTAGAATTTTGAAGCTGGATGGAGTTCTTAGGACAGATATTATATGATGAGTTGAAGGAATATGTTTTCCCAAGACTTGACCAGGCAGATATTCTAGCTTTACATCTGGATGCCCACATATCAGTTCATTACTGATCCATTCCTTTCTTAATACATCTTTATACATATTCATGTCTTCTACAAACATCTCTTATTGCCTTTTTGTGACAACCAGCATTTCCCGGTTGTAATTACATGCATAACGAACATTAATACCATTATAAGTAGCGTAAATTAACTTAATTAGGCCCTTGGAAAGCCTAGTAACATCTACTTGATACACGTTACGCGATTTGGCGATATTCGAGAATCTTAGCGCACAATTGAACTTTAAACGAACTGACACCAAACGAAATACTGACAACGATGACAAATACGAGTTTTATACGTATATTTAATACACGTGAATTGGTTATGTTAAGTCATTCTACTTTCAAAACGACACAAAACGCATACGTGAACGAAAAACGCGACTTTAGGTACGCATCGACAACGAAACGGAAGCAACGGACTCGTGCATTACCTCCAAAACTGGAACATTATGATAATTTTAGCTTCATAATCAAATTTTGTTATTCTTAGCCAAAATCGGATCAAAAAACGGATAAGAAACGACCCCTGAATCATTTTACGTAATTTTAACGCAACCGATGAACGTGCGGGTCAAACGCAAACTTCCGACATCATTTTACATGTTTTGAACCTAAAACAGTATTATACAACATTTCATGAAGTTCGGGTTCGAAAATAGGCCTCGTAGACGCGATCAGGCCTCTCAAAACACTAGAAACGGGCTAATGGACCTTGGGCCCAACTCACCCAAAAACCCTAGCTATAAACAGCTAACACATACACACACTACACCATTTCATACACTCCACTCTCTCTCATTCTCACACTCTCTCTCAATTCTCTCTCTCTCTCTAGAACTCCAGCCGGCGGAGCACGGTAGAGCACGGCGGCGGCGAAGGCAGAACACGGCGGAGCCACGTCGACGGCACGGCGGCAGTGGTGATGGTTTTTCGCGGCAAAACCACGGGGTACCCCCTAAATCGGACCTCCCGAGTCCATTTCCAGGCTCCATTTTTTCGTTTGAGCAACAGAAGTTGCGGTTTTAACTCCAGCAGCCGCGGTTTTTCTGGTAAGCCCTAGACACTCTCGTTTTCTTTTAGATCCTTTTAGATCCACATTAGTTCCGACTGTTTCTTGTTGTTTCAGGGTAGGGGTGATGTAGTGACGGTGGTGGTTCAAGTGTGTGGCTGTGGAGGAGGTCGGTGGCTGTGGTGAATGCGACGCTGCAGCTGGCTGCACTAAGCCGGCCGACAACAATAGTGGTAAAGTGGTGGTTCAGGCTCGGGTTCGAGTTGGGGTTTAACTCAACCATGTTCAGTTTGGGTTTGCTTGGTCTCAACTTAGTCTGGGATCAATTCGGTTCAAATCAACTCAGTCAACATGGGTCAACTCAGTCAACACGGGTTAACTCAGTCAAACCGGAGTCAACCCGGCTCAAAGATGGTCAAACGGTCAACATATAACTTTGGTTCAAATTTGGGTGTTTTGGGTCAAGTTGCGGGTTCGGGTCAAAGCGAAGTCAACTATGGTCAAACAGTCAAAGTGGTAAAACCCGGTCAACGGGTCAGATTAAATTCGTGTCAACTGGTCAACGCCAAGATTGGTAAAATATTATTGTCTCAAATTAATAAATATTTATTTAAAATTTCGACCTAACACGACATCGAGCTCTAACCCGAACCAACTAATGAAATCATATAATAACAACCAAGCCTTCGTAAATAACTTGTGTATTGGTAGTTAAAAACCGAACCGACTTCGTTACACAATATATGTGTTATTATACATGTATATATTAAACTTGATCCCGACAAGTATCCGGCGTTTTGAGATTACAATAGAATTGTATACATATTATTATTACCTCATTGTTGGGTTTTGAAAATGTATCGACAAATTGTATTGTCGGGATCGTGCAAAAAACATAGAAAACTCTACCATTTTTTCGTAAAAATCCGTAATACTGAATGGGTTCTATTATAATAAAGAAATCAATCAGGATTCAATATATCTTGTAAAATAAATATAAATATATATTCATTTTCGACGCCTCTTTGTAACTCGCAAAACAAGGTTACAACATTTCAACGAACATGGTTTACAAGTTAATCGAACTCGAAAATTTTATAAAATAAATATAATTACATATATTCGAATGTCGAGACTTTGAATAGTTTTATAAAATAAATATAATATTTTCTATTTATTTCAAACATCGATAATTCGAATACTTTCGAGTATCCTTATAAAATAAGTATAATTGTTTATATTTTTTCAAACATCAAGACTTAGAATATTTTTATAAAAATATTCATTTCAAACGTCTAAACGAAGTATGACACATTATCATAAGATTATTACACATAATATTATCTGAGTTACTAAAGTAACAAACACACGAAAGTCGTTTCTAAAGGAACGTACCATTATATAATTCTTTTATTAATTATAAATGAGACGTAAGACCATTATATAATTTTTTATTAATTATAAATGAGATGTAAGACTATTATTGTGGATATGCAACGTTTTACACACATATACACACATATATATATATATACATATATATACATATACCTATATATATATGTATATATATATATATATATGCATACGTGTATATATATACACGTTTACATCTTACGAAAGCTACAACGAGTCGTACTACTATATACCTACGCCTTCTATTCGAGACGACTAATACGATTTCATAAATATATTTATGTTTGTATATAAACATAAATTTTAAATCTCTCGGAAACTAAGTCGTTTCCAGGAAATCCATAGATTGGTTATTTCGAGGCAAGACAATAACACTTTCATAAAATCGTATGGTGAATGATTTGGTAGAGCTCGGTGACACGTAGTTTAGTTATGTTATATTCAGAAACTTATAAGTTATTCCGTTTTAGGGATGTCTTAGATTGCATGCTAGCAAGTCATGTTGTGAAGATGACATTATGGAATCACATTAAGCTAGCTTTGCACAAGGATATCAAGGTAGTTCATAACCCCTACTTTTTACTATTTTACATTTTTATAAATGTTTTCGGGGGTGAAAAGACATGGAAGTTTTGCAAAAGCACACAATGTTTCAATAAACGAAAATCACATATTTCTAAACCATTTACAAACATATTTCAACAAACACGATGGTTTATGAATTGTTTAGGCTAAATTTACCGTTTTCACAGCAATACAAGGTTTTTCGAAACATGCCCGAGTTTTATGACTAGTGACGAGATCGTTTTAGTCACAACTAGGGGCTAGGCCTCAAATTTTATTAATGACATGGGCTAGGCCCAATAACATGAATGACATGGGCTAGGCCCAATATCAAACGTGCAAGGTACGAAAATCATATGAAGGGCGAGGCCCGTTCATACACATCGAATATAAAGATTTTTAACATTGGTATGTAGCAATGGGATTAGATGATGACAGATCCTTGTGCATATGTAGGATGATGACAAGAGCAACCATTTATCACGTAGTGGCCAAGGTGCAAAAGGTATAGATCTATCGAGTTTGAGGCACGTTCCACTCCTAGTTTGTTAACCCGTTAGGAATGCTTTTGTGATCCCAATGATGTCAGCGTTGTCTTAGTTTGGTTACTTACTTATGGCACATAGGTCAGTGTATTAGCTACATACTGATTGATCCTTAGATTCCATAGGCACCCTACATACTATGATTTCAATATCGGTTTACAAATACGACAAGAACATTTCGTTACCAGTTTACAAACACAATAGTTACATGTATTGGTTTACAAACATAACATAGAACATTTCAATACCGGTATACAGATAAGACATTTCAAACGCTTTAGGATACTATGATTTCATAAACTGGTTTTCAAATGCAAGATTTTCAAATGTTTTAAGATTCATTTGATACAAAATAAACAAACAAACTATGAACTCGCCAACTATATGTTGATTTTTCGCATTTTCTTTCTCAGGTCACATATTAAAATTACGGCACGGGTGGAATAGGAGAACCCATGTGGATTCGAGTACTTAGCTGGCGTTCACTTTTTAGAAGTCTCAGCATTTTACACTTTCGCTGTGCAATGAAGATACCAGTCAGATCACGCCCAACTCTGATGGTTTTATAGCGGGTGTGACAGATTGTGATATCCCACATCGGTTGTGAAGGGGAACAAATGCTTCCTTATAAGGGGCTGGATACCTTCTCCATCATGACGCGTTTAGCCGTGAGAGGCAGGCGCTGTGGGCATGCTGGCTGCCAAAGCGGACAATATCATGGTGCAGTTACACTGGACTGTTTTTGATGGTATCAGAGTTAGGGCCAGACCGGTGGTGCCAGGTCCCACGAGGACGCTGGACCCCTTAAGGGGTGAATTGTGATACCCTACATCGGTTATGAAGGGGAACAAAGGCTTCCTTACAAGTGGCTAGATACCTTTACCATCATGACGCGTTTTAAAGCCGTGAGGGGTAGGCGCTATGGGCGTGTTGGCTGCCAAAGCGAACAATATCATGGTGCGTTATGCTGGACTGTTTCACTTTTTAGGTAGCTTTTTGCAACTGAAGAGGCATTCTTTACAGTAGAAAGCTTTAAAGGATCAACCAGAGATCTGATAAGAAAGTTTATTTCTTAATAATTTGGCCTTTTGGGGACTGAGGAATCTTTTGTTCTTAAAGCTTCAAGTTTCTTGTAATTTCATTGATTGTTGGCTAATCCCATCTAGCCATTGACCGCATAAAGTCAAGGTGTGCAACTACCATCTCCTCCTTCATTCTTTTTAGCTGGAGAGCCTACTTTCTAGTTGTATTTTTGCTTGCTCTCTAGTTAGGAGGAGTGGGTTTGATATCAGGATTGATTTTGAACTTCTCAATCCTTATAATTTCTTCTAGAAGGCCTTCTATAGACCAACAAGAGAATGAGCTCTTGTTGCTGTGTAAGGCTTGTTCTTCATTATGTCCTCCATGTAGTATTCCCTTAGTGCTCTTCTGAAATTAGGGTCACTTAAAGGGTCTTGTGAAGCCTTTTTACTGACATCTTTGGGCAAAATCTTCTAATGTGTTCACTTTAGCGAACTCTTCAGAAAGAATCTGTAGAGCATCTTTATCCCCTTTCCCTTTACTTCTTTTTGTTGCAATCATTTCTGCCTGTTTAAACTTTTTCTCAAAATATTCGTTAACATTTGTAGGCACTGGGAGATCATGCAAAGATGGGAAGGTGAGCTGGTTTGGATCTTTTGTGGAATAGATGGACTGTATCTCTTATGACACAGTTTCTAATTCCAGTAGGTGTGAAAGATGGTTATGGATATGGTGGTTGATGGTAAGATTAATGGAAGAGATGTGATCAAAGGTGTCGTGGTAGTGGTTGTTTTGATAGGTGATGCTTTAGGTGTTTCTTCATCATTATCTTGGATAATGAATTTAGATTTTCTGGATCTGGTTTGTGGTGTGTTTTTTGATGGTGGTAATGGGATTTTTGTAGGTATTTTTCTCTTGAAAAGAAGACATGTAGGAGTCTTTTGAGTTTGAGGAAGTGTAGATGTAACTTTTGTTGTCACTTTTGGAATGCCAACAAATGTTTGAGCAATGGGGGCAGTGGTTTAGAGGGTGGTTGGTGTTAGTTTTGTTGAAACAGTGCTTTGAGGGACCTCTATTGTGGAGCCTTAATTCTCTTGAATTCTTTTCCTTTCAGCGAACTTCTGTAAAGTCAACATCTCATTAGCTTCTCTTATATCTTTCCTCTTTTATTTTTCAATTGCTTCTTGTTTGGCCTTTTTGGCTGCAGAAGTATTAGGCCTCTTTTGGGCTTTCTTGACTAAAGATGGAGGCTTTCTCATGCTATCGCTCTCCCCCTTTTTAGCATCATCGTTTGTGTATTTGGGGGAGAGAGGAACAATGCTAGTGGTTTGGAGAAGATGGTCTTTAATGACCTTAATCTCTGCTTGACTATCTTTGTACCTAGCATCCACCATATTTCTCAATTTGCATATTGTGCGTGGCATTTGCAGATTTCTTTTGAAGATATAGATACATTTATGCATGCACCCACATTTCATTTGCTATTTCTGCATTAGTTGCTGGAGTTCTGGAGTTTTGCACCAAGGTCTTCAACTTATCTTTGATTTCATCAACAGAAGATTCTAACTTGGATACTCTCTCTGTCAATTCTTGATATCTTAACCCATCACCTAAGTTAATAGGATCATCTGAGTTCCCACCAGAGGTGGTTGTACATAGTTTTGAACCAAGTGGCCCTTGTTCTTGGTACTAGAGACTTCGAATTGCAATAGAGTGTATTATTGTGGAGTTAACAGTTGTTGTCTTCATGGAGGTCTTAGCTATGTAACCACTGTCCAACCATGAGACTGTTGTCACTACAGTTGTAGTAGCTACCTCACTTGAAAACCACTAAGTGTCACTTGTGACACAAGGGGTGTACCCTCATCTATTCGTATGCTAGAAATGACTTGATATGGCCCAATCACTTTTTGTGGCATGCTCCCAATACTAGGTGATTGGGAGGAACTAGGTCTATCCAAGTCACCATGGTCAATTGCAAAGAGCAATGTTTGCATTGTGGATAGTATTGGTTTTATGGGTGGTGGAGGTTAAAAGAGAAGCGACCTTGGGAGAGTGGTTTGAGAAGAAATCTTCAAGTGAATCATCTCCCTCTTAACTAGTTTCCTTGTGCTTACAACATTATCCTTTTGTGAGAATGTGTGAGGAGTTTGTCTAGGTTGAGATGTTTGCATCTATTGTGAGGACATAACAGCAGATGTTTGCTGCTTTTGTGTTACAGTAGGTTACTCTTCCATCTCAATCTCCAGAGTGACCTTATCTTAGGGTTTTGTTTTGGATTTGGGGAATGAGAGTGGAGATGGTTTGTGTGGAGATTGCTAATGTGGGTACAACAGTGGGGGGTTGGTCTCTTTGGGCATCAAGAGCAGTAGGCTCAACAACACATGTTGTAACATCTGTTGCTTTGTTTTCTAAAACATTATCTTCTGGTACATTTTCCTGATCTTTGGTGGCCATCATGCGTGTGGAAGTTTCATTTGAAAGGCTATTCATTTCAAAGGCTTCACCCTTTTAAAAAAATTCTTATTTCAAAACCTTTTGGAGGAAAAAACTTATTAGCCTTGGGTATAAAATAAACGCTTTGGCAGTATGCCTTTTGATTGGTTTTGTGTTTGCCACCATGTCCATCGATAGTGTTTGGAATTGCTTGTCATCCGTATTTGTCACAATAACATATCCCAAATATTGAGTTTTTTAGGGATATTTCATTAAAAGAGGTGGTCTTGGCAGACAAGTAGACTAAAAGTATGGAAAAAAGAATTTCATTTTTGATAGGAAGTGTGGTTTGAAAATTGTTGCTCCACTAGTTGAGTATCATATTCACTTTCTATGAACTCATTTTGAAGATCATTTTTGAGAAAGTTTCTATACCTGCCATGTCATTGAGGTTGAAAGTCGCAGAGATGGATTGTGGAGTTATCTAGATACGTTTCCTTTAATCTTTGAAGTGATTCTTTTTGTCTTTGGGTAGAAAATCTACATTTGTCCAAAATTCTCGAAGGGTATCCAGATAAACTTTTATCTGGTGCGTTGATGGTGAGAATTATGTGGTATTTAGATGATGTAAGAGTCTCGATGGTGGAGTGGAAGTCTGTATTCTTGCCATGTTTGACAACATAGAGTAGATAGTTATGTGGAGATTTGAAATCGAGTTCCATGAATGATGGTTGTGAAAGAATCTTTTTGGAACATCTTTTGGCTAGATGACCCTTTTAGATTGATGATGAAAGCGATGATATAGATTGCAATTTCGGAGTTTATCTCTTTGTAATATACTTTGATTTTAAGAATTTTACAATGGTAAATGTAAGCTCTATTTGGCAAGGATTTTTATAGGGTTTAGTGACCAGGATTACGACGTAGCCAACAGTTACTTTTTGAGTGATGTGGCATGCCTCTATTTATGGAAAGCAAAACTCTATTTTTCATAAAGACTGTGCCCCACTAAAAAAACCCTTTAATGAAGTAATAAAACGTTTGTTTAGCAAATATTTGTTTTATACTTTGAAATCTCAGTTTGTTAAATGATATAAAACAGTGGTTGATACATGTGTTAAGTAACATATGAATGATAACAGATGTTTAAAATTACTATTGGTTTTAAAAGAGTACGTTGAATAGAAAAGAGTGACTGCATTTGCAAAATAATGATTGTGACTTTGGTCCAACATAGTCTTAAACAACAAAATAGTGGGTTATTCTTTTTGAACGGAGTTTAAAAATAAATTAACAAATTAATTTAGTGGGTTTTTGGCATATAAGATATAATTTGTATGTAGACACTATAAAAATAGAAAAAAAATATCTGAACCATCAATAAAAAAATTAACAATGTAGTTTTTCTCTCTTTTTTTCACGAGAAACCAAACAAAAATATTATATGTAAATTATATAATGATTTATCTCTCCTATAATTTTATCACTTCTCTAAAAAATATAATCTTAAAAAATTTGTAGATACGTGTAAATGGTAAAAATTTACGCATGGATAAATTGTAACCTTGTACATGTTTGAATTTTTAATATACAAGTACAAGTAAATTTGTACATATAAATTCATTTTTAGGTTGTCATTTAATTTTTAAATTAAGGTTGTAAAATATGAGGTTCTAGGTGAGTTTTTACTGTTTTTAACTTATCATTCCTATAAAAATAAATTAACGTAAATAATGTTACTTCTTCATTTGATTTTTTTTGTTTATCATTGGTGTTGAACTGAGGTTATATTTCTTTTAAGAAAATCTTAAATTTGAATACTTTTGCTTTAGACTCGAAATACATTGGAGAAATAAAATAGTGTATTTTGTGTTATCAAATCATGAATATATTCCATAAAATGAGTTCCCGTGAAGAGAGTTATGATTACTTGGTACGTACATAGTGGAGTTGGATGTGGTGCGGTAATTAGTTATCTAGCAGAAATATAATTATATTCAAATAGAATACATCAATTTTCATTTACATATGTACCACAAATATTTGATAAAAAAATTGGTTTACAATAGTGATGTGAAATCTAGAAGTTACTTATAGTAAAAAAAATGGAAGGAATGAAATCATAAAAAAATTTATGAAGTGAAGAAAACAGAAAAAGAAAATTACACATGGTCACTTTTTTTCTGTTTTCTTTTCCAACGTTTTATGTTTTATTTTTTAATGTTCATATGAAGTGTTGCCGATGGACGTTGGAGTGGATAGACTAATCTTGTTATTAGTGGTAAATGTAATTTCAATTGAAAAATGGTGGACTTTTCATACAACTTTTTGTACTAGCGTTCTTGGTGAAACCTTTTTCTGTTGGACCAACCCCATGTCACTAAATCAACCACCAATCATTAAGAAACACTGTTACACACATGATAGAGAGAGAGAATTAATGCTAAAATATTGACAAAGTACATGATCATGGAATAACTATTTTATTGATATCTACGTATATATACATGTACATAGGCACGATATTGATATTCTTATGTAGTGTGATGGATGGATGACCTAGTTATTACTTGACATGCATGGACGAGATGTTGCACCCCACAAATCCATCACCAATACACATATACAAACATACACCTTTATTCACTAATTCTTATTCATTCCTTTTCTATATAATATATGTGTGTGGAATGTTTTTCTCCTTTTCTTTTTCAACCATATGCTACCTAGCCTCAATCACCTTTTCTTTGGTCAATTCATGCAACCACCCTAAACCCCTATTCTCGTATAGTTCTTCTAGTTTATTTTATGTGATTATATTTTGATACTCTTATACTGATAAGTGACATAATGCATCCGGGGATGAGGAGGATGAAGATGATCGAGCAAAGGTCCACAAATCTATCTCACTCGTGTACATTATTTGGTTTGATCTAATGGTTGTGGTTGAATCACAGAGGTTAGATGGCTCTTGCTCTTCATGATCAAGTGGGAAACAGAAGTCATCATTTGGTTCACCAAAGAAAGAGTATAACTGCTTTGTAGAGTCCACTTGACTGTTCAGTTGAGTGGTCACAAGCCCTTCAAGGTCTGACCAGTTATCAAGACGCTCGCGTGAGTCATGGTCAGCGTTTCTTGATTGATTGGGTTCGGTCAGGAAGTCATTTACATAGGGCTTGAAAGTTAGTCCTTGATCAAAGTTGGTTGAGGCCGTGCTATGGTGCGGCGACAAGGTTATGATGGGACTTTCTAGCCTTGGAAGGTGGTAGAATCTGTCGCTAAACGGATTCATGAATTGCGGCATAGGGTTGTGGTTTGTGGTTAAGGACTCCGTTTCTTGTTTACAAGACCTGTTGCTACACATGTACATGAATAGTTGATCAAGAGCACTATCTTTGTTTAATGTTTGTAGTTGTGTCCTTGAGTCCATGGAGGCAGTTATCGGCCTCTGCAGGCTCTCAAGGGCTTTATGGTAGTTTTTCTTCTTGAATACGTGGCATACCACCCACCTGTCTTCTTGAGTTGCATCACATAGATTAGAACCCTGAGTAAAAATCAAGTTATTTTTGTAAACTTCATAAACAAGAGTTCATGGATGAATTGTACTTACTGACTTTTACGTCATAAAGAGTTGATAGTTAAGATCAAGAAAAAAGGTTCTTAACTAATGAAGACGTCATGTTACCATGTTTTAAAACTAGGGGGAAAAAGGGTAAATGTACGGTACCCCTGACCGCGGGAGGGTTCTCCCATGTTTTAAAACTATTTACAAGTCAAAACTATAAAGTAGTAAACTTTAATCCGGTGAAAAATAATTCTTGTTTGCTTTGATAGTCTTATGTGAAAGACAAAAAGGGGGCTTGGAGGACACAAAATAGCGTCACGGTGGTAAAAGGGGGGGGGGGGGGGGGGGTAGCTGGCCGTGGAGTGTCTTCCAGCGATGTTGAACGTCTTATTTGAATTATATTTTACCAAAACATTAATAAAGAATGTTTATACTAAACAAAAATTTTAGTTCAAGCAAGCTTTATAACTATGAATGAATTCACAACCTTTTGCTTTTGTGGACACAGTTTTTTTTTTGAACGTTAAAACTTCTGTTTAAATAATAGAAACCGGGCCAGGTAGTAACTGGAACCCAACGGATACCATTAGAGCTATGCCCTCTTGGTTATAACATGAAAATTGTAAAAACTTACACAGGCATCTTGGTTGGTAATCTCATCAAGCCTATATTCATGCATTATCCACTCAGATTTCTGACCATGAGGTGCTCTCCCTTTGTAGAACACCAATGTCGTCCTCATACCGATTCTGGTAACACCACTATAGATGACCTTATCGCGTCCTGTGGCTTTCCAGAAGCCTGCAGCCGTTGCACGATTTGTTCTGGTTCCGGTAGGATACTTCTTATCTTTATGACTAAAGAAGTACCAATCATTTTGTGGAGTTGATCCTGTTTTGCACTTCTCTACAAAACCACAAGATGCATATCATTTAATCTTGTGCAAATCTTTCATAAAGGATTACTTACATAAAACCTACACAAAATATACATCAACATACCTTGTATATCCCATGGTTCAAGCTTGTTAAGATCGACATCGCGAATAACATCAAGATCAATCTTTTCGTAGGCGACTTTCTTCCGCAAGTAATAGTGAAGAAGCTCTTCTTCAGTTGGGTGAAACCGAAACCCGGGTGGCACCTTAGAGTGAGCATTAACATTCACAGGTAAACTCATTTTCTCTTCAGACATTACCAGAGAGAAAAGAAGAGAATGATAACAAAAAAGATAGGCAAGGTGTGCAAAAAAGTAGTTGCAAGGACGTAATTATTTATATGGGACGATGAGTGAGATGGGTCCAAATAAACTCAACGCATGTAACCTTTTGGTGTGTATAATGGTATGACTAACTCAAGGGCCCTTGATAATTTGATGCAAATGGTTGAAAATGTATATAGTATAAGCTGGTTATAAATTACCTGTAATTAAGCTGGTTAATTACCTGTAGTTATATATTTGTTATATTTATGTAGATATCAATATGTGGATTGGATATAAAAGTGTTGAACATGACACATTGGTAAATAATAATCAATGCCGCCAATACGACCAATGACACTTCTAAATTTCACCTTCGTTGTTAAGGACAATCTCAATCATACTAAAAAGTAACCCCGTCTAGCCTAATAAGCAACTGACTGATTTTTAGTTCAATAAAAATGTTGGTACATTCTATCGAAACGACATAAATGTGAAGGTTAGCGGCATAGAGAATTACCTCTTCAGTAATGTGTGATTGTCACTTGACAATGAAAGTGAAAGTTATTAGTGTCATTAATTGGTTATATTGCGACTATGGATTATTATCGGCTAACACGCAATAGTATAGGTTATTAAAATTCGTGCAAAGTCATTCTACAAATATTCCTAAAAATAAGAAGTGTACAAAGAGATAATGGATCGTAAAATATAACACAATGCCAAAAAAATATAACACAATATCGAAGAAAAAAGACACAATAGTCACAAAAAAAACATAATGACGCAAATATAAAAAAAAATACAATGATAAATAGAAATACACAATGATGTAAACAAAAAGTCTAAAATCTACAAGCTAAATATACAAAAACAAAAATCTAACCTCCTTATTTTTGAGTTTCATCCTTAGGTCTCTCGACTCCGAGTATGCCCCTCATCTTAGTGAACTTAATATGTGGTAATGTTTGGTTAAAATCGCAGCCTTTTGAAGCCCTTCACTTACGTGCTCGAATGTGATATCCCTTCATTCAATACACTCTCTTACGAAATGGTACTTAGTATCGATATGCCTATTGCGCCCATGAAAAATAGGGTTCTTCATTAAGGCGATTACAAATTCATTTTGGCACCTTCCAACCGGTGAGATCAGATAGTAGTCTCTTCAACCATAGAGCTTGGTAAGTAGCTGAGGTTGTTCCCATGAACTTAGTTTCACAAGAAGACATGGTTGAGGTTTGTTGCATTTGCGAAGAGCATCTAATCAAGTTGCCTGGGAAATAGACTGCAGTCCCTATCACCCTTTTGATCAATTAAATATATTCCATGACTATTTTCATATAAACCAACCAATTTCGCATTTTTCATTCCTACTATCGTTCAAGCCATAATTGATTGTACACTGCACATACTTGTGCACTTGCCTGATTGCCATAAGATGACTTATTTTGAGTGACTCCATAAACCTACTACGTACACTAAAAACTATCCAATATCTGGACGAGTATGAAATACGTAGCTTAGACCTGTTGGACCTCTTTACAGTCTTAGATCTTGACTGAATTAATTATCCAACTAGGAGTGCGGAATCATCTTCATTAGATTATAACAGAAAACTAGTAGAAACTGCAAATACGAATTCCAAACAAACTAATCTTTATTGATTATCAAACTAGATGTTTACAACCAACCAAGATCCCCAAGAACGCTTCGCAATTTGTCCCTCTCTTCTCTCTGCGAACCTCTCTCTCAAAACTCTATTATGAAGTGCTAACCTAAACCATAATGCAGAACATTGTTTATATAACACAAGCATGCAATCTGGGCTAGGTTTCAGTGTGGGCTACGAATTGGGTCAAGCCTATTTCACCAAACTTACACCTATATGGGTTTTGTTTAGCCCAAACACTGTTGATTAACTATACAATGCTAAACCTACTAAACATTTATTGTTTCACTAATTACAAGATATCGAAAGACCTAGTTTTATGAAGTTGTTGACACAATATGCACCAACAGTCTCCCCCATGATAATAGCTTCATAGGGTAACTATGCCTTCAGTCTTCTTACACTCTTTGGTCTTCGGATAGCTTCAGCTTCAACAACTTTCGTCAACAACATACAACCCCTAAGCTGATGCATCCAATCACCAAATCTTTAAAAACGTTAGAACTTGAATAAACTCTTGTTCAACATATGCATAACAATTTTCAATCTCATTCTGCAATGTAGAAAGGAGTATTCTACCATGCATTCAATCCCACTCCTCTTCACCTAACTTCACAACAACTATGCTCTCTTCACATTACTTCACTTGGCTTCACAAGAACCAACTTCATCCATTTGTATACAAAAACAAACATCTCGAAAAAATTCCGTTACACTTTTTCATAACCATAGATTAACTATTATTTTATCTAGAGATGTTAAAAAGTATTAAAGAAGTGCCAATTTTAAACAGGAGTCCATTGATTTAAGTTTATTTGAAACATGACTTCTAAGTCCAATTTGACTTTTAAGTCTGTATAACACAATAGAACCTGCATGTTTAAAAAGTGTGACTTAATCTTGTAATATCGTCTCCCCCTTATAGTAACAATTCCTCCTCAAGTAACTATTTCTCGTATGTTAGAATTTGAATGAAAGAGAAAATATTTTTGGATCTATATATTTTTTTGAAAGCAAATAAAAAACAAAAAGATATAAACAAACAAAAATAAACACTCTATTTTTTGTGAGAATTACTATTTAAGAAGATCATATCAGGCAAGTCAAACTGTTTTCACACAAGCAGTTAATAATTTTTTATATTAATTTTCGTGAATAGCAGTCCAATATGACTACCAATATTGTTTATCCACTTAAACAAAAGACATGAACATTTCAAGTACTGTTACCTAGTGATATGCTTAAGTGTATTATTATACTGATGTACTAGTGCGACCGACTTAAGGATATACCCCGCAATCAAGGTATGCACAAATCTTCCTCCTAATAGGTGAGAGTATTGAATTCATCCTTATTTGATTTATAACGTCAGACCATTGGGAAAAAGTATATACCATTGTACAGTCAAAGCAACCAATGATTGTGTCCAACGAGGGTTAGGCAAATACCTTTATTGGTATGAATTTAACTTTTAAGCTCATGGAATTCTCTTATTTTGAGATTATCTTCCAATATGTTTTCGGCCATTATTAGCTCTTTTAATATATGCAGGACTATGTCTAAAGCTGCATATAATTTGATACAACGAAAGGACAACTCTGATATCCCTAGATGAAATAACAATATAAACACCAAAATTCTTAGATTATGGCAATCTATCAATACAATATTTAAGGTTATAAAACCATACGCCGTGATATGTTACCCACTTGATACACAGTTAGTTATGTTTATATCACACAGTAAGTTGATTATTTCATGTTTCTTGCCTACTGGTACATCATATGAAGCTACTATCAAACTTTAGGCAAATTAAGTTCAAATTTAGTGTGACAGTCTAACACGATGATGTAGTATCATCTTTTCTCTTTCACACAGTGACATCTTATTTTTGGATTTCTATTTTTTATTATTATTGGTTTTCTATATTTTAATTTTTTAGTTTTAAGAAAAGAAAAAATATATACAAAATTTCAAAATTCTTATGAAGAACTGGTTATTCACGGTTCCTTGTCATGTTAAGTTCGACTAAGTTTTCAAACCGAGCCTTGTCAAACGTTTTGGTAGAAAGAAAGGTTATCTAATGTGTCAACCTTATTAAGTTCAGTCAGCTTCTTTTCAACACAATCCCATATAAAATGATGATGCATATCAATATGTTTTGTTTTATTGTGCTTGACAGGATTGTATGTTGCTGAAATTGAGGCTTTATTGCCTATCATAGTAGGCATGCGAGTGAAATTCAAACCATAATCATGCATATGCTGTTGTGTCCAAAAAAAACTTGAGAGTAACAACTGGCAGCTGCAACATATTCAGCTTCACACGAAGATGTAAGCCTGCTTCTTGCACTACCAAGAGAAAAATTCCCCCCCCCCCCCAAGAATTAGCTAACCACCTATTGTTGACTTTCTGTTTGATTTACATCATCCAAAGTCTGAATCAGGGTAAGCAATTAACTCCATTTCTCTATCAACTGGATGCCATAGCCAAAACTTAGGTTTCCCCTTCAAGTAATGAAGAATCTATTTCACTGGTTTCATATGCGACTCCTTTGGATTTTCTTGTTTTTTGGCACAAAGATATACTGCGAACATTATGTCTGGACTTGAAGCAATGAGATGCATCAACGATCCAATTATAGCCCGATACTAAGTTGGATCCACTTCTTTTACACTATCAGCAACATCTGGACCAAGATTGTGATTTTCACAAATGGGTGTATTATATGTAGCACAATCCTCCATTTTGAAATGAGTCAAAATGTCATACACATACTCTGTCTGATGAATAAAGATCCCATCCTTCTTCAGTTCAACTTGTAACCCCAAGAAGAATGATAACTCACCCATTGCACTCATCTCAAACTTACTCTTCATCACAAGCTCGAACTCATTGTTAGGACCTTAAAGGTTTAGGCAATTATATTAAGGAGTTTTGGGTTTTCGATAAATCGGGGGCTTAGGGTTTCAGGTATAGGTTAGCCTATATAATGATGTTTTGTCTATCATTTTGGGGTTGAACATCTAGGAAGCACTTGAACTTGTATTAGACGATATCAGTAATCGTATGCAAGTTGGTTTTTGTTTTTTATTCAGAGTTCTTAATTCTATTCATCTTGTTTCTAGTGTTCAATCAATTTTGGTTGTGTGATTCTACCATATAATCAAAACCACGTTGATATCATATTGTAGTGATCTAGGTCAGGGACTTATAAGTGGTATTAATGCCTTTAGAACCCATTTCTAGGCTCAGTTTATGATATCAATTGATTAATCATGGTCATTCGGTGCTGCTATGTTTGAGGCTTTTGTTTGAGTATTCGATGAAGATTGCAGTTTTCAAGTGGATCTTGTGCGGTTCGGTGAATTTGCAAATTTAGTGTTCTTGATTTTTTTTCAAAACACCATTAATTTCCTTCGGAAAGCGATCAGAAGCTGTTTTCGAGAATCCAAAGCTGTTGGAGAAGTTTCTGGATCAGATTAGATAAATCAATTTCTGATTTTTTGAGATTACAAAGAATCTGAGAATTCTTCACGGGATTTTTGTTTGGTTAACAAGTTTTGGTTTTAGATAATGAGTTTCCGAGTTCAGAGATTTCAAGAATCTAGCGCAGATTCATAGATTTGGACAAGACTCATTTTTTGATACACTTAGTTTTCGAGTTCATGTGTTGCTAGTTTTCAACAAGGTTCCTATTTCTGACAAGGCTTTTGGTTTCGACAAAGTCAGTGGTTTCGATAAAGATCTAAGTTTTCGACAATAGTTTTGTTTTCGACGAGAATGGGAGATTTCGAGCAGACATCATTTGTTTTCGAGATCTTTGCTGATTTGGAGTACCCTGTTGTTTGGAAGTTTACCTTGAAATTTGGACTTTGGACAATATTGGACTTAAAATTGGACGTTAATTTGACATAATTAATATTCGGTAATTTCACTATTAATCATAAATTCCACTGATCTGACCAACGCTACTCTTGTTGCTGCTGCCTCCTCTAATCTTCACTATGAGTTGGATTCCATCATCGGAAATGCCACTCGTGTTCCTCGACTGCTTATGCCTGAAGATTATCTAGAATGGAGATTTAGATTTGAACAATATTTTAAAGCACAAAAGAGCCAAAAGTCTGGCAGTGTATTCTCAGGGGTCCTCGTACAATCACATACTCAACCCAAGAGGATCCTGATGTAGTCATAAAGAAATGTGAGCATTTATACGCCGAAGGAAATTATAATATAATTGAAGAAGATGACAAATCTTTATCCTATCTGACCATGGCACTAGAACCTGATATCTCTGTTGGATTTAGGAAAGTAAAGTCTACAAAACAGTTATTGTCAGCACTTGAGGAAACGTTTGAAGTAAACGAAGACATGTAGGAAAGCAGAAGAAATTTGTTGCATCAAGAATTCAGCTCATTCAACTACATTTCGAAAGAACCACGAGATAATAAGATAAAGAGAATGGCGAAGCTTGTGACTCGGATGAAGACTGCTGATATTAAAATGACAAACAATACCATTAATTGTCAACTCTAAAATGCATTGCCAAAGAATTGGGACGCCAATGTATCTATGATTAAGAAGACGAACGAACTGGAAAGGGTGGGTCTTACTGAAATGATCTCTATCATTAAGTCGTGTGAAATGGATGACAAACAACGGGAGACTAATCATAGGAATAGTCTATTTGCAGCTAGTATATCAAGTTCGAGTTGAGCTCTTTTATCACAACATGATAGCTTTCATATGCCAAGTGCACAGCTCATGAACCACACCAAAGTATGTTCACTCTCCTATTTCTGCTTAGCGCCCTGCCACTAATTATAGTCCATGTTCTCCATTTCAAATTTTTTATGGTCCTACCATTCCTGCTAAATCTGTTGCTCCCACTCCTCAACCTACTACTTCCACTCTTCAACCTGCTGCTCCTAGTGTTCAGAATGCTACTTTCATTATTAAGCAGAATGAAGAGAAATTGGTCTTAGTTGCTAGTATGATAAATTGTTTGAATGCTTTTCTAGCTGGTGAGTTGACACCTCTAGGTTTCACTGCGTATGACATGAATCGGATCCACCTAGAGGATGTAGAAGAACTGGATATCTCTTGGTAGATGGTTATGTCTGAATTTAGGGAAAATAATTTTGTAGGCAAGACTAGTAAAAAAAATTCGGTCAATGGTCGCACGGGAGTTACCTAATCACAGCTTAGATGTTTCAAGTGTCATGAACCTCGACATTTCGCTAGAGATTGCAAGAAGACAACTGTAGAACTAAATAATGAGAGGGCATTGGTACTGGTCCATCCTCATAATGCATCTTCCTCTCCAGGAATGATTGAGGCAATCAAGAACAACATCAATAACGCTATGGTGGCTCAAGATCAAAATGTTTTCAACTACAATGATCAGATAGCAACATTAAATCTCTCTGAACCAAAATCCAATTAGCAGGCTCTTATGGCGCACATGTCAGATGATAATGAACTGTCCATTATTAAGTTAAATTCTTTCTTATGTACTGATAATTGGAAGGCTAAAGTTGCTCATTACAGATATCACAACTCTGAACTACTCTAAGATTTCAATGAGCCTTGAAAGAAAACCTGACTTTAAGCAAAAGAGTAAAATGTTGTATGAAAAAATTGAAGCTCAGAAGAAAGATATCTCAAAACTAAAACAAGATATCAGTATTTTGCAGTGCTGGAATGAAGACACCAGGAATGTTTTCATTCAAAAACTGCTAAATTAAATGCCTAGAAAGAAAATTTTCAAAAAAAAAAATGAAATAAACATAAAAAGTTTTGAAACTTCGAGTAGAGTTGTTCAATATATTTGTGATGTGCAACTTGAGAAAAAAGAAAAGAAATGAATGGGTTTGGGTTTCAAAAAGGTTCCACCACCATATAATCATAATTATACAAGTATGCCTCTCACTGATGAGGAACTAGAAAATGAAAAACATATGGTGTATGAAAAACCAGTTGAAGCAACACCCATCAATACCGAGTTTGTTAAACTTTTTGAAGTGACACCTATAAGAAGGGATTTTGTCAAACATGTTGAAGTAAAACCCATCAATACAACGTTTGTTAAACCTATTGATGAAGCACCACTCAAGGAAGAGTTTGTTAAACCAGTTGATGTTAAACAAAGCTGTGTAAATGATACTAAATCTTCAAGTTCTTGTGGAGATATGATGATTATTGAGGACTGGACTAATGAGGATGATGAACAATATTTTGATGCTTCTTTTAATTTTCGAATAATGATAATTTCAATATATTTATGAAACTTGCACTTCAATATGAAAACACAAACTCAAATGCGAGTGGTGTTTTTCAATCTTTGAATTTGGATTCTGCTTTTGTTTTGAAAAATGATTTGCTTGAGATTTCTGGTTCATCATTTAATTAACCGGTACCCTCTATTTCTGTTAATGTTGAAAATTTGTCTAAGGCTTCTGGTTCATGATCATAAAGCAGCACTTTCTGTTCATGTGAAAGTTGACAATTTGTCCAGTGTTTCTAGTGCATTATCTGACTCATAGAAGTCGTTTGATTCTATTGAAATTAAAACTCTTTAAAACGAGGTAAACAATGTGTGTAGTGAATCAATTAACACATCAGAATCTTCTGTTTGTGATATAAAAGGATAAAAAGAATTCACACAAAAATTTTTAGATATCAGACAAGAAAGTAGAAGCGAAATCTAAGGTTAAGAATGTGAATACTCACTCTTGTGCTGATGTTTGTGAGTAGGACAAAAACAAGCATAAGCATGTGCATAAACATCATGCACCGAGAGGATCATCACAACCTTCATAGATTTTGAAAATCTCAAAGGCTTAACTGAATGCCTTTTTCAAGAAATTTCAGACATGTTTTAATTGTGCATGCCCGATCACATAACTCGAAATTGTCTTCACCATCCATGCATGTCTTACTATGCAAGACATGCACAATATCCAAAGGCTAAGCTCACTCGAAATTCTAAGGACAGCATCCGAAGGCTAAGCCATCAGATAATGATTGGAATTTAGCAAAGAAACAAAATCAAAATTATCAAAAGTTTTCAATCCACAAAACAAGTTTTCAAAGGTACAGAAGAAAACAGACACACAAAACAAAGGATTTCTAATGAACGTAAAAAGAAGATTTAGAAACTAAAAGTACCTTCTTTTCAATCACCAACATTATGACAATCATCATCGAGTTTAAAGTTCTCAATTTTTCTAGATAATAAGGAGGATATGGTTTTACAAAAAGTGTCTTAAATCGGCATTCAGGGAATACCTAGGTCAACAATGGGTTGGGTACCAAAATTTCACTATCTCGTTGTTTGTGCAAGAAGGGGCTATGGAGGACTATCCTCAGACTTTGATATGCTGATAGTGGTTGTTCCAGGCACATGAAAGGAAACATTCCTCAACTTCATGATGTAAAAATCTTTGATGGAGGATATGTCTCATTTGCGGGAGGTGAATCAGGAAAGATTACAATGAAGGGTACTATAAGATATGGGGTTCTAAGCTTTGAAGACATAAACTATGTTCCACAATTGAAACACAACCTTTTGAGTGTTTCTCAAATGTGTGATAAAGGCATGATGGTTCACTTTACTAAAAAAAAGTTGTTATATATTGAAGCTAGGGATAGTGATTCCTTAAGAATGGTTCTTGGTGAAAGTAGAAAGAAAGGGAAATGCTTATGTGATTGATATGAACAAAAGACTGACAAAATAAATCATGTGCTTATTTTTAGAAATCTCGAAGCATGATGCAATGTTGTGGTATCGGTGTCTCGATCACGTCAACATAAAGAACTTGAATCGACTTGCTAAGGGAGGTTTAGTCAGAGATTTACCAATCAGAGACTTCATGATGATAGAAAAGTGTGTTTCATGTGCATTGTGTAAGCAACATCGAAAGTCTCACAAGCCAAAGATTATGCATTCTACAAGTTCGGTGTTAGAATTTTTCACATGGATTCTTCGGTCCGGTGAATGTGCCGAATATCTCCAAGAAGGCTTGCTGTTTGGTTGTTACAAATGACTAGTGACTTTTCACTTGGGTGTTTTTCTTTACTCACGAGGATGAAACTGCCGAATTGGTAAAGAAGCTTATCATTTTGATGGAGAACCAAACAAAGAAGAGGGTAAAGGCGAATCGATGTGATGTGGAACAAAATAAAAAATGAAAATCTTAATACATTATGTTTTGAGAAAGGAATTGAAAGAAAGTTTAGTGCTGCTCGAATACCTCAACAGAAGGGGGTGCAGAAAGGAGAAACAAAACTCTTATTGAAGCACGCCCTATGCACGTTGACTCCAAGTTCCTTCGTTTTTCTGGGTTGAAGCAGTGAATACAACCCGCTATGTTTAGAATCATGCATTGATTAATAAGTGGCACATGAAGACCCCGTGTGAAATTGTGGAAGGTCGTAAGCCTCTGTTAAACATTTTAGATCCTTCGGTTGTCTTTGTGTTCTTTTACATATGGATCCTCAAGGAAAGTTTGAGGCTAGAGGAAATATATGGTATTGTATTGGTTATACAGAGAATTCATCATACAGGGTTTATAACAAGGTTACAAAGCGAGTTATCAAATCATGCAATGTTGATTGGCTGGAAGAAATGAAACTGATGCACGCATTACTCTAGACTGGTTATATGATTATGCTTCCTCATTTAAGTCATTTAATGTTTTCCTAATGTATCTGCAGATACAAGTGTTTCAACGCTAGGTTCATCTATTTCATTCAATGATGTAGAAGAGGCGGAGTTTTCCACCATACGCACTAAGGTGTTACAGTGTCCATCTACAAGGGATGAACACAACTGCTCCATCTAACTCTTCACAAATTCAAAATCCGGTTTCTGAAGTAAATGCTCAATCCAGCTCCTTTGTGGAAGCAGTACAAAATTCCAAAGGTCCTTCACTATTTTAGGAGCCGATTCCTAATGACTGTAGTGTTGCCCCTCCGGTGAACCACACAACTACTACAACCAATGAGGGGAGCAATTTGGAATAGATGCAGGAAGTTTTTCAAACTTGCAAGTAAATGTATCTTCACCTGACGTGGCGATTCCTCACAGCGTTCAACAGAATCATCCAATTGAAAACATCATCAGTCCTATCAATGTTGGTGTTCTTACCAGAAATAAATCAGGGGTTATTAATACCTACTTATACTCTTATTTTATTTCTCAAATTGAACCTAGAAGTCTTGATGTTGCTTTTCAGGAACTAGGATGGGTGGATGTTATGCATGAAGAACTAAATAATTTTGAGAAGCTAGGCGTTTAGAAGCTGGTTGAGCTACCAAGAGGATAACGACCTCTAGGAACAAGTTGGTTTTATATAAATAAGCAAGATGATACTGGTGCGATTGTTATAAACAAGGCTCGATTAGTGGTTCAAGGAATTAGACAAATTAAGGATTTGGATTGTGATGAAGTATATGCTCCAGTGGGGTGTCTTGAAGCCAATCGCATCTTCTTAGCCTATGCATCCAACATGGGTTTCACTTTCTATCAAATGGATGTCAAGACGGCAGAAAATTGTTTATATAACACAACCATGCAATCTGGACTAGGTTTCACTGTGGGATGCAAATTGGATCAAGCCCATTTCGCCAAACTCACCACCTATATGGGTTTTGTTTAGCATAAACCCTACCGATTAACTATTACAATGCTAAATTCACTAAACGTTAATCTTTTCACTAATTACAATATATCCAAAGACCTAATTATATGAAGTTGTTGACATCATGCACCAACAAGACCTCCAATGATACATCTATAATTTGTTGCATTTATCGGTTCCCCTGCTTAATCTTTAGCGATTCCATTGTCAACTAGGATAGACTACACTCCTACAACCCGGCTACTAGTAAGATTTTCTTGGAATATCCCCCTTTAGTTAGGATTATGTGACAATAGACAAATTTATAGGTTAACTGTACGACCTAATCACCGTTTATTAAATTTATTACATGCATCAAGACTTAGTTTTGTCTTAATTGAGTCCATATCGTCTAGCAATGTCTGGAGAAATGTATGAATATTTGCATTTAGTATAATCAGTATCGCCTCGTCGCATTACAATGAAACTAGTTTTAACGAGCGTTGGTGGTTATCCAGTAAACGTTTTGTGCCAAATTGTTCCAATATGCCCGAAATATTAAAACGATGGCATTATTATGTGTTCAGCGTGAATATATATTAAAACTTATTTGAATAAGTAAGTATCGTAATTACTCGGTGGATTGCACAAGTAATATTTCTAGTCCGCTTTAACATCGAAACTTCTAATTTTCACCCAACTAAGACTAATATATAATTATTAGGGGACGTTAATTAGTATTTGGTGCATTAGGGAGATAAAAGATGTCATTTGGATATCTTGCTAATAAATCCCGGTTTTTATATCATAAAAGTTCCTTGGCCATATAACTAGCATATATAAGAATCGTTTTGCATCAAACCACCAACTAAGCAATGTTTACTGAATTAATTAATAGCGACTAGTAAGTTAACACCTAATTAGGGTCTTAATCACTCTAAGTAGCTTAATGACCACAAATACAAGTCTTATGGCTAATTAGACATAAAATTAATTAGAACATACTTAATCAAATCCTTAGACAAGGTGGGACTGACGTGGTGCGAGTGTGTTATAATTTTTGTTATATTTTAAACACTTTTTACTCGTGGATCAATCTTTAAATTTATAAAACAAGATACAATACTACCACACAACACACGTTAGGGCAAGTGCACCCAACTTAGACGTAGTATAGGGATGGTAAGAAAAATAAAAGCGTAAATGAAATGAAAAACAAATAAACAAGAAACAATCACTTGGTTCCATATTGGTCCCGCAAGGTCAAATTATTGAAAGATAATTAAATAAGTTATTAATGCGAAAGTGGTAGGCCCCTTTTAACAGGGATGCAGTCCCGCAAGGCCGGATAAAGTTTATATAGTAGTTTATTTATAAAGGTTTCAAGCCATTCTTACTTCCCCTGATTTGATACTATCTGCCTAAGGGGAAGTCCAAATAAGCTTAAAACAAGTCTTCACAGTATCTAAAAACTGAATGAGGCAATACCTTTAACCAAACACCCTTCAAACCCCCTTCAAGGTAGTTAACGCGCTTTATATAGATCGTAAAGACACGAATGAGTGAATCAAAGAAACATGAAGAAATGTTTAACCGAAGTTCACTTTCAATATAAAAAAAAACAAGTTATTAAAGTCATTAATACATACCTAATTAAAAAGATGCCAAAGTATAGGTCCACTTGGAGGATCAAGGTTAACCTACTTCCTTGTTTATACAACACAAATACGAGTGCGGAATCCTCGTAAGAATGCAAACGAAAGCAAAGTAAGAAACACAGGATAACCAAAGATTCAATATCTTGATTAATAGAAGAGAACTAGTACAAACATATACAAAAAATGTTCATACAGACTCATGCAACACTCTCTATGCTCTTGTGTCTCTCTCTCTCTAGTATAGCTCTAGTCTCTCTCGAAGGTAACTAACATATATCTCTCTAACCTCTATACTGAGAAGTGCATGTCTACTTATATAGTGTCCACACCTAGTAACAGTACGAAGCATGTTGCTAGTCGTACGAAACACCAAAAGACACGAAAGACATTCTCCAAAGAGATGCGTACGAACGAACTAGCTCGCACGAATCATGACCTTGCTCATACGAAACAAGCAGGATGCTTGTTTAGATGAACTTACTCATACGAATGGTAGGTCACTCGTACGAATGGTGAGTGGCTCGTACGAGCAACATCTTGCTCGTACGAAGCATTTCCCACTCGCACATAATTTTATCTTTTGAGAACGTGTCACAGACATGACGTACACAAGACTCAACAGTATGCATACATGCAACTGTTTTACATAGACACACTAATCGTTGTACTAAACAAGATAGAAGGATATCTTGATTTGGTCGACACGACCAAACTATCCAGACACAGTAAACAAATACCGTACAATTACAGACGTAACTAAGAACAAGCGACATACACAAAATTGTATCAACAAACTCCCCCTTGGCTGTTGCTTGGTCTTCGGTCTTCATACCGAATGGCCTGGAGTATCAACAAACTCCCCCTGAAGATCTGCTATCCATCGTCGATAGAGCATCAGGTCTTCAAAACTTTCCAGAAACACCAAACCTTTCCTGTTTCCTCTTGAGTATCACTGGAGGTAACTGGATCGGTCACGATCTGTTGTGCATTAGACTCTACCACTAGAGTTGAGGCAGAAACTTTTGATTGCGAGGATCAGGCTGAAGCATCAGGATTGCCAGGGTTTTCACTAACCGGATCATGTTGACGTTTGATCTCCTACGCTTTGCATCTCTCATTCCACAGAATGTTCACTCACTTTCTACTCATTTCAAATACGTCTTTAATACCATTAAATCCTTCAACCAGTATAGCATTACGAGAATGATACCATTTTCTCAACTCGTTATGCTTAGCAGTTAATGTATCTGCAGATCGTTGTACCGCCGCACTACGTTCTTTCAGCCTATTTATCTCAATCCCCCGAGAGTTATTTGCTTCCCTCATTTGTTGTAGTTAAGTTGCTCTTTCAGCATCTGCAGCCTTCAGTCTCTTTCAAAGAATTTATCTCCAACTGGTGTTTGACAACTGAGTTACGATTTGAAGACATAAACTCCGAATACTTATTAATCTGAATAGCAGCAGCTTGCAACTGAGAGAACAGAAAGTCCACTTTCTCATCCTTTTCCATTTCAAAGAATAATCAACTGCTTCGTTTTGTATTTTGTTGATGAGATGTAGACTAGGATTGTTGAGCTGAAGAGGTAGTAGGTTGCGGTTGAACTGGAGTATCTTCAGCTGAAGGTGTTTCAGCTGCTGTGGAATTTGATGGTTGTGGTTCAGAAATTGTAGAGGGTTCCGTCATTACAGGTTCAGTCTCCTCTTTTGTAAAGGTAGGTTGGACTTCTGTAACTGGTTCACTTGCACCTTCATTACCATCATTGTCATTGTTATCATCATTACCCTTTCCCTTTTTATGACCAACTTATCTTCGATCATCTTTTTCAAGGTTGGTTCTTCATTATCTGAATCACTGTCATCATGGCGCCACTTGTCGTTTTCTGGTGCAATATATTGATCATTTTCCAGAACACCGATCAATTTACGAGGAGGTGTGCTTTCCTTGTAACGCTTTGTTGCTACGCCTCTAGAGATCTTAAACGAATGTTCCATCATAACTTCTACTTTTAAAACATCGTTGTCATTCTTCGGAAGATTCGGATGTTGCACATGCAAGATCATTTGGAGAAAACGAAGATACATCCAAAACTTGTTTCCACCATATCTGGTTCTTCTCAGTTTTTCCTTCATGTTTGCAAAAATATACTTTGAAACACTAAACGGTTTGTTCTATTTCAAAGCTATCATCATTCCAACCAAGTCGTTATTTGCCATGTCATAACCACTTCATCTGTTGCTCAAACACTGAACTAGAACATGTAGAAAGAACTTGTATCGGAGTGGCAACCATGTTTTGTTTAGTTGTCCCACGTGGAAATCTCCAACACATTTCATTCTAAGCAAACATCCACGTTGACACTTCAATGATACTGAGAATGGAGCTTCTGGATCATCACCAAACTGTAATACTGAGTTAATGATTTCAACAAAGACATCCACATTCAAGTCATTTACTTTCCCGTGGATAAGTTCCTACCCATTTACTTCAACAACATTAACTGAATCCCAAAATTCCTTGATCAACGTCTTGTATACTGTAGTCTTGTGCATGATAGAATAATGTATCCTTGAGTCGTGCAAAAACTTCATTATACCGTTGTACTCAGTAAATTTGTCTTCTAGATCCATGTAGGCCACCATGTTATGTCTCGGTTTTGACATAATTTCCACTTTTGACTTTTCAGTCCTCTTTGTTGCGGGTTTCCTTTTATGTTTCTTTTGTTCCATTCTGAACACATAAGACAACTAGGATAAGAACACAAATTCATTAGGAAATATACACAAAAAGTTCTATCTCAAACTTTATGTATGTATGTATTCTATGAACAAAGAACTGCTGACTCATACGAATAACAATTTATTCGTACGAAGAACAACTGATTTTAACGAACACTTGATTTGGTCAAACCAAAGATTCACTCGTATGAGTAACTGGCTCGTACGAGCGATATGTTACTTGTGCGAGTGATGTTTCACTCGTATGAATCTAGTTTGCACAAACAACTTCAAGGGAAGATACTTGTTTTTCGTTAAAAAGATTCTTCGTTTAAAGTTTCTTGTTCATGTCAGTCAAAGTCACATGGTCAGATAATGTTTAAGTTGTTCATCTTCAAAGTATGCCAAACATTGTCAAGTATACCTTAAAGAAATCAAAAACAACTTGAAGGGAGATGTAAAGATGACGTGAGCAAAGTGAAAGTAAAGTTCTACCAAAGAACTTCATTTCCTTTTATACCACATCATGTTACTCGTGCAAATTACCATAACTTCGTACGAAGAACTCCAATCGTACAAGACCCAGTGGTCATTCGCACAAGGCACAATGGTTCGTATGAATAATCTTTGATTCGTACGAGTCCATGTTTTTCAAAACTGGACTTTCAGTTCTTCGAGGACCTTAGGTTTTTCGCTGACCTGTTTAGAACTTTGCACATATCCACACTAATCACAAGTTAAGTTAGGAAAAGTGCTTATTAAACAGATTTTGTTCCTTGAGATGAGTTTACCAATTGTAAGAAAGTACTTTTATGAAGTTATGATATCAACTTTGGCTAATTCACAAAGAACTTAATTTAACAACCGAGTAAAATAAACTAAATAACTACTATCAGATAAGAGTAAACTATATATTTACCAGACAACCCTTTTTTTAGAGTTCCAAGGTAAGAGAATCATACCAGCTTTTAATCTTGTCAGAAACGAGCTTTGTGTAAAGCAACAAATTAAATAAATAAGAATTCTACTATGATTATCGGTATTGTTGTCCACGTAAGCTCAACTTATCAGATGTAATCATGATTAGGAGATATGATTAATGTATGAATTATACTTACTAGCCGGTGTTCAACCACTTCACGACACATTCCCATATCAAGAAATGCACGAGAGAAAATCTTACCGGTGAGTATACTGCTCATCATCTGTTTTGACGTATATGATGTGAGATTCTCACTTATATTTATTGAAAACAAGCCCTATGTGATTAAATCACTTATTGATGAGGAACTTAATTTTCAGATGCATGCAGGGCATAGGAGTAAGTCCGTGAACAGGTTAGTACCATCGTACCGACAAAGAGATGAACTTAGCTCCCGCATAAAGCTGTGATATTTTATCACTTATTTTTTGGGAGGATGTGATATTTTTATCACTTATTGATGGTCGTATGCACTATTTACACGTATGTATGGTATCATGGAAGTTCTAGACTTGCGTCACCCTTATTTTTCGGTAAAAGATTCAACCATGATACCCAGATGATAAGTCAGCATAAAGACCGCATATCTCAGAACCATGGCATACTATCAAACGAAATTTCGATACCAAGACCATATGCCAATGAATGGTTCCCACCTGGCTTTCAGTTCGTTATGTTCATATCAACCTGCACATTTTAATCAGATTGTAAGCCTACCGATACATCATTAGCAAAGCTACTTATCAATTTTCGTTCTTTGTTTTTGATTGTTTATGACTGATCACCGGTGTGTGTCATCATCTTCAATTATTTATCTAAGAAACTTATTTTTGATTATTCTATTTTCAATTGTTTTTGTATTTTTCAAATTTTGCTCCCCCTTAAATAAAGAAGGTAAATAAATGAAAACTTATCTAAATAAAAAACATTTTTTGTATTTTTATATTTTCTAATGTTTTTGTATTTTTCTTGAAATTTTCTCCCCTTAAAAATATAAAACAAAGAGAAAATGGAAAATCTTTTTGTATTTTTTAGATTTTGAGAAAATATTTACGAAAAATGATTAGCCATAGATGATTTACTCGAGTTTCACCTTGATGCCATTGACCAAAAGTAGATAATCAAAACGAGATTTATCAAAATCTTTTGTAAACAGGTCGGCACATTGGTGATCGGTGTAGATTTTAACAACATTGATAAGTTTCTTTTGATAACAATCTCGTATGAAATGATACTTAATCTCAATGTGTTTGGTTTTTGAGTGCTGTACAGGATTACGAGTGATCTGTAAAGTAGCTTCGTTATCAACATAAATAGGAGTAGTTAGAAAATCAAAATCGTAGTCGTGCATTTGATATTGGACCCATAGACCCTAAGAGCAGCTACTAGAAGCCGAAATATACTCAGCCTCACAGGTTGATGTAGCTACACAAGTCTGATTTTTGCACTGCCACGTGACTCCCAAGAACTGACATCCTGCTGATCTTGATTTTGCATCGATCTTGCAGCCACTATGATTAGAATCATTGAATATTGTCAAATCAAAGTTATCTTCCTTAGGGTACCAGAGACCAGTATCTAGGCGACCCTTCAAATAACGAAAGATTTTTTTCACAGCCATCAAATGAGAAACCTTCGGACTGGATTCGTAGCGAGCTAGAAGACATGTTGGGTACATTATACCGGTCTTGAAGCAGTAAGATACATGAGAGATCCATTATAGCATGATAGATAGACTTTTCCACATGTTCACCCATTCCATCAGGAGTAATCTCATGATTTTGAGCTAATGGAGTTCCCAAGGGCTTTGAGTCTTCCATTTGAAATCGTTTGAGAATATCCCCGACGTACTTGGTTTGATGGATGAATATCCCTTCCATAGATTGATGAATCTGAAAACCTAAAAAGAAAGTCATTTCTCTCATTACACTTATCTCGAGCTTCTCTTGCATCACCTGCTCAAATTCTTTGCACATCTTCTCGTTGGTAGACCCAAAAATAATGTCATCAAGCTTGTACCAACAATAGGTCTGCATTCTGTTCCTTGATGAAGAGAGTACAGTCGATCAATCCACGTCGAAAACCATTCTTCAGAAGATAGGAAGACAACGTTTAATATATTTTTTTACCAAGCCCGTGGAGCTTGATGTAGACAATATAGCGCCTTATTGAGAAGCCAAACCTTGTCAGGATGGATTGGATCTTCAAAACCAGGCGGTTGCTCAACATATACTTCTTCTTCAACCACACCATGAAGAAATGCACTCTTCACATCCATTTGATAAACAGTAAACTTCTTGTAGGATGCATAAGCCATGAAAATTCTTATGGCCTCAAGACGAGCTACCGGTGCATAAACTTCATTGTAATCAATGCCTTCTACCTGATTAAATCCCGGCACGACCAATCTTGCTTTGTTTCTCACAACAACACCTCGGTCATCTTTCTTACATTTGTAAAGCCATCTTGTACCAATCTTCTTATAGTTGTCAGGCCTGTAAACCAATTTCCACACGCCTACCTTCTAAAACTGCTGAAGTTCTTCCTGCATTGCTTCACCCATGAGTCTTCTTTCATCGCCTCCTTCCAAGATTTAGGTTCTACTTGGTAGACATAGCAGGAAAAAAACCAATCATTATGTTCCCCAGATTCCCTAATAACTGAATACAAACCAGCATTCTGATTATTCCTGAGCTGATTACGAGTCTGCACACCACTCTGGACATCTCCTATAATATTCTGCTGAGGATGGGTATTATGAATACGAGTTTCAAGAACATCAGGAACTCAAGAGTTTATACCCAAATTGTTGATATTCAGATCAACAACTAATTCGTTTGCTGGATTTGACGAAGATGTAGATGCATCACCTTCAATCATCCCTAAATTCTGAATATTTGATGTGACATCTGAAATTCCAGGAACCGGAGCAGAAATAGCTTCATTTGCATCATGGAACTCATCATCTTCTGACGAAATATTATAATCAGCAACATCTTCGAATTTTTCATTTTGAACAAGATTGTTAACCGAAGTAGACACTTGAGGGTTCACAATAACTGGTCGAACTAATGATGAGTCAACTGCAGCATCACTTTCTAGCAACATTTGAGCAGCTGTAGAAGCATCATCAAAAGTTGGCATATTAAAGGAGTTAAACAGCCCATCGTAGTCAAACATCCAAGGAACACCCAGAGCTCTTACTGATTCAGTGTATCTTTGAACCTTAACTTCACCACATTCTTCAATCTTCTTTGTTGACAAATTCCACACTCTGAAATTAGGAGTAGCATATCCAAGAAAGAAACATTCGATAGCTTTCGGACAAAATTTATCATGTGGATCAATCATAGTGCATGGAGCTCCAAAGGGTTCCAAGAAAGAAACATCCGGTTTCCTTTTATTCAGGAATTCGAAACATGTTTTCCCATACCTCTTTGCCGTAAGAACTCTATTCATCGTATAACATGCAGTAGCCATAACTTCTCCCAAAAATTGAACAGGAAGTTCTGATTCGACTAGCATAGCTCTTGCTGTTTCAATAAGAGTTCTATTTTTCTCTTAGCGACACCATTTTGTTGTGGACTGTATCGAGAACTGTACTCATGCAGAATGCCTTTAGAAGAACAGAACTCATCCATAACTTGATTCTTGAATTCAGTTCCATTGTCGCTTCTGATTCTCCTTATTTTTAAATTGTACAAATTTTCAAGCAGCGTTAGGAGATTCTTGAGGATTTCAGGAACTTCACTCTTGTGTGCCAACATATTCACCCATGAAAATCTTGAGTAGTCATCAGTAACTACTAAACAATATGAATCACCAAAGGTAGTCTTGTGGTTCATAGGTCCAAAGAGGTCCATATGAAGACGTTCTAAAGGCATATTCACCGTGTTAATCTTCTTCACAGGATGATATTTTCTCGCTTTCTTTCCTTTTTGGAACGATACATAGACGTCTTGTAAATGCAAATTCTTCACTGGTACACCATTCACAAGATTGTTTTTCACTAAATAGTTCATTTTCCTTAACTGAATGTGTCCCATTCATCTGTGCCAAGAGATTGATTCCTTTTCGGTGGCTTTTGAGACAAAACATGTAACTTGTGCCGACGTGGTAATAGGTTGGCTCGTGTCAAGAAAATACAAGCATTAATTCTTGGAGCTGACAGGAGGATCCATTCCTTGGGAATCTTGAAACCAGGCTTCAGCACATAACGTCCGACATCATCAAAATGAACCGTGAACTTCTTGTCGCAGATTTGAGAAACACTTAGAAGATTGTGATCAATTTGACGGACATAATTGATCTTATAAAAGCTCACAACACCATTGGATACCATTCCTTCTCCGGCGATGTATCCGCCCTTGTCTCCAGCAAAAGCAGCATAGCCTCCTCGAATGCTTTTCACATCATAAAAGAGCCTTAAGTCGCCTGTCATGTGCCTCGATGCTCCACTATCAACAATCCAATGACTATTCACAGTTCCATCTGGAACACCCTGCACATATCAAAACCCGATCAGTTTGAGATGGGGACCCAAGCCTTAGTGGTCTTGGGTCGACCCTTATCATCAAAAAATATGATTTATGTTTCTTGATGATTTGGAAATTTTGTGCCTCCTTTTGAATCATCATCGGTCTTAAGTTTCCAAGATTTTTGAAATTTACCAGAATCACTATTATTTACATTTTTAACACCTTCTGGTTTTATTAAATTTGAAGAACTTGGTTTCCTTTCTGTAGAATCCAGTTTTAACACTTTTTCAATTATTTTTACTTGTTTACGTCTATGTTTTTCTTCTTGTTCTTTAACAATACGTTTGTCTTGTTTTGGAGAAAAATATCGACATTGACAAGTTGGTTCAAGTGGGGCTTTCTCAACGAATCTAGGTTTTGCTAGGTTTGGACAATTCTTGATTATGTGGCCAAATTATCCATATTTAAAACATGTTCTCCTCTCGACAAATTTAGAAGAACCTGTTTTATGACTTGATGTTGAACTTGTGGGTCTTGAGGTACTTGGTTCATTTTCACACCCATTTGTATGTTGAGTGTAACTGTTTTCATTGTTCCGCTTTAAAATCTTGACTTTGTTTACAAAATCTATATTAGACATGCCTTGAAAAGTCTCGACTTTATCAGTACCAGTAGAACTCACAAATTTAACATTCTTAAACTTCTTCTTGTAGCGAGTGCCTTTTGTTTCAACCTTCGGTTGTGGTACCTTAGTTTTTTCAACTCGCTTTTCTCGCTGTTTTTCTTTTGACTTGGATAATGGTTGTGACTTGATTGGGTTTTTCTTCTCCAAAAACTTGGTTGTTGAATTTTCAAAAACTTGATCAATAGAGGTTGGATTTACATTTTTTATCGGAAAGTCTTTGTTAGAATAGATTTTCTTATCTCCAACCAAAGTATACAACACATTATCATTTTCATCTGTAGACACATTTGTCTCGACAGATTTCATAGGATCATTCTCTTGATTTTCAATAGTTTTCTCATTGTGAGTAATAGAGATTTCTATCCCTTTTTCCTCATCAAGAGATTGATTTTTGATAACTTTTCTCGGACTCATCATCTGACGAATCATCCTCCTCCGTAGTAGAAGGGTTCTGATCAACGACTGATGATGAGTTCTCTGATTCTCTTGATTCAGTTGAGGAATTGTCTAGCTTGAATCCTAATCCTACTGTAAATTCTTCAGGATTAAGAGGTACAGAGGGTTCAAAGCGGGGCATTTCCTCTTCATCAGGTAATTTGGTATAGTTGTGTTTCAACAGAGGTGGACACGACTTATACCCAATGCATTTAACATCTCCTTTTAGTTTTTGAACGTCAATGATATGATCTAGCACATATCGGGAGTTAGAATAACTCTCCAATTTTAGCTTGATCGCATCATGTTCGCATTTGGTGATGGCTAACTCTTTCTTTGTTTCCTCAAGGAGATTAATGTAGTTATTAATTCCTGTTTGTTTGTTCAAAACTGTCTTTGTTAATTCAGAAACGCTTTTCTTAAGTGTTTCTATTACAGATTTGAATTCTTTTTCATTTCAAGTTAAAGCCAAATTTGCCTCTTTGCATTTTGACAATTCACCAACTAGGTTTTGATTGTGACTATTTCTGGTTTCAAATTTTGTTTTTAATTTAGCACAATCACTGTAAATTTTATGAGAGTCGGGGTTTACCTGACTTGTCGAACCGACAACATTCGCCATGAAGGCAGTATGAAGAGGAAAGGCTGCACTATTTGTAAAGATTTTTTCTGTTTCCTTCGATGCATCTTCTGCTTTCTTCATCAGACCCACCTTTTGACTTTTCATCCTCTTTACTTCTTTCAGCAACTTTCTAACCTCAGCATCACTTCTTTCTTTGATATCTGAATCAGATCCATAACCACTTGTACTCGAGCAATCTTCATCAGAACCACCATTATACCCCGAACTATTATCATCATCATCAGAACTGTCAATGATGTGAGCATGTTTGATTCGATTGATGATCTTGGCATAACATGCAGTTCCTCCTTGATTCTCGTTTCCCAATTGCACTGACTAATCGCATCCTTCATCTGCCTGAACTACTAAAGCTCTGTTTGTGTTATTTGACCTGACTGGTTGGTGTTGTTTGGGTTGTTAACAGCTACAATTCTTCAATCATTGTTAACTTGAACTGTGCTGGATGATTGTGATTGATTCCGGAAGGGGTTGTGATTTCCTTGTTTGTTGGGTCTCGTGCACTCACGCTTGAAGTGACCTCTTTCTCCACAGTTGAAGCAAGTAACAACATTTTTGTCAAAACCATATTTTGTATCTTTCTTGCTCTCCAAACTGGTTCTTCCTGTTCTGCTCATGTAATCCTTAGATCTTCTTACCGCACTTGCAAACACCTACTTGATATCCATTGGCTCCATCTCATCTCTGTCTATTGTTGGTAGTCTTCATTAGTCAAATTGATGTTTGAATTTGACCAACGACTAATCCGCAATAAGCACTAACCATGGTATTTAGAAGTTCCATATGTTCCTGAGCAACTTCTATGCTGGCCTTGGAAAGATGTGATGTGTTAAGTCTGATTGTGTTGGGGTTTGCAGGTTGAATGTTGGTACCATAGAAAGCTTGTTGAGAAGCTTGTTGTGGAACCTGAGGTGCAAGATCTCGTGGTTGTGGTAGAAAGGCTTTAGGATCAAATACTTGTCCATAGGCTTGAGTACTTGAGCTTGCAGACTGATTTGTTTGAACATGTTGTGGTAGAACGGGATTCACGTTGGACACAAACATGGTTTGAAGTTTTGGTTGCTAATTTGCACTAATACTTGTATTAATACCTCTAAAGTACACCTTAGGGTTTTGTGGAACAGTAATTCTTTGTGCCTTTCGAATTTCTTCTTCGTTCTTGTTCTCCAATTTCTGCACAAATTCATAAAAACTAATTGCATCCAAAATACATGTATGCTTTAATAAGTCAATAAATTGACCCTATTTTGGCGGTAACGCATCAGCAAAACACATCATGATTTCTTGTTGAGATGCTAACACTTTGTACGAGTACATCTCACTAAGCAGATGGTAGAAACGTGTTGTCATGTCGTTCAACGTTTCATTTTCCATGAACAGAAAACCTTCAAACTCCTTCTTAAGAAGATCATGCCAAATTTTTCTGGTTGCAACATTACCCTCTCCTATTGCTTCCAGGGTATCCCACGGATTCTTGGTGGTGGTATAGTACACAAACTGATGATAAATGTCTTTATGAAGTGCTTGTGTAAGGATAGCAAACGCCTTTTTCTCTAGATCGTAAGCCTTTTTGTCGCTTTCATCTAGGTTGGCTAAGGAGGTTGGATTCGATCCCGCTTTTTCGAGAGATTCCTTGTAGGGTGAAGTAAAGCATGTCCATAATTCTGTGTTCTGACCGAGAATATATGTGTGGAAACGACTTTTCCACGAAGGATAATCGTTCATATGGTTCAGTTTAGGTGGACGGTTATTACTCCGAGTTTCACTCTCGCTCATAAGAAGAGTCTGAATACTCTGGTTATGATTTGCGACACATGCCCATTGATTTGCGGTAATCGTGGCTGTATGTTGAGGCATTAATAATTTAACCAATGAGGTTGCGGAGCTTTGTGAAGAGTCTTGACTTGTTCTTGAACTACTACTCCAATCCTACGGATTAGTGCTGATTATATTTTCTTGGTTATGAAAATTAAAAGGTTTAAAGTTTAATTTTTAAATTTTTTTAAATAACAGTCTCCTTTTAAAAATCACAAAGTTTGAAAAATCAAAAAGTTTGAAAATCACAAAGTTTGAAAAACTAAAACACGAAAAACTGATTAAGTTGTTCTTCGTACGAACCAATGTTTCGTACGAGTGTTTGTCCTTCGTACGAACCAGGTGCTTCGTACGGGGGACACTCTTTCGTGCGAACGACTTAGTCTTTCGTGCGAACAAGATTCTTCGTGCGGATGACTGGTTTTTCGCACGAACAGTCTAGTTCTTCGTGCGGATGGGTTATTCGCACATATGTTTTTTGCAGAGGAATCTTTTTGCAGGGCTGGTTGGTGAAAAAAATCCTTTTCTTGCACAGACTGGTTTTCGAAAGTGGTCTGTTGTCTACACAATTTTAGTTAAAAAGACAAACATTCCATATCAGCTTTTAAGTTATAACAGTCAAGTCCAGAATGTCAGAGATTTGGTCAACCCTACAACAATATTCCGGTGAGTTTTCCGGTGAGTTTCTCCTGCAAATGTGTACAACTTGAACAGGAGAAAATTTTAAGAAAAATCAGATTTTAAAATGTCTCCATGTGTTCTAACAAGGTTTTTATTAAAATTTTCTAAATATAACAAGTTTTAACTAAGTTTTAATTTAGTTATGATTTAAAAACTTAAGTTTCCTGCTAAAAGTTCAAGAACACTTCAAGAACCCTCACAACTAGCTCAGACACAACACTAAGCTTGGTTTCAAACAAGGAAGAGAGCCAAAGCTCTGATACCACTTATAGGTCCACTTGGAGGATTAAGGTAAACTACTTCCCTGTTTATACAACACAAATACGAGTGCGGAATCCTCGTAAGAAAGCAAACCAAAGCAAAGTAAGAAACACAGGATAACCAAAGATTCAATATCTTGATTAACAGAAGAGAACTAGTACAAACATATACAAACAATGTTCATACAGACTTATGCAACACTCTCTGTGCTCTTGTGTCTCTCTCTCTAGTATAGCTCTAGTCTCTCTGGAAGGTAACTAACATATATCTCTCTAACCTCTATATTGAGAAGTGCATGTCTGCTTATATAGTGTCCACACCTAGCAACACTACGAAGTATGTTGCTAGTCGTACGAAACACCAAAAGACACGAAAAACATTCTCCAAAGAGACTCGTATAAATGATCTGGCTCGCACGAATGATCTGGCTCGCACGAATCATGACCTTGCTCGTACGAAACAAGCAGGATGCTTGTTTAGATGAACTTACTCGTACAAATGGTAGGTCACTCGTACGAATGGTGAGTGGCTCGTACGAGCAACATCTTGCTCGTACGAAGCATTTCCCACTCGCACATAATGTTATCTTCTGAGAATGTGTCACAGACATGACGTACACAAGACTCAATAGTATGCACACATGCAGCTGTTTAAACTAATCGTCGTACTAAACCAAGACAGAAGGATATCTTGATTTGGTCGACATGACCAAACTATACAGACACAGTAAACAAAGACCGTACAATTACAGATGTAACAAGAACAAGCGACAGACACAAAAGTGTATCAACACAGAGATTAGATATTAAAAGTGATACATAAAAGATTTGTCTTCACCAAGTGGTGTAAGAGATTAGCCAAGCATGGTCTTTGTTTGACAAGAACTCTTACAATCAATCTTGGATCCCAAGACTACTACCACTCTAAAATATGAAATATGGATGATGGTGGTGGGTGTTGGCGTTGTAATGGTGGTGGCTGGTGGCAAGTATGAGAGAAATGGTTTGCCAAGGGATGCCTTTCTCTTGAACCAAGCACCTCTATTTATAGCTGAAAACAGAGGGCAATCACGGCCCCGTGCCCACCTGGCACGGCCTCGTGGTCTTCTCTTTCTCTGCCTTCATTAACTGGAGATGTCAGATCTTGTACCAACACGCCCCGTGGTGTCATGGCACGGCCCCGTGGTCAGTGTACTTGCTGTACTATCAGAGATTCAGCGGATCCTAGAGTTGACTACGGCCCGTGTTGGGTTAGCCCGGCTCCATGTTGGTTTATCTTTTGTTGTTGTCTTTTTCTGGAGGGAATCTTGACTGGACACGACCTAGTGCCTAAGCTTCTGTTCTTGTTATTTTGCTGTTTTGGATGTGGATGGGATGTTCGGCAGTTTGTGTTAATCCATCTTCTTTGTGTTTGTGTTGGTTTCTGCTGTTAATTTGTTCCTTTTATTTATTTAAGCTCTGTTGATCCTGTAATTTAAAAGTAAAGAAAGAAACATGCTTTTCCAACATTCGTATCAAAAAGGGTCGATTTTATGTCTTGTTTGATGTAATTTATATGTTTCATTTTGCGCACATCAAATGCCCCCACACTTGAGTCTTTGCTTGTCCTCAAGCAAAACTCTATAATGTGGCTTACACACCCAAACGAAACTGGTAGAAGAGAAGTTTTGGGTTTATCTTTAGAGTGTCGGGAATCCAAGTTCTAAATTTATTTTATTTTCATTTTATTTACAATCTTATTCGTCATGATTTATTTAAAACATATTTTAAGAAAAATTATCTGTTTTGGGCATAACATGCCTTTCTAAAAATCTATTTAGTTATATACAAATTTACACACCTCACAAGTGGTCACTCAACGCTCTGCCGAAGATATTTAAGTGAAATCGCTCGGACCCAGTGAGGAGGTTACTCCTACTATAGGCTTGACAGACAATCAAACCTCCTCCTTTTTGACGTTTAGTCTTTGCAAATATCAAGAGGGCTTTTAAAATGGTAGGTTTTGGCTAGGGGTAGGTGTGTTTATGTAAAATGGTGAAAAGCGTAAAAAGTGTTGGTTTTTTTTTTTTGAACAATTTTTGTGACTTAGGAAAAAAAAATTTAACTAATGATTTTTTGTCAAAGATGAAACTAAGCCATAAAGGGTGTAAATAAAATGTTTTGTGGATGTGAGTGGTTGTTTTGCAAAAGTTTATATTTTTTGTGGGTTTAGAAACAAAAGGGTTAATGCTCAAAGGGGTTTAACTAGGCGGATATTTTTGGTAAGGGATAAAATGGAAAATAAAGGTTTGGAATAAAAAATGGGTTATAGTCCTAATGTCTCCATCATTTACTTACTTGGATTTGTGTCATTAAGGATTAGAAACGTATTGTTTTGGCAAGTTCTATAATTGTAAAAACCAAACGGGCTCTTCACACAAAAAATGAAAAATTGAGCAATTTGTATAGATATCTATTTGTATGCTCGGTAAAGGCTCAAAACTTACTTATTGTGGGAAAAGGGTTTAGTGTAAAAGTTTGTATATATAATCAAATTTTACAAAGATTTTTTATGCCCGCTTTTTATAATTTTTTAATTGGTTCTTTTTATCATGACACTGTCAGATGTAAATTAGTAAAAACATAATTTCTGACCTTATTTTTTCAAAACTAAACCAAGATAAGTAAAAAATAAATAAATAAAATTTGAAAAATATTTGGGGTGAGTAGCGGTTTTCCAAGGTGAGTTTTGTGTAAGGATTTTTTAGGACAAAAGGATTCAAGGTTTTAACACCCCCCCCACACTTAAATTACAAATTGTCCTCAATGTGTCACAAATAGGATTTGTTTGTATTAAATGTGCAAAAGGTAAAATAACATATTTTTTAGGTTACTAGTCACTGGATACGGGGGCGTACCCGGTGGATACATCCACGGGCCAAAGTGCTAGTAACAAGGTGTAACAGAAAACTTACAATATATGGACACGAGGGGCATGCTTGGTGGGCACGGCTCCGTGCTGCAGATTCTGCATTGCAATTTTTGAAGCGGGAGGCTCTAGTTTACATGCATGGGTCTCTTTTTCTCAATTTTCACACCACTTCACATGTTACAAACACCACCCTTTTATTTAGAACATCCATTCATTACAAACTAAAAAAAACACGAAAAAGTACATAATTTAAAGTCATAAGATAGATTAGCCTCCAAATGACAAGAAATAAGAACCATAAAGAGCTCTCCCTAGAATAGTTGAGATAATAAAAACGCGGAGGTGGTTCTCGGATGTTGAAAGGCTTTTGAGCTTTTCCCGGAGGGTGTACCCTCATATGTCATTGAGCATCTCCTCAATCTCTCTTGGTAGAAAGATGAAAGGCTCATCATCCAAAACTTTATGTGGGAGAGGTTTGGTGGTCACCGGAACCTCATGAAGTGTGCCTAGAGGTGGTTTCGGTGGGATTTCATTCCATCCGGTGGTGATGATGATTTCTTGAGCTAGGTTAAAATCTTCTTGTAGGAAGATTGGCTCCATGGGAGGTATAGCAAAAATATTCAACCTTTGGTGCAAAAGATTGATCTCTTGAAAGCTAGTCTCAAGCCTCGTTGTTAAGTAGTTGATCCGGTCTATTAGGATCTCTTCCACCGATGTCATCTCCTCCATAGCCTCCCTTAGTGCACTTACGTAATGGATAATAGTAGCCTCGATGGAGGGCCTCCTTCCCCTCCTGTTGTTCCCCGTAGTAGTTGACGAAGTACCACTGTTTCTGCTTAACATTCTAAGTAAAACAAGGAAGTTGTCATTCACGCAGAACATCATCACGGCCTAGTGCCTCCACTACTGTTATAAACCCAGAACTCTTTTTTAAGTTTTTTTTCTTTGATTTTGAAAGTTTTGAATGTAAATAACTTTAAAACTTGTTGTAAAATATATATTTGAAGAGAATTTGGATTTAAAATCACTTACTAATGTTGATGAAGCTTGAAGCTTCAAGCTTTCATGGAGGATGAATGTTTGTAGAAGAAGGAAAGAGATAAAGTGGCAAAGATAAGAATGTTTGATGAAATTTTTTAAGAATATACCTTTTTGGGTATATGTGTAGAATCGGATTAGATTTTTGTCTTTGAAATAAGTCTAAGACATGCTACCCCATGGCTGAATTTAGAGAAATTGACAGCACAGTGGCCACGGACCCGTGGTCTGCAACGAATCAGGGTATTTTTGGCAGCTAGTGACCACGGGGCGTGTTGGCGAGGCACGACCTTGTGATATCTTAACAGATGGGCACGTGGACGTGCTTATATGGCATGGCCCCTTGTTGTTTTTGAGATTTATGAAGTTTAGTCTTATTTAAGGCGTTTTATTTTATTGGGTGGCTCTTTACTGGTAGGTACAACACCAAAGTGCCGGACGTACCTAAGGTGCTTGTGATTTATACGCAAACGCAAAAGGTTCTCAGAAAGGAAGAATCCTAAATTATACAGTGGGCAAAACCATCCTTTATTTACCTTATCTGGGCTCTTGTTAAAGAAGGTATGAGTCGAATCGCTCTAGTCTATGTATGCACCAGATATAGTCGGTGATAAGTCCGTCATGGCACAATCGAAACAGGGATGACTATCGTATTCGTCCTCACAAGCTGTTGAGGTACACGTAGTGGCCTTGGTGTCATTTATTTCTGAATGGGTCCACATCAAGTCTTCTCCATTGTTAGCGTTTTGTGATGAACACCTCATATTGATCATAAACTCTATTTCATTTAAATTTTGGAGAATTCTCTTTTCTACATGTCATTTGAGGTCATGTCCTTTTGAAAAGAGGTTTGATGGCATTCAAATGGATGATAATTATTGTTTTTACTTTCGCCCCTCTTAAGGTGACTTTCACAAGAAAACGATGGGTCTATTAGGTAATGGGGTTGAAATTTAGAAAGTAGCATTCTAAATCTCGAGGAATCCCACCACATAATTGGCACCATTCAACGTAAGAGTTGCGGAAGTAAAAATAATCAATATCATCCATGTTTTCGTCAGATGTTTTTAACCGTTGGGATCGGACGGTCCTGTTTTGCAGGTGCTGATAGGGAGACATGGCCCAATGTCACATCAATTCTCTTACTAAAATAGTTTTGCCAGCTACTGTTAAGGGCACGGCCTAGTGTTTAGCTAGCACAGCCCCGTGTTACAGCTGCAGATAGTAAAACAGAAATGCAGAAAACAAAGAAAAATCCTAAAAATATAATACAAAAAGATCAAAATTGATTAGGCCATTAGTTTTAAGCTTACTTAAAATCCTTGTGACCCCTGCAACGGCGTTAAAAGCTTCCTTGAAATCCTTCAATCAAGTCCTCAGAAGATCTATACACTGAACGAGGCAAGAACTTTATCCAAACACCCTTCCAACCCCCTTCTAGGTAGTTAATGCGCTTTATATAGACCGTAAAGACACGAATGAGTGAATCAACGAAACATGAAAAAATGTTTAACCAAAGTTCACTTTCAATAGAAAAAACTAGTTATTAAAGTCGTTAATACATACCTAATTCAAAGATGCCAAAGATTAGAAATCAAAAGTAATACATAAAAGATTTGTCTTCACCAAGTGATTTAAGAGATTAGCCAAGCATAGCCTTTTTTACAATTACAATCAATCTTGGATTCTGAGACTACTACACACTCTAAAATATGAAATATGGATGATGGTCGTGGGTGTTGGTGTTGGTGTTGGTGTTGTAGTGGTGGTGGACTGATGGCATGTGTGAGAGAAATGGTTTGCCAAGGAAAGCCTTTCTCTTAAACCAAGCACCTCTATTTATATCTGAAAACAGAGGGCAGACACGGCCCCGTGTCACCCTGGCACGGTCCTGTGGTCTTCTCTTTATCTCCCTTCGTTAACTGCAGATATCAGATCTTGTACCAACACGCCCCCGTGGTGTCATGGCATGGCCCCGTGGTCAATGTACTTGCTGTACTATCATAGATTCTACGAATTCTAGAATTGACCACGGCTCGTGTTGGGTTAGCACGACCTCGTGTTGGTTTGTCTTTTTTTGTTATCTTTTTCTTCAAGGAATCTTGATTGAGCATAGCCCCATGCCTGGTGGACACGGCCCCGTGCTTAAGCTTCTGTTCTTGATAGTTTCTGTTTTGGATGTGGATGGGAGGTTCGGCAGGTTGTGCCAATCCTTCTTCTTTGTATTTGTGTTGGTTTCTACTGTTAATTTTTTTCTTTTATTCATTTAAGCACTTTTGATTCTGTAATTGAAAAGTAAACAAAGAAAAATGATTTTTTCAACATTAGTACCAAAAAAGGGTCGATGTTATGCCTTGTTTGATATAACTTATATGTTGTATTTTGCGCACATCAGGGGAACCACTTTGACTTTTATGACCAACGCCCCTCACCATGCCACTTAACTTGTTTGAAATATTGGGCAAGAAGGCATGGTCTTTTGGATTATAATGTGTTGTACATAATGATCTATGGAGATATTTTCAAGCATTATAACAACCTACACCATTTCATACTTAAAAAAACAAAACCCAAACTCTCTTTCTCTCCTCTACATCTCACAGTCATCGCCACCTCTATATATCCTACTATTTTCAAGCCACCTTCTACTAAAATTAAGGGTTTCAAGTACATTTTTAGGAGGTAAGAACTTCATACAAGTGTTGGAGCTTTTTCTTCTACTTGTCTACCAGTATTAACTTCCCTAGCCTAGGCTAGAGGTAAGCCTCTTGATCTTTTGTATTTTTTTAAGTAAATTATGTAGAAAAATGCAAACATTCACCAATGATCTTGTTTAAACATTTGATGAGGTTAAATAAAATAAAATATATTTTAATAACATGTTGGTGGTTTAGTGATGATTTTGAAAGGAAATATACTTCTATATGTGATTACTGATAGGTTATACATACTTGTATGATTATGAGATGGTTCGTTTTTAGGGGTTAAAATATCCATGGAGTTAATCTTGACATAATAGAGTTTTTATAAAAATCTATATAATCATGGAACATGCGGAAAGTGTTGATGATGTCGGATGATTTTAATAAGGTGATTTTGTTAAAAATACTAGTTAACATGTCTATTGGAAAGTTTGAGAAAATTTAGGGTTTTGGAAAGTGTTATATGTGGATCCATACTTGTTGATGTGTACTAAAAATATTTTTGGTAAAATATGGTTAGCATATGAACTATGTGGAAAATGGATTGTTAAATTATACATTAACATTATCACTTGTTTTTATTTATTAAGTACATAGTCAGTGATTTTGTGGCTTAAACGTATAAAGTGGTAATTTTGGGAACTTAAAAATGTATGTTAACGTAAGTTAAATTGGATTTTAATAATCTACACCGGTTTTTTTAGCCGATATTAATCCCAACTAAGTTAATTACCCACAATAATCAAACTCTTCTATTTTGTTTGTATAATAGTCTGCCGTTAAAAAAACATAACGGGTTAAGTTTTTTTTTCCAAATTACAAACCAATGTTTTCCGCCTTTTGATCAAAACGAGGTTACGAGTTTATTGATGTAAAATTTACCTTGAAATAGTGCTCTAAACAATGAAAACCGTGCTTCAATTCGGGTGATTGAACTTTTAATTAACAAAAATCAAATCGTTTCGAGCACTGTTTTGAGGTAGGTTTTACATCAATCGACTCCTATCATCCGTTATGTTTTTTTAATGTTGGACTATTTTACAAACAAAATAGAAGAGTTCGGATTATTGTGGGTAATTAACTAAGCTGGGTTATTATAGGCCAAAAGGATCCGGTTCGGATTATCAAAATCCAAATTACCTCAAAATAATATATGTTAAGTTTGGAAAATTTATAACTTGATGACCATGTTAAGATTATTAAGGGGTCATGTGAGACAAGATGGATGCTTAAAAACAGGATTTGATGAAGTAAAAGCAAGATATGGTTTATTTAAAAACGGGTTTTTCGGGACGAGTGACTAGTTTGGCATAAAATATGTCCTTTTGTGGAAATCGGGTTTTTAATGAAAATTTTATATATTTCGGATGGAAAATATATATATTTTCAAGTTGTTATAAAAATATAATGTTTTAGAATATATTTTCTAAAAAATGGTTGTTAAAGTCATTTTGAAAAATTAATCGCGAATCGACGATTCAAAGATAAAAATCAATTATTTTGCTAAGTGTGGAGTGTTAAGAAAAAACACACATACACACACACACACACACACACACATATATATATATATATATATATATATATATATATATATATATATATATGCAATTATATATTTTAACGTGCTTAGTGTGTGTGTGTTTATATATATATTACGTGATACGTGCTCTTTGATTGAAAAGGTGTAGATCTATATGTATACACGAATGATAAGCAAAACGTTCGTGAAATTAAAGATATTATTTTTGGTAACTTATCGAACATGGAATTTATATTTATGATGTTAAAAGATAAGTACATTTTTGGTCATGATCGACATACTTGTTTTGTGGGACGAGGTTTCCACTACAAGAAACCACCGGTTTTAGCGGCGACACCATTAGCTGCGACAGGCCAAGTGTCGCCGCTATTGGTCGATCCGTGTCCCGGCCCCTAAGACCAAACCCCAGCCGTTGATCATTTTCTAGATCTGACGGTTGGGGATTCAACAGGCAATAGCGGCGACAAATATTAGACCATTAGCGACGACGCCGTCTCCGCTAAAGGTCCCTAAACTACAATAAACCCTAGCCACACAAATGTTATCCAGGTTCAACCAGTACCGGCGACGGTAGTACCAATAGCGGCGACAGGGTGTCGCCGGTAATGGTCTTAACGTACAGACCCAATATCAGCGCCTTTCTTCCCTTCTTCTTCATTTTTCCCTCGAAAAAACGCCTGAGCTCCGTCGGAGACACCCATCTTTTGCCCAAATCAGTTAGTTTAACTCTATTTCTGTTAAATTTCTTCTCACATTTGTTATATACATGTTATAGGCTTTAATTTTTGCTCGTTTTTATGTATTTTTGTGTTTGTGGAATATAACTCAGATCACCATCACTCTTCTCCGGTCACCACCACCATTTCTCCAGCACCACCTCTTCTCCACGGTCTTCGTATCCTTGAAACTTTAAAAAAATGTTAGTTTTATATGTATTTTTTTTAAGTTTAGAAATTGTATAATTTTTTGTTTAGGTACATAAATGTGTAGGTAAGGATGAATGTTTGTATGTAAAATGTATAATGTAGGTGTTTTGGTACAAAATGTATATATGGAAATCTATGTATTTGTTGATGTAGGTGTATGCAAGGATGAATGTTTGTATGTAAAATGTATAATGTAAGTGTGTTTGGTGAAAATGTGTATATGGAAATCTATATATTTGTTGATGTAGGTGTATGTAAGCATGTATGTGTGTATGTAAGTCTATGAATGAATGTATCAAGTTGTATGTTAGTATGTAGGTGTATGTAAATGATGAACAATTGTGCGTCTAAATGTTTGCAATTGGTGAAAAATGTTTATGCTAGTATGTATGTTTATATAAAGTATGCAAATGTGTATGTAAGTATGTATAAATCTTGTGTTTTATTTTAAAATATTTGTTTATAAGTATGTATATGTGTTGGTAGTATAAATTATATTTAAGTTTTATGATTTCTGTGTTTATGGTTATGTTTGAAAAAAAAATATGTTTAACTTGATAATTTCTATGTTTATGTTTAGGTTTGAGAAAAAAAAAATTTAATTGATAATTTGAATGTTTATGTGTAGGTTTGAAAAAAAAGTTTAACTTTGGTAAACAGTTGTTGAAATATTTATCTAAATATGAGTTACACTTGTTGTACTTGTCATTAATTTCTATTAGATACACATGCTGTAACATTTGCAACTTTTTAGGAATCATGATTTCGCTACTGTTGATATTTGCTTATTTGATGGCCGATCTGCCCCCATGGGGACATGGGGGAGACGGCGTCGGTGATCCACCGCCTCCAAATCATTTTTTAGAGGCACGCACGAGCTTGATGGTAAGTCTTTTAATTATTTATGTTTTAATTATCTTTATAGTTGTTATGTTTTATATATTATAAATGTTGTTACTAATTATTTATGTTTTAATTGCAGCTGATCCCCCGAAGAGGGTTAGGGGGAAAGCCAAAAACCAAAAACTCCGTCGTATGGTTAGGGCGGGGGGGGGGGGGCGTATCCCTAACATTTGAAAGGGATGTCACGTTTACCCCGTTGGCGAAGGAAGAGATATGTTTTCAAGAAAGGCCGGTTCATTTATGTGGCGGTCCATCCCGTTCGATAAAGTTGGATGGGATAATGTGGCACAACCGTACAAGGAAGCGCTCATGAACCACTTTAGGGTAAATAAGTTATATGCATATAATTTGCCGTCGTTTAAATGCCGTTTGCAGCCGTTTCACGGGTCGTTAGACTTAATTTATAATAATATTTTACCTTTTTTATTGAATTTGTAGGAAATGTTTAACTTTGACGAAGTTGAACAGGATCTACAAGCAAAAAACTTAAAGGTGGAATCAAGAGTTTGCTTATGAAGAGGTACTCTGACCGCAAACACGATGCAAAAAAATTATTTGAGCAACACGGAGGGTACCAAGATGTTGAACAAGCAAGGGCATACCATCCCGTTGATATGCCCTATGATAACTGGTTGAAAGTCGTCGACGGATTTTCAAATGAAAAATATATCAAACAATGCGAGGCCAACAAGGGTGTCCGCGCGAAACAACAATTCCCATTCCGCGGGGGACGGCGTCATACGGTAGCACAGCCTACAAAAATGTAATTTTTTATATATGTGTTTGTGTAAGCTTTTGTTTATTTAATATCTAATATAAGTTTAATGTTCAACAGGATATAGATTGGGTACCTACATACGCAAAAACCCACCAGGATAACGAGGGACATTGGGTTGACCCGGTTGCCGAACAGAACTTGGTAAGTATTTCTTTTAAGTATATTTTTCTATAACAAACAAATATATATATATATATATATTTGTTTGTTATAGAAAAATATACTTAAAAGAAATACTTACGAAGTTCTGAGGTAAACCTTGTCAGCTTCCCAACCTGAGACTCAAGAACCCTTTTCTGAGGTAAACTACACAATTTATAAAATGATAAACGAAAGCGTGTTTCCTTGTTAAATATATGCTGGTAGCGTCCGCTAATATGCTAACATACGTTTTGATATTTATTATTGTAGGGATTTGTTGACAACTTGTTCCAAAGCCCGGCTTTCCTGAATCGACTTGACAGCTACTTAAGTTCAAAAGGAAAAGAACCGACAGACGACGATGATTGTTATAACCCTTATTTCGATAAGAAGAAGAGGATGATGAAGATTAGGATGATTTCGAAGTATGGGTAGTTATTTTTAACGTTTTTACGCATGTAGGATGATAATATAGGACGTAACTGTTGATTGAAACTGTATTACGTTTTGTATATGGTTTTTGTGTTTAATATATTTGAATGTAGTTATATTCAGGTTGCGTTTTGAAACAGGTTGCGTTTTTTCGATCCGAAACAGGTTCGGTAGTTGTATATAGCTGTTGTATTAAAAAAAGTTGACTTTTAGCGGCGACTGTCGCCGCTGTTGATTGTCCGCCAAAACCACTAAAGACAAAATAGTGCAATAGCGGCGACGGTAACCTTTAGCGGCGACACGAAAAGCAATAGCGTCCCAGCAATAGCGGTGACGCTTTAGCGGCCACGTGTCGCCGCTAAAGGTCAATAGCGGCGACAAAAGGGACTAATAGCGACGACAAAGGTCGCCACTAAAAGTAGCGATTTCTTGTAGTGTTCACGAGATAAATATCATATATACTTTTACATAAATATATATATATTTATTAATCTATCATTCGTGCCTCAACACGGGTTTTATACAAGGGACTAGGTCCCGGATACATTTCAAATATGCATAGTTATATGTACATGTGTGATAATATACATGTATGGTCATTCGGATAATAACCCACCAACGTATCGTAATATACAAATGTTTTCGAAACAAACATCATATTACTATTAAAAATCATCATATAAAAAATATCCTTTGGACAAAACTAGAAAATTAAAAAGCTGAACCCTAAAACTAAGGGCACATTTATATAGGAAGCTTATTTTTTTATACTATCATAACCGCCCTGTATAATGAAAGCTTAGGCGTTTATGGCTCATGGCATGTTCGTCCTTGAATCCTCCGGAAAAGTAGCAGTGCAAGAAATTGTAGACAATTATTTAATTTACGCACCGCAAAAATAGCAGTGCCATATTGATATATCAAATTAAAAGCTTCTTTAGCGTATGAGTAGAACTACTCGTTGGAGCTACATGCATGGTCGTTTTCCATACACTTAACCGGTGCGTATGTGTTGTATAAAGTATATACTACTGATTTCCTTTCGATTCTCTAAACGTTTTAACAAAGAACCCTCATATTATAATGTAGATCGATTCATTCATCCAAAATTTCTTCCTACTTCCACTGACATGAATAACTTCAAACTTTTAGACTTTTTGTGTAGTTTGGTCTTTTGATTTTTCATTTTTTCCAATTATAGTATTAACTCTTTAGTTCATCAAAACCCAAAGATTCCAATAGTTAATATAAATACGAACTTGTGCAAATGGAAGATAAGTCACAACGGCACAAGAACTAAAAATAAAAAATATAAACGAATAATACATATAATATTCATTATTTCGTATCCTTCGTTTAATTGAAATCGAGATCAATATTTGATCTTTTCCATTTATAGAGCCATTTTGTTTGTAAGAATCAGGCTCTTTCTCCCCCGCAAAATAAGGAAGTTGAATAAAGCAATAGAACCTACTTTGGTGATAGCAACCAATAGTATTTTTCTATCAAAAGCAATGTAACAATCATGTTGTTCTTGTACCACCAAAAATGTTTGTGCTAAATAGAGTAATAGAATCCCCATTGTTTTTTTTTAAGAATGACATATACATATATACACATAGATACACACACCCAATATATTTTGCAGCAAAATAGTGATGAGATTATGCATATTAATGTAAACATCCCGTTAGTAGCCCATTATAATAAAGGAATACTAGACTACTAGAGTGTATGTACCATTTGCTACTTTGTAGTGTTTATAATGATAAGTAACTTCAACCATTTTCATCACTTATATATTATCCTATCACGTTACAACCCTTGAAACACCACCTAATATATGCAATTTTCACATGTTTATAGGGTGAAGATTTGTTTTTAAACAATTTTGTGTTCATCGTTGCATAAATTCTTGGCATCGAGTGATCATGATACACGTATACATGGAGTATCTGGTCAAATCATAGTTTGAGGTGTGAAGTTGTGTATGATAGAACTCCAAGACATATGTTATGCTTGATTCTATTAAGAGTTTGTTTGAGTACAAGCAAATGTAATTAAATATGTCAAATAGACATTTTATTATATCAGAATTTCTCAGTTTAGGCACATTTGGTTGTATATTCAATTCTTTTAGTACTTAATTGACTTAAAATTTGCTCTCTTTAGGATTTCAATGGCAATTCGATGTTAATAGAATCTAAAACGATGAAAATAAAGATCACCAAATATTGCCATATTCAATTGTTACAAAACCATGTTCTAGATTTCCAAATGCTAAAGAAAGGAATATGACTATATGAAAAGGTATACACCCATATCAAAAGGGGCTAAGACATAACCTCCAATTCTCTCAATTTTTAATGTAATCTTTTAGGAGAAGAACACAAGGTAGGAAGAACAATCAACTCCAAAGAAAGATTCTGTGAATTTGTAACTAATTCTACGTTTGATTCCAATTTGTTAAATTCTTTACCTAGCTACGTTTCACCTTGAATTTGTACGCTCGCTGTCACATCACCTCCTCGCACTCATAACACATGGACTGAAACAGAAGAAGATAGGGTGTCAGCTTGCTTTGATGAGGATATGTGTTATAACTACAAGAAAAAGACCCTTTTCTGGAGACGCATGTCGTTATAGAACACAAAGTCATCGGGATAGCGTATAACGATGACATGTCTTTGCCGTAAGGGTTCGCCGTCGTTGCTTCGTCACTATAGGAGGAATAAGTCATCACCATAGCCCATCCCTATCCCGAAGACCTGGCTTGGCCATAAGGCTCGTCTAAAATGCAATTCCCCACAAAAAGCAAAACATTTGCAATTCCCCACAAAAAGCAAAACATTTATTAAAACAACTTTTGATCTACACTGACAACATGTTGTCATAGGTTTTGTCCTAAGATTTTTTTACCCCAGTTTCTAGTTTAAATGTGTTAAAACGAGTCGAACCCATTTAAGTTGACTTTAAATATTCAACTTTTAGTTTAGATCGGTTAAATGACCCGAACCCAATTTAATTTGTTTAATATATAAGTGTATGTAACATACTTGAAATTTCCTATATACTTGCAATTTTGTTTGAATCGTAACATATATGTTTCATTTTGTTCGAATCGCAACATAATAATAACATTTAGCATACGAAACTTACGAAGTGAAGAAAAAATACGTGGTTACATTTTCGTAATTATAATAATTACATTATTCAGCAAAACATTTTTCTACATGAGCAAATTGTACTCAAGTAATAAAATTACGTTATACAATTTTGTTATAGCGCAATTACTTTATTTAGAGTAAAGTGCGAAAATGTCACCCAACATTTTATTTCTTCACTTCATACAAGTGGCAAACAACATAATAATGCGAGCAACCATGTTGAAAAAGCTAACAACTCTTTTTTTACAAAAATCAATTTTTTAGAACAACTTCTAGATTCAACTTCTAGATTATGTAAAAAAAAGTTTTCTTAATCCATAACGTAATAAAAGTTAATTTTTTAAATATAAAAATGAGTTTGTTACATATAAAAACTCATAGTTCTCTGAATTTATTTTTTGGTCCCTAATGAATTTCTCGCTCTCTATCTATTATGTGTGTAAGGATACGGAAGTGTGAGAATGAGATTGGAAATCTCAAAAATAATGCATTTCCCCTAAAACAAATCATAACACACTAATTGTTGCTCATCCTGCAGTGTAGACACAAACTACCCTATCCCGCATAACTACCAACTCTTCAACTAATCCTTAATTTCTTGCTTGATGATTTTAATAATTATCTTAAACCCACTTTTATTTACAAGAAACCAACTTTAAGTTGTGCAAAGTATTGTTTGATGAAACTTTATATATTGTTGTATAAAGTAGATTATTTTCAAACTAATATGGTTATCGTGTATAAAGTTAAAACACACTATTATTAAAATGAAAAAGACAACAACTATATACTCCGTAAACAGATGCAACCTCCATCACTACCAAGGGTGAACATATTAGGAAAACCAATTAAATAACTGATAATTCGGTTATAACCGATTTTAATGGTTCAGTTTGGTTATGGTTATTTAGACAGCCGAAGTAACTGGACCAAACAAATGTGTTACCTGAAACTATATTATAACTTAACTGAACCATATCCAACTATCGATGACCATATAACAAACCATCAATGTTTTAAGTTTAAAATGTGACATCCGGCATTTTCAGGTTAACTGGGTTAACACAACTTTATGATCTTTAACGCTATCACGAACATTTATTATTGTATTACACTTGATTAGGGTTAATTAAATGTGTTAGTTAGAGCATAAACACCCACATAACTGTAATTCGGTGACGAACCGCACACGAATCTGTCCCCGAACAATGGTGATTAAGTGAAATAATAAATTCGGAAAAGTTAAATGAATATATTATGTGAATTTAATGTTTTATTGGTACTTAAGTGTGTGTAACTACGTGAACTTTCATGACGGGTAAATTCTTCGTTTCGTGTTTTATTATAATTCGTCAATTTTTAGAATATAATAACTTCAGGAATTTTATTTAATAGTGCGGTTATTAGGAAACAGGCCAAGGGGATCCAAAAAGCCCATTACTAAAACTCATGGACTCCACTTATTACTAAATTTTATAAAAAACCAAAAAACAAAAAAAAATTAACAAAACCCAACCCTACTTCCCAGAGAACCCTAAAGGGTTCATATCCTGCCTAGAATGGAAACTTTATTAATGAAGATTTATATTTAGGTGATTCTTGGCATAATAAATTGTATTTGTTGATTTCTATGACGTATATAAGTATATCTAAGCATGTTGGCATGATAAAAATGACGAATTTGATGCTAGGTCATGATGTTCACAATCATATAATGGAAACTTTGTTAAAAAAGATTGTGAAGAATGCATGTTAGTTTTGTTTGATGATCAAACTTGGTTCTTGTGAGTTAGTTAGGATGCATCAAACAATTTGTCAACTATGAAATTTATGTTAGATCTTCCAGGGTTTCCTAAAGAGTAAACCTTAATTGACATTGTATGATAAAACTTGAATGTTTAGGCATTGTATGAACTCATAGGAATGTTATTGTAGAATTTCCTGAGTTTGTTTTAAACATAACTTGAACATACTAATGCTAAATAGGGCCATATTTTCAGTCTAGGATCACCTACTAGATGTGTAGATGATCCACAAAAAAACTTTCATCAGTTTTAAGGAATGCTAACTATGTTTTGTAAATTTATAATGATGGTGAGTCAATCTGAGTTTTCTGATATGAAAATAGGGTCGATTACAAAGGCTATAGCTTAGTCAATTTTCAGACAAAAGAAATTAAATTCTTACACTAGGTATTCTTAAGAGTTCTTGAGACACTCCCATTGGCCTTGCGTCAATTGGAGGAACGTAGATTTTTTTTATATATTTAATGGTAAATTGTCACAAGAAAACGATGTTTTTGATATTTCTATGTTGTCGGATTTTTAATGAATTTTCTATAAACATTTAAGCCTCATGAAAATTACACAAGCTTAAATGGACTATATTGTTCATCTCATAAAATATTCATAATTGTTCTGCATCGTTTAATATTTTAAGTGAAATACACAAACTGACTTAAAAACTAGAGCTGAACTGTGAATGCTAAAAAAAATTTTATCACATTAAAATTTACATCTACTTGGCTATGCAATGCGTCTTTAGGATGTGAAACTGAAATAAATGGCATCATACGTGTTATGTGATGTGTGCTATAGCTTTACTTGATTTGCATAAACATGAATTAACATAAATTCACTTAATTATTCGCCAATGGGTCGTCGGGTCAACTTGATCAATGTGTAAGTCTTATTTGAAAAACTTGAACAATGGGATTCTTGAATGCAAAGGTCTTATGACCAAACACATAAAACGTACACTAATAGCATATCATAATGTAATAAGTTACCCTAAGATAATTTTCTATCTATTTTCTTTGTTAGATTATGAAACGCACCTTAAGGTGAGTTTACTACTTTTTTTAGATACACTTTCTTGGTAGAAAACTAAAATGCTACGCTTTCCTAGGAGGAAACATTTGAGCGACTTCTTAGATTATTGTAATTCATTTATAATTCACATCCTTACTAAACGCTACATGTCTTATGAAATTCCTTACACACTTGAAACGTTAATATAGGCAATTAGTGAGGTACTATTGAGTAGTACCACTAGGTTCGACAAACCCCACCCAGGCTAGTCGCGCCAGCATGACTGGGAGTCAAACGGGTATACAATTGACCTAACATTATCGTTTATGATAGACGTGGTGGAAGGCACAAACTCTTTCAGTCAGCTTCGGTTCAAAACGTTTAGTAAGAGTTCAATGCCTGGTTGGTCCCCGTGGTTTGCCATTTTTGCAAAGTTGGTCACAAGACTTCAATAATTACAGAATTGGTCCTACTAGTTTTAATGTTTACACTCAGTGAACCTTGTCACTAACCTAAGTTAGATTTCTCAGTTAAACATATTAAAATGTCTATTTTACAACTGAGGTTAAAGATAAACCAATTAAAAAGAAATAAGAAAAGGAAAGATGGCCCACTTTATTCTCTCTCTCATACTCAAAAACCTTTCTTCTATCTCTCTCTCATTTCACTTCTCTATCTCTTAGTCGCAACATGAAACAGAACACCACCATAAAACCAATCCAATTCTCTCTCATAAACACAAATTATCTTAATCTCAAATTCGATTAAAATTTCACAGGTTATCCCTCAACCGCTGGAGAAACCGTTGGCCAGATTGCGGCGGCACTGATTGTGTTAGGTGCATATGGTGATGGTGTAGGTTTGAAGGAGGTGGAGTGGTTGTATGTTGGAGGGGGAGACGGTGGGTATTGAAGGTGGTTGACAGAATGTTGGAACCTGGTGGTGGGTGTGGGTTTTGGGTGTAGTTATGATGGAATGACGGTAGGTCGAGATGGTGGTGACCGGTGTTTGTAGGTGGATACACAATGGCTATGTTAGTGGTTGATTAAACTGATTGAATAGCCTACTCAAGCATTCTCATACAATTCTTTGATGAAAATTGATTTAGTTTGAATTTTGAAATAGATTTTTCTCAAACTTTAGCCGTGGAGTTGAAGCTTGCAAGAGTACAAAAATTCATCCATTTGGACACCTAGCTTATTTCTTGGATTCTTTGAAATTCTTTGATTTATTATTTGTAAAGATTAATTACCATTTCAATCTATGTGTAAAGATTAATTATCATTTCGATTTGTGTATAATATGTCATTATTTCTTAGATTCAGCCTTGGTGGTTGTGGGTGTTGGTGGTGATGGTGGCATGTAGATGGTGGTGGTTATGTTTTAGAAATAAATAAAGCAGGCCCATTTGGTTTTTGTTTTGTTTTTTTAACTATTTTATTTTTAATCATAGGGATAAAATAGACATTTTACACATATTTAATTGGAAAATTTAAAAGAGGTTAGTGTTAATAACCATCCGAGTGCAAAAATTGCAACCACTGGGACTAACTCTGTAATTATTGAAGTTTTAGGACCAACTCTGCAAAAATAGCAAACCTCAAGGACCAACCAGGCATTTAACTCGTTTAGTAACACGTAAAAGGCTAACTACCTAAGATATAATTGGAATTTACTCTATCTTGCAACTCTATTTATTCAAATGTCTTTCGTGAACTCACCAACCCCGTGTTGACACTTATTAGCATATTGTCGCAGCTCGCTAGGTAATGCACGCGGTTAGGGACATTCATTCAGTCGCATCATTTAAACATTTGAACTTAGTTTCGTACATTTATTGTATGATTTCTTGGGCGTGTTTGTTTTACGCATTTGGTTAAATTGTACTTTACTTTATGCTTTCGCATTTTACTTGAGCATTCAAAACAGGTGTTTTCTCATATAATTGAGCAACAACTTTTTTTTCTAAAATATCATTTAGAGGTCATTTAGTGTAATTGATTAACTAATTTAAAACAATTGAATTTTGATTTGATTGCATGAATGATTGTTCAACTGATCTTAATTGATTGGTTGTAAACAATTGTGAGAAAAAGGTAATCTAATCCGAGTTTTAGTTTGATAAAACACAATTGATCTAGTTAACCTAGTGGGAAGTCATTAAGGGTGACTATGTGTATGGTTTATCAAGTGAGGGATATGGAACCAAACTTAACGGGTTCTATTAACATAAAAATCAGTTCAAGAATTGTGAAACCAAAAACCACTAAACAAATCATAATAAAAAAGTTCATTAAGTTAATGTTTGACAAAACCAAATCGTTTAAATGAAACCACAATTGACTCTGATCAAAACTTAAGAGGATAAAAAATTCAATCACAAAACCTAGGTTAAAACAAGTATCAAAATTCTCAAATACAAACCCTACACATGGATAAGATCATGGGTGGTTTAGCCACTTATCGACATGCTTGAATCTCCGATCGTTGTTGTTATCTTGAATTCATGAACTGTTATTCTTGGAATATGTTGGAAGGCCTTAATTTTGCCTTCAGGATTCCTAAAAACTAATTGGGATGATTGAAATTTGTTTGGGAGGCTTGTAGTTTAAATAGGGTGTGAAACCCTAAAATTCGTGTGATCACCACCATAGGGTACACAATGCGCCCTTAGGGGAATATCTTCACGAATGTCCACACTACATTAGGCCCCAATTAAGATACTGAAGGCGCATATTGTACAATGTTGTTCAACTTACCGAAATAGTCAAGATTCATATATTATGGCTCCCGTAACTCATTTTCTAGCCCAAGATATGCTAATTGAAGTTTTGTCTCTTTTTGTCAACCATTCTTACTTAGTTTTTGCTTATGGATCTGAAGTTTCATCCAAACTCTTTATGAACACTCTTCGAATCTACATTCACCTGAATATCTTCTATCCTCTTTCCTTCCATATCTTTCTAACTCACGTATAACTCTAAAAAAACATCCTTTAAGCTCCTTGTACCTATAATTCATATCCTTCTAAAAGTAAACTAGTTTTATATGAATAAAGACATAAGAGCACATAACTAAACATATTAAAACCAAGTTAAACACCCTGATATCAGTCATTAAAACTACTAGTGTTGTAAACACAGTGGGTACCGATGAAAGTGATGTTCATGGTGATCAAGTTTCATTAGTCACAATTAGTGTTCCTGTAATTACTGGTGTTGCATCAAAAGTTATGGGGTAATACATACCAAAAGGTTCGAAGAAGGATAATGAGTGAAGATCCGCCCGAGCCAAGACGTCGACCGCTACGGTACCTGAAGTGAATGACCACATCTATCATACTCCAAAGCCTATTACTTGTCAAATGATGGGTATCAAACGGATTTATACAACCAGGGAAGTCCACATATCATAATTGTAAGTAAGGATACAATCAGTGCAGTTATAAATGGGTACATTTAACCAAGGTAGATATAATAAAGGTAATTATCAACATAGTAGTTTTCATCAAAGTCAACAACAAGGTCCTTAGAGAAATTATCAGCAACAAAATCAAGGGCAATGGCCAAGCTAAGATAACCAACAAGGTGAAGCCGATGTTGATGAATTATGCGGTACAGTATTGGATGCAATCATGGAGTATATTAAAAAAAACAAAGGATCGTATGACACAAACCAAAGAATTCCTTGTCCAATCAAGTTAGTCAGTTAGCAAAGGAAGTTGTAGAATTAAAGGTTATGGAGAATAATACCACCCCAGATCCCGCGAATACTAAAAACTTTATGATTGAACTCGATATGGGTGATGTTGATGTGGTTGAATAGGTTATGGATCTTCTTAAATACGAAGTGGGATGTTGAAATCTGACTAAAGACGTAATATAAATTCCCTCAATTGTTGAATAAGTAAGTGTTACGTCGATTATAACAGTGATTGAGGAACCCATAGTAGAGGATATACGAGCCTTAAAGAGTATATGACTATTTGTGTACAACCACTTGAAGATACATCTTTCAAAGAACCAGCGAACGTGGAAATATTAGTGTATGTCATTCATTCTCCATTATTTATTATTCAAATTGAAAAAGTTGGGGATGACGGTTCGAGTTGGAATAAAAGGAAGGTAAGTATTGAAGACCTTGGATAAGATATGCGAAAGTGACCCCACAATAATCCTACAGACGTGTCAATAATAGGAAAGATAGTAAAGACTCGACATGTCCACGATCGAATATACACTAGGAATTTTGTCACACCCCGACCCGCAGGGGAATAAGAGTCGGGGCATAATTGGGTTATCACCAAAGCTCATGATATTTACTAATATGTTTCATATTTATTAAAGTCAAAGTTACATTTCCAAATATCCAAACATGTTCATACAATACAAAGAAAATAAACCAAACATAACTATTCCAACTCTAAATCATTTTATTCTTCTAGTCCAATCCTATGTGTTTCTGGCTGCTGCTGGTTCACCTGTATCATGTGTAAAAATAGGGGTTTTTGGGTCAACATAAGCTGGCGAGTGAACCTTGTTAGATAAACATTTATTATTGATTTACTTGTTAGTTTATCAATGAAAAATTGTGCATAATCATAAATGAGCTAATGTAAATAATCAAGCAGTGGCAAATAGCAATCACAACTTATAACATACAATAACATATGATAGCATACATTAACATACCAACAACATACGATAAATAACATAAATGAAACTGTGCGATCAAGGCTCAATCAAACGGAGCCGATCGTATTGCATGTACTGAAAATGAAAATGTCTGTGCGATCAAGGCTCAATCAAACGGAGCCGATCGTATGTGGGCACGCCAGGTTCACGCTCATAATGAAATGGGGAACATGCTCAATGCTCATAATGTAATGGGGAACGACGGCCTATGAAATTGCATGTACTGAAAATAATAATTTGCATCCAACAATAACCACACAACAACAAACTGAATACACATATTCATGATATGATGTATGCACAATGGTTTAAATATAATATATATAACAAGACACATGATACACCCCAAAACGTGATTAAACGGGGAATTTGTAAAGATTCACTCACATTGGGTGCGTTTAAGTGGAGATGATGAGATACGCACGAGTTGCATGAGCGGAACAACGAGTAATACTAACCTAAATAATAACGGAAAAATATATTAAATGAGTGGGTTTTATTAAGGATTTTAATGAAATTTTTAGATATATTTTTGTGAGTTTAAGGCTACTTTCTATCTTTAAAAATGTTATTTTTAAGTATTTTTAATTGATTTTTAAATTAAATTAAATAAATAAAAACATAAAAAAAATTGTTTATTTTGCGTTGACCGTTGACCGTTGACTTGTTGACTGGTTCGGTCAGTGGAATTGTTTGCGCCAGGTGAGGCTCGAACCCGAGACCTCCCGTACGCGTGCACGCAGCTCTACCAACTGAGCTACGTGTCTAACCCGAAATAATCTTGTTTTTAATTATATTTATATACTAATTCGGTTTAATCAAAATTCTTTTAATTTCAAAAACATTTTAATCCAACAAACCGGTGCCAGTAACGGGTTTCGAACTCGTGACGTGCGACATAGCGTTGCACACAGTCCACCGCTGGACTGTGTGTCTAACCTGGTTATTATCTCGGTTTTTATTATACTTAACAACTAACAGAGTTAACCCGGTTTAGTTTTAAACAAAAAGGCATCTTATTACATAAGGAGTGCGTGTATCAGGGATCGAACTCGGGACATGCGTGTGTATTTTGCACACAGTCTACCGCTGGACTGTGTGTCTAACCCGTTCATTTTACTGGTTTTAAATAATCTTATAACTTAACTAACTTCGTCTTCTTCATTCAAATTACAGTCAACTGATTCAGTAATCCGTTTCTTGTTTTTACGATTAACAAACATTCTTAAGGCTAAAATGAAATGGCAGAGACGGTAATTAGAGATGAACATACCGATGAACGGTTTATTTCAGAATTCCGGCAATGTGTCGGTCCCTGTTTTTATGCTCTTCAACTGAACAAGACAATTAACCGTTTTTATTAGCTAATCGTGAAATTGAAGTGATCAGCAAATGTTAACAGAGGGTTTGAATGCCCTTACCAATTCTCAGATGAATATAGAGATTTTCAGGATTTTTCCGGCGAACTGAAATTAGCTGAATACAGTGCCTGAATTCGATTTCAATTGAAAGGTTTAAGTTAGAAATAGCCTAACAATTGTTGAACTACAATGTTATTGAAAGATTTACCGTTTGAGGATGAATATGGTTTTCCGGCGAGTCTTGCAGAAAATTCCGGCGAGTTGATTTAAGCGTTCTGACGAACTGAAAGTGTGATGAAAGTGAAATGGAATGTTGGTACGATGTTTCTGAGTCGCGAGAGAGGTCTAGGATTGAAGTAATCTGGACTTGATTCTTTTCGGTTATAAAAACCGGTAATAATGAAAATTTGATGTTCAATCACTTCAAGATTACTTCAAACGTGAATGTGCGAGTAATCAAACGATTTGACGATTGAATTGCCGATTTCCGTTTCTCAGTTGGCGCAACCGGTTTAACCGAGTTTGTGTATAAATATTATTTGTTTCCTAGAGATAACAGAAAACAACAAGTGGCGGAGTGGTGATGTGTGTGTGTGTTAAGTCATTAAAACTGTGAACCGGCTGACCCGGGTTTGAGTCCCAGCAGCAACTTTTTATTTTTATTTATTTTGTTTTCACTTTTTATCAAATATAATTTTTATAGTTTAGTTTGTTTATTAATTATGCATCATTAAAAATCAAAACAACCAAAAATATACAACGTGACATTTATAACTTGATATTCGATTACAAAATGGAGCGGGTTTTGGAAACCCGTTTTTGACAAATGTTACAGTATCCCCTACTTTTAGGAATTTCGTCCCGAAATTTAAGTAGTTGAAGTAGTAGGAAAAAGATGCGGGTATTTTTCACGCATTGAGTCTTCACGTTCCCAAGTAAACTCAGGTCCCCGTTTCGACTCACAGCGTACCCTAACAATTGGAATGCGACTTCGTCGTAGACGTTTCTCTCCGAAGTCCATGATCTCTACGGGTCTCTCAATAAAATGCATAGATTCATCAATCTGAATATCTTCCAGAGGAATGTGGAGGTTTTCATCAGCGAGGCACTTCTTCAAGTTTAATATGTGGAATGTGGGATGAATCCTGTTGAGTTCTTCTGGTAGATCAAGCTTGTATGCTACAGGTCCGACTCTTTCGAGTATCTTGAAAGGTCCTACATAGCGTGGTGCTAGCTTGCCTTTTTGACCAAAACGAACTACTCCCTTCCACGGTGACACTTTTAGAAGTACATGATCACCAATGTTAAACTCTAAAGGCTTCCGTCGTTTATCTGCATAACTCTTTTGACGACTCTGAGCCGCTAGAAGATTGTTTCGGATTTGATGGATCTTGTCTGTGGTTTCTTGGATCAATTCTGGACCAGTGATTTGAGCTTCCCCAATTTCGTGCCAACATAAAGGAGATCGGCACTTACGACCATATAAGGCTTCAAAAGGTGCCATGCCGATGCTTGAATGATAGCTGTTGTTGTACGAAAATTCAACTAATGGTAAGTGGAACGTCCCAATTTCCCTTGAAGTCTATGACACATGCTCGAAGCATATCTTCAAGAGTTTGAATGGTGCGCTCAGATTGTCCATCAGTTTGGGGATGATAGGCGGTACTGAGATCTAATCGCGTACCCATAGCGGATTGTACTGCTCGCCATGTTCGTGAAGTGAAACGACCATCACGATCAGAAATAATGCTTAACGGTACCCCATGTCGGCTTACGATTTCGTTGATATAAATACGGGCAAGCTTTTCGTTCTTGAAATCTTCGCGGATAGGAATAAAGTGAGCTGATTTTGTAAGTCGGTCAATTATTACCCATATAGTGTCATACCCACCAGAAGTGTGAGGTAACCTGGTAATGAAGTCCATAGTTATATTTTCCCACTTCCATACAGGTATTTCAGGTTGGACCAGAAGTCCTGAGGGTCTTTGGTGTTCAGCTTTCACCTTGGAACATGTAAGGCACTTAGAAACAAAAACAGCAATATCCTTCTTCATTCCAGGCCACCAATAGGTATATCGTAGGTCTTGATACATCTTATCGGCTCCTGGGTGTATAGAATATCGCGTTTTGTGAGCTTCATACATAAGAATTTCACGAAGATTGTTGTGGTTAGGAATCCAGATACGATCTAGGTAGTACAGAATACCGTCAGATTTAGTTTCAATTTTTAGCTCAGCTCCACAAGACATCTCCTTTCGTACATCATCTTCCGTTATTGAAACATGTTGGGCTTCTCGAATTTGATCTTTAATGTCGGTTATAATTTGCGAACATAGAAGACGAATGGAGTTCGCATAACCCTTTCGACTAAGCGCATCAGCCACCACATTTGCTTTACCAGGGTGGTATCTAATTTCACAGTCGTAATCATTCAGGAGTTCGACCCATCTTCGTTGCCTCATGTTTAACTCTTTTTGATTGAAGATATGTTGAAGACTCTTGTGGTCTGTGTATATTTCACACTTAGTACCATAGAGATAATGTCTCCATATCTTAAGAGCAAAGACAACGGCTCCAAGTTCTAGGTCATGAGTGGTGTAGTTCTTTTCATGCGTCTTGAGTTGTCTCGAGGCATAAGCTATGACTTTTCCTCTTTGCATGAGAACGCAACCTAATACTTGCCCTGACGCGTCGCAATAGACCACGAAATCATCACAACCTTCAGGAAGAGTAAGGATTGGTGCATCACAAAGTTTTTGTTTAAGAGTTTGGAAGGCTTCTTCCTGCTTGGGTCCCCATATGAAAGGTTTTCCCTTGTGAGTTAAAGCCGTGAGTGGTACAGCAATGTGTGAGAAGTTTGAAATGAATCGACGATAATAGCCAGCCAAACCAAGAAAAGATCTTACTTCAGTTGGTGTACGTGGAGCTTGCCATTCTTGTACTGCTTTGATCTTTGAGGGGTCGACATGTATTCCCTTATCATTGACTACATGTCCGAGGAATTGCACCTCTTTTAACCAGAAGTCACATTTGGAGAATTTGGCGTAAAGCTTTTCCTTCTCTAGAAGTGCAAGGATGAGTCGAAGATGACGCTCATGATCAGATTTAGATTTTGAATAAATAAGAATATCGTCGATGAAGACTATAACAAATCGATCAAGATAAGGTTTGCAGACTCTGTTCATTAGGTCCATGAAGACAGCTGGTGCGTTGGTTAAACCAAATGGCATAACCATGAATTCATAATGGCCATAACGAGTTCGGAAAGCAGTCTTTGGGACGTCTTCTTCATGCACTCTAAGTTGATGATAGCCACACCGAAGGTCGATTTTTGAAAAGCAGTTGGCACCTTGAAGTTGGTCAAGAAGATCATCAATGCGAGGTAAAGGGTAGCGATTCTTGATTGTTAATTTGTTGAGCTCTCTGTAGTCGATGCACATACGAAACGATCCATCTTTCTTCTTTACAAAAAGGACAGGTGCACCCCAAGGCGATGAGCTAGGACGTATGAATCCCTTGTCAGTCAACTCTTGTAATTGACTGGCTAGCTCTTGCATTTCAGAGGGGGCTAACCTATAAGGAGACTTTGCAACTGGTGTAGCACCAGGTATAAGATCAATACGGAATTCGACGTCTCTAACTGGAGGAAGTCCTGAAATGTCATCAGGAAAAACTTGTGGGAAATCTTTTACTACTGGAATATCTTCGAGTTTCTTCTCCATGGTCCCCTTTTTGATGATATGAGCTAAAAATGCGACATAATTTTTGCGAAGGTATTTTTGAGCTTGAAGACAAGACATTAAGCTGAGCCCTTTTGACGAGGTTTCTCCAAAGATTCGAAGAGTCTGACCGTTTGAAAGAGGAATACGTATAAATTTTTCGCGACATACAACTTCTGCCTGATGTTGACTGAGCCAGTCCATACCAATTATGATATCAAAACTTCCCAGCTTCATAGGAATAAGGTCGACTGAGAAATCGTGGTCGTTTAGGGTGAGTGTACAGTTGCGTATAATAGTACTTAATGAAACTGGTTTCCCGTCAGCAACTTCTACCGTTATGGATTCCGTGAGCTTATCCCGATTTTGGTTTAAGATAGGTTCAAATTCTAAAGACACAAAACTTCTATCCGCACCAGTATCAAATGACATAGATGCATATCTACCATTTATAAGGAACGTACCGTTAACCACATTGCCGTCAGCTCTGGCCTGGTTAGCGTTGATATTGAAAGCTCTCCCTCTTGCAGGTGGAGGAGCTTGGTTTGCTTGATTCACCGGGTTGGCTTGGGCCTGAGCATGAATAATGTTTACCAACCTTGGACAAGTGTTTCTGAAATGGCTCGGGTCACCGAATTGTAGCAAGCCCGCATTGGTTGACCCATAGGATAATTGGGCTGGTAATATGTTTGGGCTAAATGTTGGGTGGGTGGTAATAGTAGGGGTTGTTGGGCTTGGCCCATTATTTGTTGGTGGGTTTGGGTTGAAGGTTGGTGGCGGTTCGTTTGCTGAGGCATGTGGCAGGTTTGAACAGTATGACCTGCGCGACCGCAGCCGGTGCAATATTGGCAAGGATGATCAGGAGAATGGTGATATTGGCAACAGTTACATTTTGGTAACGGGCCAGTGTAAGGTCTTCTGTATGGTGCGGGTGAAGGGGCAACCTGGGTAATGGGTGCAGCAGGGATAGGGGAGTTGGCTTGAGTAACAGCGAAATTTCTGGTGTTGCGCTTCCTCTTGTTAGCAAACTTAGAGGAAGAGATAGGACGGTTTGAAGTTTGACCCTCAACAAGGGCTTTCTTTTTCTCTTCTTTGAACTTCCCGTTGCGAATTCGGTTCTCGGTCAGTTCAGTTGCTAGCTCCATAGCAGCTTCAAGTGTTACCGGTGAAGTGCTGAGGACTGAATCTTGAATTTTCGAGGGAAGTCCTCGAATATAATGTTCAATTAGACGATAAGTTGGGGTGAACAAATTTGGAACCATTTGGTTCAACTCCAAGAACCTCTTGTTATAAGTGGTATGGTCTCCCTCCTTCTGCGTTAGAGCATGAAATTCATCCTCCAACTTTTTAATTTCACTCCTAGGACAGAAACGCCTAGTCATGATTTCCCTTAACTCCTCGAAAGTTAAGGCCATTGCATCTTCAGTTCCCCTCTTCCCTTTCTCAGTATTCCACCAAGTGAGAGCTACCCCAAATAGTCTCCCGGTGGCGTATCGAACCTTGCGATCCTCAGGACAATCGCAATTGAGGAAGGTGTTTTCCATTTCCTCGAACCAGTGGAGGAGAGCAGTGACACCTTCGGTCCCCTCAAATTTAGGAGGATCGCAAGATTTGAAATGTTTGTAAGAGCACTTGCTGGTAGGAGGGTTGTCGATGTTCTGGTCATGTTGTTGAGGAGGGTTAGTAGGATTTGTAGCGAGGGCTTGTTGTACTTGGACCACAATGTCAGGCAGTATCGTGGCCATTTGTTTCGCGATTTGTGTGGCCAAGCGTTCCTGAGACCTTCCTGATCTTTTACCCCTTCGTTGTTGTCTGGACGACATCTACAGGAACATACATGAGAAGATTGTGAGTTTATGGTGTCTTTTTAGGTGTCATGTGTCTTTAAGAAAATGAAAATAACATAAATATCAATAATGCAACTACATCCATAGGATGTCTTGGGTTTGCTCATGTTGGGCCTCAAATGTCCCCCATGCCTTCACCTATATAGTCATGTGGGCCCCCATGGCTATTGGCTTGGTAGGATTCACATTAGTATTGGCAATTTAACACTCGCATCACCCGAATACAAACCACAAAATATGTTCATGAGATGTTTGGTCGGAACGTGTCCAGTTGTAGACACAATGACAACTCAAAGTGGGGTTAGCTCACACGACGTTTGGTATAGCATGCTTTGGCCTAATAGGTACTTCGTACTCTCATCGTTAGTCCCCAGGTAGGCAAACTGGTCCTTTATTTTGGATTTATACGAATGCCAGCCTAGACAGGACGTTCCGACTACCGGTACTGGTACCCTTCCAGTTACTACATGCCCGTCATGAGAACTCACTTTGATGAGATTTGAAAACAAAAAAATCATTGTAAAAGCAATCATGATGTGGTGTGTGCTTTCATGGATGTGATATGTTATGAGTATATGATTCATGATAGGCATTATATGATAATACATACTTATGAACATGCATGCATAATATTGAATGTAACATTTAACATAAAACATATAAACATCATGAAATTTGGCATGTAACACACAAAAATCTTATAAGTTTCTAATCAACTATAGTATAGGCTCTAAGGGTCTAATAACCTATCCTATATCCCTATAGTCATGGCTCTGATACCAATCTGTCACACCCCGACCCGCAGCGGAATAAGAGTCGGGGCATAATTGGGTTATCACCAAAGCTCATGATATTTACTAATATGTTTCATATTTATTAAAGTCAAAGTTACATTTCCAAATATCCAAACATGTCCATACAATACAAAGAAAATAAACCAAACATAACTATTCCAACTCTAAATCATTTTATTCTTCTAGTCCAATCCTATGTGTTTCTGGCTGCTGCTGGTTCACCTGTATCATGTGTAAAAATAGGGGTTTTTGGGTCAACATAAGTTGGCGAGTGAACCTTGTTAGATAAACATTTATTATTGATTTACGTTTTAGTTTATCAATGAAAAATTGTGCATAATCATAAATGAGCAAATGTCAATAATCAAGCAGTGGCAAATAGCAATCGCAACTTATAACATACAATAACATATGATAGCATAAATTAACATACCAACAACATACGATAAATATCATAAATGAAACTGTGCGATCAAGGCTCAATCAAACGGAGCCGATCGTATTGCATGTACTGAAAATGAAAATGTCTGTGCGATCAAGGCTCAATCAAACAGAGCCGATCGTATGTGGGCACGCCAGGTTCACGCTCATAATGAAATGGGGAACATGCTCAACGCTCATAATGTAATGGGGAGCGGCGGCCTATGAAATTGCATGTACTGAAAATAATAATTTGCATCCAACAATAACCACACAACAACAAACTGAATACACATGTTCAAGATATGATGTATGCACAATGGTTTAAATATAATATATATAACAAGACACATGATACACCCCAAAACGTGATTAAACGGGGAATTTGTAAAGATTCACTCACATTGGGTGCGTTTGAATGGAGATGATGAGATACGCACGAGTTGCATGAGCGGAACAACGAGTAATACTAACCTAAATAATAACGGAAAAATATATTAAATGAGTGGATTTTAATGAAATTTTTAGATATATTTTTGTGAGTTTAAGGCTACTTTCTATCTTTAAAAATGTTATTTTTAAGTATTTTTAATTGATTTTTAAATTAAATTAAATAAATAAAAACATAAAAAAAATTGTTTGTTTTGCGTTGACCGTTGACCATTGACTTGTTGACCGGTTCGGTCAGTGGAATTGTTTGCGCTAGGTGAGGCTCGAACCCGAGACCTCCCGTACGCGTGCACGCAGCTCTACCAACTGAGCTACGTGTCTAACCCGAAATAATCTTGTTTTTAATTATATTTATATACTAATTCGGTTTAATCAAAATTCTTTTAATTTCAAAAACATTTTAATCCAACAAACCGGTGCCAGTAACGGGTTTCGAACTCGTGACGTGCGACATAGCGTTGCACACAGTCCACCGCTGGACTGTGTGTCTAACCTGGTTATTATCTCGGTTTTTATTATACTTAACAACTAATAGAGTAAACCCGGTTTAGTTTTAAACAAAAAGGCATCTTATTACATAAGGAGTGCGTGTATCAGGGATCAAACTCGGGACATGCGTGTGTATTTTGCACATAGTCCACCGCTGGACTGTGTGTCTAACCCGTTCATTTTACTGGTTTTAAATAATCATATAACTTAACTAACTTCCTCTTCTTCATTCAAATTACAGTCAACTGATTCACTAATCCGTTTCTTGTTTTTACGATTAACAAACATTCTTAAGGCTAAAATGAAATGGCAGAGACGGTAATTAGAGATGAACATACCGATGAACGGTTTATTTCAGAATTCCGGCAATGTGTCGGTCCCTGTTTTTATGCTCTTCAACTGAACAAGACAATTAACCGTTTTTATTAGCTAATCGTGAAATTGAAGTGATCAGCAAATGTTAACAGAGGGTTTGAATGCCCTTACCGATTCTCAGATGAATATAGAGATTTTCAGGATTTTTCCGGCGAACTGAAATTAGCTGAATACAGTGCCTGAATTCGATTTCAATTGAAAGGTTTAAGTTAGAAATAGCCTAACAATTGTTGAACTACAATGTTATTGAAAGATTTACCGTTTGAGGATGAATACGGTTTTCCGGCGAGTCTTGCAGAAAATTCCGGCGAGTTGATTTAAGCGTTCTGACGAACTGAAAGTGTGACGAAAGTGAAATGGAATGTTGGTATGATGTTTCTGAGTCGCGAGAGAGGTCTAGGATTGAAGTAATCTGGACTTGATTCTTTTCGGTTATAAAAACCGGTAATAATGAAAATTTGATATTCAATCACTTCCGAATTGATTATAATCATCGGTTTATCGGTTATAAACGTGAATGTGCGAGTAATCAAACGATTTGACGATTGAATTGCCGATTTCCGTTTCTCAGTTGGCGCAACCGGTTTAACCGAGTTTGTGTATAAATCTTATTTGTTTCCTAGAGATAACAGAAAACAACAAGTGGCGGAGTGGTGATGTGTGTGTGTTAAGTCATTGAAACTGTGAACCGGCTGACCCGGGTTCGAGTCCGGCAGCAACTTTTTATTTTTATTTATTTTGTTTTCACTTTTTATCAAATATAATTTTTATAGTTTAGTTTGTTTATTAATTATGCATCATTAAAAATTAAAACAACCAAAAATATACAACGTGACATTTATAACTTGATATTCGATTACAAAACGGAGCGGGTTTTGGAAACCCGTTTTGACAAATGTTACAAATTTGGTGGGAGAATGTGGACCAGTTGTTCCATATTGATTCAGTAGTATCGAATGGGGAGTTGTATTGTTAACCACCGAGCATATGCAGGGAACTCAAATGGTAAATCTTCACTTCGACCACCGTGAAAGATATATCAGGTTTGGTCTGGCTAAAGATCCATAAACTTAGCGTTCTCGGGAGGCAGTCCGAGGTAGTATGCTTTTTTCTTTATTTTTTTTTTGTTGTGGGCTTTCATGTGGGTTTCATAACTATTGTATATCAAGTGTAGTGAAGTTGCATAGACAAGCCATGTTAGTAGTACTGCATAGATACACATTAGGGTCGATGTGTGTTTGATGGGGATGTGAGCGTTTGTGAAAACAAACCCAAAGAGCGTATGATCAGGTCCATATGCTCTTTCCTTTTCTTTGTAGTTGCTTGTTTATGAAACTATTTGTCATGTGCAATGTTTTTTGTGTGTTTTGGTGTGTCATGTTATTGGTGTTGTGAGACATCTCTTTGTGTTATGGGCATGTGTTATGTGTCGTGTCCATGTGTTTTTTGGGGTAGTGTAGTCACTAAAAGTCACAGTTGGTTGAGTTGGGAACGTCATCCTTACAGATATAATCTTTTTGAGAAAATAAACATTGGCGACAATGTATCCCAAGTGTGGGATGGGGGGAACCTAAGGGAAAGAATTTGGAGAAAAGAAGATTTAGACATTAACTGAAAAGTTCGAAAATTTTTAAAGTTTTAGGCATGCTTATATGCGCTTGCAAATCTGACTTTTTAAGTTTAGATCATCAACTGTTCAAATGAAAACCTGTTGGTATAGGTCTTTAGTCATGATTGGGCTTGCATTAGGTTTATTGGGTAATTAGTTGAAGTGTTCGACCCAGATTAGTAAGCTGGAGAGTGGCCTTTTCATGCATGTGTCACATTAGTTGAGTAATTGCTACATTTGTAAGATGCTGTGAGCATGAAAATGAGTAAGTCATTAGAATTACACCTTAGAATATTTTAAACCTTTTTAATTTTAAGATCTTACCCTAATACCATTAATTAGACACGAAAGTGATATCATTCATACGCTTATATTGATAAATTTATATCATGAACCATAAACCCACATTAACCAATTATCCTATGACATACATATCATTTAAACCCTTTATGTTTTAACCTGTTATTTTTATTGAAATCCAGGTTGGATAGGTGATTAGGTGTTTAAATTGGTAGATCTTTGGCGAATGAGTTTTTCTTATACTTTAGTAAGCCAATGCAAACGTTTTCTACCACATATACATATGGGTCGAATAATGTCACCTTGTTCAAAAAGTCAAGAAATGTGCCCTAATAGATGAAAAATGAAAAATTTTTTTGCCAATGTTTGCCCCACAATAGATAACATGGAAATAAGTCAACTTATACCCAAAAATTGTGATATAATGCTCATTAATAGATCTTCAAAGAAGGTAGCCTTACCCAATTTGGATTTCAATGATTTTTGCCTTTTATTATCCTTAATTCACACCTTAAACCAAAGCCAAATATGATAACCCATAAAAATCCTTTTTATTCATGTAAGTTATGGGTATTTTATAAGAAGGTGTGATTGCATGCTTAGGGAAAGTTTGATGGCCTGGTAAGCTTGATTAGATATCTTTTGATGAAATGTTAAATCTTGGATTATATGTGAGCTATTTGATTTGGGTATAACTTTGGACCTTAACCAAGGTTTGGTGTTAATTTATGAAGTATGTATGTTAATGATGGTTAGATATTTGCACGAGAGCTTTGTTTGGGACAAGTAAAGGAAAGTATGGGGATATGATATGGGGGTGTTTAACTTGGTTTTAATATGTTCTTAAGTGTTTATTCATATAAGATCAATTTACTTTGAGAATGATATGAGTTAAAGGTACACGGGATTAAAGGATGCTTTCCAAGAGTTATATGAGAGTTAGAAATTAAGATAAGGAAGGAAAAAAGTTGGAATATATTCAGATAAATATAGGTTTAGGTAGTGTTCATGAAGAGTTTGGATTAAAACCCAGAGCCGAAAGAAAATTAAGCAAGAATGGCCGACACAAAAGAGTCAAACTTCAAGTGGGCATATCTCAGGCTAGAAATAGAGTCACATGAGCCACAATTTATGAATCTTTAGTGTTTCAGAGAGCTCAGCATGAAGAAATCTAAAAACACTGGGAAGGGCACAATGTGCGTGTTTAACAACTCAATTGGGGCGTAATGTAGGGCGCGCTTAGTGAAGATTTTCCCTTGAGGGTGCAATGTGCGCTCCTATGGCGGTGATGACACGATTTTAGGGTTTCACGCCTTATTTTGTTGTTGCATAATGTCTGTTGCCTACGTGTTCGTGTCGTGTCATTTTATTTAATGTAATAGGGCTAAATGTTAGAATTGATTTTATGTTTTATTGTGTTAGTTCGTACGGATGAAGCTCATCCGCACGGACAAGACTTAACCGTCCCAAGTGTCCTAGTCAAGTCTATAAATAGTGGGAGGATGTGGGTCATTTGTAACTTTTGCATTCAAGAGGCGAAGCTCTGTCAGATTGAAACCGTGAATGTAAAACTGTTTAAATTGAATGAAAACATAAAAATTAACCAATTCTTGTGTTTCAGCTTACGTATAATGAATTCCGCGCATCATACCTAAGTTTAGATATCACCGGGTGCATAATCGTCATTATACACGATCCTAACAAGTGGTATCAGAGCTACGGTACCAATTCAATCGATCTAATAGTTGACTGAATCACCTATGTTCATTATTTATGGGTTTTTAGACGAACACATCAAATTGAAGGTCAATCACGGATGAAAAGTCAAATTGAAGCCATAGGATTGATCAGAAATGATTTTCGACCATGTCTGTTGAAGAATCATCATCAAATTCGAAGAAATAAAGATTTTAGAGCGAAAAATGTGAACAACAACGTTCGAATGGACGAGATAGTTTCGTGCGCAGTAGTGCTTATTTGTGCGCACGAGTCATTCATCCACATGAATGAGACTGATGCGTTTGAAAAATGGTGTTCATCCGCATGATCCAGTCGCACAGATCAACTTTCATCCACACGGAAGGCTCTCATCCACATGAACCAATTTAATCCATTCTAAAATTTAATCAGTTCATAAGCACGAATGAGTCATTCGCACGAAGGAGTTATTCACACAAAGGAGTCATCCGCTCGAGGACTCTCACACACGAATGAGTCAAAATGTCTAAAAAGGAAGAAGAAAAAGGCATTTTTTTGATCGTGGTGACGAGACGAGTGTCTAGAAAAAATTTGGTGATTGAAATTTTTTTCGAGATTTTAACGTCAAATACGGGTTGTTCGGGGACACCATCGGAGGCTTCAGAGAATGGTTATGATGATGAGTTCACAGAGTCTTGAAGTTAGTTCGGTAGTCATGAAGACCGATGCATAACATGTACCATTTGGTTAAGTAACTATTAATGGGCCTAAAAGAAAGATCCACATTGATGAAAAACGTACTTTTGTGTAGAAAATGCACATATTCCACATAGTTGAGTTTTTTTAGAGAAAAAAAGAGTACTGAATTTGATTAGTTGGAGGGGAAATTTAGTGATAAGTTTTGAAAGGTCAGAATTTGCCAAAAATGAGGGGTAACAAAAAATTTTAAATATTAGAACACTTTTGGGAATTCAGACAGCAAAAAATGCAACAGTATTCGGGTGGTTCGGACTTCAAATTGACTAGGAATGCATAGGATCTTGGATTCGTTAGTAAGTGATCATAGGAAATTCGGATTCTTTAAGATCGTGATCAGATTGATGTCTGAGGGTTTGAGTCACCAGTCTCCGTACAAGCCGGTTAGCAGGATTAACATCGGGACAATGCATTAGTATTGTAGATACTTAAAAGATATAAGAGAGCTTTCAAAAATTTTATCTGATAGTTCTGTAATACTCTAAAGTATCAGAATGGTTAATCTTCATGCAGATGAATTGTTTTCTGGACTAACCTCTGGGGAATGATGATGTTTGTTGATTAAGTTGCTGCCGGGACTAACGCAAAAGACTATACATCTGTTATCGTGACTAAAGAGAAAGAATGTGAATTTGATCATGGAATAATGATTCTTAGACCACAATGTGTTACTGGATGATTTGTTATCCGATGAAGATTTGCTGAATGTGGAGATTACCGTTTACACTGATCAATCATTCAGGAGTGTACTTAAAGATGATTACGGAAGACGGAGTTTTAGATTTTTGTGAGTATTCACAATTTGAATTCTACCAGTGTGGTGTTTGAAGTTTCTATCAATTCTATCAATTGCCGGTTAGGTTTTTGAAGATCAAGTTTGAGCTATGAGAGGTAAATCAAAAACCAAAATCGGATGTGATTAACATTGAGATGGAGATGCTGCATTGATTAGTTTCAAGTTGGTGATTATTCGTGAAGATTACAGTTAAGCAAATTAGAGCAGGCCAGAAACTGTGCAAACAGAAACCTGAAGTGTGGATACATTTCAGGAAGAATATATTGGATATATTGCAAATCTGAATCAATCAAAGGGGAATTAATTGAAGATATCAAATGCTTGATTGAAGTTGCAGAATATTCAAACACGGCTTGATATTTGAAGATCAAGATTCTACAGTTATGTACAAGGGGAAACTGTTAGTGCATATTATGTGTGTCCGCCACTGTAATATGCTAGATAAAGCGTGCGTTGAATAATATATAGTTGAGAGTTAGATACGAACACATGACACTTTAGAGAGGATAAGAGCTCGTTCGTACGGGGATGAGTACTCATCCGCAGGGATGACTCATCCGCTCCAAAAGTAACTTCATGTCTATAAATAGGAGTCGTGTGTTCATAGTTGTCAAGTTTTAAAAAGTTTTGGGGAAAGGCTGGAGAGACCTTATATTTCTTTCCAGCTTGTAAAACGATGTATGCTCTTTCGAAAAAAAAACAAATCTCTTTCTTTTTGTGGTGAAGCGTCCATGCTATTGTAGAATCTAAAAAGGAGCAACTGTGTGGACTTGAATATAAATAGGAGTCATGTGTTCATAGTTGTCAAGTTTTATAAAGTTTTGGGGAAAAGCTGGAGAGACCTTATATTTCTTTCCAACTTGTAAAACGATGTATGCTCTTTCGAAAAAAAAAACAAATCTCTTTCTTTTTGTGGTGAAGCGTCCATGCTATTGTAGAATCTAAAAAGAAGGCGCAACTGTGTGGACTTGAATAAACTGCAATCAGTATGATCATACAACAAATAAGTTATGGTGATTTTATTACAAAAGAATTTACAACAATGAAACAAAATATATATAATTCTAAGTGAGATTCTATTTGAAATTTTAATATGAAATGAAACTATCGGTTAAGGGTGAGCAAATTAACCGTCATAACTGATAATCGAACCATAACCAACATAATCCAACCGATTTTAACAGAAAACCAACATAACTGATGATTATGGTTATGAAGTTTTTTCTTAACCGACCAATCGGTTATAGTTACAGTTATGAATCTTTGGTTAACCGATATAACAAAAACTGAACCGTACTTATAATGTTAAGTTTATATAATGGATTTATGTTTTACCATAACCATATAGAAGTTTTTTCTACCGTCCCACATCAAAGGCTTAAGTTTTTTTTTACTATTTCATTAAAAAATACTTTATTAAAAGTGATTCCATATCCATAGTTTAATAAAAGAAATTTAGTTCTCAAGTTCTGGTTTCATTTTATTTTATAGGCTAATGGGTCTATTATTTTTGAACTTTAGTTTAAAGTTAGTTTTAGTTGAATTTTTTAGGTTAATAACCGATATTAACCAAAATCGGCTTCATAACCGATTAGTCATAATCGAAGTTTGGTTACAGTTATGGTTAAGAGAATCTCATAACCAAACAAATGGTTATGGTTATGGTTCATAGTAAAAACCGAACCAAATCAATTCATACACACCCCTACTATTGATAAAACAACCTTATGTAAACAACTAAACATCATATAGAACATACCTGCATCGCCATCATCAATGACCTTAGGCTTTCTGGGAGGGAAACACAAATTTAAAGGGGAGAAAATATATAGAAAGCACAGATATGTTAATTGCAATAAGACATAATAGAGGGATGCAAATGAAAGATTATTTCGGTCTTTTCAATATGATTCAACAAAAAATTTGTGTTAGCAAACGGGAGAGACTCATATTATAGCAAAAACCAGATCACACGGACGTATGTATCCATTTGTTTTTAAAATAGACACATGTTGATATCGCCACCATACCTCATGATCGCAAATTACACTTATATATATTCTTTTCACAAATTGGTATTGGTGATAATTTTGTGTGTATTCATGTTATACAGACACACATTAGAACTCCTTCAGAAAAAAAAACTACATTTCTGTCACGCATGGTAACATTTGGAAAAAATATGTGAATTATAAATATTTTTATATTACATGAACACGTGACGCATTCGACTTATTTTCGTAAGATAAATATATGAAATTATATATATAATTACTAGGTTATCACCCGTTTGCAACACTCCTATAAACTTCACAACAGTCAAGAAAAACATGTCATCGTATTACTCCATGTTCTTTTTTATTTTCTCCTTTTTTCAATATGAGGGCTCTCCAATTGCACTTACAAAACACATTCGAAACAAAGACTAATCTACTTCGAATAGAGCCGTAGAGATACAGTTGTCATACACCCCACCTAAAATAGAATAAAAAAACATCAACATTAAACAACAAAAATAACCTTGCAGGTAGTTGAGGAGAAACCTGCAACAATCACAATATAAAGAATAAGGACTCAAGGAAGGAGAATAGGATGTGAATGCTCTAATCGCCTCCATTACCTCGCGTGGATGTTGTGCCTTTTCATTGAAGAGTTTAATGTTTTGAGTCTTTCAAATAAACTATAATGTACCTAAGGATGAGCATTTGGTACCAGGTACCGTATCGAATCGTACTCGGTATATTCGGCACCGGTACCCACTTTCTCTGTTTTTTGCTACCGGTATTTACGGGTAAAACACTACCAGTACTGAACCGGTATATTCGGTACCAGTATCGGTACCAATATTCCCTATTTTTCGATAACAAACGGGTACCATGCTCATCGCGTACCTGTACTACGGCTGTTGGTTTTTGTTTAGGACTTTAGAAATTTAAGAAATTTTATAACAAAGCCAAATTGCACAACATGCACTTCATACCAAATATTGTGTATACCCAAACCAATATAGAGTGTCTACTAGAAAGATAATTTCCACTTGAAAAAAAAAAAAGAAAGCTAATTAACTTTGCGACTTACTTCATCTGTCATAAGCATCCGTTTCTCACCACCCTCCTTTGCAAGTTGCAACCTAAATTATTTCAATACAAAAAAACAAATAAACAATACATATAACTTGAATATCAATCAAAGAAGGTATAAGTTATTCAATTCTCAGATTGCATCCACATCTGAATCTTCCTATAAGTTTCAAACTGAACTTTTATATTATTTGATCTTTAATGATGCTTCAATTAGTTTCAAACCGAACTTTTAAATTTGATCCTTAATTCAACACACACCTCTACTCGTTAGTTTTACTTTTATCCGTTGATTGACACCATATGATAAAGATAAACACGTGGAGCCAACCAAAAAATTATATCTTATTCAAAAAAGTGTCGAACCCACTATTCGTATAATGAGTTATATATGTTTCATACATGAAGCTGTGAACCGCAACTTGGCTTTAAAGTGTGCATTTGTGACCTTAACTTATTTAAAAAAAGGTGTTGAACCCACTATTCATATAATGCATTTTATAAATGTTTCATACATAGAGCCAGTAGCAACATCTTTGCAATAATGATTATAACTTATTTATTTCACTACGATGGTTCTAATACTTCCTCAAATACTAAAGCAGTAGTTTAATTCACAAAGTTCCTATAAATTCCGAGTTGCAATGCAGTATGATTGAGGATTTGTTACCAATGGCTTTCTGTTGTTCCCTTTTCATCTAATCAACCAACAGCAGATTGACTTTTTGTTTTCCAGCCGATTGCTGGGGAATAGGAGTCCGTGGCCAGAAATTTCCTCTATTGTTTCAACGCTGAGAAGCAGGAGTCTATGGCTTGAAGTGATGTCTCACCAAAGCCAAACGTAAAAAAGTATCCCAAAATCAAAACCCTAGATACCATATCGTGTACAACATTAATCCACATGCAAGAACCTTAGTTTTCACATTTGTTAACTTAAATCGCCACAGTAGGGGCCAAAGCATATAGTCGCCGCTACCTGAGAGGTAGAGCCATAGAAGCGGTGCGGTGTCAAGGTGGGATTCAACCACCGCTGCAATGCCCCAATACAATCTCACACCTCCATCCGGCCACGAGTGTTTTGCCAAGGGTTACGCCGGCTCTTTGTTAGGGCATAGCAGCGTTACATCAGGATATTATTGTCAGGCATATTGCTTATAGCAAGGCCTGGAGGTACACCCTCTGGCTCTTCACACCACTTTAAGTACCATTACACTTCCAACAGATATCAGCAACACTCTTTAGTACCAACGATGATTACAGAGGATAGCCGCCATTGTCAGTCATGCTAAACCCATCTGATAAGAATGTTTCCGCTGCTGAAAACGATAGTACCCTGTAACCGCCGTCGATTCTGCATCCACATCTTGGTTAACGTCGCCGCTACAACGTGAACCAAACCGCCCAAATAAGCGAATGGAATTAGAATCACCGCATCTTTTTCATTCCATCTGCATCTTTTTCTTTTCATTGCCAACATCTGAGACGACCAACTTCACTACAGCGATCAGCAACCAACAAAGACAGCCTCAATGTGAGACTCACAATACCTACAATAATATAATGCCAACAATATGAGACTAACTACCCATAAATCTAAAGTATGTATTTCATAAGTTTCAGTTTATTCGTGACATTTAGAACAGAAGACATGTACTATATTCGCAGTATAATCACAATCCATCTTCCAAACTTGAAATCAGATCAGAGTTATATATGCTTAGTTTGAAAGCCATCTATATCAAGTGCTATGTTAGAATGATTGTCAATATAAAAAAGGCCATAATTCCTAAACTCGAGAATACGTCTAATATTGGTCATTTATTCGCAGAAGAAGAAATGGTTATTCAAAATACGAAATAAATGAAGACACCAAATAATCTTACAGTTCAGACAAAAGGCATAAATAAACAACAGTAAAGCAAAACAGATACCACAGGTCTTACCAACACTTAAAAAATCCAAACATGTCTTTTTAAGTAACAATTTATAGCAAGTTCTGGATGTTAAAGATCACCAACAGTGACCGACCATCTTTTTTCCAAACCTTAACTCCTCATTTGCTTTTGACTTTGACAAAAAAACAGTTTATACTCGATTAAAAACACCCATACCAAGAATACGCTAAAAGTTCATATTGTTTCTATAGATAACAAATCATCGAATTCATCATATTTTGATTCTTTAATCTTTCCACTCATGATTATAATATGAACTTAATATAATAAACTGTTGATCAAGCATTCCAAACATTGATTAAACTCACTGTCATCAAAATAACTGAAAATAGCATATTATAGTTTCATCAAGCATATAGTTTACTAAACTCAATATAATAAATCATCAATCAAAAGCATATAGCATGTTCATTTGTTATATGTGTAAACTAAATCATATAAAATATCAAAATAATAAAGTAAGACCATTTATCAAAAACAATATGCATACTTTTAAATCATTATATCCTATCAAGCATTCCAAAGATTTATCGAACTAACTGTCAACATATTTTTAGCAAAGCCAACCCTTAACTCGGTTATGAATTATATCATTGCGCTCAAGTTAAAAACCTAACAAACCAAAAAACAAAACCATAGGAATTGAAATTTTCAAGCATGAGAAAAAATGGCCAAAACCTAAATGCTCCTTTAGGTTTCGCGGACTGATTTAGGGTTTGTGAAGGGAAGGATTGCAGATATAGTGACAGGGGAAAGCTACACCTCCCCGTTCCATCGATGAAACCCATTTCACCTTCATAATGTGTACAACCCTTATCACCGTAAACTCCAAAAAAAATCAATAGATGGATCGATTCCCCGAAAGGCATAAACAGAATGAAATCCAGTGGATCTAGAGGATAGGAAACTATAATTCGATCAGAAAATAATGCATACCTGCGCCACCACAGAGAGCGTCGTAGACAGAGATTAGACGGAGTTCACCCAAGGAGTTTAGGGTTTTTTGCTGTTATGAAAAGTGGAAGGGAAAGGAGGGAGAGCTACCAAGAGAAGGGCATTTTATAATAAAGAGTTAATTACTGTTTTCGTCCATATGTTTTGTCAAAAATCAGTATTTAACTGAAATAGTGATTTTTGACGTAAAGCTATTGTTTTAGAAATAAAGCTATTTGGGATTTAAACTCTAGAAAGCTGAATAAAAAAGGGAGATGATAGAATCGAAGCGGAAACTTCGAAGTTAAAAGGAGGCCACACTTACCAGCTGAGCTATAGTAGTTTACATTGAAAAATATTTGTAGTATTTATATTAATATATAAAACTTTTTAGAAATTTTTCGGTCCCTTGAACAGTTTGGGCCTCGAGCCGTCGCTCAGTTTGAACACCACCAACCATTGTCGAGTCAGCAAATTTGAAAGCATACCAATTATTCATATTGAGTCTAGTTGGGTGGATTGGATACACGACCAGCTTACTCATTGAAAACATTGTATGAAATTAAAGTGTCATGCTATACCTTAGGGCATAGCTAAGTTGACAAACACATCCACGGACTTTGCTAATTGGTACTTGCTTTGATACGTTGTTTGCTAACCATGTGAGTCTCATGTCCCCTTTTAAACTGCCAAAATTGTCCCTTAGATTTAGGCCTGCTTGTCAATTTCATCCAAAATGATTTTTTTGCGCTATATTGCCCTTCACTTTTGTCAATTTTGTCATTTTCATCCAAACGTCTAACTGGGTTAGAAAGTGACGTTTAATGAGGTTGGTTTTTTTTTTTGAAATTTCACATTATTAATTAAGGTATTTGTGTCTTTTCGGTGAGTTCCCATCACCTTCGATTGGTGGTTGTTTCTAGCGACTAAGGTATGGCCGACACCCCTAACCTTATTTCGGGCGTCTATTGCTTGACAATTGTTGTTATGGGCTTTGTTGGTGGTGGGTGGTAGTGATAGTGGCGCTTGGTGGAGGTGATGGAGGTGGTGGCGATGATGGTGGTAAACGCAAAGCTTAGGATTTCTCTAAAGAGGACATCCAAGAGCCACGATGCTTTTGTTTTTTCTAGCGGCGGTGGTTAGTGGTAGTGTTGAACGGTGGTCATTTAAGATGGTAGTTAACAGTGAAGGTATGAGATGGTGGTGAAACTTGTTCTCATATGGTGATAAAAAATGATGGATGAAACCCGACTATAAGGTCAAGGGTGAAACACTTTAATGGACTAGGGTTTGACAACTGAAACCTACTTTTAAAGTGTTTTATTAAATAATAAATTATTTTGAAATGAAAAGATATAAATACCCTCAAGTAATAATGTGAAATTTCAAAGAAAAAAAAACTCTCATTAAACGTTACTTTCTAACTCAGTTAGACGTTTGGATGAAAATGACGAATAGCAAACGTGAAGGACAATTTGGCACAAAAAAAATCATTTTGGATTAAACTGACAAACATACCCAAACCTTAGAGGCGATTTAACAATTTACTATTGTTCCTGTTGATGCTTTAAACATCTTTTTTTTTCTTAAGGAATTAAGCATTTGGAGTCTTCATGAAGTCCCTTGCTCTTAGAACATGGTGGATATATTTAGGGGTGTAAACAAGTTTAAAGGCTCGAGAGCTACTCGTTATCGGTTCGGTTAAAAGCTCAAACGAGCCGAGCTTTAATGAGCATGAGCCTTTAATAGAGCTCGTTTAGTTATCGAGCCGAGCCTGAAATACAAAGCTTATTTAGACTCGCGAGCCTAAACAAGGCCAAACAAAATTTCACGTTTTTAATATATAATATAATAATAATGATGATAACATTGGCGAGCCGAGCTCAAGTCGAGCTTTGGCTCATTTAAGCGATATTAAAGCGAGCTCGAAACAAACCTTTAGCTTGTTTGATGTTGTTCTCAAAATACCTCGAGCCAAGCTCGAGCTCAAATAAGTAGGCTCGAATCGAGACGAACTCGAGCTTCATAAAAACATGACGAACCGAGCTCGACGACCCGGCTCGTTTACACCCATAGATATATTTGTGAAAGTTCGTATTTTAGAAAACAATGTCTTTTGGGTGAACATGTCTTTTGAAACATTCGAAACACTATTTTGTAAAACAAAGTGGATCGAATACCTTTTGGTGTTTTTTTACTCTAAATATATTATATGCCATTCCATGTAAACAAAGGCTATGGAAACCATGACCGTTCTATTCGGCGTTTTACAAAATGTGATACCTTTAGATAAAGTAATTGAACAATCTTGTTGTAAAAGCCGGTTATTAATTGAAAGTTGCTTTATAAAGTTCAAAAACAAGTATCAGCGGCTAAGGATTGTTATCGTCATTCAATTGTGCACATGGCTTTTTGGAGCACCGTCGTATCACCCATTTTTCTATATCTTTTGCCAAGTATCGCACCCGATTCTTATCGAGGGGCGTACACATCATTTGCTGTGGGTAGGTGGGCGCACCTCTTAATAGGAATCTTTGATAGGAAGTTAGGAATCATAAGTAGGGAAGTTAGGAACAATTTTAAATATATTGTAATGACGTATGACGTGTTTTTGATGATTATATAAATTTTAGTTTGATATTCTTTTGTTTTACATGACCTGACCCGCTATGAACCGAATTTTTTTATATAACTAGCAGCTTAAAATCTTTAAAAATATTCCGCACCCTCATGAAAAAATTTCTAGGCCCGCCATTGTTCTTATCATGCAATGACATACGTAAACATCTCAAAGTCTAGTTTTTATATAATATTAAGAGTAAAGTATATGGATGAGCCCTATGGTTTACCAAATTTTAGATTTATTCTCTAGTTTTTTCTAAAAGTACACATATGGTCCCTATGGTTAGCACCTACAAAAACATTTAGTCCCTAGCTTTTTTCTAAAAGTACATGGATGATCCATGTTGTTTGCACTTTGTAACACATTTAGTCCCTAACATAAACATGCTGAAGCCTTTAGATTTGTTGGTTTAGGATTAAATGTGTTACAAAGTGCAAACTACAGGGACTATCTGTGTACTTTTGAAAAGCTATGGACCAAATCCAAAATTTTGGTAAACCATAAGGACCATTTGTATACTTTACTATAATTTTAACTAACTGAACCTGTAAGCAGGTGAAAAAAAAACAAGTGTAGGGAATGGGATTCGAATCGCCGACACATCACCTAGCATTGTGGACTCCAAGCCAGCTACCCCGGGTTTTGGTTTGCTTACTATTTGTAAAGACATGCATAACGTAGGCCTCTTAATGAATTAGATATTTATCCATATCCAATATAATCCTATCTATTTAAATCACTTATTAGATCATAAAAATATCCATCGATCCATTAATTAATACAATAGATCAATCCATTTATCCAATTAATTACATGGATCGATTCTTGATCTATCTGGATCAATCCCCTACGGATTAAAAAAAGAGAAACAAATGGTGCTCTCTCAAAATTGCATTTAGGGTTTCACCCTAAGTCCTCCAGTCCACCGCAGCAAATCGTCATCTCTCACCTGATCTCCAGTCAGCAATCGTCGATCTCCCACCTCATTTCCGTCCCACCTCCGTCGACCTCCAGTCCAACGCAACCGTCCCACCTCTGTCGACCTCCCGTTCACCGCAATCGCCGTGTCACCGGAGACCCCAATTGCAGCCACCGCCACCGTTCGCAGCCACCACGACCGCTCGCAACCACCACGACCGCTTGCAACAACCACCACCGTAAGTCCAGATTCAATTCCCTTTTTTTGCTATAATAAACGCCTGATAATTCCATGTAATTTCATTGATTAAATCGTTTTTGTGCTGTTGTTGCAGTAGCCATTCCTAACAGGTTGTTAATTTCCATGATTATTATTAATTTATAGGAAGGATTGTGCTAAATGCCTCTTATTGCTGCTGTTGATTTTGCAGTAGTTGACTTGTTAAACTAGGTTTTCTGATGCTATTGATGTTTGTTCTTATTTTGATCACTAATTTTCGTTAGTTATCACATAATGAATCAAGACAATTGGTTATTGAGAAATCTGTAGACTGTAGCTACTTTGTTATATTTATTTTATGCAGGTTCAAGTGATGCACTAGATTTTTAATAGGTTTTGATTACATGATTGATGCTCAAGTTATTGCCCCTTATACTATTTGGATGGTAAATAGTTAAAATTTATCTTTGATTTCAACCTGTGCTTTGTTTTCGTTCTATAACTCACGTTTTTATAAAAAAAACTTTGTTATCTCTTCAGTTCATTAATTTTTGATATCACCAGTAAGGTCTAATGACTCAGTTTTACCCTAAAACCCCCTCATCCTTGTATTGTAACAATGAAATACTCAAGTTTTGGGTTTAAGTTTCTTTTATCTCAGTTTTGCATAAATTAAACTAATATACCATCGAGAATTTTTTTAGAATATTTTCGAATTTTTTGATTTTTGTTAAATTTGTGGAATGATTTTATTTTTATAACATCCTATGCCTGTTATCTATATTTTTTGTTGAATTTGTGGCAGCAAGGATTACAACCAATATATAATATTTGAAACTTTCTGTGAATAATAGATATAGACTTCGCAACGGAGATTTAAACTTTTTGTCACTATAATATTTGTTTAGCTATTTAATGATGTGTGATTACATGAGTTATTGTTTGTCAAATCGTCATACTTGTCTTTTTTTTTTCTGTAACAAACCATTGTGATCTTAATTAATTTTTGTTTAGGTTTGAAGCGTATAATTAAATTTTATTGGTTACTTACCATTGTGATCTTATAATGATGATGTAGGCTAGTTACGACTTACGAGGGTAGATGGATAGTCTTTCAACAGCCGAGTTTGAGGAGTCGATAAGTGGAACCAATGAAGTTAGAACTTCTGCTCGAAGAAAGCTAACATCAATTGTGTGGAATTCATTTGAAAAAATACGAAACCGAATGGAAAAGTTGTTGCTTTTGCAACCATTGTGGTTCAAGTTTTGTAGAAGATAGCGGGACTAGTAATTTGAAAAACCATCTGAAAAGAAGACATAAAGAGCTTGTTGGGGCTTCGGATTCAAGTTTAAATGCAAGTACCCATGTGTTTAGCCAAGAAAAGAGTAAGAGAGATTTTGCTATTATGTTAATCAAGCACAACTATCCTTTATCGATGGTTGACCATAAATATTTTCGGATTTATTTTCATGGGCTAAATCCCAAGTTCGTTATTCACTCCCGGAATTCCGTTAGATCAGATATAATTAGTATCTATAAAGAAGAGAAAGAGAAGATGTATTCGTTTTTGGAGAGCATTTCCAGCAAGGTAACTCTCACAATTGATATTTGGACTTTTGATCACCAAAATTTAGCTTACATATGTTTGACTGTTCACTTGATAGATGAGAATTGGGAACTCAAAAACAAGATTCTAGCATATAGAATACCCACATGATGGTGACACCTTGTTTAAGTTCATTCGTGATCTGGTACTAGAGTGGATCTGGTACTAGAGTGGAACATTGATAAGAAGTTGTTAGCAATGGTAGTAGATAATGCTTCTTCGAATGATGTGATGTTTAGAAAATTGAAATTTTGGCTTCAAGAAAGATCTTTATTAAACTTGGAAGGCAGCTTATTCCATGTACGATGTAGTGCTCATATACTAAATTTAGTTGTACAAGATGGATTGAAGGTAATACAAGGACTACTTTAAAAAATCAGAGTGACAATAAGGTATTTAAGGAATCCCACATATGGAAAACAAAAGTTTGATACTGCGGCAAATCAAGTTAGGTTGAACAGTCCAATGATATTACCAATAGATGTTCCACATAGATGGAACTCTACATACTTGATGCTTGACGCGGCAATATCCGTGAGAAAAGCTTTGGAGCGGTTAGTTGATCTTGATAAAAATTACCATCATAGTCCTAGTAGGGAAGAATGGGAAGTTGCAACAACGATCAAGAAGTGTTTGGAAGCATTTTATAATGCAACAAAACACTTTACTAGGCGAAACTTTCCTACTTCAAACGTCTTTTTTCTGGATGTTTGTGATTGGCAAATTGATCTTAGTAATTGGGAGAAGAGTAATCTTGACTATTTGCGTGCATTAGCAGGTCTGATGAAGGAAAAGTTTAAAAAGTATTGGGATGAATGTAGTTTGGTTCTAGCTCTAGGCATTATGATTGATCCAAGACTTAAGCTAAAGATGGTTGTATATCATTACGAGAAATTGTATGGTGAGGAAGGAGGCAAAGCATATGTTACTAGGGTAAATGAGGCTTTGGGGAGTTTATATCTAGAATAGTAATAATATCGATAGTAAGAGTGATGAATGGGAGATGGATAATAGCAATGTTAGGGTAAATGATAAGTATGATGATTTTGATAAGTGGTGTGAGAAAGAAGATCCTAATGGTGGTGAGCAACAAAGATCTGAGGTGGATACATATCTTGATATCCATTGTTTCCTCGAGCAAACGACTATTCTATGTTACAATGGTGGAAAATAAATGCTACAAAGTATAAAATCATGGCAAAATGGCAAGGGATGTGGTGGCAAACCTAGCAACAACAATTGCGTCTGAGTCGACCTTTAGTGTGGGAGGAAGGATAATTGATGAAACGTGATCCTCCGTGCTTCCCGAGCATGTTGAAGCATTTTTCACAGCCAATGGCTAGATAGAATAGAAAGGATGTGCTTTTATTATTTACATTACAAGTTAGTAACAATGTGCTAATGTTTGTGGTGTCTTTGTTTAATTTAAATGCTTGCACTATCCAGTGTGTTGACTTCATTAAATATTCCGTCTACTTTTTTTTTGTTTAGTTACATTTTTGTTATGGAGTTGATGGTTTGTAGTATGATATACAATTGCATATATAGAAACTTATTCATGGCTATAGAATTTATAGATTTTTTTTAATTTTTTAGATTTTTTAGAATTTTTAATTTATTTATATTTAAAAATTTTTAAATTTTTTATTTTTTACAATTTTTGGATTTTTTTGGTGATTTTTTTTTTATTTTTAGAGTTTTTTATATGGATGGATCTGGATATGATCCATTCATTTAAATTATTTGGATATGGATCAGATCACGATCCCTTATGTTGGATCACGGATCGGATCATGATCCATTTAAGTTGGATCATTAATCCATCGGATCATGATCCAATCTATATCCATCCATTGACAGGCCTAGTATAACGAAAGTATCTGATTGTTAGTTAGTCAAATACCTATAATTTCAAACGATAATAGGGAATTATGTAGATTGTATCCAAAAAGAGATATGTTTCATTCATTTCGGACGAAGTGCAATACACGGGAAAACCTTACCTCTTACAAGATAGAAAGAACCTAAGAGAACGGAAAGAGCCAAGGTTTTAAATCCCAATAAGGGATGCGATTGGTATGCAAATAGTCCAACAATGCCGATAATAGTTGCAGGTAAATAAACAAGAAACTTGAAGCTTTTAATACACACGTCAGTTTCATAAAAAAACGTGTTTGACTTCAATAAAGTCAAATTTAAAATAGAACAGAGGTAGTTACTAATTCAAAGCTTCTCTGTTTCCTTGCTTAGGCTGATTTTCTTTATGTTATGCAATTTAAAGGATTAAAAATAATCATACCTATCGAATCCCCAAGCTTCGTGTTGGAAGGTTGTTGATGCATATTTGTGTGATGCGACTCAGTTCGGTTCCAGTTCGACTCAGTTCGGTATTCATGCCGGAAGCTCATAGTCCGAAGCAGGCCATTAGAAATGAAGACCGAAGACCAAGCAACATCCAAGGGGGAGTTTGTTGATACACTTTTGTGTCTGTAGCTTGTTCTTAGTTACGTCAGTAATTGTACAGTCTTTCTTTGTTGCGTCTGTAAAGTTTTGGTTGTGTCGACCAAATCAAGATATCCTCCTATCTTGATTTAGTACAACGTTTAGTTTATCTGTGTTGTAAAACAGTTGCATGTGTGCATACTGTTAAGTCTTGTGTACGACATGTCTGTTAGCACATTCTCCGAAGAACACTTGTTAGTACGAGTGAAAGGTGCTTCGTACGAGCAAGTTGTTGCTCGTACGAGCCACTTGCCGTTCGTACGAGTGGCCCCTTTCAACAAGCTCTTTGCTTGTTCGTGCGAGCCAATAGGTTGTTCGTACGAGCAACTCTTCGATGTATGTTCTTCGTGGGTTTGGTAGTGCTTTGTACGACCAGTAACCTTCTTCGTACTATTGCTGGGTGTTGGTACTATATAAACAGACATGCACTTCTTAGTTGTGTTAGACACCGTGACACTAGAGAGAGAGCACAGAGAGAGAACACTGAGGGTGTATAGAGAGTTAAGTAGTTTATTCAAGAGTGTATGTACTGGGTCTCTCAACAAATCAATATAGTGAACATTTGAAGATATATCTTTTGTTATATTGGTTGTGCTCTTGCTTTGGTTTGCATATACACTTGGATTCCGCACTCGTTGTGTGTGTTAAACAACAAGGAAGTAGGTAATCTTGATCATCCAAGTGGACCTACAAGTGGTATCAGAGCTTTGGCTCTCTTCCTTGCTTAAAACCAAGCTTAGTGTTGTGTCTAAGCTAGTTGTGAGGGTTTCTGGAAGTGTTCTTGAACTCATAACAAGAAACTTAAGTTTTTAAAAGAAAACTAGTTTAAAACTTAGGTAAAACTTGTATCTAGAAAATTTTCATAAAAACCTTGTTATAATACATGGAGACATGTTAGAATCTGGTTTTTCTTAAATCTTTCTATCAAAGTTCAGTTGGACATATTTTCAGGTGAAACATCTGCCGGAAAACTCACCGGAATATTCCTGTAGGGTTGACCAAATCTCACGACTTGACTGTTTTGACTGAAAATCTGGCATTGGAATGTTTGTCTTTTTAACCGAAATTGTGTTGACAACTGACCACTTTCGAACAAACTCAAAAACAAGTCTCTGATAGAAAAGGAAATTTTCACCAACCAACCTGCAAAAAGATTCCTTCTGCGAAAAACCAACATCTGCGAAAGACTCCGTGCGAATAACCCATCCGCACGAAGAAGTAGTTGTTCGTACGAAGGAGAATGTGTTTGTGCGAAGAACAAGTTGTTCGCACAAACAAAGAGTTGTTCGTACAAAGCATAAGTGGTTCGTACTCGAACCTGGTTCGTACAAAGCATGATCTGTTATTCGTAACCAATTTTTCAATATTTGTGGGTTTTTTAAATTGTGAACTTTAACAGTAGACTTTTATTTCAAGATTAGTTTTTGAAATTTTAAGTTGATTTTCATAAACAAGCAAACAAAATGGGTATAAATTCTTGGGATCGGGGGTGCAGTTCAAGTACAAGCCAAGATTCATCACAATCTAGCTCCGCAACCTCATGGGTAAAATCTTTAATACCTCCACAAACAATTACCGTTGGTCAATGGGCTTTTGTTATAAATCAAAATCAAAGCGTTCAAACTCTTCTCCTTAGCGAAAGTGAATCTGGAAGTAACAACCGTCCACCAAAGTTAAATTATATGAACGATTATCCTTCATGGAAAAGTCGTTTTCATACGTATGTTCTTGGTCAGAATACCGAGTTGTGGACATGTTTTACTTCTCCGTACAACGAATCTCTCGAAGAAGTTGTATCAAATTCAGCCTCTTTAGCCGAATTGGATGAGAATGATAAAAGAGCCTATGATCTAGAAAAGAAGGCCTTTGCCATTCTTACGCAAGCTCTTCACAAAGATATTTATCATCAATTTATGTTTTGTACAACTACGAAGAGCTTCTGGGACTCATTAAAAACAAGAGGAGAAGGAAATGCAGCCACGAGAAAAATTCGACATGATCTTTTAAAAAAAGAGTTTGAAGGGTTTCTGTTTATGGAAAGTGAAACACTAAATGATATGACACTCATTTCTATCATTTGCTTAGTGAGATGTACTTATACAAGGTTATTGCATCACAACAGGAGATTGTTATGCGTTTTGCTGATGTCTTACCACTTAAGTGGAGTCAATTTATTGAATGGTTAAAACATACAGGTGTGATGGATGTGATCAGCATTTACGAATTTATTCAGAAACTTGAAAACAAAAATGAAGAAGAAATTCGCAAAGCAACACGATTTCCAGTTCCACAAAACCCAGAAATGTATTTTGGAGGCATTAACCCAGGTATAAGTACAATTTAACAACCAAAGCTACAAACAGTATTCATGTCAAATTCAAATACTTTTCTGCCGCAAGTTAAAGCAGATCAGTCTGTTGGTTCAAGTGCTCAAGTTTATGAACAAGCTTTTGATCCAAAAGCCTTTCTTCCTCTACCTGAAGATATTAGTTCAACTCCTCAAGCTTATGAACAAGCATTTGATCCAAAAGCATATCTTCCTCAACCACAAGTTGTTACACCACAAGTTCAACAACAAGCTTTCCATGGTAAAAACTTTCAACCCTCAAATTCCAACACGGTCAGACTTGATACATCAAACCTTTCTAAGGTGAGTGTGGAAGTTGCCCGGGAACACATGGAGCTTCTAAACACTTTGGTGAGCTCCTACTACGGATTAGTAGCTGGACAAATCGGTAATATCAATTTAACCAGTGAAGACTATGCACAAATCGATAAGGAAGAGATGGAGTTAATTGATATCAAATGGACGTTTGCAAGTGCAGTGAGAAGGGCAAAAGATTTTATGGAGAAAACAGGAAGAACTAATCTGGAAAGCTAGAAGGATACTCCATACGGCTTTGACAAAAGGAAAGTTACTTGTTTCAACTGTAGAGAAAAGTGTCATTTTAAAAGAGAATGCACGAAGCCTCCACAACAAGGGAATCAATATCCTTTCAACAAAAATTAAGTTACTAACAACGAAAGAGCAATGGTTCCTACAAACAATTCCAATCGAGTGTTAGTAGTTCAAGCAGATGAGGGCTGTGATTGGTCTGTTCAATTAGGAAACAATGGTGGAGGAGGAACTGCATACTATGCTGAAATTACAAAAAATAATAAACGAAGGAGAATCGTCCAGAAATAATGACAGTTCATGGGAGAGCAACAGTTCAGATGAAGCAGAATCGACTTCTAGTGAAGAACGATCTGAATATGTTAATGCTGAAGTAGATGAGGTGATCACTCAAACTGGATCGACGGATAGCAGCGAAGAAGATTTAGAGCATGAAACCGAAGGACCATCTGATGAGTTTTCCAAGCATCTCTCATCAATCGGATCTTCCACTCTTCATGCAGCATTCATGACCCGTTTGGATTGCCAATCCAGTCAGGTAAGTTTTTCGATAAACGTATTATGTCCAAGTGTTTTGAATGTATAGCTTTAAAAGGTAAATACTTAGAACTTGAAAGAAATTTTGATCACACAAAGAAGCATCATCAGAGTTTGATTGTAGATCTGACGAAGTGCACTGAGGCAAACACAGCTCTTAAGAAAAATGAAAAAGAAGTTAAAACAACAATTGAAACGTTAAAGAAAGATGTTTCTGAATTAACAAAGAAGGTTTTGAGAAAACAAACATCCATTAACAATTATATTAACATGCTTGAAGAAACAAAAAAGGAATTACTCTGTGCAAAGTGTGAACATGATGCAATCAAACTCAAGTTGGATAGTTACTCAAACTCAAGATATGTTTTGGATCACATCATTGATGTTCAAAAGAAGAAAGGTGATGTGAAATGCATAGGTTATCAGGCTTGTCCCCCTCCGGTTAGGCACAATTACACCAAAATGCCAGATGCTAAAGATATGCCACAGTTTGAACCCACCATTCCATTGGATCTAGATGAATTTACAGCTGGTCTAGGGTTCACTAAGGGCACATCTTCAAGTCAAGGTCAATCAGATGACATCAATGACTCAAATTCTATGAATGATCAAAATTCTCCAATTATTGAGGATTATGATAGTTCGGATACGAGTCAGATAAGGGCAAACCTAAGCAATCAGATGCGATAACAAAAGAGCAAAATGTATATCACAAAATTCACATTCTTTATGATCCTTCAACGAAACCATGTGTGACTGCCAATGTCAAGCTTGCTGAAGCTCATGTTAAAACCTGGGAAAGCATGAACTTGCTTTATACGTTGATTGGTTCCGACAGAGTTTACTCAAACAAATATTTTCCCATAAAAAATGTCAATCAATCCTTGATTGATAAAGTTTTCGAGGATTCTACTAGTAAGTTTTTAGGTAATTCGAGCCCAAGAGTTGTAGTGACTCAGTGTGCTCCTCTCATAAAAACCAAAGTTAGAAAGAAATACAAAAATAAAAAAATTGAAACATCAAAACAATCAACGAAAGCAAAATCACACTAACCAAGAAAATGGAAAAAGGAAACAGAGCCAGCACAAGAAGAAAATTCAAAATGTGAACTTCGTAAAATCCCGAGGGTCTGATAAAATTGAATCTTTTGAAAACAAATCCAACACGGATTTTGTTAAACAAAATAAAATTTTAAAGAGAAACAGTCAGAACAACTACACACAACACATAAATTATTGTGATGTAGGACCAAGTACCTCAAGATCACGAAGTTCATCATCAGGCTACCACATTTATAATACTCCGAGGTTTGTTGAGCGGAGATCATGCTTTGAGTGTGGTAAGTATGGACACATTGTCGAAAACTGTCCATATCTCACAAAAGCAAAAATTGATGCACCCCATGATAAACGTTACCATACAAAATCTGTTTCGCTAAAACAGGACCCTCGTCTTGTTAAACAAAGAGAAATGAAACAGAGAAAGAAACAACAAAAGGCTGTTGAAAAAGATTTAAAACCGAAGGTTGTCCAAACACAATCAAATGTTAAAATTGAGAAACAAAAACATATTTTGAAACCAAAATCGGTATTTATTTCAGGGGAGCACAATCCATTCCAAACAATCAGGAAAACAAAGTTCCAATTCTCGATGATATCGGACGACCCAATTTAATGGAGGCTTGGGTCCCCATCTCCAACTAATCTTTAATGAGTGTGCAGGATGTTCTAGGAGGAACTATTAATAATCATAGAATTGTTGATAGTGGAGCATTGACGTGTGCGTATATATACATGTTTTTACAATGAATTTTACACACGAACTCGGTTTTAATATTTATAAAAATGATTTCTACCTTAAATTAAAACACACGCAAAAGGACAAGTGTATCCTATCGTGTATGTAGTAAAGTATGGGTAAGAACCAGATGTCGATCCATGGACGCGGGCAGGCGCTTATGTACTAAAGCGTTGTCATTTATCTACCAGTAAACAGTTATGTGAAAGGTTTTTACTAAAATTTTCTAAAAATATATTTTAAAACACATAAGACTTTAAATACAAAAATACAATTTCTTTTTCTTTTGTTTTGTTTTATAAACAATCTAAGCATGTTATCAAAAATGTCATAAAGGCACTTGATCAATTTTCCAATTATAAAAACAACTAGTATCCCTTTCGGGAATCCTAACATGACAATTCTTCGGAAAGTTAACGCGATAAACACACTTAAACCACCTAAAATTATTCTTTAGCGAGCTATTGATATATTTTCATGTGAATCTTTAAAAAATAAGTTAGTGATCCGTTAAGAGTTTTCTAACCTCACTTTATCAAGGAAAGCAATACCGATAAACACAATACAATCACCGAGACAAGCATAACGTAGATCATATCAAAAACTTATCCATTTTGCAAGTCTTAAACATAAATCTACCAGGTTGGTCATTTTGGCTAAAAATACCCAACAAAGATTATGACCTATATATTAAGAACCCGCAATAACACCATCTAACCCGTTAGAGCCCTTCCGAGTAAGAAAGCATTCTTGATCAAAATTAAATTTATCTTTTATTAAACCAATACCCATTTCTAGTTTCGTGGTGTAAACATATTAATCAAGTTAACAGTTTACTAATAAATGATTAATTATATGGTTTATTCAACTTATCATAACTAACCATTTACTAATCATCCAAGATAAACAATCATAATCAAGAATCCAACATCAATGAACCAACTTTTCCATATGATCATCAAGATTCAAATATGAACAAGTTGCCTGAGCTTCATTTTAACATGATAATAAACTAGATATTAATCATAAAACAAGTGTTTTCATAACATTTATAACAATATTACATAAACATCAGCTTAATGCTTGCAAATGTGCTTAAAATAGGTGTTAAGAATAAGAATTCAAACCATAAACAAGCAAGGATTTGATGGATTGGAAGAATGAAAAGCTTCTTGCAACCTTGAGGCTTGAAACCGTCCCTGCCAGGAAGCTCTCGGACCTCAGAAATCGCCCAGAAACTTGGAAAATTACCCAATGTTTTGATCAGTCGTGAATGCTCTGTTTTTGTAGACAAATTCATATCCACACGGCCGTGCGCATCAGCATGACGTCACTGCAGGGCATGGGCAGACAAGTGGATGTTTGGGCGGGAAAGTCTTCAGATGTGCACGGTCGTGCCAATGGGTCGCACGACCGTGCAAAGTCTTCAGATTACATGTCGATCAGCAATCAAGTCGCGCACGGTCGTGCCAAAGGGTCGCACGACCGTGCGTGCCGAGAAATGAGCTGCACTGCATCTCGCGCGGTCAGTGTTTCCGAGATCGCAAGTCACGCACGGTCGTGCCAATGGGTTGCACGGCCGTGCGTGATTTGTAACTTCAACAGAATCTGCATAATTTATCCGGAACGTTCGCTAATCCCACTTTTTCTCGAACTTTGTCTGTAGTACGACGTTTTGGACCTGGAAATATAAAATTGACCGATTAAGTACCTATACGACGATGTTTTGCCAAAAACACGGGGTAAAATGGGGAACTAAATTATGTATATTCTAACGTATATCAAACCTCCCCACATTTGAACTTTTGCTTGTCCTCAAGCAACTAGAAGTAAAAGAACGCGGGCCTACGAAGGTCCCAAACGTTTCTATATAAATATCCGGCGGTCAATTGTTTTTCCAAAAAGTTAACATCAACAACCTCAAACTGAACAAGCAAATGCGAATATAAGAAAAGATAACCAAAAAGCAATGATTCCACTTCCGATCGACTTAACATGCAAATCCTCACATTCCTCACAATGTTCACACACACTCGGTTATATTTATGAGTCATACATGTAATGGGTATGTGCAAAATACTCAATGCCAAGGCTATGAATCATGCAATATAATAAGCTTGCTAAAATATCTAATCTCCACCAACTAACATGCGAAAAAGCATAATCAAGAGGTCTTTGAGGGTTGTAACGTTAGGCAATGGTTTCGGGTAGAAAAGGGACATTTAAAAGTGGCTAAATGGTTAAAATTCGGCGGTTATTTCTAACAAGCGTAAATGAATTACAACTATACATAAGTAAGGCATAAACGGCCGATTATGACCACATCGAGCTAGTCAATGAGATTGTACTATTCAGCATCTAAAACTGCTCCGATTTGATCCCCTTTCTTCTATTTTTGTTGCTGTTTTCTTTTTCTTTCTTTTTTTTGATAATAAAACAAATACTTGCAAGTTAGATAGTAACCATAATCGAGTTTTAACAAAAATAAGCTAAACAATAAAAAGCCTCAATTTGGTTAAGTGGGTTAAATGGGTGTCAACGGAAAAACACGGGAGATAGACTCAACATGGTTTAACTAATGGAATAATGGTGGTTAAGGAAATTAAATAAAGAAAAAGGCTAACACAAAAGGGAATTTCCAAAGTCTCTCTATCACATTCATGCTCTTTTCACATATTCATGGTTTTGAAAAGTATACTAATGACAAGTTCTAAATCACATGAAACACCCGCCTCGCTCGTATTCCGAACAAAAACAAGCATGATAAGAATTGAAAGACTCAAGTATGCTCATGTAATTGAAGGAATGGGTATAAATGTAAAGATATGCATGCAAGTCTTTCTTTTATTTGTCACGCTTTTAGTTGTCATCTCCTTTTAAAAATTAATTTGGCTTGCCGGTTTTTATCGTATCAGCTACTTTTTAAATGAAATACAATTGACCGTTTATTTAATTTAATTGAATTTTATTTTAAATTTTTTTAGGACAAACAAAGTTACACAAGTTAAACTCCTCCCCATACTTGAATTTCACATTGTCCCAATGTGAATCGAAAATTAGTTACGCAGTTATTAATTAGCGAAACTGAAGAGTGAAAAAGGTGAATAATACTCCCCTCGAGCGGAAGAAGACTTGGGGATATTTGGCGTGACTATTTTTTCTTTTCTTTCCGGCTCTGTGTGCATTTCCATGTACCTGCAAAGCTTGTCAAACTAACCAAAACACAGGCAACGCAATTGATCAAAATATTAGGTACATAAAGATTCATCCAAAAGCTAGAAATTTAAATAACATAAGTACTAATAAAGTGTTTCAAAACGTACTACATATCCGCGGGGTTTTTTAAAGAAAAGTAGTCAGAAAGAAAAACCCTGAAAACAGACAATAATAAACAATGACAAATAATAAATGACACCAGCGGTTTCGTCAGCTAAACTCTTCCCTCCTACTAGTCCTCCTCATCGTCTTGGCGGGCTCCAGATGGGCCGCGTCGCCATGCCTTGGGTTCCCAAATGGGAACTGTGGAGGATCGCCAAAGTAGTTCAGGAAGGCATTGTGTAGCCCTCCGAAAATGTAAGAGAATCCAGCGTGCATCTCTTCCCTCGTGGTGTTCTGGTTCACCTGCATTTGCCAGAACTGCTGGTAGAACTCTGGATATGAGGGGATGCAAGGGGGCCAATCCTGATGTGCCTGATACTCTAGCTGGTGCTGGTACTGGTACTGGTAATGCTGCTGTTGCTGCTGCTGTTACTGCTCTGGCGGTGGTCTGATGAAAGCATCCCTGTGAGCATGTGCCTCTTGGGCATGCTCCATTTCGACGTCCTGCTCTTCATTAGATGGGAGTGGTGGGAGTGGGTCCCAAACTTCCCCACGTAGGCCCCTCAACCTTGGGCCATTTCCAGTGTCTACAATTAAGCCCATCGCCCATAGGGAACGAATGTCCACCTCACCCCCTGAGTGGACCAATGTCAAATGGTTGACCACATTGTCAGTCAGAATCCCGATAGAGTGAGCAAGTTGGGTCACATAATCCCCACCGTGAATTTCACTGCTCACCGACCTCCCCATGCTGTTTATAAAAAATTCCGCCGTATGGGCGGCGAGGTTGACGTGTACCCCATTCACTATGGAGTACAAGAATAGCAGGTCCGGTGTGGGACAGTTCCCAGAACTGTCCATGCGCCCGCAAACAGTGTGGCTCATAACTTGATGAAGAAGTGGGTCCCTCAGCTTCGACGCTTTTGCTCTCCTAGCATCATAAGGTGGCCCATCAGCTATGTGAGCCCAGAAATCAGCCCTATCCTCATCGCTGATGAACTTGTAAATGTTGGTAAAAATCTCAGAGTTTATATCTTCATCACTGTAAATGCCCAACTTTTAACCAAGCTTAGCCACAGACCATTTGTGCCGTCTTCCCCCAAGCCTGAATTGAATGATTTTTGCGTTTATGAAGTCTGGGTTCTCGCTTCTTGGTTTTTCGTATACGTAGGAAGCGAAAAACCTCCAGTGTTAGCTCAAGGTAAACGGGTCGCTCTATGTTCAGCAACCTTGCCATCGGGAGAGAAATCATATCTTGAAGCCTTTCTGATTGGTTCAAGGCTTGCAATGCTTCCTAACTCAGCTTTCATGGTTCACCAATCTGGCCTTGCCTGTTCCACAGACTTTGTAGTCTATTAACATACGGCCACTCTTTTTGTTTGTCGGCGTCAAATTGCAAGAATGGATGATTCATCTGCATGCAGTCAAGCAACAAAATCAGACCAGACCTAAAAAATTTTGATCCCGGCACCAGAACAACGTTTTTGGAACATTCTGTTTGCTGTTTCAGGCTGCGCACAGCCGTGCGGACCAGTTGCATGGCCGTGCAGATCCAAATCGCACATTGTTGCTGCCGGGATCACTACAGCGATTCAGGCCCGCACGGTCGTGCAGATGAGGCGCACGGTAGAGCATCGTCTGCAGTTCCCAAAAAATTGTTCCATTCACAGACTTACGCTGTTTAACCATAAATCAAGCTGTTTTCTTAGTGAATGGACCGAGGGTTCCTGATTGGAACTTTGATTCGCCCAATTTTTCAAGAATTAGGGTTTGATTGTCGTTTATGAAGAAAACCCCAAAAATTTCTTGAACAAGAAACCTAATCTACTCCTAAAACATAATTAAAGATACAACACGTAAAGGGGGTTCATACCTTGGCTGAAGATTACGCAAAATCCTTGCAAAAACTGGTGATTTTTGAGAGAGTGCGGGTGCAGGAACGGCAGTGCGGCTAGGGTTTCGAATGGGACTTGGTTTTTTCTGAAACATGCATATTTATACTCATTGAACAAACTGTCAGAAAAAACCGCGCATGGTCGTGCACAGATGTGCACGAGCGTGCGGACTCCAAATCGCAACACCCTGGATTACTGTTCTCGGGTCGCACGGTCGTGCGGATAGTCTGCACGGTAGTGCGTGTCCGGGAAGTCAGTCCGTACAGTCGTTCCCTGCAGATGCAGATCTGAGGTGCACGACCGTGCGGCATCTGGCAGTCTGCAGAATTTTGCAGAGAATGCACCCAGCTCTGTATTTTCAAAAAAATCACCAACTTTCCAAGTGTTTTAGCTATTTGAATAGCGTTTCAACTTCGGAACTTTCTAAGACATGAATCAAAATAGGGAAAACCTACAACTTACCGAAAAACAAAGAAATCGCGAAAGAAAGACTAAAGATTAACATAATTACATATTTACCCTTGGCGTGCAAATCACGCTCGCTAATTTTTTTCCACGAGTCGATAGTTGGACTCTCCTCCCCACACTTATTACGCGTGCGGGGTGTGGAGTTCAATGACCTCCACTGCCGAGTCAACTGGTCCGTCAACATAAAGCTTTAGCCGATGACCGTTGACTTTGAATGTTACCCCCGTTTGAGTCCTCAATGACAATAGTACCATATAGGAATACTTCCTTGACTGTGTACGGCCCCGTCCATCGGGACTTCAACTTACCGGGGAACAACCTAAGCCTCGAGTTGAACAACAGTATGAGATCTCCCACTTGGAACTCCTTGTAATCTTTCAATCGCTTATCATGTAGTCTTTTTGTGCCCTCTTTATATAAGCAAGAGTTCCCATAGGCGTGATTTCTCAATTCTTCAAGCTCATGGATCTGCAAGAAGCGAGTCTCACCGCCGCTCTTCAAATCCAAGTTTGCAGTCTTTAACGCCCACCATGCCTTATGCTCCAACTCGAATGGTAGATGACACGCTTTCCCGTAGACTAACCTATACGGAGTAGTCCCTATAGGCGTTTTATACACGGTTCGAAAAGCCCAAAGCGCGTCATCCAGCTTGTCTGACCAATCCTTGCGGTTCTGACCCACCGGCCGCTCAAGGATCCTCTTCAGTCCCTGGTTTGTAACCTCTACCTGCCCGCTCGTTTGGGGATGGTATGGTGTGGCTAGGTTGTGATGAACACAATATCGAGACAAGGCTTTTTCTAGTTGTGCATTGCAGAAATGCGTTCCACAGTCACTAATATGTGCCTTCGGGGCACCAAACCGGGCAAACAAGCTTTTCAAGAACCTCATGACTACTCTGGCATCATTTGTAGGTAAGGCTTACGCCTCGGCCCATTTTGACACGTAGTCCACAGCTACCAGTATATACTTATTACCGCGTGAGGATGGGAATGGTCCCATGAAGTCGATGCCCCATACATCGAATACTTCACAGACCTGGATCGAATTCTGAGGCATTTCGTTGCGCGCGGATGGATTTGATGCCCTCTGGCATGCGTCGCACGCTCTCACCAACTTCTGCGCATCATGAAAAATTGTAGGCCAATAAAAACCGGCATCTAACACCTTCTTCACGGTGTAGTTGGCTCCATGATGACCTCCGGTAGGCCCTTCATGACATTGGCGCTGAATGTCGGCTGCCTCCTCTCCAAACACACATCTACAAATCATGTGATCCGCTCCAACTCGAAATAAGAATAGGTCATCCCAAATATAATGTTTAAGGTCTGCAAAGAACTTCCTCTTTTGCTGATGTGTTAATCCGTTGACAAGGATTCCACAGGCTACATAGTTCGCGAAGTTGGCAAACCAGGGCGATTCATCTCTCATCTCCACGCTCATGAGGAACTCGTGGGGGAAATTGTCGTTTATTGGTTCCTTCCACGTCTCCTCGGAACTCCGCGCTCGAGTCTCGAGAGGTGATATGCTGCAACGTTCAACGCACCCTTCTTATCTGAATCTCGATATCGAATTCTTGCAGCAACAGAATCCATCTAATCAGACGTGGTTTTGCGTCTTGTTTGCTGAAAAGATATCGAATAGCGGCATGATCCGTGTACACAATAGTCTTGGACAACACAAGGTATGATCTAAACTTATCAAACGCGAAAACTACCACCAAAAGCTCCTTCTCCGTGGTAGTGTAGTTTTCTTGCGCATCATGCAAGGTCTTACTGGCGTAGTATATTGGATGAAAGTGCTTTTCCTTTCGCTGTCCCAAGACTGCCCCTATCGCGAAATCGCTGGCGTCGCACATAATCTCAAACAGCAACGCCTAATCTGGTGCTACCAAAATAGGGGCTTCGACTAGCCTTTGCTTCAACAAATTGAATGCCGTCAGGCATTATTCCGAAAACACAAATGGAGCATCCTTCTCCAACAAACGGGTCATGGGTCTCGCTATTTTTGAGAAATCTTTAACGTATCTCCTGTAGAACTCAGCATGACCAAGGAAACTTCTAATTGCTCTAACTGTGGTAGGGGGTGTGAGTTTAGAAATAACATCTACTTTGGCTGGATCAACCTCTAACCTTGCTTACGAGATCCTGTGCCCGAGAACTATCCCTTCTTTCACCATGAAGTGACATTTCTCCCAATTGAGTACAAGATTGGTCTCTTCACACCTCATCAGCATCTTTTTCAAATTTTTCAGACAATGATCAAAGGAACTCCCAAAAACAGAAAAATCATCCATGAACACCTCCATGGAGTCTTCAATCATGTCATGAAAAATGGCAACCATGCAGCGCTGAAATGTCGCCGGTGCATTGCACAACCCAAAAGGCATGCGCTGGTAGGCGAATGTGCCAAAGGGGCAGGTAAAAGTAGTCTTCTCCTGATCCTCAGGAGGGATCGAATTTGAAAATAACCCGAGAACCCATCCAGAAAACAATAAAATGACTTCCCTGATAGACGTTCCAACATCTGATCGATGAATGGAAGCGGGAAGTGGTCTTTGCGGGTGGCATCAATAAGTTTGCGGTAGTCGATGCAAACTCGCCTCCGGTGACGGTATGGTCGGAATAAACTCATTCCTGTCGTTTGAGACTACAGTTACGCCTCCTTTCTTGGGCACTACTTGCACATGGCTCACCTACACTGAATCAGAGATAAGATATATTAACCCTGCATCTAGTAACTTAATCACCTCTTTCTTCACGACGTCTTGCATATTCGGGATTAACCGCCTCTGAGGCTGGGCACACGGCTTGTAGTCATCCTCCATCAGAATTTTATGAGTGCAAAAGGAAGGATTGATGCCTTTAATATCCATAATCTTCCACGCCATGGCTTTCTTATGAAGTTTTAGAACCTCGAGAAGTTTTCTCTTTTCCTCTTCCTCTAAGGATGATGAAATAATGACCGGAAGACGACACTCCTCATCTAGAAATGCATACTCGAGATGTGGTGGGAGTTGTTTCAACTCCAACGACGGAGGATCCTCAATCGAAGGCTTCGACTTTCCTTCAACTTCACAATCAATCTCCACAAATCTATCTAGACTATGGGAACCATAATCACCGACTTGACAAACCGGCTGCTCAAGTCTGTGCGTGTCCAAATTGATCTCCTCAATCGTGCCTTGAAATGAGAGTTCACAAAGGTATCGACAATGTCGACATAATAGAGCGTATCGTCCTGACTTTGTGGGTGCTGCATCGACCGTTTAATGTCGAGGTCACATGCTCATCATTAACTCGGAGCGTGATTTGGCCTGCGAGCACATCTACAATCGTCCTCGCGGTATTGAGAAACGGGCGTCCAAGTATCAAAGGCACCTTTGAGTCTTCATCCATGTCCAGAATGACAAAATCTACGGGAAACACAAATTTGTCAATCTTCACAAGCATATTTTCAACAAACCCGCGCTGATATTTGATTGAACGATCAGCAAGTCAAATACTCATCCTCGTAGGTGACAGCTCACCTAGATCCAGTTTAGCAAAAACCTTATACGGCATAAGGTTTATGCTTGCTCCCAAATCAGCCAATGCGTGGCTGGCAGACATGCTGCCTATAAGACAAGGAAGGGTGAAACTGCCCGGGTCTCCCATCTTCTCGGGTAAACGATTTTGAAGAATAGCCGAACAATTCTCATTCATTAAAACACACGACATGTCCTCGAGCTTTTGCTTGTTTGTGAGGATGTCCTTCAGAAACTTAGCGTATTTGGGCATTTGAGCCAACGCTTCATCAAATGGTATGTTTATATGCAATTGTTTGAACATCTCAAGAAACTTACCATATTGTTCTTCATTCCTTGCTTCTTCAGTCTGCTCGGGTACGGAACTGGAGGAGTATAATCTATAACTAGCTTCTGGAGCTGTGCTGTACTTGCTGGGACTCACCTAGCATGCACCTCGTCCGAAGCGTCAGTATGGACCGTCTCAGTGATCGGTGGTGAGTCTGATATGTCAAGTCCCGTGACTTTTCCACTCCTTGTCATTACTACATTAACATGCCCTCTTGGGTTTGGCTCTATATTTCTCGGAAGACCGCCCTGAGGTCTCTCAAATAACATCTTAGCCAACTGGCCTACTTGATTCTCAATGGCCTGAATGGAGGCCTTCTGACTCCTCATCTCCCCTTCTTGGGCCATGAAACGCTCCTCGTGCTGCTAATAACGCTTTTCAGCCAACTGATTCGCACTGTTCGAGTTGCTTAAAAGTTGTGCCATCATTTCCTCCAGCTTTGAGTTATCTTGAGGGGCTTGTTGCTGGGAACTGCTCCCGGCACCCTGATTATGGTACATATTCGAATGCGGCTGGTAGGGGCGACTCTGAGACTGAAAAGATTGATTGTAGGATTGCTGTGGAGCGGGAGCGCGCTGAGTATACCCGAGTGGGTTTTGGTTACCTGAACCATACTATAGGGGTTATTTTGGGGTCTAGTTTGATTTCCCAGATAATCCACCTCCTCGTGGCCTGTAAACATAACACCCTGTTCGCACGCACCCAACTCGTGTGAAATCCCACACTGCTCACATGAAGATTGAACCCGTGAAACATTATGAGCTTAATCGATTTTTGCAGCAAAGGCTCCAATCTGAGCAGTAAGGGCCGTATATGTATCAACAACATGAACTCCTGATGATGTCCTAGCTCTCTCTGGCATGACGAGAACTCGACTTCAAGGCAGCTTTCTCGATAATCGTGTAGGCTTCATTTGGCGTCTTCGTTCCAAGATCTCCCCCTGCATACATGTCCAAGCGCTCCTGCGAATCATAGTTAAGTCCTTGGTAGAAGGTTAATACGAGCTATCTTTTGGACAAACCATGATGTGGGACATCAATAAGAAGATCTCTAAACCTTTCCCAAGCAGCGTGTAAGGACTCTCCATTCTCCTATCGAAATGTCATGATACGGTTCTTCAACTTAGCTGTTTTCTCCGGAGGGAAGTACTTCTAAATAAACAGCTCTGCCATTTCATTCCAGGTAGTAATGGATCCTGCGGGAAGTGATAAAAGCCAAGCTCAGGCTTTGTCTCGCAAAGAGAACGGAAAGAGCCGTAATCGGATTGCATCGTCAGAAACGTCTCGAATCTTGAAAGTAGAGCATACCTCAAGAAATGCGGCAATGTGTCGACTTGGGTCCTCGTGATCCTTTCCATCAAACTGCAACGAATTTTTCAACATGTTAATGATGCTGGATTTGATCTCGAAATTCGGCTCCACCACAATCAGTCAGGCGACTAGGCTGCAGGCCTTCGCCTCCTGGACGGCCGGTCTCATTCAATGGCCGATCGTCGTCTGCCATGGTGCTACCCCTTCGACCTCTGAGTTTTCACTCTCAGCAGGTATCTCCGACTCGTCTACTATAGCCGAGATAAGTTGTGCAACAACACGAGACCTTTCTCAAAGTCTCATACTCCTCCTTAGGTCACGTTCCTGTTCGTCAGATAGCTCAGCAGCAGCGGGCGCGGGGGTTGAGGACATCAACCTGTAAGGAAGGGATAAGCACATCCCGAAACGAGTAAATAAAAATACAATATTAAACAATATTTTATTAATTAATTTTTTTAGCCTAATCAATTTATTTTCGAATTCTGGCGTGCAAATAAATATCAATTTTGCAAAAATATATATATACAAACGAATGAACAAATAAATAATTATAAACAAATATTCACAAGCATGTACACCGATAAAGAGGTGACTCGGATCGTTCCAAAGGTTAGCCGCGTTCCCCGGCAACGGAGCCAAAAACTTGACGTGTGCGTATATATGCATGTTTTTACAATGAATTTTACACACGAACTCGGTTTTGGTATTTAAAAAAATGATTTCTACCTTAAATTAAAACACATAGAAAAGGACAAGTGTACCCTATCGTATATGTAGTAAAGTATGGGTAAGAACCAGATGTCGATCCATGGACACGACAGGCGCTTATGTACTAAACCGTTGTCATTTATCTACCGGTAAAAAAGTATGTGAAAGGTTTTTACTAAAATTTTCTAAAAATATATTTTAAAACACATAAGACTTTAAATACAAAAATACAATTTCTTTTTCTTTTGTTTTGTTTTATAAACAATCTAAGCATGTTATCAAAAATGTCACAAAGGCACTTGATCAATTTTCCAAATCGATAAGGAAGAGATGGAGTTAATTGATATCAAATGGAAGTTTGCAAGTGCAGTGAGAATGGCAAAATATTTTATGGAGAAAATAGGAAGAACTAATCTGGAAAGCTAGAAGGATACTCCATACGGATTTGACAAAAGGAAAGTTACTTGTTTCAACTGTAGAGAAAAGGGGCATTTTAAAAGAGAATGCACAAAGCCTCCACAACATGGGAATCAATATCCTTTAAACAAAAATTAAGTTACTAACAACGAAAGAGCAATGGTTCCTACAAACAATTTCCAACCGAGTGTTAGTAGTTCAAGCAGATGAGGGCTGTGATTGGTCTGTTCAATTAGGACACAACGGTGGAGGAGGAACTGCATACTTTGCTGAAATTACAAAAAATAATAAACGAAGGAGAATCGTCCAGAAATAATGACAGTTCATGGGATAGCAGCAGTTCAGATGAAGCAGAATCGACTGCTAGTGAAGAACGATCTGAATATGTTAATGCTGAAGTAGATGAGGTGATCACTCAAACTGGATCGATGGATAGCAGCAAAGAAGATTTAGAGCATGAAACTGAAGGACCATCTGATGAGTTTTCCAAGCATCTCTCATCTATCGGATCTTCCACTCTTCATGCAGCATTCATGACCCGTTTGGATTGCCAATCCAGTCAGGTAAGTTTTGATAAACCTATTATGTCCAAGTGTTTTGAATGTATAACTTTAAAAGGTAAATACTTAGAACTTGAAAGAAATTTTGATCACACAAAGAAGCATCATCAGAGTTTGATTGTAGATCTGACGAAGTGCACTGAGACAAACACAGCTCTTAAGAAAAATGAAAAAGAATTTAAAACAACAATTGAAACGTTAAAGAAAGATGTTTCTGAATTAACAAAGAATGTTTTGAGAATACAAACATCCATTAACAATTATATTAACATGCTTGAAGAAACAAAAAAGGAGTTAGCCTATGCAAAGTGTGAACATGATGCAATCAAACTCAAGTTGGACAGTTACTCAAACTCAAGATATGTTTTGGATCACATCATTGATGTTCAAAAATAAGAAAGGTGATGTGAAATGCATATGTTATCAGGCTTGTCCCCCTCAGGTTAGGCACAATTACACCAAAATGCCAGATGATGAAGATGTGCCACAGTTTGAACCCACCGTTCCATTGGATCTAGATGAATTTACAGCTGGTCTAGGGTTCACTAAGGGCACATCTTCAAGTCAAGGTCAATCAGATGACATCAATGACTCAAAGTCTATGAATGATCAAAATTCTCCAATTATTGAGGATTATGATAGTTCGGATACGAGTCAGATAAGGGCAAACCTAAGCAATCAGATGCGATAACAAAAGAGAAAAATGTATCTCACAAAATTCACATTCTTTGTGATCATTCAACGAAACCATGTGTGACTGCCAATGTCAAGCTTGCTGAAACTCATGTTGAAACCTGGGAAAGCATGAACTTGCTTTATACGTTGATTGGTTCCGATAGAGTTTACACAAACAAAGATTTTCCCATAAAAAATGTCAATCAATCCTTGATTGATAAAGTTTTCGAGGATTCTACTAGTAAGTTTTTGGGTAATTCGAGCCCAAGAGTTGTAGTGACTCAGTGTGCTCCTCTCCTAAAACCCGAAGTTAGATAGAAATACAAAAATCAAAAATTGAAACATCAAAACAATCAACGAAATGAAAATCACGCTAACCAAGAAAATGGAAAAAGGAAACAGAGCCAGCACAAGAAGAAAATTCAAAATGTGAACTTCGTAAAATCTCGAGGGTCTGATAAAATTGAATCTTTTGAAAACAAATCCAACACGGATTTTGTTAAACAAAATAAAATTTTAAAGAGAAACAATCAGAACAACTACACACAACACACAAATTGTTGTTATGTAGGACCAAGTACCTCAAGATCACGAAGTTCATCATCAGGCTACCGCATTTATAATACTCCGAGGTTTGTTGAGCGGAGATTATGCTTTGAGTATGGTAAGTATGGACACATTGTCGAAAACTGTCCATATCTCACAAAAGCAAAAATTGATGCACCCCATGATAAATGTTACCATACAAAATCTGTTTCGCTAAAACAGGACCCTCGTCTTGTTAAACAAAGAGAAATGAAACAGAGAAAGAAACAACAAAAGGCTGTTGAAAAAGCTTTAAAACCGAAGGTTATCTAAACACAATCAAATGTTAAAATTGAGAAACAAAAACAGATTTTGAAACCAAAATCGGTAATTATTTCAGGGGAGCACAATCCATTCCAAAAAATCAGGAAAACAAAGTTCCAATTCTCGATGATGTCGGATGACCCAAGTTAATGGAGGCTTGGGTCCCCATCTCCAACTAATCTTTAATGAGTGTGCAGGATGTTCTAGGAGGAACTATTAATAATTATAGAATTGTTGATAGTGGAGCATTGACGTGTGCGTATATATACATGTTTTTACAATGAATTTTACACACGAACTCGGTTTTAATATTTATAAAAATGATTTCTACCTTAAATTAAAACACACGCAAAAGGACAAGTGTATCCTATCGTATATGTAGTAAAGTATGGGTAAGAACCAGATGTCGATCCATGGACGCGGGCAGGCGCTTATGTACTAAAGCGTTGTCATTTATCTACCGGTAAAAAGGTATGTGAAATGTTTTTACTAAAATTTTCTAAAAATATATTTTTAAAACACATAAGACTTTAAATACAAAAATACAATTTCATTTTCTTTTGTTTTGTTTTATCAACAATTTAAGCATGTTACCAAAAATGTCATAAAGGCACTTGATCAATTTTCCAATTATAAAGACAACTAGTATCCCTTTCGGGAATCCTAACATGACAATTCTTCGGAAAGTTAACGCGATAAACACACTTAAACCACCTTAAATTATTCTTTAGCGAGCTATTGATATATTTTCATGTGAATCTTAAAAAATAAGTTAGTCATCCGTTAAGAGTTTTCTAACCTCACTTTATCAAGGAAAGCAATACCGATAAACACAAATACAATCACCGAGACAAGCATAACGTAGATCATATCAAAAACTTATCCATTTTGCAAGTCTTAAACATAAATCTACCAGGTTGGTCATTTTGGCTAAAAATACCCAACAAAGATTATGACCTATATATTAAGAACCCGCAATAACACCATCTAACCCGTTAGAGCCCTTCCGAGTAAGAAAGCATTCTTGATCAAAATTAAATTTATCTTTTATTAAACCAATACCCATTTCTAGTTTCGTGGTGTAAACATATTAATCAAGTTAACAGTTTACTAATAAATGATTAATTATATGGTTTATTCAACTTATCATAACTAACCATTTACTAATCATCCAAGATAAACAATCATAATCAAGAATCCAACATCAATGAACCAACTTTTCCATATGATCATCAAGATTCAAATATGAACAAGTTGCCTGAGCTTCATTTTAACATGATAATAAACTAGATATTAATCATAAAACAAGTGTTTTCATAACATTTATAACAATATTACATAAACATCAGCTCAATGCTTGCTAATGTGCTTAAAATAGGTGTTAAGAATAAGAATTCAAACCATAAACAAGCAAGGATTTGATGGATTGGATGAATGAAAAGCTTCTTGCAACCTTGAGGCTTGAAACCGTCCTTGCCAGGAAGCTCTCGGACCTCAGAAATCGCCCAGAAACTTGGAAAATTACCCAATGTTTTGATCAGTCGCGAATGCTCTATTTTTGTAGACAAATCATATCCACACGACCGTGCGCTTTATCCGTACAGCCGTGCGCATCAGCATGACGTCACTGCAGGGCATGGGCAGACAAGTGGATGTTTGTGCGGCAAAGTCTTTAGATGTGCACGGTCGTGCCAATGGGTCGCACGGCCGTGCAAAATCTTCAGATTACATGTTGATCAACAATCAAGTCGTGCACAGTCGTGCCATAGGGTCGCACGACCGTGCGTGCCGAGAAATGAGCTGCACTGCCTCTCGTATGGTCATTGCTTCCGAGATCGCAAGTCGTGCACGGTTGTGCCAATGGGTTGCACGGCCTTGCGTGATCTGTAACTTCAACAAAATTTGCAGAATTTATCCAGAACGTTCGTTAATCCCACTTTTTCTCCAACTTTGTCTGTGGTACGCCGTTTCAGACCCGAAAATATAAATTTGATTAAGTATCTATACGACGATGTTTTAGCCAAAAACGCACAAAACGGGGGCAAAATGGGAACTAAATATAAATTATGTATATTTTAATGTATATCAAGCATCTACGCACAAGATCGGCGACATGCGGCTCCAAAACATCGTTATATCTAGGAGTTGTTGCTTTTGTTGGAGAGAAAGAGAAGATAATGTCCGATGAGTAAAGAAAGTTTGGTGAATGAAGTTGATAACTTCGACAAGATGAAAAACGACTAACAATTTGTTTGTTTAAGGCTTGGATCAGATCCACAGGATAGATTCAATAGAAATGTTCGCGCCTGCAGCACGTCAAAAGATTATCAATGACTCATGTCTTATATCTTCCACAAGAAGTTCAAAGCTTACAAGATGATCGTGCAATGTACATTTGGCCACGGGTATGATTGAAGAAAATGTGTTTGGATGAACAAACCAACCAGGTGTGTGGATGCCTTGGCATGGTTTGAACAACCGCATACTACTTCTCAAGGAGAAAGACGAAGACCTTTGCTGGTGCAAAAACATGTGGACAACATCATGTATGGACCGTCCAAAGATGATGTGTACATGCTTCTCCACATGCACTCTTGCTTCTTACCAGTCGGACCCAGAGATTTATAATCTTGTTGCTGTGAAGAGATTTATCAGTTATATGAAGTAACTTCAAAATCGACCTTGAAATCCACACCGGGTGGATATCCAGTTGGGAGAGCACACAGATTCCTGGAAATGCACGGAGAAATTGCAGGATTACGGTTTAAATTTTCTAATCTCTTCTATTTGTGTTGATATTTAAGCTGCTATACATATTTCTAAAATCTTGTACAACACTCCAGACCAAACACATTGATCTCGAATATCACCTCACACGTGATTGTTTCAATATGAAACTCATCAATGTTGTTTTGATCCACGCCGATTACCAACGTGCCAACTCATTTTTCCAAAATTTAGGAAAATCATTTTTATAAAATTAATTTTGGTAAACGGTATCGAGGTAAAACATGAGGTAATCCACATCGGGAAATTGTTTTTGTAAATATTTTTCTTGAAGACAATCCAAAAAGATGTATTTAAAGGATTAAATTTACTTTTTACATTGTAGGGGGAGTAAATCCTAATCCGAAAAATACAAAAACATTGTAAAACGTCAAAAAGGACAAAAGCACGAGAAAAACAAAAATGAGTTTCCTGGCAAGAAAAAAAGAAAATGATAGTAAATTAGTGATCTGTCAAAACCTCTTTGAACTTTAAAATGAAATATGATAAGTAGCTCTATATTCAATATATCGGTAGGCTCACAATATTTTTAAAGTGTGCACATGGCAATATAAACATAATCGACTGAAGACCAGGTGGGAACCATTCATTGGCATATGGTCTTGGTACCGAAATTTCGTTTGATAGTATGCTGAGGTTCTGAGATATGCGGTCTTTATGCTTGTTTATCATCTCAGTATCATGGTTGAATCTTTTACCGAAAAATAACGGGGACGCAAGTCTAGAACTTCCATGATACCATACATACGTGTAAATATTGCATACGACCATCAATAAGTGATGAATATATCACATCCACCCAAACAACAAGTGATAATATATCACAACTTTATGCGGGAGCTAAGTTCGTCTCTTTGTCGGTACGATGGTACTAACCTTTTCACGGACTTACTCCTGTGCCCTGCATGCATTTGAAAATCAAGTTCCTCATCATTAAGTGATTTTATCACATAGGGCTTATTTTCAATCAAAATAAGTGAGTATCTCACATCACATACGTCAAAAACAGATGATAAACAGTATACTCACCGGTAAGATTTTCTCTCGTGCATGTCTTGATACGGGAATGTGTCGTGAGTGGATGAACACCGGTCGGTAAGTATAAATCATACATAAATCGTATCCCCTAACCGCGAGTACATCTGATAAGTTGAGCTTATGGGGACAACAATACCGAATATTGTTATAGAATACTTATCTAAATGCTAATTAATTTAACAACAAGTGTGTTTTGGCATGACCGTATACTAATATGATTCTCTTACCCTCAAAATTCACAAAAAGAGTGTCTGTAAATATTTTTTTATTTATTTATTGCTTTCCGTCCTTACATTTAAAAATTGAAAATGTCAAAAAGATTTTAGGAGAGTTTTAATATAAATTTTATAAAAGCCAAAAAGATTTTGCTTCTAGTTTATTTTTGATTGACCGATTTTGGAACTCGAGTCTATCCTATCTAAAATCCTGATTATAAGCTGGAAAACAATTGCATCTTCATAAATGGTCGAAGTTGACAAACTTTAAAGGTTAATGGATTAAAATTGAACAATCTTAAAAACTCTTAAAGTATTGTCAGTTGGTAGTTGAATGAGGTTTGGTCTCATGTGTGTCATTTGCTAATTTTGCTTAAAATCAATCCTTCGTGAAATTTTCAAAGCAAAATTCTCTAAGGTTGATCAAATCCCTAGCAGTTAATCTAATTACGCATTTAGCTATGTTGTGTGTGCAGATATGGCATCCAAGCAAGCTAAAGGCAAAGAGAACGAGTTTGGAAAAGTTATGGGAGAAAATACACAACATAAATGCAAGCCGTGAATCAAGAAGATCAATTCATGACTGACCACTTATCAATACCACAAGATATATTCAAGGGGAAGTTCACTGATGCACCTCTAGACTATGACACGTGAAGACATCTGAAGATCCAATAGTGTGAAGAACGAACCATCACGAGCAGCATCCAAGGGGGAGTTTGTTGATGCATATTTGTGTGGATGCGACTCAGTTCGCTTCAGTTCTAGTTCGACTCAGTTCGGTATTCATGCCGGAAGCTCATAGTTCGAAGCAGGCCATTAGAAATAAAGACCGAAGACCAAGCAACATCCAAGGGGGAGTTTGTTGATACACTTTTGTGTTTGTCGCTTTTTCTTAGTTACGTTAGTAATAGTACGGTCTTTGTTTGTTGCGTCTGTAAAGTTTTGGTTGTGTCGACCAAATCAAGATATCCTCCTATCTTGATTTAGTACAACATTTAGTTTGTCTGTGTTGAAAAACAGTTGCATGTGTGCATACTGTCAAGTCTTGTGTACGACATGTCTGTTAGCACATTCTCCGAAGAACACTTGTTAGTACGAGTGAAAGGTGCTTCGTACGAGCAAGTTGTTGCTCGTACGCGCCACTTGTCGTTCGTACAAGTGATCCACTAGTCGTACGAGTGGCCCCTTTCAACAAGCTCTTTGCTTGTTCGTGCGAGCCAATAGGTTGTTCGTATAAACAACTCTTCTATGTATATTCTTCGTGGGTTTGGTTGTGCTTTGTACGACCAGTAACCTTCTTCGTACTGTTGCTGGGTGTTGGTACTATATAACAGACATGCACTTCTCAGTTGTGTTAGACATCGTGACACTAGAGAGAGAGAGCACAGAGAGAGAACACTGAAGGTGTATAGAGAGATAAGTAGTTTATTCAAGAGTATATGTACTAGGTCTCTCAACAAATCAAAATAGTGAACATTTGAAGATATATCTTTTGTTATATTGGTTGTGCTCTTGCTTTGGTTTGCATATACACTTGGATTCCGCACTCGTGTGTGTATTAAACAACAAGGAAGTAGGTAATCTTGATCCTCCAAGTGGACCTACAAAGGTCGAAGAGATTCGTTGGCGTTTGGTTGAGTCTTCTTGGTGAGCTACAAAATAATAAACCGTTAGCCTCGTCACGGAGGACCCTGATAGGGGTTCGTGACCAAGCTCCGGCGTAAGAGTAAGTAAACTTGCCGGAGAAGATAAGTGATTTCGATGGTCTACGGTCGTCGAAATGTGTGGTGTGGATCTCTTAGTGTATTGAATATGGTCCAAAGAATGTCCTAAGGGTGTGAGTAAATGCTAGGATCTTTCATGCTTACCTTATAAGAGAATGAGGGGGCCTTATATAGAGCAAGCTGCTTAAAAATCGGGTGTAATAATAATACCATCTAATGGTTCTCTGATGATCAAAGAGGATTTTTGTAGCGTTGGGAAACGTGGCTAATCCCTACCGGAGAGATGGATGTCACAATTAATGGAGTTAGTACTAACCTCGTACTTATCTGGCGATTTCTTCCTCTCTCCTCTTGCAGGCATTAAATGCCACTATAGGGATGAAGATAGTGAGGATCCTCCTGATCCTGCTCATTTGGCCATGTGATTATTGAAAGTATAATAGTTGGGCCTGCTAAGGAACCCAACTGAACGGCCCAAGACGAGGAGCCCAATTCAGGGACTTCTCGTCAACAAGTCATCCCTACTCCAAGTTTATGATCTCGTGCATGGCCCTAGACTTATCATCTTACGGCGCTACAACTGCTCTGGTGGGTCCTAATGATGTGTTAGCGTCACCTGTGATGATGATCTTAGCCTGTGCGACTTATTTGATACGATGGTCAGGGATTAATGATATTCCCACATGCATTAGTCTGGCGGTTTGATTTTGAATCTTTGATGGGATGGTTACCGCCCACTTGGAGAAGTTATTAAAACCCCTTACAACTACTGATTACCCTCATCATCTTCCCTCATTTTTCTTTTCTTCTCTCTGGATTTCCCTATCACTCTCGTTATGAGTCGGAAAGGCAGAGTCTCCATCCGGTCGATCATCACTCAAGATGAATTAGACTTGTTTGTCTCATGGTGTTGCATTCTACCTCATCTCTCCCCTCGTCTTTCGGGTTCAGATGATCCGGCCTCTTGTTCACCGGAGAGGATGGTGATTTACACTCTTTCATTCTCATTTTACGGTGCTCGTTATCCGCTATCACCGTTCAAGATGGATCTCTTGAAACACTATGGAATTCATTTCTCGCAACTGCACCCCTTTCCTTTTTAAGGATTGATCACTTCGAACTTTCTTGCGCTGCCTTTGCCGGAGAACCATCGGTGCCTCTGTTCTGGCGATTCTATCATTTGCGATTTGATGGCGACTGGTTTAACTTCGGGAAAAGGAAGGATAGCATATCCTCTCCTTGTTATTCCTTCATGCCTACCTCCACTTATCCCAAAGAGTGGAAGAACTGATTTATCTTTGTCTCTCCTTCATTGTTGCCGGAATCTCTTCCGATCAGGGCTCCAGCTGCTGTTATTGAAGATGATGTTCTTTCTTTGTCTGGTGTTGAGGCCACTCTTTGGAAGACCATGTATGAACTCTACTCGTGCTTTCAACTTTCTAGAGGGCATCTTGGCCATGGGAAGCTTGAGCCCTTTGTACTCGACTCGTCCCCAGGCCTTTGTGGATTAGATTGGTAAGTTTTTCCTTTTAGGGCATTCTTGTTGTGTATGGCTCAATATCTGGTTTTCATGTCATTGCCTTGTTGTTCTTGTGTTTATTATTTTGCGTAGAAATGTCGTTGTGGAATTTGATGCAAGCATGTGTGAAGGGTGTGTCTTTTGTGGTCGAGGGGGTTTAAAATCAGGAAATAGGTGCTGTCCTTGGAGATGGAGCCCTTTCTATAGAAGATCCGGAGGTTGAGGCGATTGCCAAGGACGGTATTCCTTCCCTGGAGGGTGTTTCCCCTAAAGGGTCGGAGGGTTCCAAGAACTCTCCTCAGGTTGAGAACGTGAGTAGTGGTGATGAGGACCTGGAGACCCGGTTGACTAGAAAACGAAAACTTTGTTAGGGGTAAGTACCAATGTGGTTGTGCCGTTCGGAACATTTATTTCAGACTGCGGAGTGCTAGTAGCCAATAGTCTCAACCCGCTTCTCGGGCCGCATCCGAAGTCCCTCCTGGTGCCACTAAGGGTTCCTTGTCCAAGCATCTGAAGGTTCTTCAACCGACCACCAGCCTTATCTCAGGGGCTCCTCTTGTAAGTTAACCGTGATATCTCCTCCTTGCATTTTTGTTTTTGTATTTCTCATTCTCCTTCCCCCCCTCTTTTCTTTATAACATAGGGAAGTTCTGCTGCTCCAATTGCCATTCCGTCCTCTACTTTCCCATTAAAGCGTAAATAGAAAGGCATGGAAGTTCGTGTGGTACAGACTAGAGCTGCTGTTCATATCTCTCCTACAAAAGGTTCCAGCCAGAGCAAATTTCAACTTCCCTCTTCATTCTAGACTCGATCTCCTCTGGCTTCCTTGTTTGCTGAAGGGTGTCCTCCTTCATTAGTTGTTAACACCGGGGAGACTATGCGGGATTTCATGGAGCATGCTCTTCCCCCCTCTCACAGGTTCATGAACTCTGCCTTGGATCCTGGGATCTTTGAGGATCAATATTGCATGGCCATGTGTGAAGGCTTCTTCCGAGAGGGCTATATGTTGTACCATGTCAGAAGGTTGAAGGATGAGAATAAAGACTTGGAAGGGCGTTTGAAGACCTCGCAGACCATTGCTGCAGAGCTCCAATGCCGTGTGGTAAATGCTAAGAGAAGTCTTTTGGAGAAATAGGTATGTTTTCTCTGTATTCTTTATCTTCCTATATCCTATGGTTATGATTTTCCTGAGTTTGTATGTTTTCTTTCATGGTGTTAGCATTCCGGGGTTAGGTTGAAGGAGAAGGAGAATACTTGGGCTCGGGAGCGAGAGGAATTGCTGCAAGAGCAAGACCAATTGGTTGCTGAACTTAAGTATCATAAGGAGGCTGCTTCGGTGTCTGGTGCTGATGAAGACACTTTGTACACATAGTTGGGAATCATTCAAGAAGATAATCAGAAGTTGGGTGTATAGCGTCATTGGCTGTTGTCTCAAGCTTTTGGGCGCTTTCTTTCTGCCTTATCCTAATCTTCGGAGTTCAATGGTTCATTGGAGAGGATCTATCAGGCTTACCGGAATGTAGGCTACCAAGCTGGGCTGAAAGATGGGTACTCTTTTTCCTCCCAAGGTGTGAAAAGAAAAGAGACTCCTCACTATAGTTCTAAGGCCAAAAAACAACTGACCAAGCTAGACGAGGAGTTTCGTGATCACCTCCCTGCCCTCCTTGTGAAGATTACTAATAACCCTCTGATGTCTCTTGACGAGCTTAAGTCCCTTCTTGCCTCTACCAATCCTGGTTCTGGTGACTCACCCTCAGGAGATGACTCTCCTTGATGGGTTTATAAACAACGTTTCAATGTGGTTGTAATAACTTAGCACTTTCCTGCTACTTTCTTTTGTTTGGGTTGGTCTAGGGGCCTTTATGTTGGGGCCTCTTGGAAGTTTGTTTAACTTTCTAACTCTTACTTTAGGGGACTACGTTCCCTGTTTTGTGTTTATGATATATGATTGTTGCTTTAAATGCTTTGTGTTGCTTTCTGTTTTCCTATCTTGTGTTGTTTTTTGTAGGAATTACTTTCGTATTTGGAACCTTATGATTTGAGGAGTCCCTAGGGTTTGATGTGCTTTGGAGTCCTTTGAACTCAGTTGTTCTCAATTTGTAACTTTGGCCATTAGTTGTAAATGATGTTAAGTTAGATGTTTCTATCATAGTATAGTTTCTTGTAACTATGTTTTATTTGTAGTTTGCATACAAAAAAGACAATTTATTCAATTTGTGTTGCTTCTTATCGAAGTAAATTGTGTTTGTCATATTATGGACTAGTCGACTTTGTTCTTGCCCCACGGCCGGGCTTTAAATGCTTTGTGTTGCTTTATGTTTTCCTGTCTTGTGTTGTTTTTTGTAGGAATTACTTTCGTATCTGGGACCTTATGATTTGAGGAGTCCCTGGGGTTTGATGTGCTTTCGAGTCCTTTGAACTCAGTTGTTCTCAATTTGTAACTTTGGCCATTAGTTGTAAATGATGTTAAGTTAGATATTTCTATCCTAGTATAGTTTCTTGTAACTATGTTTTATTTGTAGTTTGCATACAAAAAAGACAATTTATTCAATTTGTGTTGCTTCTTGTTGAAGTAAATTGTGTTTGTCATATTATGGACTAGTCGACTTTGTTCTTGCCCCACGGCTAGGATTTTTTGACATGTTTGTATGTCTACGCGTGTTTTTTTTGTAAGTTTCAGAACCATTGGACACGTCTGTTCCGGTGTATTCCCTTGCTATTGGGTTATCCCTTGGTACCCTTTTTCTGATGTTTGAATAATTGGAAACAAGTCATTCACTACTAATAAGATAGGAAGTATCCCACTACATGTTTTTGTTTTAAGCCAAAGCATAACACAAAAAGAAGGAATCATTTTTCCATTGTCATTATCACAAAGTAGGCACTTAGGCTCCATACTTGTTCCTTCGTCCTCGTTTATTGGGATGACATTTTTACACGTAGTATTTTTGGTGCTGCATCAGGTTCCATGTTCTGAGAATTTCTTTTCCTTGGAGTGCTTCCAACTTGCATGCTCCTTTGCTATTTGCCCACCTGACCCTGTAAGGTCCCTCCCATTTGGGCCCTAACTGCCCAGTGCCTTCTTGCAAGCTAACTTCATTGTCCCGCAAGACTAGGTTGCCCGGGAGCAGGCTCAGCTTCTTTATTCTAGCGTTGTAGTACCTTTCCATTTGTTTTTTTATATCCCGCTTCTCAGACCGCGACAAGCTCTCTCCTTTCTTCGAGCAGATTGAGGTTCATCCTGAGATCATATTCGTTTTCAGTATCCCTTAGCTTCGTCCTAGCTTTGGGGGAGCCGATCTCAGCCAGGATGACTACCTCAGTACCATATGTTAGGCTAAAAGGTGTCTCCCCATTGGACGTTTTTGGTGTTGTTCTAAATGCCCATAGGACATAAGGTAACTCCTTCAACCAGCCATTATGCTTCCGGCCCAATCTACCTTTCATTCCTATGATAAGACTTTGGTTGGCTCTATCCACCAGCCCATTTCTTTGGGTGTGGGTGACAGATGTGAAGATCTATTGTATGTGCATTTGTTGACAACAAGGCCTAAAGGGTTTCCCTGTGAATTGCACCCCATTGTCACTAATTAATCCTAGGGGATCCCAAATCGGGAGACTATGTTGTCCAAGACAAATCTCTTCATTTGCTCACCCGTGATTCTAGCTAAGGGTTTCGCCTCTACCCATTTTGTGAAGTAGTCAATGGCGACCACCACGTATTTGACCCCACCTAGGCCCTCAGTGAATGGTCCTATGATGTCGATGGACCATTTCCAGAAAGGCTAGGACGTAGAGACTGGAATCATGGGGTACTTGTGCTTGTGGATATGTGGAGCATGCACTTGGCAATTGTCACATTTCTTGATCTCTTCCAAGGTGCAGTTGTACATGTGATTCCAGTAGAATCAGATGTTCATGGCCTTGGCTACAACTGTTATTGGCCCCGAGTGCATTCCGCATATTCCTTAATGGATTTCTTGTATCACATATCTCGCCTCTTCTTCATCCGCACATTTTAGAGAAGGGCCCAGGTATGTCCTCCCAAAAAGCTTACCATCTATGATTTCATACTAGAGTGCTTTTACCCTTATTCTTCTTGCAAATGCTTCATCTTCAGGGAGAGTTCCCTCTTCCAGGAATTTGATGATTGGGGTCATCCAATACTTCTTTGTTCCCTCGACTGAGGAAACTTCTTTACTTGTGATGGAGGGTGAGGTAAGGACTTCTATCTTTACCTCTTTAGCCAAGTGGTCGAAGGCCATGGATGCTAACTTGCTTAAGGCATCCGCCTTTCTATTCCTCCCCCGAGGCACGTATTCTAGTTTGAAGGAGTTGAAGGTTTCGGCAAGCTCATTGACTCGGGCAGTGTCACATCCCAAAAACGTCGCAGCAGAAATACAAACGTAGTGGTGACGGACTTGGTGCCCATAACTACCTTGGTGAAAAATGAATCATTAATTTTGGACATTCAACTTAATTAAAACATAATTTAAAGGGTTGCAGACTAGTAAAGTGTAGACTAGCAGAGGTGTAGTAGAGACTCATGACTCGGGCTGCGGAACGGACGACTCTAATGTGACTGGCGGAGGGACCTCAGGTGTAAGCTCAACAGTAATGGTGGGCGAGACTACCAAGGGCTCTAAAGGTCGAGCCATGACAGTAGTGGCATCCACCACTAGTGTTATCCCAAAAGATCCTCCAATCATAGGGATACCTCTATCCAGCTCATAGACAACAGGCGCAGTACCAGATGATTGTCCTATCTAAAAAATCGAGGGAGGAACAGAATCATCTTCGTCAATCCAACCGTTACTCGTATGATAGTAACGAGTGTCAACTTGACTTACAAACGTAGTGGGGCCGACATAGAATGACGAGGTAAAATTGGCCATGTCAACAATCTATGGGGTAATGTGTGGTATCTCTGGCAGGACTGAGGTCAGTGCGATCTCAAATTCATGCTCACTCTCTGAGTCGTGAATCTCGACAACCTCGTGTGTGGAACATCTGTGACACAATGTAACCGTACTAAGTAAGTGTGTGTTCAAATGAAAAATAACATATCAGGCACAAATAAACAGATTAACGCGTATGCACATAAACTCTTTATAGTTTTCATACATGATCAAAATCCATGTTTATTTTAAATTATTGGCTTCGTGAATTTTGGGATTTAATTTCTTAAAATTCATTGGTTGAAGTCTAGAGTTTTTCCCCGAAAACATCTAGTTCGCTAACAACCATTGGCTCTGATACAAACTTCTGTCACACTTCAAAAATGTCGCAGCGGAAATACAAACGTAGTGGTGACGGAAGTTGGTTCCTATAAGTACCTTGGTGAACGATGCATCAGTAATTTTGGACATTCAACTTAATTAAAACATAATTTAAAGTTTAATAGCAAACCACAACCATTACACAGTTAAGTTGTTTTGATCCTTATGGATCTTAATACATTTGGTCACAAAAAGTTTTAAAAGTTGTCTAAAACATTATTAAACATGACATTGCATCACTACCACAAGATACACTAAAATCCCGAAGCCGAACACATATACCTGAAGAACACGTTAAAATCAAGTGTCAACACAAGGAGGGTGAGTTCACATATTCAAATTATAAATAATTTGATCAAAGGAAAACTTTCTTATTATGTGTTTTATAATGAAACATCCATATAATTTAAGAAATCCAATTTTATTTCCTTTACAAAAACCCGAGTGTCAGTCATCGCAAGCATTTTCCAAAAACCTTCGATATTAAGACATTTTCCAAAGGTTTATATATTAAATTTTTAGCATCAAATGTTCAGATTCGTAAGTTTGCAAGACTATACGAGCTATATATTAACAATAAGGGTATACTCAAAGCTAGACAATACATAATATTAATTTGTCGCTTAACTTGACACGGAGCTACCGGTCACGACGGGGTGGTCAAACAGATAGATCTATCAACAATTCCACGCATACAATATTAATGATTAAACGGTAAACTTTACGCAAGTGCCCACAAGGCCACTTATAATGCCTGCCTCATGAACAATATATATATCCTACTAAAATGATAAATTTAATTTTTTGTTTTGTACGAATTTCCCGAAGTCGCCATCGAAACGTAAGCCAATACCGATACTTACTCTCTTGAGATCGAGCAAATTCGTCACAACTTATATTTAAGAGCTTTTAAAAATCCAAAACACCGTAACAATCCCGTTTCTCCCGAAAACATATATGTAACCAATTAAAACCCGTTTCTCTTTAAAATGTATATGTATATTCATCAAAACCCGTTTCTCCCCGAAACGTATATTTATATTCAATCCAAAACCATATATTTTCCACGCAAATATATTATAATTTATTTAAAGGCATATTTTATACAAAAATGTATAATTATCCTTTTAAGGCGTGTTCTTCCCCCAAAACGTATATAAAACAGTAAAATAAGGAGGTTAGTGACACTCATCTTTGGGTGCGTACTTCTTTAGTGCAATCCCACAAATTTATTTGCACGTCCTGATTTAAGTAGGAACGATTTAATAACTAATGTTCCACAAAATACCTAAGTTTCTCCAATACTTAGAGTTTTTCACATAATTTTGATATTTTTTCAAAAAGTCTTTATTATGATGGCTTATTTATATATATGCGTTCATATACATATATATATATATATATATTTAAGATTTGTGCGACTTAAACGATTTTAGTGGTGACCCTCATTATGTTATATCCGTTATCACACCCGTTTATAAGCAATATATCTATGATTTGCGCTTCGTAATATATATACATAAACGTGAACATATTATCGAATATCGTAAAACACGTATTTTGTCAACTTATATATTTTATCATTTTTAAAGCATTTATATATGAAATAACTCATCAAATTAACCTATGATATTATTTTCATGCTCGACAAATAAGTTACATACTTAACACGACTATTAACAAATTACCGTTTTAACCGAACAAGTGTACATCCATAGTCTTAAATCCTACTATCATGTCATCAATGAACATATCAAATTTCACATACTTATATTCACTTATCACATCATATCACATAAAGTTCATTTTTGAACAACCCATTTTCGTGTACATTGAAATATGCGTATTTTAGCGTTTTCGGTAAGAAGTCACATATGACTAGCCAAATACCAAAGATACTTAATATAAGTTAAAATACTTATATTTATATAAAAAATATGAGTTTATATTCTGATCTAAAACAGTTTTGTAAAAATCACTTTTAAAGCTGATTTTTACCGTTTTTAACACATAGTCTTCTACCCAACTTTACTATAGTCATCCCAAGTCGTCACAACTTGATATTTTAACATAAAACATATTATTTACTAAATAAAATGGCACTTATACTCATGTTAGTGCAATTTTCATGTAAGTCACATAAATCATGCAATTTCACCCATTTTACTACTTTTAAGCTACATGTACGACATTAAAAGCTACCAATCTTATGACATAACTTTATATAATCATAATACATAATATAACACCATTTATCATACTTATAATCTGATTATATTCACTTTTATCATACCATAACAAATTCATTATCTCATGATCATTTAATTATCATGTATGCTTATGTACAAGCATCTAATGCATGGTTATTATTTTATTTCCATTCAAGACTTAAATATATCCAATCATACATCTAATCCATTTTCATATAGTCCAAGACATATTTATCAAATCATCAACCAGTCATCTTGACATAAATGCATGTAATATTCTTACATTTATGATAATCCATCAAAAACCCACATGCATGCATACATATATACATATAAACGACGCACACACACATGCACATATACATCCAAAACCCACTTTTACATGCTCATATTTAATCATATGGACTTTTATAAAAATGTAATACCTCGTAAAATCATGTCTAATAGTATAGTGACACATGTTGTATTTTTATTTTAGTCTATTAAAGACCAATAAGGACTAAAGGTGTCAACATGCTCAAAACACGGCCTCTGAGTGACTGATATGTCAACATGCTTAAACACGGCCTCTGAGTGACTGATATGTCCACATGCATATCCTATGAGTGACTGATATGTCAACATGCTTAAACATTAGCCTCTGAGTGACTGATATGTCAACATGCATATAATGAGCCTCTGAGTGATCCTTTACGAAGTCCTAACTCTCATAGGTGCCACTTGTTGGACGAGAGAGATTAAATCCTTATATATGTGAAAGTTGGATAATAGAGTGGTTAAAAGTGTCAACATGTTAATTTATACCTCTGAGTGACCTTTTAACAAACCGAGAGCTCGACAATGTCCGGGCATACTCCCGGGTATGCCAAATATTGGTTACGGAGGGCTAAATGTGCTAAAAAGGTGTTTTAGAAGGTTTTATAAGATAAGGGGCTAAAAGTGTCAAAATTGGAAAGTGGCCTAGGGGCGCTCGCGGGCCGCCAGAGGCAAGGCCTGTGCCTCTCGCGGCCCGCTAGAGAGTTGTGTCTGTAGAAAAATTGCCTTTGCCTCCACACAAGTTGCCAAAAACCATGAATTCAAAACTATGGATTCCCAAACAGCTATGCCTTGTTTTAGGACACTTGTAAGCTTCCTCTTACACCCTTTAGCACCTGACATCATCTCTTTCAAGCTCTCCAACTATAAATAAGTGCCAAGGTTTACCATTTGAACTTGCACCTTTCTCATTCACAACTCTATCTCCCTCCTTTGGAAGTTCCTAACAGAAAGGAGCATCCAACCTAGTTTTATTGCATCCTAGGAACCACTTGTAGGTGTTCCTTCCTCTTGCATTTTCGTTTATAGTCTTTTATAGCCAAAAGTCAAGCGTTTTACAGAAAACGCCTTGACTTTCGGTTAAGACCATTATGGTCCAACCATTGTTCATAACGAACGTGGATAAATGATCGTAATAAGGTAGGTGTTAGTCCCTATAAAGGTCACCTCCTGAAGATCACGTTTGCTAGACCAATTGACGGGTCAAAGTTATTATATTAAAAATTCAAACAGACCATTTTTCAGAAATGTTATAATTTGATCTTTATATATCTTATGAAACTTGTTTTAACACTTAAACAAGTTGGTAAAAATTATTAGAACATGTAAGAACATGTTCGGCTCGTCAATTTCAGTTCTAGGGTCGGTTCGCAACCGAAAGTCGCGAAGTTTGACTTGTACTTTGACTTTCGATTCTGACCCGATTTAGATTAGTTAGCTACTAATCTAAAGTTGCATTATGATCATAATATAATGTAGTACAACCCTCTAAGGTTATATTACATGATCATAATCAGAATCTGAGTTTATGTACAACTTCCGTAATTATGCCATTTTGACTAAAATGCCCTTTTTGCATAAAATAAGGTTTAAATGATAATGAACTTGAAAATGAATTACCTACTGATGTAATATCATAAGTATGATTATTTGGGATGTCAACTCAGATTATAAACTGAGTTTATGAACAAGTCCTTGTATTATGTCGATAAATGACGATAAAGCCCTTGTGGCTTATAAAACGATTTTAATCATATCTTTTCAATTAAACCTTTTACCTACTGATATGTTATATTAAATAACATATCTAAGACATATTAACTTGACCTTAACATCAGTTTCCATTAAACATCACACAAATCGTCATTTTTACGACACAAGCGCCGTTTCGGCGCATAGTATGGTTTTAACCCATATTTATTAACCAAGACTTGTTATCTAATGATTTAAAACTTATTTTAATTATTTATACAGTAGGTACATGATACAAACTCAGAATCCCAAATAATTTATAAACTATGCGTAAAATGACCAAAATGCCCCTTCGGTGCATAGTTTGGTCATAAAAGATAAACTACACATAAAATTAGTATCCTACTGATATTACATCATGTATAAGTTATTTTTCCAGAATACATACGGTTATAACGTTAAATTATATTCAAGTTCCTTTTATAAGGTATGAAATTACCAAATTGCCCTTATGAGGCATAGTTTCGTTTTAAAATCTTAACGGGCATATATGTTGATATCCTCCTATATTACAACTTATTTAAAATATAATGGCATATAGAACTTTTCCATGACTTATCCGGTTACCCGATATCACTGATATGCGTACGGTTAAGCATATACAACTAGTATACGGAAATTAACCGAAACGGGTCTAACCTTGTCATTTAAGTCTCAAAATCTAGAATGTTTATAGTTTATCCATATTACACAAGTGAAGGTACTTGTTGGGATTAAACTACATTCTATTCAATCATCGTTTAATCTAGCGTTATACGTTTTGATCAAGTACGCAAGTCGGTCTAAGTCTATGACTTAAATAAGACCGTTAGTATTTAATTGGTTAGCTTATGTCATAATCCAGACTAGAGACATTCTGGTAAATGCTATCTGCACTTAGTACTTTTGTGTACAACTGAGTTAATAAATCTTGCGTTTGAACAAAGAATAGCTCAGGTAAATACGTTCGACTTATTTCCCCTATACGGGCTTGGGTTACGGTACACGATTACCGCTTGGTCGGAAATGGGATCAATCGAATGCCGGATTGTGGCTAGTAAATCCGCACATTCTGTGTTAATCAGTTTTGTTTGATAACTTAAACATTGAGGTTAATTACCGTGTCCTGGATATCCTCGGCTCATTACATTAGATAATGGCCACGACCTTAGCGCGGGGTGTAGGCATACACCCGACAGACACTCAAATGCAACTACCCAATGTCATTGGAGATAACTCCTTCATGAGTTCATAAGTGGTGTGTAGTTAATCATGTCTCGGTTTTCGAACTGGGCCCTGTATGTATGGACAAACATGTGAATCTGTTAACAAGGTTGCAACGTCTACTTTCCCAAGTTATAAAAAGATTTTGTGCTGATATGCACTTAAAACATATTTTTAAATGTTTTCAAAATGAGTCGGTTAGGTGTATTTACTAGCGAAAGCTGACGTATTTTCAAAAGACTAAGCTTGCAGGTACAATACGAAATAGGCTGCAAGTGCTCGGTAGTGATAAGAGGATCTTGCAAATCCTAGATCTACCTAAAGTCTGTTTAACATTCTTTCTTTGTACAATTTATGATCCGCCTGTGGATCTTCTATTACGAGCCTTTATACTAATTTGTATTTCGAATATTTGGTTTGTAATAGTAATTTAAATCCAAGACTTCCGCTGTGCTGTGTTGAATTGTCTATGATGTTATCAACTTACGTCACGATATTCCCCACCCGGGCCCACCGGTGTTTGGATTGGTGGTGGAAAAGTCGGGGCATGACAGGTTGGTATCAGAGCCAACGTTTGAGAGAATTAAACACTAGCCTTTTATGTTTAATCTCAAACTTACACAAGCACATTCCTTAGACTCCGGAGTCTAGGCATTGACCAAGGATTACTCATTTCATTATTAAGATTATTAGTATTGTTTTTGAATTGATTTTTAACAGGAAAATGCTGCCACCTGTATGAGGAAGAGGAAAAGGACCAATAAGGGGATGACCTTCAGGACATATCTCTTCACATCCCCATCACCCAAACCCTTATGAAGATTCAGGGGATTCATGGCCATTATCGCAACATTCACCTTCACATACTCAAAATTCGTACCGTTCTTATCATTCGCATCATTCACACCACTCCCACCACTCCCATCATTCATACCATGATGAATTTAACCCCAACCAATACTTTAATACACCCTCAGCCAACAAAAACCAATTAGATCAACCAAATCACATGGACGAGGACTCCGACCCGGAGATGCTGCCGTTAGGATCACACACGCATCCCATAGAAATCTCAAGCGATTCGAACTCTTATGCCGGATTGCCTTACCAAGGTCCTAATGAGTGGGACCAATATTGGAACCAATTTACTTTCGCTAACACTCCTTCTCATCATTTCCAACCACATCCCGTGCAAGAAGATGTGCACATGGAACCGGTGGAACAGCCTCAATCGCCACCTGAACCACCAAGGATGAAAAGAGGAGCACGTATGACGGTACGTGTGGGCCAACGGTCGGGATCGCTGCCACCTTTGCCCAAACCTTACCCTACTATTCACGAGGACCCACAAATGGGTGGACCCTTTAATGCGTCACCTGTGGTGGAACCAACACCACCACCAATGGTTCAACCACCACCACCGGTTATAATAACCCTATCCCAACATATCCGGATACATCTGGATCTGATCCTTTTAATCCGTCTACACCTGTTGATTACCAAGCATTGTCGCATGACCCTTACATGCAAGCGGTCATGCATAACGCACTTTACCCGTCTCCTTTCCCACCTGCTTATCCACCTACTGGATATCCAAGCTGTGGATACTAGTATCCTATTATGCCACAACCACAACCATAACCTCCGCCACCACTTGAGGCCATCAATGAGGCCTTAGAACGAATGAAAGAAATGCAACAACAAGCGGAGAAGACGGAGAAGAAGACAAAGAAGTTCTTCAAGAAACTCTCCAAGTTGGTTAAAGGAAAGAAGGACGAGTGAAGTCTCTTCTAATATATGTTAGTCCCTGCGAGGACATTGTTATTTCTTTAGTCCCTGCGTGGAAATTTTATTTCTGTATTCCTTGCATGGACAGTTTGTTTCATTGTTTCTAGTATTGTAATTTCTATTGGAATTTAGTGAAGTACCTTTGGAATATTATATATATACACATATATATATGTATATGTATATATATATATGTATATGTATATATATATATACATATATATATGTATATATATATACACATATCCATTAAGGTCTTTTGGAATTATATAGCAGAGCACAAATTCGAATAAAATCGAGACGCTCGCTTGAAGAGGATGAATACATACATATGTATATATACATATATATATGTATATACACATATACATATACATGTATATGTATATACACATATATATATGTATATACACATATACATATACATATATATATGTATACATATACATATACATATATATATGTATATGTATATGTGTATATACATATATATATGTGTATATACATATACATATACATATATATATGTATATGTATATACACATATATATATGTATATGTATACATACATATATATATGTGTATATACATATGTATGTATTCATCCTCTTCAAGCGAGCGTCTCGATTTTATTCGAATTTGTGCTCTGCTATATAATTCCAAAAGACCTTAATGGATGTATTCATCCTCTTCAAGCGAGCGTCTCGATTTTATTCGAATTTGTGCTCTGCTATATAATTCCAAAAGACCTTAATGGATTTGATTATGCCAAGTGGCACAGACCACACATTGGCCAAGAAATGACAATTAAGAATAAAAGGTCTTCTATCAGGATAGTTAAGGGAAGTTAGGTGGTGGACTAGGTTCAAGCCTCCAAGGTCGTTAAGGTCCAACGTGACCGGGACCATTAATCAATCATTAGGGTACTCTTATGTTAACATTAAGGAATGTTCATACTCCTGGTAGTGTGACTTGAGGAACCACACTAGCTGTCTAGGTAAAAGGACTATGTCCTAAGACCTATTATATAACCTTTGTGATCATTGTGATCCCGGCTAAAGTCATCAATGTAATGACAAGTGATAGGCCAACGTGCCATAAATTTACATCTGATATGATGTAGGCCAACGTGCCATAAATTTACATCTGTTATGATGTAGGCCAACATGCCATAAATTTACATCTGTTATGATATAGGCCAACGTGCCATAAGTTACATATGTTATGATGCAGGCCAAAGTGCCGTATGATATCCAACGTGACAGGCCAATGTGCCATATTATTATGTCCATTAGTAACGAGCCTATGAGCTACATACAATTGTCAATTATGACAATGACAGTTGTGACATTACGATCCACTGTCTAATAATATATGGACTATGTCCAAATTGTAATTTGCCTTTGATGGTCTTATTAAGACCTAGGCCAAATATAGATATGATAAGCCTAAGAGTTGTGATGTTATTCATACTAGCCTAATGGGTGATGTATTGTTATATCCAATGTTTAAATCCAATATGGTTATTATACCATGGTTAAGAGAAATTTTGTTTGATGTTTAGAGCCAAAGCTTCAAAAAGGTAAACTCGGACGAGGAACGGAGTAGCCACCGAGAGTTAGCTCTAACAAGGCTGAAAATATAGCCGTTAATAACGATGACTTCCAAGCTCGCATAGATGCAGCTGTGGGAAAAGCCATGGAAAAGGCCATTGAAAAACTTAGAGAGTCGAGTGCTACTCGCTCCAGACCATTATCAATCGCACCATCCTTAGCTCATAAGGAGAGCTCAGTTCACTCTTCAAATGCGAAGAGTGAACCAAAGAAAATAGAATTTGCTGATAGGTCCCATTCTTCAAAAGACGGATGTACCTACAAATATATCATCTCCTGTAAACCCCGAATTTTAATGGGGAAAAGGGAGCAGTAGAAGCCTTGAAATGGCTTGATGAGATGGAAACGATTGTCGATATCAGCGGTTGTGCTGATAAGGATGTGGTCAAGTATGTATCACAGTCCTTTAAGGGCTATGCCCTGATTTGGTGGAAGGCCATGATCCAATCTACAGGTAAAGTACACCTGTACAACTTAGGATGGCCTAAGTTTGTCGATTTGGTCAACGAAACATACTACCCACCTCATGAGGTGGAGAAATTAGAGACAGAGTTTCTAACTCTTAGACTGAAGAACTTAGACTGGCGGAAGTATGTTTTTGACTTCAATTCCCTGTCTAGGTTAGTTTCATATTTAATCACCCCTGAAACCAAACGCATTGCGCGTTTTGTAAATGGGTTAGCGCCTAAGATAAAAGGCATGGTAAAAGCTGCTCAGCCTAGTACCTATAGGTCCACTATTAACCTATCTCTCTCCTTCACCCTAGATGTAGTGAGGCAGAAGTCAGTCAAATCCGAGACTGACGGGAAAAGAAAGAGGGAGGATGATAACTCCCAGAAATTTAATAAGAAAAAAGGGAAATTTGGGTTCAGGAGGAACCAAGATAAGTCGGGTGTAATGCCGACATGTAAAAATTGCAACCGTAAGCATTGGGATAGTGTAGTATTGATCCACAAACTAGACCCTGTGGTATCTGTAAGAAAAGGGGGCATAAAACCTTAGAGTGCAAGGATCTTAAGAATAATGTTTGCTACAACTATAACGAAAAGGGGCATATTAAGTTCAATTGCCCCAAGAACCCCAAAATTAATGATGCAAAGCCTGGAGAGGCTAAGAAAGGGAATGATCGTGCCTTCTAGATGAATTCAAGGGAGGCCGTTAATGACAATAACGTTATAACAGGTACATTCCTCATCAATGATGTATATGCTAGAGTTCTTTTCGATTCGGGTGCAGATAAATCTTTTGTTGATCATAAGTTTTGTAAACTATTAAACTTGCCCATAAGAACTCTAGATATAACTTATGAGGTAGAACTCGCTGATGGAATGTTAGAAACAGCATCTTCCATTCTCGATGGATGTTCTATATCCATTAAGAATCATTCTATCCCCATTTCTCTCTTGCCAATGAAATTGGTAGGGTTCGATGTAGTTTTAGGCATGGATTGGTTATCCCATAACCAAGCCCATATTGCCTGCGATAAGAAACTCATCAAAATTAAAACCCCATCTGGTGAAACGATCATCATCCCTGGAGATTCACACTACGGGTTGCCAGACAAACTGTCGCTATTTAAGGCATCCAAGTGTTTGGGGAAAGGTTGTGTCATTTACCTGGCACACGTAACTATCAATGAGCCTAAGCCAAGTATGGAAGACCTTCCGGTTATCTCAGAATATTCCGATGTTTTCCCAGAAGAATTACATGGCCTACCTCCAGATAGGCAAGTGGAGTTTAGAATTGATATCCTACCTGGATCAACACCGGTAGCCGGAGCTCCATATCGGTTAGCACCGACGGAATGAAGGAGTTAAGAGTTCAATTAGCTGAACTTTTAGAGAAAGGCTTTATCCAGCCTAGTTCCTCACCTTGGGGAGCTCCAATTCTTTTTGTTAAAAAGAAAGACGGTTCAATGCGGACGAGCATTGACTACCGAGAGTTGAACAAGATAATGATTAAGAACCGATATCCTCTGCCCAGGATTGATGATTTATTCGACCAACTTCAAGGGGCTAGTTATTTTTCTAAGACCGATTTGATATCAGGATATCATCAGTTGAAGGTTAAGAACGAGGATGTTCCTAAGACTGCCTTTAGGACCTGATATGGTCATTTTGAATTTCTAGTGATGCCTTTTGGGCTCACAAATGCACCTGCAGCATTCATGGATCTCATGAATAGAGTCTGCAAACCGTATTTGGATAAGTTTGTCATTGTCTTCATCGACGACATACTTATCTATTCTCGTAGTCAAGTTGATCACGAGAAACACCTTCGACGCATTCTAGAATTACTAAGGCAGGAGAAGCTTTATGCTAAATTTTCTAAGTGTGAGTTTTGGCTTAGAGAAGTCCAATTCCTAGGACATGTTGTAAGCGAGCATGGTATCCAAGTGGACCCCGCCAAAATAGAAGCCATAATGAATTGGGAAGCACCAAGACCACATCGGAGATTCGTAGCTTCCTAGGATTGGCTGGTTACTGTAGGAGATTCATTGAGAACTTTTCAAGAATAGCCACTCCTTTAACTACCTTAACCCGAAAGAATGTCAAGTTTGTTTAGGGTCCGAAACAACAAGAATCCTTTGAGATTCTAAAACACAAGTTGAGCAATGCTCCTGTGTTATCTATACCTGAGGGTATTGAGGATTTTATAGTTTATTGTGATGCTTCGCACACTGGCATGGGCTGTGTGCTAATGCAAAAAGGCAAGGTGATTGCTTATACATCACGATAGTTAAAGGTGCACGAAAGGAATTACACCACCCATGATTTGGAATTGGGTGCCGTTGTATTTGCACTAAAACTGTAGAGATATTACTTATATGGCAGCAAGTGTGTTATATACACTGACCATAAGAGTCACCAGCATCTGTTCAATCAAGAAGAATTGAACATGCGACAGCGCCGTTGGATGGAAACACTTAATGATTATGATTGCGAAATTCGCTATCATCCCGGCAAAGCAAATGTCGTTGCTGATGCCTTAAGTCGCAAAAAAAGAATTAAGCCCATTAGGATTAAATCAAAGAGCATTGAGCTCAGAAATAGCTTGAATGAGAAGCTATTAGATGCACAAAAGCAAGCCCTATTAGAGGCTAACATTCCAAATAAGGGATTAGGCAGAACTGTTGATTAATTAATACCTGGAAAGGATGGAATCCTTTGATTTAATGGAAGAATCTGGGTTCCAATCTTAGGAGGACTTAGAGATCTAATCCTCCAAGAAGCGCACAATACGGGATACTCAGTTCACCCTGGAGGTGACAAAATGTATCAGGATCTGAAAAGAATTTTTGGTGGATGGGTTTGAAGAAATCCATAGCCACTTATGTAGCTAAGCGTCTGACGTGTTCGCAAGTTAAGGCCGAACATCAGAAGCCGTCAGGACTTCTACAACAATTGGAAATTCCCACATGGAAATGGGAAATGGTAACTATGGACTTGATTACCAAGTTACCTAAGACCAAGCGTGGTAATGACACGATTTGGATCATTGTAGATAGGCTGACTAAGTCAGCGCATTTCTTGCCAATTAAAGAAACGTATAACTTTGACAAATTGGCTAAGTTGTATGTGGACAAGATTGTGTCCCTACATGGTGTGCTGATATCTATTATATCTGATAGAGATACTAAATATACCTTTCATTTTTGGAAAAGTTTCGAACAATCTTTAGGCACAAAATTAAACTTTAGTATGACTTATCGCCCGCAGACGGATGGACAAAGTGAGCGTACCATTCAAACTTTGAAAGACATGCTTAGAGCATGTGTGATTGATTTAGGTGGAAGTTGGGATGACCACTTACCCCTAATAGAATTCTCCTACAATAATAGTTATCATACGAGCATCAAGGCTGCTCCTTATGAGGCCTTGTGTGGGAGAAAATGTCGAACGCCCGTGTGTTGGGCAGAATTTGGGGAAGCCCAACTATCAGGACCTGAGATTGTCCTAGAGACCACGGATAAGATTTTGCAAATCAGTGATCGTCACAAAGCTGCCCGTGATAGACAGAAGAGCTATGCTGATAAGAGGCGTAAACCTCTCAAGTTCCAAGTAGGAGACAAGGTCATGCTAAAAATATCACCATTGGAAAGGTGTGATGAGGTTTGGAAAGAAGGGCAAGCTAAGCCCAAGATATATAGGACCATTCGAGATAATCGAATGTGTCGGCACTGTAGCTTATAAGCTTAAGCTACTAGAGGAGCTTAGTGGAATTCATGATGCGTTCCACATATCTAACCTTAAGAAATGTCTAGCCGATGAGTCGCTAGCGACGTCACACAAAGATGTGAAAATTGATGAAAACCCGAGGTTTGTTGAGAAACCAATTTCGATTAAGGATCGACAGGTTAAGAAGCTCCGAAGAAGATTAATACCTATGGTAAAGGTTAAGTGGGACACCCTTAGAAGTCCCGAGTATACATGGGAGGTTGAGTCCAATTTGCGACAAAAGTACCCCATCTTTTTGAATAAAGATCTCGAGGACGAGATTTCTTTTGAGGGGGTTAGGATCTAACACCTCGTAAAATCATATCCAATAGTATAGTGACACGGCCTCTGAGTGACTGATATGCAACATGCCTAGCCTCTGAGTGACTGATATGTCAACATGCTTAAACACGGCCTCTGAGTGACTGATATGTCAACATGCCTAGCCTCTGAGTGACTGATATGTTAACATGCTTAAACATTATCCTCTAAGTGACTGATATGTCAACATGCATATAATGAGCCTCTGAGTGATCCTTTACGAAGTCCTAACTCTCATACGTGCCACTTGTTGGACGAGAGAGATTAAATCGTATATATGTGAAAGTTGGATAATGGAGGGGTTAAAAGTGTCAACATGTTAATTTATACCTTTGAGTGACCTTTTAACAAACCGAGAGCACGACAATGACCCGGCATACTCCCGGGTATGCCAAATATTGGTTACGGAGGGCTAAATGTGCTAAAAAGGTGTTTTAGAAGGTTTTATAAGATAAGGGGCTAAAAGTGTCAAAATTGGAAAGTGGCATAGGGGCGCTCGCAGGGCGCGAGAGGCAAGGCCTGTGCCTCTCGCGGCCCGTCAGAGAGCTGTGTCTGCAGAAAAATTGCCTTCGCCTCCACACAAGTTGCCAAAAACCATGAATTCGAAACTATGGATTCCCAAACAGCTATGCCACATTTTAGGACACTTGTAAGCTTCCTTTTACAACCCTTAGCATTTGGCATCACCTCCTTCAAGCTCTCCAACTATAAATAGGTGCCAAGGTTCACCATTTGAACTTGCACTTTCTCATTCACAATTCTATCTCCCTCCTCTGGAAGTTCCTAACAGAAAGAAGCATCCAACCAAGTTCTATTGCATCCTAGGAACCACTTGTAGGTGTTCCTTCCTTTTGCATTTTCGTTTATAAGCTTTTATAGCCAAAGTCAAGCGTTTTACGGAAAACGCCTTGACTTTCAGTTAAGACCATTATGGTCCAGCCATTGTTCATAACGAACATGGCAAAGTGATCGTAAAAAGGTAGGTGTTAGTCCCTATAAAGGGCACCTCCTGAAGATCACGTTTGCTAGACCAATTGACGGGTCAAAGTTATTATATTAAAAAGTCAAACAGGCCATTTTTCGAAAATGTTATAATTTGATCTTATATATGTTATGAAACCTATTTTAACACTTAAACAAGTTGGTAACAATTATTAGAACATGTTCGGCTCGTCAATTTCAGTTCTAGGGTCGGTTCGCAACCGAAAGTCGCGAAGTTTGACTTCTGCTTTGACTTTCAATTCTGACTCGATTTAGATAAGTTAGCTACTGATTTAAAGTTGCCATATGATCGTGTTATAATGTAGTACAACCCTCTGAGCTTATATTACATGATCATATTCAGAATCTGAGTTTATGCGCAAGTTCCGTAATTATGCCATTTTGACTAAAATGCCCTTTTTGCATAAAATAAGGTTTAAATGATAATGAATTACCTACTGATGTAATATCATAAATAGGATTTTTTGGGATGTCAAATCAGATTATAAACTGAGTTTATGAACAAGTCCTTGTATTATGTCGATAAATGACGATAAAACCCTTGTGGCTTATAAAACGATTTTAATCATATATTTTTAAGTAAACCTTTTACCTACTGATATGTTATATTAATTAACATATCTAAGACATGTTAACCTGACCTTAACATCAGTTTCCATTAAACATCACACAAATCGTCCTTTTTACGATATAAGCGCCGTTTCGGCGTATAGTATGGTTTTAACCATATTTATTAACCAAGACTTATTATCTACTGATTCTAAAACTTATTTTAATTATTTTTATAGTAGGTAAATGATACAAACTCAGAATCCCAAATAATTTATAAACTATGCATAAAATGACCAAAATGCCCCTTCGGTGCATAGTTTGGTCATAAAAGATAAACTACACATAAAATTAGTATCCTATTGATATTACATCATAAATGAGTTATTTTTCCAGTACATACGGTTATAACGTTAAGTTATATTCAAGTTCCTTTTATAAGGTATGAAATTACCAAATTGCCCTTATGAGGCATAGTTTCGTTTTAAAACCTTAACGGGCATATATGTTGATATCCAACTTTTACAAGTTATATAAATATAATGGCATATAGAACTTTTTCATGACTTATCCGGTTACCCGATATCGCTGATATGCGTACGGTTAAGCATATGTAACTAGTATACGGAAATTAATCGAAACAGGTCTAACCTTGTCATTTAAGTCTCAAAATCCCGAATGTTTATAGTTTATCCATATTACACAAGCAAGGTACTTATTGGAATTAAACTACATTCTATCCAATCATCATTTAATCTAGCGTTATACGTTTTGATCAAGTACGCTAGTCGGTCTAAGTCTATGACTTAAATAAGACCGTTAGTATTTAATTGGTTAGCTTATGCCATAATCCAGACTAGAGACATTCTGGTAAATGCTATCTGCACTTAGTACTTTTGTGTACGGCTGAGTTAATAAATCTTGGGTTACGGTAAACTATTACCGCTTGATCGGAAATGGGATCAATCGAATGCTGGATTGTGGCTAGTAAATCCGCATATTCTGTTTTAATCAGTTTTGTTCAATAACTTAAACATCGGGGGTTAACTACCGTGTCCTGGATATCCTCGGCTCATTATATTAGATAATGGCAACGACCTTAGCGCGGGGTGTAGGCATACACCCGACAGATGCTCAAATGCAACTACCCAATGTCATTGGGGATAACTCCTTCGTGAGTTCATAAGTGGTGTGTAGTTAATCATGTCTCGGTTTTAGCACTGGGCCCTGTATGTATGGACAAACATGTGAATCTGTTAACAAGGTTGCAACGTCAACTTTCCCAAGTTATAAAAATATTTTTTGCTGATATGCACTTAAAACATATTTTTAAATGTTTTCAAAATGAGTCAGTTAGGTGTATTTACCAGCGAAAGCTGACGTATTTTCAAATGACTAAACTTGCAGGTACAATACGAAATAGGCTGGAAGTGCTCGGTAGTGATAAGAGGATCTTGCAAATCCTAGATCTGCCTAAAGTCTGTTTAACATTTTTTCTTTGTACAATTTATGATCCGCCTGTGGATCTTCTATTACGAGCCTGTATATTATTTTGTATTTCGAACATTTGGTTTGTAATGGTAATTTAGATCCAAGACTTCCGCTGTGTTGTGTTTAATTGTCTATGATGTTATCAACTTACGTTACGATATCCCCACCCGGGCCCATGTTTGGATTGGCTGTGGAAAAGCCGGGGTGTGACAAAAAATCTCTTTTGATCATGCATGCATTCACTTTTCAAGAATCTGGTCAATCAAGAATCAACCAAAAATTAAAACTAAAACTCGAACACATATATACACACATTTTCGGCCATGTTCTCACACACACAAGCTTCCATTTTTATTTTGATTAAAACCCATTTATTATTAGTTTTCAAGTTTGTGAATAATTCCAATATTAAGAGAAACCTTCCACTATCATCATTTATCACTAAGAATCAAGAATATGATTTAAAAATTAAGTTTTATACCTTCAAGATTTTGGTGGGTTTTTGATAAAGTTTGATGAAATAGAGCTTGTTGTTCTTTGGAATCACCTTAAAATCACCCTTGGATCTTCAAAACAACTTGGAAACACCTTGAAATGGACTTGGTTCTTCAAGAAAGCTTCAAAAATTTAAAAATGGAAGTGTGGGGGTGTTGTTCGGCAGAGATAGAGAAAGAGTGAGATGGTGATTTTTTTAATATTTGAAAAATGCATTTATGGAGTGTGAGAAGGTTTATAATTATTGTGTATTTTCCCAATAGCGAACATATGTCCAATTAGAAGCTTTCAAGAAAAATGTGGGTACCTTTATAGCAGCCACCTATGTCCCTCTCTCACATTCTTACATATACATATATATATACATTTATATATACATATACACACACACATATATATATATATTAGGCTAAATACATGTATTTAACTGACTATCCGGTATTTTATCTCGTCTTTTATTTGCGTTTTAAGGCGTTTTAAATTATTTTTATCACTCTATAAAAATAAACTCGCCATAATATTGCTGAACAATATTTTATTTGCCTAGACTGGTTGCGCTGTCAGTATTTTACTGTATACGCGCAGTATTGCGCCGTACGCGTTTAAACTCGCAAAATAGAGTTTTTAAGCGTTTTAATTAATTTTTCCTCACAAGTACGATTAAAAATATCATTTTAATTATAACGGAATATTTTCAGGATTTTAACATTAATCGGGCAGTCACCGACGTTCGTTTCGCATTTTGTTTGTTATGCGATAAGCGTTTATCTTATTATTACCAACATAATTTCTAACAAAGTTTGGATTTACCAACACATCAAATACCATATATTAACACCAAATTCAATAAAATATTATCTTTATTTATTCATAACAGGTGCCACACTATTACAGTACAGAATCAAAATAGCCGGGTGTCACAGGCAACGTACGGGGCCATAGTGTCATCTTTGGTGCCATATTCTCTGTTTTATTACTTCACGACCAGTTGCGAATCTGAATAAGCCTCCATGTTCCTAGCTTTCATTTCCTTGGCAAGTCTTAACCCTGCTAAAAGAGCTTCGTACTAGCCGTGTTGTTCGTGTTTTCGAAATCTAGGTTGATCGCATAGGTTAATTAGTTACCTCAGGGCTTATGAGTGTGATTCCTGCCCCGTTTCCTTCCTCGCTAGATGCTCCATCAGTATGTAGTTTCCATACTTCTATTCCTTCTTCCTTATTTTCTTTTTCTTCTAGCTCCTTCCACTTCAGGAGCTTTCTTTCCTCCTCTTCCGGGACCTTGGCGAGAAAATCTGCTAGGACTTGCCCCTTCACAGCTACTCTTGCCTTGTATTCGATGGCATGCTCCCCCAGCTCCACTACCCACTTGGCGAGTCGACCAGATAGCTTAGGTCTCCTCAACACCTTTTGAAGGGGATGGTCCGTGAGAAGGACTACTTGTGTGCTTGGAGGCACTTTCTCAGCATTCTTGAAACAAAAACTGGCGATAACGCCAGTTTCTCTAATGGTAGATATCTCTCCTCAGGCCCTTTAAGCATTCTACAGATGAATTATTGGAATTTGCTTACCTTCTCTTTCCACCATCATCACAGCACTTACCGTTGTCTTTGACGCAGATAAATATAACAAGAGCTCTTCCTGCGGAATGGGGGTGGCGAGAGTGGGAAAGTTACACATGAGCTTCTTCATTTCTTGAAAGGCTATATCAGCCTCTGGGCTCTAACGGAACTTGCTTGTTTGCAAATAGTCCTTCAAGAATTTCATGAAAAGGAGCGTTCTGTCAGCCACTTTGGATAGGAAGCGATTAAGTGCTATTAGCCTTCCATGTAGTTGCTGGACGTCCTTGAGGGACCTTGGCGATCTCATTCCACAAACGCTTATGTTTTCTCTGGATTAGCTTTGATCCCTCCCTTGGTTACGTTAACTCCTAAGAATTTTCCTTCTTCTACCCCAAAGTAACACTTTCCAAGATTTAGCTTCATGTTCACCTCTTGCATATTTCTAATAGTCTGCCACATCTTCCAACATTAAAGTTTCAGTCAGGCTTTTAATCACGATGTCATCTACGTATACTTTCAGGTTTCATTTGAGCTGGTCTTGGAACAACGTATTCATGCATCTTTGGTAGGTTACCCCTGGGTTCTTGAGCCCAAACGACAACTCTGTAGCAAAAAGTCCCTTCGTCTGTTACGAACGCCGCCTTTTCTTCATCCTCTAAGGACATTTGGATTTGGTGGTACCCCTTGTAAGCGTCCAGGAAACACTTCAAGGGTTATTGGGCTAAAGAGTCTACTTGGACGTCGATTTCCAGCAAAGGGTAACAGTCCTTCGGACAGACCCTATTGAGGTCCTTGAAGTCTATACACATCCCCCATCCTTATTTTCAATCATTACTTGGTTACAGACCCATGTGGGGTATCTGACTTCCCTGACTATGCCTGCTCTAAGGAGTTCCTGGTTTTTTTCGCAGGTTGTCCTCCTTTTCTATGGCCCCACACTCCGCTTCTTTTGCTTGACCGACTTTACCCAGCTATGGGTGTTGAGTTAATGTTCCATTAGGCTTCGCGGGATACCACACATATCTTCGTGCTGGAAAACAAAGACATCTATGTTGAGTAGCAACAATTCTTTCAAGGCGCTTTTACACTTTTCGCTCAAGTGTGCCCTTACTCGTACAGTCTACTTTGGAAACCTCTCATTTAAGACTCATTCTTCTATCCCTTCGCCCTTGGGTTTCTTTCCAGTATTCCTTGCTAAAGCAGACGACACCAGCTCATAGGAGGATTTTACCCAAGCAAGTCCTTTAGGTGTTTGGAGCACGAGTGCTCCATGTGGGGTTCATAGTTACCGGACTAAAGGGAAATTCTACCACACAACAAGGGAAGGTTCATAGTTACCGGGACTAAAGGTTCTATGATTCGAAGAGACTAGTATATGTAGAACGCATTAGTTTCTAGATTTCCTAGGTTGCTTCTCGTTCAGTATGGTTCTTCCACAAAACCTTAATGAATGGAATCACTTTCCTACGCATAACCCTTTCCTGACAGTTTAAAATAACTTTAAGTTCTTCCTCATCAGAAAGATCCTCATAAATCGTATGCAATGGATAACTAATGACGTGGAGCGGGTGATAATTGTATCCTCTCAGCAAGGACACGTGAAATACATTATTAACATGTGAGAGTTGTGGCGGTAATGCTAGACTATACGTCACAACTCCAACTCTCTATGGAATTTTGAATGGACCGATAAAACGAGGTCTAAGCGTTCCTTTGATACCAAATATACGGATACCACGATAGGGTGATACTTTCAGAAATACATGGTTACCAACTTAGAATTCTAAAGCTTATCTATGTTGATCCGCATAACTCTTTTGTCGGCTCTGAGCTTCCTTCAATTTCTCTCGTGCAATAACGACTTTCTCATTCGTAATTTGGACTAGTTCAGGTCCTTCAATGATCTTTTCTTCAACTTCCTCCCAACAATGTAGGACCCCTAATCCGTAAGGATCTTCACAGACTCGTCTATCCAATCTAAAGTGCGGAATCCTCTAGATTAGATTATCACGGAAATACAAGTAGAAACAACAATCACAATAAACCCGATCTTTATTGATTATCTATCACAACAATTACAATCAACCTAGATCACAAGAATTTGTCCAAGTCAATCTCTCTACGAATTCTCTTTCAACTCTCTCTGAAGTGACTAACTGAGCAACCTTAACCCCTATGCAAAACTCTGTTAATATTGAGATAGGTTTGCAACTGGGCTAGGGTTTAACTACATGGGCCTAGCCCAATTTGCCTACCACTCCCTATAATGTGGGTCTGGTTTGGCCCAACACTTCTAATCAACTACTACAATACCAAACCCACTAACAATTATCGTTCTACCAATTACAAGATATCCAAAGACCAAAACTAAGCTGTTATCACAAATATGCACCAACAAACTCCCCCTTGACAGTAGCTTCATAAAACAACTTTGTCTTCAGTCATCTTGCAATCTTCAACGTCTTTGGTATTTGGATAGCTTCAGCTTTAATAGCTTCTGTCAGCAACAGATTCTCCCTAAGCTAATGCATCCAATCACCAAATCTTCCAAATCGTTAGCATTTGAGTAAACTCCAGATTAGCACTTGCATAGCCATCTTCAAACTTTTCAACTTTGTCTGCAATGTAGAAAGGAGGTTCTACCATGCATCCAAGCAAACTCCTCTTCACTAAACTTCTCAGCAACACACTGCTACAATATGTACACTATAAAAAAAACATCTCAAGAAACCATAAGAATTTTTCAACACAAGTTAACAACTTATTATTATTCAAGAGATGGTAAAACTGTATCATAGATTAAGCAATTTTCAACTCAAACCACACACTCAAAATTTTTAAGCACACATAACCTGCAAGATTTTAAAATATTGAACTCATCTCCTAACACTGTCTCCCCTATCGGTAACAACTCCTCCATGAACAACCACATTCCGTACGCTAAGAATTTACAAGAAAAAGAAAATCTTTTTGGATTTTTATATTTTCTGAAAGCAAATAAATAACAAAATAATAAACACCCTGTTTTTGTGAGAATCAATATCAAACTGTTTTCAAACTATTAGATAATTCTATATGTAATTTTCATGAAAAGCAGTTCAAGATGATTACCAATATTGTTTATCCACTTAAACAAAATACATGAACATTTCAAGTACCATTGCCTAGTGATATGTTAAGGTAATTCTAAATTGATATACAAGTATGTCCCACTTCAGGACATACCCCCACGATCAAGGTATGCACAAAGATTCGTCGTAGTAGGTGAGTATATCGAAATTCATCCTTTTCGATTTACAATGTTAGCTAATCGGTGATCATGTCAGTACTTATGTACAACAAAGAGACCAATATCAACGAGGATTAAGACAAATATCACACATTTTGGTAAGATTTATGCATTTCACACATTTGAATGACTCTCTAGGAGAGCTTCTTCAATTTCTGGGATTTGGGATTTTAGCTCTTTCAAGATATCCTGGTTGTGCCTAGGTCAGCATATATCTGGATGCAACAGAAGGACAATCTTGATATCCCCGGTTGAAATAACGATATAAAGACCCAATCTTGGTAAGTTGATAATTTCATGTTTTTTTCCTACTGGTACAACATATGATGAAGCTGCTATCAAACTTAAGCAGTTTAATTTTAATTTCAGTGTGTCAGTCTAACTTGTTGATGTACTATCATTTCTTCTTTTACACACAACAAAAACTCGTTTTTGGTTTTCTATTTTTTTTATTTTTTGTGATTTTAATTTAAGAAAAACAGCGAACTATTTACAAAATTCTTATGAAAAACTGGTTATTCAGGATTCCTCATCCCGTTGACTTCGACTAGATGTTCAAAACGAGCTCTGTCAAATTCTTTTTTGTAAAGATCTGCCAGGTTATCTAGTGTGTCGACTCTATGCAGTTCAATCAATTTCTTTTCAATATAATCTCGTATAAAATGATGACGAATGTCAATATGTTTTGTACAATTGTGTTTTACGGGATTTTTTGTGATTGAAATAGTGGCATTATATGTCTATCATAATAGGAGTGCGAGTGAAATTGCAACCGTAATCGTGCGTCTGCTGTTGTATCCAGAGAACCTGAGAGCAACAGCTACCCGCAATAATATATTTAGCTTCACACGTAGAGGTAGACGCGCAAGACTACTTCTTGCATTGCCATGACACGATCCTCTCTCCTAAGAACTGACAACCACCTCCGGTAGGCTTTCTTGTTGGTTTGCATCCTCCAAAGTCCGAATCAGTAAAAGCAACAAACTTCAAATCACTAGCAGCTGGATACCATAACCCAAGTTTAGGTTTCCCCTTCAAGTAACGAAGAATCCGCTTCACCGCTTTCATATGTGACTCTTTTGTGTTCACTTGATATCTGGCACAAAGACATACTGCGAACATGATGTCTGGTCTTGAAGCAGCTAAGTACATTAGAGAATCAATCATTGCCCTGTACTGAGTTAGATCAACATCATCCACACTCTCATGATCTGGACCAAGATTGTGATTCTCGTAGATAGGAGTGTTGAAAGTAGCGCAATCTTCCATTTTGAAAGGAGACAAAATGTCATATACATACTCCGTATAATGTATAAATATCTCATCCATCTTCTATTCAACTTGCAAACCCAAAAAGTAAGACAGTTCACCTATCGCACTCATTTTGAACTTGCTCTTCATTGCCTCCTCGAATTCATGACACATGCTCTCATTAGATGACCCGAAAGGTGTTCCTTCTTTCACTTAATGAAAAGTGTACTGTCAATCTGACCTCTTTCAAAACCATTCTTTAACAGTTGTACCGACAATGTCTCGTACCACGCCCTAGGTGCCTGATGCAATCCATACAATGCCTTATCAAGTCGATAGACTCGATCTTGATAATCTGGATCAGTAAACCCATCTGGTTGTGAGGCATACACCATTTCTTGGACTTTCCCATAAAGAAACGCACTCTCACGTCAAGTTGGTAAACTTTGAAGCCCTTGAATGAAGCAAAAGCTAGGAACAAACGAATTGCTTCCAACCTTGCTACTGGTGCAAACACTACATTGTAATCAATCCCCTCTTGGTGATTGAATCCTTTCAACACTAGTCGAGCCTTATTCCTTGTCACGATCCCTCGGTCGTCTTTCTTGCGCTTAAACACCCACTTGGTGCCTATTTCCTTTTCTCTTTCTGGCAAGTCGACTAGCTCCCAAACTTTCAATTTCTTGAACTAAGCTAATTCCTCTTGCATCGCTTCAACCCATGAATTATCTTCAAGAGCCATGTGAATATTCTTCGGCTCCTCTTGGGCAATAAAATAGCTATACAAACACTCGTTTATCATCCTAGTCTTCTTAATTGAAGTAAATAAACAGGATCCTTCAATCACACCTCTTCTTGTCTGAACACCTGCATCAACATCACCTATGATGTTCTCAACTGGATGATCTCTGTTTGCGCGTGTGGTAGCAATGGTGTCAACAACTAAATTATCTCCCAGATTAGATCCAACCTCCGGCTGAATGTTCTCACTAGCAAACGGATTAGTAAAATCCTCCCCTGAATAGGTTCAGACTCACTATCACTTGAATCCAGTTGAGCTTCACTGGAGGAAGTTTCTAGAGAATCTGTCATTGATATAGTCAATCTAGGCATGAAGTCACCCTCTTCATCTTCACTGATCACAGTTTAAATCACTTGAGACTCATCTGCATTGGAAAACTCAGGAATATTAAATGATTTAAAAACGCTTTCATAATCATATAATATAGCAACACCACTCATTGATTGTTGAGGTGAATAACTAGTGATTTCCATGTTAAACACAACCTCAGTTTTACCAGTTTTTATATTAAAAACCCTTTTTATTCGTGTTCCATGCATATAACCTAGAAAGTATCCCTCGTCAGCTACGTCACAGATTTTTTTTGATCCGAGATGCAATCCTTTCTGATCCGAGATGTAAGCTTTCAATCCGAAATGCTTCACTAATGATCCAAGATGCAATCCTTCTATCCGAGATCCTTGATGTTTATCCGAAACAGCAGCAGAAACCCTGGAACAGCCGTCAAAATGTCCAAAAACCCAACTTTTTTGTAGTAACGATTCCGAACCGAGAAAAACAAGAGCCTAATGCTCTGATACCAATTGTAGGTCCCCTAATCCGTAAGGATCTTCACATAATCCTCTATCCAATCTAGAGTGCGGAATCCTCTAGATCAGATTATCACAGAAATACAAGTAGAAACAGAAATCACAATAAACCCGATCTTTATTGATTATCTATCTCAATGATTACAATCAATCTAGATCAGACCAATTCGTCCAAGCCAATCTCTCTACGAATTCTCTTTCAACTCTCTCTGAAGTAACTAACTAAGCAACCTTAACCCCAATGCAAAACTCTGTTAATATAGAGACAGGTTTGCAACCGGGCTAGGGTTTAACCACATGGGCCTAGCCCAATTCGCCTACCACTCCCTATAATGTGGGTCTGGTTTGGCCCAACCACTTCTAATCAACTACTACAATACTAAACACGCTAACAATTATTGTTCTACCAATTACAAGATATCCAAAGACCAAATCTAAGCTATTGTCACATATATGCACCAACAAACATATTGGTGTCCGACATTTCCAACCATACAAGAGTTCAAAAGTTGCCATACCGATACTTGCTTGCCAATAGTTGTTGTAGGTGAACTCTACAAGACACAAGTATTCATCCCAGTTTCCAATCCATTCAAGTACATAAGCATAGAGAATGTCTTCCAAAGTCTGGATTGTGCTCTCTGGTTGTCCGTCTGTATATTTGCGGTGGAAAGCGGTACTAAACTTCAATCGAGTACTCAAAGCTGCTTGAATGCCTTTCCAAAATATTGAAGTGAACCATGGATCCCTATCTAAAACAATTGAAGACGGAGTGCCGTGGAGTCCGATAACCTCCTGAAGGAATATTTCAGATAACTTACTAACAGAAAATCCTTGCTAAATAGGTAGGAAGTGAGCTGATTGGATAGTCTATCAACAACCGCCCATATAGTATCGTTCTTCTTGATTGTCTTTGGCAAACACATATAAAATCCATCGAGATCTCATCCCATTTCCATACTAGAATATCCAGTGGCTGCAATAAACCGCTTACTCATTGGTGCTCGATTTTCACTTGGTTGCAAGTCAGACACTTACTTACATATCGGGCAATATCATCCTTCATGCCATTCCACCAAAAGTTCTGACATAAGTATCGATACATCTTCGTAGATCTAGGGTGAATAGAAAATGGTGAGCTGTGAGCCTCGGCTAACAATGACTCACGGATTGCAGAATCATTGGGTACACATAGCCTATTGCTACACCATATCACACCATGTTCATTTATGATGAATTCTGACTGTTTACCCACCTCGAGGTTTTGCATAATCGCCCATAACTCTCCATCATGCTTCTTGATTCGTGATATGAGGTCAGGTTCTAGGTGCATTCTCCAAGATAACCATCTGACTTGCCAACATGAATTCCAATATCCATCTTATCGAGATCCGAGATAATGCGAGGTTGAATATCAAGGCAAGATATTGTCCCAAAATTTTTCTGAATCAAAGCATCAGCTATGACATTATCCTTGTCAGGGTGGCACTGAATATTAGCGTCATAATCCTTCCAAAGTTCCAACCACCTTCTTTGACTTATATTTAACTCCTAGTTGAGGCTTTTGTGGTCAGTGAAGATGTCATAATTTCGCCATATAGATAGTGTCGCCAAATCGTCAATGCAAAGACAACTGCAGCGAGTTCCAAGTCATGAGTCGAGTAATTGACTTCGTAGGTTTCAACTGACGCAGGCATATGCAATAACGTTCCCATGTTGCATTAACACACAACCTAATCCTTTCTTCAAAGCATCACTATAGATCTGATAACCATCTTATCTAGAAGGGAGAGCGAGTATCAGAGCAGACACGAGGTGTTTCTTTAATTCTTCAAAGCTCTCCTCATGTTCCTCATTCTGAGAGAACATCATACCTTTCCTTAAAAGTTGTGTGAGGGGTAGAGCAATGGTGGAAAATCCTTCCACGAATCTTTGGTAGTAGCCAGCCAACCCCAAGAAGCTTCGAACTTCAATGGCAAAGGTTGGTCTAGACCACTTCGTGATTGCTTCAGTCTTAGAAGGTTCCATCTTGATTTAACATAACCTAGGAATGCAACTTGAGTTAACCAAAAGTCACATTTTGAAAACTTTGCATAAACTTCTCAAGTTACAATGTTCCTAGCACTGCATATAGATGTTCCTTATGTTTTTTTCCGACTCCTAGAATACACTAAGATGTCATAGATGAAGACAATGACGAATCTATCCAGGAATTTATGGAATACTCGGTTCACTGAATCCATGATGACTGCAGGGACATTGGTCAGACCAAAAGGCATAACCAAAAACTCGTAATGACCATAGCAAGTCTGGAAAGCATTCTTAGGAACATCCACTTCCTTGATCTCCAGTTGATGATAACCGGATCGGAGATCTATCTTCAAGAAGAACTTAGCACCCTGAAGTTGGTCAAAGAGATCATCAATGCGGGACAGAGGATACCGATTGCGAATGGTGATCTTGTTTAACTCCCGGAAATCAATACATGAACGCAGACTACTGTCCTTCTTCTTGACGAATAAGACGGGTGCACCCAAGGTGAAACACTTGGTCTTATGAATCCCAAATCTAACACTCTAACAATAGCTCCTTCAACTCCTTCAGTTCCAATGGAGCCATACGATACGGTGCTTTAGAGATTAGCTCAGAGCCAGGGATCAAATCGTTGGAGAATTATATCTCACTGTCGGGTGGTAGTCCTGTTAGTTCATCCGAAAATCATCAGGATACTCACGAACAACATGATAGTTATCGATGCCATTTCCAATCACAAACGTCTCTAATTGAAATTAAGATTCCAGCACAACTATGCGAGATTAGCTTATGGGCTTTGAACGCGGAAATAATCTTAAGAGGTTTATATGGTTGAACCCCCTAATAATAAGATCAGGATGACAAAGATTTCCAAACATCATCAACGAGTTCCACACCAACTTTTATATTTCTAAAGCCCATAAAAATATCTTATGAACCTTTTTAATGGTCATGCAAAATCATCATCCATATAACATGCCAACATTTACCATTAACCAAAGCAAACAATAATCTCACATACAAATACTCATACAAACTTACGGTTGAACACACACACATATATATATTAAAAAAAATTTCATTTTCTCTTGAGATATTTGTTTTAACAAAACACCATTTTTAACATCTTATTTGGCGAGAACAACTTGAACTAATAGACATTACAAGTATATAAACAAGATAAAGAAAAAAAGGCAAGATCCTTACCACTGGTCTTAAACTAGGGAAGATCAACTCTTGAAAATAAATGGTAGAAAGCTTGAAGTTGAGCTATATCTCCAAAATTCTAATACCTTAAGTTATGTTGTCACACCCCGGATTTCCAACCAACCCAAACACCGGTGGGCCCGGGTGGGGAATATCGTGACGTAAGTTGATATCATCATAGTTAGTTAAACACAGTACAACGGAAGTCTTGGAGTTAAATTACTATTACAAGCCAAATGTTCAAAGTACAAAAATAATTTACAAACGGCTTGTAATAGAAGATCCACAGGCGGATCGTAAAATGTACAAAATGTATATCAGACTTTAGGGTAGATCTAAGGATTTGCAAGATCCTCTAATATCACTACCAAGTAGCTTCCAGCCTATTTCGTATTATACCTGCAAGCTTAGTCTTTTGAAATTACGTCAGCTTTCGCTGGTAAATACACCCAACTGATTCATTTTGAAAACATGATTTTAAGTGCACATGGAACAAAATCTTTTATAACTTGGGAAAGTTACTTTGTAGCCTAGTTAACAAATTCACATGTTTGTCCATACATACAAGGCCCAGTACGGAGATCGAGACATGATTAACATACTCACCACTTAAGAACTCATGAAGGAGTTATCCCCAACTTTGTGGGTAAAGTTTTTAGCATGAGCGTCTGTCAGGTGTATGCCTACACCCCGCGCTTAGGTCGTGGCCATTATCTAATGTAATGAGCCGAGGATATCCAGGATACGGTAATTAACCCCCGATGTTTAAGTTGTCAAACAAAATTGATTAAAACGGAATATGCGGATTTACTAGCGACAATCCGGCACTCGATTGATCCCATTTCCGATCAAGCGGTAATAGTTTACCGTAACCCAAGCCCGTATAGGGGAAATAAGTCGAGAATATTTACCTGAGCTAGTTTTGGCTTAAATACAAGATTTAATATCTCAGCCGTACACAAAAACAACTAAGTGAAGATAGCATTTACCGGAAGGCTCTAGTCTGGATTATGGCATAAGCTAACCAATTAAAATGCTAACGGTCTTATTTAAGTCATAGACTTAGACCGAATAGTATTCAAGAACAAAACGTATAATACGCTAGATTAAGCGATGATCGAATAGAATGTAGTTTAAACCCAAAAGGTACTTTGACTTTCATAATATGGGTAAACCATAAATATTCTAGATTTTGAGACTTAAATGACAAGGTTAAACCCGTTTCGGTTAATTTCCGTAAACTAGTTACATATATAGTTAACCGTACGCATATTAGCGATATCGGGTAACCGGATAAGTCATGGACAAATTCTATATGCCACAATACTTTAAATAAGTTGTAATATCAGTAGGATATAATTCATTTGCCCGTAAAGGTTTTAAAATGAAACTATGCCTCGTAAGGGCGTTTCGGTAATTTTACGCATAGTTTTATAAATTATTTGGGATTCTGAGTTTATATCATGTACCTAGTGTAAAAATACTTAAAATAAGTTTTAAAATCAGTAGGTAACAAGTTTTAGTTGATAAATATGGTTTAATACCATATTATGCGCCGAAACGGTGCTTAAGTCGTAAAATGACGATTTGTACGATTTTAGCGAAAAATGATGTTAAAATAAGGTTTATATGTTTTAGATATGATATTTAATATAACAGTAAGTAAAAGATTTGATATGAAAAGATATGGTTAAAACCAATTTATGCGCCACAAGGGCGTTATCGTCATTTATCGACATAATACGAGAACTTGTATGTAAACTCAGTACATAATCTGTTTTGGCATCTCAAATATTTCTACATATGATATTACATTAGTAGGTATTTTATTTTCAAGTTCGTTATTGATTAAACCTCACTTTACGCAAAAAAGGGCACTTTAGTCAAAATGGCATAATTATGGAACTTGTGCATAAACTCAGATTCTGATTATGATCATGTAATATAACCTTAGAGGGTTATGATACATTATATTGCGATCATAATGCAACCTTAGATTAGTAGCTAACTAATCTAAATCGGGTCACAATCGAAAGTCAAAGCAGAAGTCAAACTTTGCGACTTTCAGTTGCGAACCGACCCTAGAACTTAAATTGACGAGCCGAACATGTTTTTACATGTTCTCATAATTATTACCAACTTGTTTAAGTGTTAAAACATGTTTCATAACATATATAAGCTTTGATTATAATATCTCCAAAAAAGGCTTGTTTGACTTTTTAATATTAGAACTTGACCCATCAATTGGTCTAGCAAACGTGATCTTTAGGAGGTGCCCTTTATAGGAATTAACACCTACCATATGACGATCACTTATCCATATTTTAGATATGTTATTTAATATAACAGTAAGTAAAAGATTTGATATGAAAAGATATGGTTAAAATCAATTTATGCGCCACAAGGGCGTTATCGTCATTTATCGACATAATACGAGAACTTGTATGTAAACTCAGTACATAATCTGTTTTGGCATCCCAAATATTTCTACATATGATATTACATCAGTAGGTAGTTTATTTTCAAGTTCGTTATTGATTAAACCTCATTTTACGCAAAAAGGGCACTTTAGTCAAAATGGCATAATTATGGAACTTGTGCATAAACTCAGATTCTGATTATGATCATGTAATATAACCTTAGAGGGTTATGATACATTATATTACGATCATAATGCAACCTTAGATCAGTGGCTAACTAATCTAAATCGTGTCAGAATCGAAAGTCAAAGCAGAAGTCAAACTTTGCGACTTTCAGTTGCGAACCGGCCCTAGAACTTAAATTGACGAGCCGAACATGTTTTTACATGTTCTCATAATTATTACCAACTTGTTTAAGTGTTAAAACATGTTTCATAAAATGTATAAGCTTAGATTATAATATCTCCAAAAAATGGCTTTTTGACTTTTTAATATTAAAACTTTGACCCATCAATTGGTCTAGCAAACGTGATCTTTAGGAGGTGCCCTTTATAGGAATTAACACCTACCATATGACGATCACTTATCCATGTTTGTTACGAACAATGGCTGGACAATAATGGTCTTAACCGAAAGTCAAGACGTTTTGCGTAAAACGCTTGACTTTTGGCTATGAAACCCTATAAACAAAAATTTAAGAGAAAGACACACTTACAAGTGATTCCTAGGATCAAATAGAACTATGTTGGATGCTCCTTTCAGTTAAGAACTTCCATAGGAGGGAGATATAATGAAAATGAGAACGGTGCAAGTTCAAATGGTGAACTAATGCACCTATTTATAGTTGAAGAGCTTGAAGGAGGTGATGCTAGGTGTTAAGGGGTGTTAGATGGAGCTTACAAGTGTCCTAAAACGTGGCATAGCAGTTTGGAAGTCCCTAGTTTTGAATCAAATGGTTTTTGGTCTTATGTGTGGAGGCAAAGGCAATTTTCTACAGACACAGGCCTTTCGCGCCCCGCGAGAGACTAGGCCAATGTCTCTCGCGGCCCGCGAGCACCACATGGCCACTTTGAAAGTTTGTCACATTTAGCCCGTCAACTTATAAAACCTCCTAAAACACCTTTATAGCATATTTAGCCCTCCGTAACCAATATTTGTCGTACCCGGGAGTATGCCCGGACCGAGCTCTCGGTTCGTTAAAAGGTTATTCAGAGATATAAAGTAACATGTTAACACTTTTAACCCCTCCATTATCCAACTTTCACGTATTTACAGAATTAATCCTTCTGGTCCAACAATTGGCACGTATGAGATTTAGGACTTCGCAAAGGATCACTGAGAGGCTCATTATAAGCATGTTGACCCTAATGTCACTCAGAGTCTGGGCATGTTGACACAAATGGTCACTTAGAGGCCAATTTTAAGCATGTTGACACTAATGGTCACTCAGAGGCTAATATTCAAGCATGTTAACACTAATGGTCACTCAAAGGCTAAGTTTTAAGCATGTTGACACTAACGGTCACTCAGAGCTCGATTTATGAATGTTGACGTCAGAAGGTCACTCAGAGACTTAGTTTGAGTATGTTGACACCTTTAGTCCCTAATAGTCTTTAATAGACTTATTATAAAAGTAATGAAACATGTCACTATACTATTGGACACAATTTTACAAGGTGTTACATATATGAATTCCTAGTGTGTGGTTTAGTGTTTAAGGGATTGAAAGAAAAAAATGAAGGGGGGGGGGGGGATCTTGAGCCGTAGATAAAAAGAGAAAGAAAAGGGTGATTGTGGTGTATTTACTTTGATGAAAAAGGCCTTATATTTTTTGGTGTTTAAATCATCTACCAATACACTCAACAACACACCATACTTTTGCCCTTATTTTTCTACTAAATCAAATCATATGACAATGGGAATGGGGATTGTGGGTTGGACGTATGGGGGAGGGGTGTTTTATTTGCAATAGTTTCACTTTTTTTTCTTGCAATAATGTAAGAGATATTTAGAAAATTTATTTTTTAACATGTTTAGGGTTTTATTAACACACTAAACTTGTCTAATATATGTACTAGCTAATAATAGTTACACAATAGCATTTTGTTTGGTGAAAAACCGCAAGTGTAGATGTTAAAACGAAATCGAACTTACATTTACGCGATAACCAAAAGATACGATACCTTCTTATCCGTAATAGGTTTTATCTATTATTCACATAAAACATATAATAATGTCATAAATTTTAAAGTTCCAGGTATATTGGAACCTTGTCAGCATCTTTTACAGTGTACCGGATAATCCACCAACGCTCATTATATATATATATACACACACACACACACTTTTATCGCTACACGATAAAACGATACCGGATGACATCAGATGCGAACCATGCATTACCACGTTGCTAAACATTATGGACTCCATTAATCGTATAATCAAGTCTAAATGCACATAATTTAATAAATAAACAGTGATGTCGTATGGATTAAACTAAAAATTTGCTAGTTGTCACAGTAATCGACCAGAGTTATCAGTTCGTATTTATTGATCACCCATTCACCATCGTATTTTAGTTGTAACGCCCTTCTTGTTATATATGTATAGAAATAACAGAAATGAGATGGGGCTTTATGCCCTAGATTTGAAAAAGACCAAAAGATTTAATAAGTATAATTAATAACTATGTAATGAATGATTTGATGAAACGTGACAAAAACTTTTAGATTAGTTATTTATTTTATATAGTAGATCAACCAATTTTTCACACTTACAAAGTTTTGAAGTTATATTTGGTTACCTATGCACTAAAAGAATTTAAAACCGTTTGATGGTAAAAGCCTATAAGAAAACTGTAGATTCATTTCTAGAGCTAATCTTTTTTCTTAAATCTTCTACATTTTACAAGGTACTAAATTATATTATAAAATTCAATTCTTTTCCAAGTACATATATTGCCTATTGGTCGTGTTGATTATTATTGTAATACGTCACAAACATAGTTACCAGCAGATATATTACCAATTACATATTTAATGGTTCTCATTTGAACATTCTTATGAAGATGATTACCCAGATCTATGTGAGAGTCCACAAGCCTTGATTCCAGTCATATGTAAGTGGGATTCGTTGCAATGAACCAATAACGTTAACAGTTAATACAGTTAACTGGCGTGTATATTTTGTTGACAAATAATGAAATATCCAAAATGTCCTTCCATGAAATAACTAAAACTGGAATAAGACTCTTCTATCTTCATAGTTACCTAACCCCACCCTATATCATGTACAGATATAACGTGACAGGTTTCCTTTTTAGGCATGTAAGTTAGAAAACAGTACAATTCAATATCAATCAATGAACATCACGAGTGCTAGAAGTAGCATGTGATTCAACAAGAATGAGTTGATCCAAGGCTCTTAACTACCCAATGTCACAAAGAATAGACATAATTAAATCATGGGAAAATGTCACAGAATAGTAACCAAGTTTCAAAAGTGTTCTAATTAGGTCACTCGTATCGTTTTTGTCCCAATTAGATAACTTAATATTCAAATCGAGTCATGTCCTTTTTTCCATGTGTCAAGAGAAAAATTGAGCATAAGATGCTATGGTCGAATTATTTTAATATATGAAATTTAATTTATTAAAAAATAAAACACTTTAATTACATAAAAAATTAAAAAAATAAGTTAAAATCCACGTTATCACTCGACGTTAGCATCAAATGAAAGCTAAAAAATAAACAAAAATCTGCATCACCACGGTTACCTATGAAATTGATGATAAAACCCTTAATTTTAATAAAAAATGAATGTTGAGTGACCTGATTGGAACACTTTTGAAACTTAAGTGACCTAATTGGAATACTTTTAAAACTTTGTTACTATTCTACAAAGTTACCCATTAAATCATTTATGTCAATAGAACTTGATTGGCTTATAATATTGACCATGGAACGTTTTATAGCATCCACATTGGGAAAACAAGAACGCTTACTCTACATAAAAACGATAGGGAGTTACAATTTAAACACAGTTAATCACGAGAAATTCATAAAGATGATAAATAAATTTATCAGTAGAAAAGTGACAACATAATTCAGTTTATAACCTTGAACCATGCCGACTGCATCATTCACTTTATAAGTTTATAACCTTGAACCTAGAACATGTACGCCAACTGTAAATCAGATAAATCACATTAGTTATATCCCCATGATTTACATATATAAATCAAAATTTACCTAGTCTATATGCCCAAAACGCCCTCTAGCATAAACTTGGTAGAGCTTATGAATTTTTGGAGCTTCAAATTCGAATTAAACAGTTTAAGGTTTCCTCTGTTACCTTCTTTAAAAGCAACAATGTCTGACGGCGATTAGATGCTTTCATGGGATACAAGGTTGCCGAACAAATGGGAAACAAGAGAACAGGCTACACCACTTTGATTGTTGGTTATGGCGTTTGTGGTATTTAGATACATGTAACATTTGCAAGATTTCAAGAATTTTAAACTTTCGATCCTTTCAGTATTTAATAAAAATTTATATTTTAGTTACGAGGTTCGTAATCATACAATCAACCAAAACGATATTCACGACATTTTCGGAACAAAATCCAAGTTACATATGTCTTTATAACCTTCACATGATCTAAACAATAAGTTAAGGGTTAAAAATGGCAAACAAGTGATAACACAAGTCTAGGGACTAAAGTTGTCAAAAACAAAAAAATTTGCATCAGAGGGCCTTGCGGACCGCAAGGCTATGCCTCTTACGGTCCACAAGAGGTGCCCAATGTGTAAAATTGTGCTGGCAGCAACCTTGTTCTCCAAATGTTGCCACATTTCACATTCTTGCCACCTTAATTCTAGTTAAGACACATGTATGGACACTAAGCAACTCCCTAACACCTCCTCAAACACTTGTAATCACCTCCTTGATCCAAAAACACTATAAATAAGCTTGAATTCTTGAGTTTCAAGCACACCATTCTTTTCTTTCTCACGCAAAAACTATCTTGGAGCTTGCTTCTGCATTTGAGGCCTCCATTCCTTAGTTCTAATCTTTCTTCCAAACACAAGTAAGTATTTCTCCTAGTCTATTTCATTTATTTGGCTAGTTATGAGCCAAAAGTCAAGTAAAACTGACTTTTGCTATGACTTTCGGTTCTGACCATTTCAATCAAGTCAAAGTTCAAAATGAGCTTTACTACATGATCGTAATAATGAAGGTGTTAATCCCTTGCGATTACACTCTCTGATTATCGCGTTAGTACGCGAAATGATGAGTCAAACTTTTACGAAATAAAAGTAAAAAACACATTGCATTTTACGATGAATGAACTCTTAAGTATTAAAACCTTAAGTTTTGACACCAAGTAAGTTTATATAACATTAAAAGACATGTTTAAACATATCTAACTCGTCATTTCTAGTTTAGTGCTCTATTCATTGTCGAAAGTCAAGCAAATTAACTTCTGCTTTGACTTTCGAATCTAACCCGTTTGGTCAACCTTAGGACCAAATCAAGCCCAACAATATGACCATAGTGATATAGGGAATAACACTCTGAGGTTATACCTTATGGTCACATCGTTTGATGGGGTAAATGACGAGTCAACTATATATACTTTAAAAATGTCAAAGATGCCCTTTTGGCATAAAATGGCTTTAAAAACTTGTATGATCTGCATTTTTACATCGAGACTGTTTATATAACATAAATAAACTTTTTTCGACATGTCGGACTTGTTATAGGACTCATTCGACCATCCGGACCCGTATTTACACATACGACCCGTAAAAATGGCATAAACCATCGTAACAAGTCGTAACGGGTCAAAACACTCCTAAACACCTTCCAATTAGAATGTAAGGTTTAATAAATCATATTACACGAGATCCTTCGTTCATTTGATAATAAACCACATTCGATCTGATCTTCCGTTTAAGCCTCGATATACACTAAACTATATAATTATCCAAAATACTAGGAAACACTTGAGCTTTGCAAATACGATTAAGCAACCCATCAGCAATCAAGTAAGTACATAGTCCCCACTTTTACGTTTTCTAAATGTTTTGGGTAATTCATATGTGCCTACTATTTTCAAGTTTTCAAAATAACATATATGGTTTATATATACAATATGCTTTCAATTTGTGTGTGAAACTTGGTGGTGCATCATTCATAACATGAGTACGTTCATTAACTTTGGTCGAGTCAACCGGTAGTATGTTATGGTACCATAGGATTGATAATCCCGTTTCCAAATTTCCTGGGTTTGTGGGAAATTTTGGGGAACGATAGAAACTGTGCATTTAACAAACCCTTTGGAAGTTTGTCCAACAAGTCAACATAGGCTTGAATGTATTCACCATTTGACCACCTTATTTACATAAAATGAATTCTATAGGTTTATAAACATGACACTTGGTTTATACAAAACATGACGATTGGTTTATACAAAACATGGTGATTGGTTTTACAGCATGATGATTGGTTTTACAACATGACGATTGATTTATACAAAACATGACGATTTGTTTATACATGACATGACGAATGGTGTATACATAACATGACGATTGGTTTTCAAGTATATGTATATATATATATATATACATATACCATTCAATTTATGAGAAAACAATTGGTTGCTTACACGATTCTACAAAGAAACATTTTTTTGGGTTTCATGGCTATAAGGTTAAGTCTAAAGTTACCAACTTTCATAGTTGGTAAAACATATTGCAATACCAAACACATTTGATACAAGTTTGGTTACAAGGTTTTTACTCATCGACTCTCATAGTTGGACGAGGCATTGCAAAACAAATTCATAGCCATGAATTTGACCACCAAACCTATGTTACTCACCAACTTTCAATATTGACCGTCTTTTTCACATATGTTTCAGGTACAAATGTTTGATGATTGTACAAGTATGCTACACGTAGGATTTGTACCTGGGCTTTAGTTTGCTTCAATTAAAATAAGTTGTTTGTCTTTGCTTTGTGTTTTAAAGACAATGTAATTCAATAGTTCAATGAAACATAAACTTTAGTACCATGTGTTGTGAACAATTTGTAACGTGACTCCCCGACGATTCCACTGTGGGTTGTTATACACGGTCGGGATGTTACAGATACCCACATAGCTAAAAGTAATTTTTCAAATCTTCTTGAATTAGAAGTTAGAACCAACTTATGCCGGGAATTATGTGTTAAAGTCAAATAATTATGCTACTAATGGTCTTTGGTGTGAGGTGAAAATTTAGATTAATTGTCATAAAAAGGGTTTGAAGAAACCAACTGGAAGAAGTTGGATTGTTATCAAAACTAAAATTCATTTCTTTGCAGCAGGAGACAAAACACACGCACAATCCAAAGCGATTTACAAATAAAAAGTTGATTTTCTGTACAAAAAATACATAAACACAAAAATTCTGAAAATTTGATTGTAATTAAATAAACACGTACATAAACACAGATCTAATCAAATCCACAACCAAATTGCACCAAAATAGAACAACTGAACCGTCTGCATCATTGAACAAAACCCTAGAACTGAATTAGGAAGACAAAATAATTACCTGATAGAAAGAGTGATTGTTTTTAGATTTTAGTTCCATAATTTCTGTTATATCTAACCCTAAAGTCAAATAATTAATCACTCAATCAGTTCTAGGAAGACAAAATAATTATCTGATAGAAAGAGTGATTGTTTTAGATTTTAGTTCCATAATTTCAGTTATATTTAACCCTGAATTCAGCCTTATTAATCACTCAATCGAGTATTAAAACCATCTATAATCCTTTTCAACAATCAGTTATCAAGCACAAAGCATTAACAGCGCACGTATTAACTTCGATTAAGAGTAAAATAAAACCTAATGAATGATTTTCCAGCAAGAGGTTTTAACTTCCAGTGAAGTAACTCAAGAATTATTATCATGATCTTCATGATGTTTGGAGGCGAATAGACCTTCTCTTCCTCTGTGAAAGAGGAACACGTTCAACTGCTAAGTGAATAGCTCGTTTGGATACTCATGAATCAAAGCTTCGTTAGGTGCGATTAAGTAGAAGAAAGCGAATGTAAACCTAGTAGTAGTTGATCACCATTATAGAAGCAAAAGTTCTCTCCATCTCATCCCATCTCTCTCTCTACGGATCTAGAAAGTTGAAACATGATGACTGGTAGGACGTGGAACACTCTTCTCATCAAATCCAAACCCCTTATCTTTAAGGGTTGCGATCGAAACAGAGGGGATTGAAAAGACTAACTGAAGGAAAAATGAGTCACAAGAAAGCATTCAATGGAAGAGAGTAAGAGTGACGATGGGAGGAGCAGAGGGGTAAGAACGGAAGAAATTCTAGATAGACCAAAGATTTGAACTAAGGCTGTTCATCTGTCATCTTAGTTTTGTTAGGAAATTACTAAATTGACCATCCAGTGTCCTTAATAATGTATTATAGATATAGATAAATACACATTCACACTACACTTGAAAACTTTCACCTTTCAAGAGACTCTCATATTAAATTCCCTTCATCCTATCTCTCCACACCCACACACAACCGAAAGCACACCCAACTCACACATATGTTATGAAGTCTTAAGCTCCTAGGTCAAGTCTCAAGTTCAAGTTCTTATCTTACACCTTCTCCTTGCTTGCTTCATGTAAGTAAATTTTATAGAAACATCTTATTTTCATAGAGTATAATGCTCAAACTCACCTAAGTCTAGTCTTGTGGTTAAAAGAATCTATTTAGAAATAGCTTCTTAAAAATATTATGTTTGATAAAAGCTAGTAATTAAAGATTAAATTTTGTCTAACATACTTTCAAAGAGAAAATATACAAATGTGTGAACTTTATTTAAACGTTGTCTTCAAGTACATTTTTTTCATGATATAACTTATGGTTCAAGATCTTGTGAAAAGATATGGTTTTAAGGATTAAAATATGTGTTTATACCTTTTATATATATATATATATATATATATATATATATATATATATATATATATATAAGGATTTCTCAAATAGACATTTCGGTGAAACTTATATATCACGAACTTGTGAGTATGGTCACATTTCAAGCATATGGACTTAAATTACTCCATATAATTTTATGGAAAGATATACTAGTTTTGAAAAACAAGATACATTACATTGGTGTGTAATATTTTGGATGAATATAATTAAGATACATTTACTAAGCTAGATGGTTCCAATCATTGATTTTGTCAAAGTATTTTATACAAGATTATGAGTAAATTAATAGATTAAATTATATGGATTATTCAGGATTAATCAACCACATTTTGTTGTGCATTATAAGTATATATTTAGTTATTTTATCACCACATATCACGAATGGTTCGTCGAGATACAACAATTATTTACATCAACTCTAGCTAGTTTGGTGAATTTCACACATGACCAACTTGCACATTAGAAACATTGTATAGACCTGAAGATGTCCTTTATGCTTTAGGGCACGAGTAGGTCGGTTCACCTAGACACGGACCTTGTCATTTTCTATTTGCTTGTCATTTATTGTATTTGGTGTAACGCCTAACTTTTTCATACTTTCCTTAATTAGAAAGTATAGTCGTATTTCCATTTTTGAAAACTTGTACTCGTCTTTCCTTTCCCAGTTGTGTAATCTGAGACTTGAATCATAATAAAAATTCATATTTATTTACATACATTCAATCATTTAAACTGATACTTGCTATACATGCTCGCATACATAGAATCATTTTGATATTTGTTATACATGCTTACATACATGCAATCGTTTAAACCGATAATTGTTTTACGTGCAAAAGACTCATACAATCACATTCGATACTCAATCATACTTATATGTTTAAAACGTGTGTAAAAATGACAAGTTAAACTAAGTCTAAGGACTAAAACTGTCAAAAACCAAAGAAGCTTCTGGAATAACCCTTCTCGCGACCCGCGACCGAACTCTTTAACACTCTCGCGGCCCGCCAGGCCTCTAGTGGCCCGCGACCGAGACCTCTTCACCCTCTTGCGGCCCGCGAGAGGGGCATAATCCGGAGAAATTGATTTCTTGTCCATGGATTGGTCCATTTTGTGTTTGTTGCATTTAATACATTCAACTAACAACCTCCCAATCCCACCTATAAACACCCACATCCTTCTCCTCTCAAATCACACCTCAAACATTCCTTCTCTTCTCTCTAAAGCTCTAAGAGCTCTCTCCATCTGAAAGATCAAGGTTTTCAAAAAGTGAGTTCTAACTCACCTTTACCTCCCTCCTTTGATCTTTTCCTTCTTAACACTTGAATCACCTTTTGGAATGTTTCCATAGGTTTTCCAAGGAAAACCAACTTGGAACATCACCATGCTTGAGGTCCCAAGTGTAAGAACCTTTTGTTTTAATAGGGTTTCAACCAACAAGTGTTATATCCTTCCAAGCTTGTTCTTGAAACAAGACTTGAGTTGGTAGTGTGTGATCACTTGGAAGCCTTGGCTATCCTACCTTCGATCCACCACCTCACTTGATGATTTTGATTACTTTTTTGTCTTTTACTTTTATGTTTAAACTTATTTATGACCATCCTTGTCGTCCTTGTGACGACTTGTGCATTGGTTAACTATACGAAAGGAGGTTAAAAGGAAGGTTATCCTCCTACCTCCATGCATGACTTCTATGAACGTCCATGATGTTTATGATCTACATTATGTATACTATATACTATAATATATATATATATATACTAACGTAACTCTTGATGGTAATCAAATGATTATACGTCATGGTACTAGGTTACATCACCTAAGTAGTTAATCTCTCGTTACGATTCTAATGGGTATCCTAACCCATGAAAACACATCAACCCGAATGGGTAATATAGTGTCAAGGAAGAGTATTAAGTCTAGATGATTATTTTCTCATATACATACTTTAGTGCATTTAAAGTTCATAATCCTCCGTTATCGTTCGTATAAGTGCACTTTGCCCTAGCTAAGTTGACACCCTCGCTAAGTACATCGAATGCCTACCTCCCTCCATCGCCGACCTAGTTGAAGCCGCCACACCCAAAACCCTCGAGGAAACCTACAGGGTAGCCTCCAAGTTCAACAACAACCACATTCTTCGTGAAGCCTCTAAAGCTTCATCAAGGAACGCGCACCAAGCCACCACCCACACCATTAATGCACCCACACCTTCTAAACCTCCCACCAAAAACAACAAGGGCAAGAAGCGGAAGGCTTCAAGCCAAAACTATGCGGTAGTCACTCCGCCACCTCAACCCATCTAACAAGTTGCACCTGATTTTGCCAAAAAGGCATACACTGGACCACACCCCAAGTGTAACAACTGCCCTTACCATCATCCTATTAATACCCCTTGCCGGTTGTGCACTAGTTGCAACAGGTATGGACACTTCGCCCCGCAATGTTGAAGTTTTCCACAAACCACTACCAGCAAAGGCCAAGCCATCACAACACCCCAAAACCCTGCCGTCAACCGAATCCAACCACTAGAAACCGTAGCTCACGCCTGTTTTAGGTGCGGAGATCCCAACCACTTCGCCAATGCCTGTCCCCAACGCAACGTCAACCAGCAACAATAACAACAAGCACGCGGTTGAGCTTTCGTCATCACAACAGCTCAGGCTCAGAGTGCCAATGACGTTATCAACAGTACGTTTCTCGTCAACAATGTCTATGCTTCCTGTCTTTTTGATACTGGCGCAGATAAAAGTTTTGTATTTGCTGAATTCGAACCATTACTTAAATGTAAACGCTCTAAACTGCAAAATCATTCGAAGTCGAAGTCGCTATCGGAAAATCCATCACTGTCGATTCTGTCCTTTCTAAATGTTCTTTGAATCTCAACGATCATACGTTTTCGATTGACCTCATACCCATGCAAATGGGAAGCTTCGATATCATAATAGGCATAGATTGGCTTAGGCGAGTTCGTGCCGAAGTCGTTTGTTTAGAAAAATTTATCTGTCTTCCTCTACCTAACGATGACTCCTTACACGTCTATGGCGAGAAACCTTCAAAAGGTCTCAAGCTTATGTTGTGTATCCAAGCGAACAAATGCTTGCGCAAGGAATACTTCGCCTTTCTCGCCCACATTGTGGAAAAGAAGGACAAGAGTCCAAGCGTAAGTAACATTCCTATCATTTGCGAATTTCCTGACGTTTTCCTCGAGGATCTTCCTGGTCCGCCTCCTCCTCGTTCAATTGACTTTCGTATCGATCTCATTCCCGGCGCAACAACTGTTGCTAAATCCCCTTATCGTCTAGCACCCTCGGAAATGCAAGAGCTATCTAGCCAACTTCAAGAACTACTTGATAAACGCTTTATACGCCCTAGTACTTTCCTTGGGGCGCCCCCGTTCTAATCGTCAAAAAGAAAGATGGATCATTTCGGATGTGTATTGACTATCGTGAGCTCAATAAGCTTACAGTCAAAAACCGATATCCTCTTCCACGTATTAACAACCTCTTCGATCAACTTCAAGGTGCGACTTGCTTCTCGAAAATCGATCTTCGTTCTGGTTATCATCAACTTCGAGTCCTCGAAGAAGATGTACCCAAAACCACGTTTCGTACACGTATGGATATTACGAGTTCGTAGTCATGCCGTTTGGTTTGACCAACGCACCCGCCGTGTTCATGGATTTGATGAATCGCGTGTGCAAGCCGTATCTCGATCGTTTTGTGATCATCTTCATTGATGATATTCTTATCTATTCTAAGACACAAGAAGAGCACGAGCGACACTTGTGTCTTATCCTTCAGCTATTGCGTACTGAGCGTCTCTATGCCAAATTCTCCAAGTGTGAATTTTGGCTAAAAGAAGTTCAATTTCTTGATCATGTCGTCAACGAACTCGGTATTCACGTTGACCCCGCGAAAATCAAAGCCGTGAAAAATTGGATTGCTCCTATGTCTCCGTCCGAAATCTGTTTGTTTCTTGGTCTAGTTGGTTACTATCGTCGCTTTATCTCGAATTTCTCCAAGATCGCCGTTCCTCTCACTTCCTTGACTCAAAAGGATAAACCTTTTGTTTGGGGTTCCGAACAAGAGGAGTCCTTCCAAACACTCAAGGGCATGCTTTGTAATGCTCCTATCTTAGATCTTCCTGATGGTAATGACGACTTTGTCGTATATTGTGATGCTTCAAAACAAGGTCTCAATTGCGTTCTCACAATGGGATAAAGTTATCGCTTACGCGTCAAGACAACTAAAAATTCATGAGAAAAAGCTATACTACACATGACCTTAAACTTGGTGCAGTTGTTTTTGCATTGAAGATATGGTGACACTACCTTTATGGTACAAAGTGTACGGTCTTCACCGACCATAAGAGCCTACAACAAATCTTCAATCAAAAGGAACACAACATGCGTCAACGTCGTTGGGTGGAATTGTTAAACGACTACGACTGCGACATTCGCTACCACCCTGGTAAGGCGAATGTTGTAGCTGGCACAACTTAGTCGGAAAACTCATGTTAAGAGTATACGTTGCTACCAAACCTTGGGAAAGCTTCATGAGCTGATTCGGGAGGCACAATACTCGACCATTAATGAGGGTAACCTTGATAATGATTTGAAGTGTGGTGTTGAAACTCAACTCATAACCAAGTCTAAGGAATCATCTACTATCTCGATCGTATTTGGATTCTGAACCGTGACAATCTTCGTGACCTCTTGATGAATGAAGCGCATAAATCCTGGTATTCTATTCATCCCGGTGCTGACAAGATGTACCATGATCTTCGTACATCTTATTGGTGGCCTAGTATGAAGAAAGATATCGCCCTCTACATTTCGAAATGCCTGACTTGTTCCAAAGTAAAGGCCAAGCATCAACGTCCCTCTGGCTTACTCGAACAACCCGAAATTCCTGTTTGGAAATGGGAGAGCATTGCCATGGATTTCATTACCAAACTCACTCGTACATCGTCCGGTCACGATAGTATTTGGGTAATCATCGATCGTTTGACCAAATCCGCTCACTTCCTTCCCATACGTGAAGATTACAAAGTCGAGAAATCAGAGCGTATCTACACGGATGAAATCATTTGTCGTCATGGTATCCCCATCGACATCATCTCGGACCGTGATGGTCGTTTCACCTCCCGCCTTTGGCAACGTTTCAAAAAGCCTTGGTACTCATCTCAATCTTAGTACTGCTTTCCATCCTCATTCTGATGGTCAAACCGAGCGTACTATCAAAACTCTAGAGGATATGCTTCGTTCTTGCGTAATCGATTTTGGTGGCAACTGGGATAGGCACTTGCCTTTGATCGAATTCTCGTATAATAACAGTTATCACGCGAGTATTCAAATGGCACCTTTTGAAGCTTTGTACGGTCGTAAGTGTCGATCGCCTATTTGTTGGCACGAGATCGGGGAAGCTCAAATCACCGGTCCCGAGCTTATACAAGAAACGACGGACAAGATCTTACAAATTCGAGACAACCTGCTCAAAGCCAGAAGCCGACAAAAGCGTTAAGCGGATAAACAGTGCAAACCTTTAGAATTCAACGTTGGAGACTTTGTACTTCTCAAGGTATCCCCTTGGAAGGGTGTAGTTCGATTTGGTAAGAAAGGCAAACTCGCTCCTCGCTATGTAGGTCCTTTTAAAATTCTCAAAAGGAGTGGCAAGGTGGCGTATCGACTGGACCTACCTCAAGAACTCAACAACGTCCATCCTACGTTCCATGTCTCAAACTTGAAGAAATGTCTAGCTGATGAAGGGCTTCGGATTCCACTTGAAGACCTTCAAATCAACCAGACTCTACACTTCGTGGAAAACCAGTCGAAATCATGGACCGAGGAATCAAGCAATTGAGACGCAGTCAAATTCCCATAGTCAAGGTGTAACACCCTGTAAAAATCGTGTCCAATAATATAGTAACATGCGTTATATTTAAAATATAGTCTATTAAAGACCAATAAGGACTAAAGGCATCAACATGCTCAATCAGAGCCTCTGAGTGACAGTGCGATGTTAACATGCTTAAATCATTAGCCTCTGAGTGACTGATATGTCAACATGCTTGAAATTTGGCCTCTGAGTGACTGATATGTCAACATGCCCAGCCTCTGAGTGACGTCGGAATCAACATGCTTATAATAAGCCTCGGAGTGATCCTTTGTGAAGTCCTAACTCTCATACGTGCCATTTGTTGGACGAGAAAGTTCAATTTTGTAAATATGTGAAAGTTGGATGATGGAGGGATTAAAAGTGTCAACATGTTAATTTATACCTCTGAGTGACCTTTTAACGAACCAAGAGCTCGACAATGTCCGGGCATAATCCCGGGTATGCCGAGTATTGGCTACGGAAGGCTAAAAGTGCCAAAAAGGTGTTTTAAAAGGTTTTTAGAAGCTTTTTAAAGTTAAGGGGCTAAAGTGTCAAACTTTGAAAGTGGCCTTAGGGCGGTCGCGGACCGCGAGAGACCAGGCCTGGGTCTCTCGCGGGGAGCGAGAACAGATCTGCTATAGAAAGTTTTGTTTGGAGACCAAGCAAAACTCGAAAACCATTAATTCGAAACCATGGCTTCTCTAAACTGCTATGCCACATTTTGGGACACTTGTAAGCTTCTTCTTACACCCCTAAACACCTGGCTCCACCTCCTTTGAGTTCTCCAACTATAAATAGATGATCAAATTCACCATTGGAACTTGCACCTTTCTAAATCATAACTCTTCTCCCTCCTCTGGAAGTTCCTAGCTAAAAGGAGCATCCAACTTAGTTCTCTTGCATTGTAGGAACCTCTTGTAAGTGTTCCTTGCTCTTGCATTTTTGTTTATAGGCTTTTAGCATTTTCGTAAAACACTTTGACTTTCGATTAAGACCATTATGGTCCAGCCATTGTTCGAAATGAACATGGCTAAATGATCGTATTAATGTTGGTGTTAATCCCTATAAAGGGCACCTCCTGTAGATCGCATTTGCTAGACCAATTGACGGGTCAAAGTTATGAAATTAAAAAGTCAAACAGGCCATTTTTTGGAAAAATTATAAATTGATCTTATATATGTTATGAAACCTATTTTGACACTTAAAAAAGTTGTTAATAATTATTAGAACATATAAGAACATGTTCGGCTCGTCAATTTCAGTTCTAGGGTCGGTTCGCAACCGAAAGTCGCAAAGTTTGACTTCTGCTTTGACTTTCGATTCTGACCAGATTTAGATTAGTTAGATACTGATCTAAAGTTGCATTATGATCATAATATTATGTAGTATAACCCTCTGAGGTTATATTACATGATCATAATCAGAATCCAAGTTTATGCGCAATTTCCATAATTATGCCATCTTTGACCAAAATGTCCTTTTTGCATAAAACAAGGTTTTAAATGGTAATGAACTTAAAAATGAGTTTTCTACTGATGTAATTTTATAAGTAGGATTATTTGGGTTGTTAAACCAAGTTATAAACTGAGTTTTCGAACAAGTCCTTAAATTATGTCGATAAATGGCGATTTTTGCCCTTGTGGCTGATAAACTAATTTTAATCAAATCTTTTCAAGGTAAATCTTTTACCTACGGATATTTTATATTAAATAACATATCTAAGGCACATTAATCTGAACTTAACATCAGTTTTGGTGAAAATCACATAAGGACGCCATTTTTACGACATAAGCGCCGTTTAGGCGCATAGTATGGTTTTAAACCATATTATTGACCAAGACTTGATACCTACTGATTTTAAAACTTATTTAAAACATAATTACAGTAGGTACATGTTATAAACTCAGAATCCCAAATAATTAATACACTATGTGTAAAATGACCAAAATGCCCATTCGGTGCATAGTTTGGTCATAAAAGGTAAAATACACATATAATTGATATCCTACTGATATTATATCATAAATAAAGTATTTTTCCAGAATACTTATAATCATAACATTAAATTCAAGTTCCTTTTATATGAGGCATAGTTTCGTTTTAAAAACTTAACGGGCATACAAGTTGATATCCTACCGATATCTTAATTTATTTAAAATATAATGGCGTATAGAGCTTGTCCATAACTTATCTGGTTACCCAATATCGCTAAAAAGCACACGGTTACGTATATGTAACCATTTTAAGGAAATCAATCGAAACGGGGTTAACCTTGTCATTTAAGTTTCAAAATCCAGAATGTATCTATTTTACCCATATTATACAAGTCAAGTACTTGTCAGGATTAAACTACATTCTAACCAATCATCATTTAATCAAGTGTTATACGTAATGATCATGTACACCATACGGTTTATAAGACCGTTAGTATTTAATTGGCTAGCTTATGCCATAATCCAGACTAGAGCCTTGCCGGTAAATGCTATCTGCACTTGGTACTTTTGTATACGACTGAGTTATTTAAAAATAAAAAAAAGAAGATTAGCTCAGGTAAATACTCTCGACTTATTTTCCCTATACAGGCTTGGGATACGGTAAATTATTACCGCTTGGTCCAAAATGGGGTCAATCGAATGCCCGCTTGTGGCTAGTAAACCCACATATTTCGTTTTAATCAACATATTTGATAACTTAAACATTGGGGGTTAAATTACCGTGCCCTGGATATCCTCGGCTCAATACAATAGTTATTGGCCACGACCTTAGCACGGGGTGTAGGCATACACCCTTTGATGCTCATATGCAATATGCCCAAGACGTTTGGGATGACTCCTTCGTGAGTCCTGAGTGGTGTGTATTTAATCATGTCTCGGTTTCTGTCCCGGGCCCTGTATGTATTGACAAACATGTGAATCTGACACAAGGTTGCAAGGTCAACTTTCACAAGTTAATAAAAGATTTTGTGCCGTTTTACACTTAAAAACCATTTTAAAGTTTTCAAAATGAGTTAGTTGGGTGTATTTACCAGTGTAAGCTGACGTATCGTCCAAAGGCTAAACTGCAGGTACAATACGAAATAGGCCGGAAGCTGCTCGGTAATGAATAAGAGGATCTTGCAAATCCTTAGATCTGCCCTAAAGTCTGTTTTATATTCTTTCTTGCAAATGTTATGGTCTGTCTGTGGATCTTCTACTATGAGCCTATATATTATTTTATTTTATTTTGAACATTCGATTTGTAATATTAATTTTATTCCAAGACTTCCGCTGTGCCATGTTTAATTGAAAATAATGTTATCAACTGACGTCACGATACTCCCCATCCGGGCCCACCAGTGTATGGATTTCGGGTTGGAAATCCGGGGTGTGTCAGGTTATTATCAGAGCCAACGTTTGACAGAATTAAACACTATCCTTCTAGTGTTTAATCTCAAATTTACACGTGCACATTCCTTAGACTTCCGAGTCTAGGCATTGACCTAGGATTTACTCATTTCATTATTAAGTTATTAGTATGTTTTTGAATTGATTTTAAATAGGAAAATGTTGCCACGTGTGAGAGGACAAAGTGGAAGAGGAAAAGGTCCAATGAGGGGAGGACCATCGGGGCGCATACGCCCTCAACCTCATGACCTAGATGCCTACCAAGAATCAGGAGATTCGTCTCCTTGGCAACCAGCGAGACGTTCTGTCTCTAGTAGACACCCACCCTCACATTCCCAAAATTCTTACCACTCCTATCATTCCCATCATTCTCACCATTCCCATTCTCATCACTCTTACCATGAGGAATTTGACCCCAACCATTATCTTAACACGCCTCCAGCCGATCAAAATCACTTGGACCAGCCACATCGTATGGACGTGGACTCTGACCCGGAGATGCCACCGTCGGGATCAAATATGCATCCCATTGAAATTTCGAGTGATTCAAACTCTTATGCTGGATCACCCTACCAAGGTCCTAATGAGTGGGACCAATATTGGAACCAATTCACCTTCGCCCACACTCCTTCTCATCACTCTCAACCACCCCCAGTTCAAGAAGATGTCCACATGGAACCAGTGGACCAACCTCAACAACCACCTGAACCACCAAGGAGGAAGCGTGGAGCACGTATGTCAGTCGTACAGGACAAAGGTCGGGATTGCTGCCACCTTTGCCCAACACTTACCCCACAATTCAAGAGGACCCACAAGTGGGTGGACCCTCTAATGTTTCACCTATAGTGGAACCAATACCAACACCTGCTGTTCAACCACCACCATCAGGTCATACTAACCCAATCCCTACATATCCAGACACGTCTGGATATGATCCTTATAATCCGTCTACACCGGTAGACTATCAAGCATGGTCGCAAGACCCATATATGCAAGCAGTTATGCACAACGCACTTTACCCATCTCCTTTCCCACCTACTTATCCACCGACTGGATATCCAACTTATGGGTACCAGTACCCGGTTATACCACAACCACAACCACAACCACAACCTCCGCCGCCACTTGAGGCCATTAATGAGGCCTTGGAATGAATGAAAGAAATGCAGCAGCAGGCGGAGAAAACGGAGAATAAGACAAACAAGTTCTTCAAGAAACTCTCCAAATTGATCAAGGGAAAGAAGGATGAGTGTAGTCCCTTCTAATCATATGTAGTCCCTGCGAGGACATCGTTGTTTCTTTAGTCCCTGCATGGACATTTATATTCCTTTAAGTCCTTTCATGGACAAGTTTATTTCATTTTCTAGTATTGTAATTTCTAATTTGAAATTTAATGAAGTACTTTGGAATTATATATATATAGGTATTCATCCTCTTGAAAACGAGCGTCTCGATTTTACTCGAAATTTATGCTCTGCGATATAATTCCAAAAAGATCTTAATGGTTTTGATTTGCTGAGTGGCACAGACCACATATTTGGCCAAATATATATAAATGATATTTAAGAACGGAAGGGTCTTCTATCATGATAGTTAAGGGAAGTTATCCATCTATCTAGAGGTGGTGGACTAAGTTCAAGCCTCCAAGTCATTAAGGTCAATGCGATCTGGACTATTAATCAACCATTAAGGTCCTCTTATGTTAACATTCAAGTAATGTGCATACTCATGGTTGTGTGACTTGAGAAACCACACTAACCTTCAAGGTAATAGACTATATCCTAACCCTAAATAGCCCTTGTGATCTGTTTGATCCCGGCTAAATAGCCCTTGTGATGTGTTTGATCCCGGCTAAATAGCCCTTGTGATGTGTTTGATCCCGGCTAAATAGCCCTAGTGATCTATTTGATCCCGGCTAATATCACCAGTGCGGTGATTAAACATCCATTAGATATGTATTTTATATAGCCTTTGTGATCTGTTTGATCCCGGCTAAATAACCCTTGTGATCTGTTTGATCCCGGCTAAATAGCCCTTGTGATCTATTAGATCCCGGCTAATATCACTAGTGCGGTGATTAAACATCCATTAGAGATGTATTTTATATAGCCTTTGTGATCTGTTTGATCCCGGCTAATAGCACCAGTGTGGTGATTAAACATCCATTAGTGATGTATTTTATAAAGCCCATGTGATCTATTTGATCCCGGCTAATATCATCCGTGCGATGATAAATAAAACATCCATTAGTGATGTATTACCCTTTCGGGTTATGATCTATTCTATAAAGCCCATGTGATCTACTTGATCCCGGCTAAATATCACCAGTGCGGTGATGAATAAAACATCAAATAGTGATCTATTTCCCTTATGGCTATGAATTATATTATATAGCCCTTGTGATCTATTTGATCCCGGCTAATAACACCAGTGCGGTGATTAAACATCCATTAGTGATGTATTACCCTTTCGGGTTATAATTTATTTTATATAGCCTATGTGATCGATTCTGATCCCGGCTAATATCACTAGTGCGGTGACTAAACATCCATTAGTGATGTAGTGCCTATGTGCCCTATTTTATGTCCATTAGTGACAGGCTTATGTGCCATAATCTTATGTCCATTTGTGACAGGCCTATGTGCCATATTTTAAAATGTCCTTTGTGACAAGCCTATGTGCTATAAAATTGTCAAATATGACAATGACAGTTGTGACATTACGATCCCCTATCTAATAATAAATGGAATATGTCCAGACTGTAATTTGCCTATGATGGTCCTATTAAGACCTAGTCCAAATATAGTTAGATTAAGCCTAAGAGTTGTGATTTTATTCACACTAGTATAGGCAGTGGATTTTCCTTATATCCAATGCTTAAAAGCCGATATGGTTATTATACCATAGCTAAGAGAAATTTTATTTGGTATATAGAACCGAGACTTTGAAGAATGGCTAATTCTAATGAGGCACAAAGAAGGCATCGGAATGTCAAGGACGCCGAAAATATAGTCATAGATAATAATGACTTCCAAGCACGCATTGATGCGTAGAAAAGGCCAGAGGTAAGGGCATAGAGAAGTTAAGAGAGTCGAGTGCTACTCGCTCTAAGCCATTATGAATTCCACCATCCTCAACTCATAAGGAGAGCTCTGTTCAGTCATCAAATGCGAAGAGTGAACCTAAGAGGATAGACTATGCTGATAGATCTCGTTCTTCTAAGGACGGATGCACCTACAGGTACTTTGTCTCCTGTAAACCCCGAGACTTTAATGGGGAAAAAGGAGCCGTAGAAGCCCTAAAGTGGTTGGACGAGATGGAGACCATAGTAGACATCAGCGGCTGTGCTGAAAGGGATGTGGTCAAATATGTATCACAATCCTTCAAGGGCGATGCCCTAACATGGTGGAAGGCCATGATTCAATCAACAGGTAAAGTATACCTGTATAATCTGGGATGGTCCAAATTTGTGGACCTTATTAAGGAAACCTACTGCCCACCACATGAGGTGGAGAAAATAGAGACATACTTCTTGTCTCTATCAATGAAAAATCTAGACTGTCGGAAGTATGTTTCCGATTTCAATTCCCTGTCTAGGTTAGTTTCCTATTTAATTACCCCTGATCCAAACACATTGCGTGTTTTATTAATGGGTTAGCGCCCGAGATAAAGGGCATGGTAAAGGCTGCTCAGCCTAATACCTATAGGTCTGCTGTCGACCTATCCCTTTCCCTCACCCTTGATTTAGTGAGGCAAAAGTCAGTTAAGTCTGAAACTGACTGGAAAAGAAAAAGGGAAGATGGGAACTCCCATAAGTTTAATAAGAAAAATAAAGGGAGATTTGGGTTCAAAGGGAACCAAGGCAAGTCGGCTGTAATGCCATTTTGCAAGACTTGCAACCGCAAACACTGGGGACAGTGTAATTCTGATTCACAAGCTAGGCCTTGTGGTATTTGTAAAAGGAGAGGGACGCTTTTAGAGGTCCTATAGTAAAGGTTTAGTGGGACGCTTTTAGAGGTCCTGAGTATACATGGGAGGTTGAGTCCACTATGCGACAAAAGTACCCCCATCTTTTTTAATAAAATCCCGAGGTCGAGATTTCTTTTAAGGGGGTGAGGACGTAACACCCTGTAAAAAGCATGTCCAATAGTATAGTGACACGTGTTGTATTTTAAATATAGTCTATTAAAGACCAATAAGGACTAAAGGCGTCAACATGCATAATCTGAGCCTCTGAGTGACGGTCCGATGTCAACATGCTTAAATCATTAGCCTCTGAGTGACTGATATGTCAACATGCTTGAAATTTGGCCTCTGAGTGACTGATATGTCAACATGCCCAGCCTCTGAGTGACATTGGAATCAACATGCTTATAATAAGCCTCTGAGTGATCCTTTGTGAAGTCCTAACTCTCATACGTGCCATTTGTTGGACGAGAGGGTTCTATTTTGTCAATATGTAAAAGTTGGATGATGGAGGGATTAAAAGTTTCAACATGTTAATTTATACCTCCGAGTGACCTTTTAACGAACCAAGAGCTTGACAATGTCCGGGCATAATCCCGGGTATGCCAAGTATTGGCTACGGAGGGCTAAAAGTGCCAAAAAGGTGTTTAAAAAGGTTTTTAGAAGCTTTCTAAAGTTAAGGGGCTAAAGTGTCACACTTTGAAAGTGGCCTTGGGCGGTCGCGGGTCCGCGAGAGACCATGCCTGGGTCTTTCGCGGGGAGCGAGAACAGATCTGCTACAGAAAGTTTTGTTTGGAGACCAAGCAAAACTCCAAAACCATTAATTCGAAACCATGGCTTCTCTAAACTGCTATGCCACGTTTTGGGACACTTGTAAGCTTCTTCTTACACCCCTAAACACCTGGCTTCACCTCCTTTAAGTTCTCCACCGCGAAATCATTAGTCGCCAAGGTGTCCTTCTCTACATCATCTTCAATCGTGATGGTCATTTCACCTCTCCTTTTTTGGAATCATTTCAAGCATCTTTGGGCATGCAGTTAAATCTTAGTACGGGTGTGACAAAAGGGTATGGATATATATATATGTAAAATGTATGTGCCATGTTATAATGTCAATAAATGACCACATCAATATTATTACATGCTTCAATGTGCTATCATATTTACATATATTAGTGTGAAACAAGTGGATTGTAAAAAACAAAAAACAAAAATGCTCATTTATCAACATGGTACATGAACATGAAAACATAAAATTGTGTAAACATGTTGTGTACATTATAAAAAAAATCGTTTGTAACATGTTACGTAATAAAAGATGTGTATTTTTTATACATGATATATAAAATAATGTAAACCACTTACCGTGAAGGTGTTCGTTGCATCGTTCCTTTTGTCCAGCTTGGTGACATAATACACATGATTGTCGTCAACACCCTTAGAGTTTGAGATGTAGAAACACAACTTCCTCTTTAAAATCTCTTTTTTGACTTCTTGAAATATACTATCTGTATATATTTTGAATGCATGTTTCTCATAGGCTAGGTTCGTGGTGTCCATTAACGTACTATAGGAAATTTTATACTCAACTGCCCTTTGTCGATATCGCTGATTGTCCATTCTCGTTTCATAGCAAAGCATGAACTGCACAAGAGTATTAGCAACAAAAGAACTAACCTTGAAGTTTGCATTCGAGCTCTCACATCTTGAAGTTTTCTTCATTAGGCTTACATTGGAATTTTGCGGAAATAAGCGGGCACTCATTGCTCCCGTATGGCGTACATGTCTTTCAGCCACTGACGGTCCTTTAAACCAAATTCATCAAGCAGAATTTCCCAACTAGATTCAAAAGTAGAAGACTTCATATGCACGCTCCAAACCAGAAGATCAAAATAATCATAGCAACCAGAAAAACGTTGTTTTAGTTTATTTATGTTTAATTGGGTCGAACAATTACTCTTTTTATGTTTATTGTTTATGTTTTTGGTTTGGGCCTAAGGCCATTAAACATTGGATTATAGTTAGAGTCCATTAGGGTTAAGTATTGGGCTTGTTTTTTGAAATGGTGTGTGAGAAGGTGTATAACCGCCAAATCGGTTTCTAGGGGATCGACACAACCTTTCAAGTAATCGACATACCCTTCAAACACACTTGTTCATCAAGTATAAATTAGGGTTTCAATATTCAGTTATATGTACACTGCAATTCAGATTTGTGCAATTCAAATTTGAAGTTTGTCAAGTTTGTTTCTACAGTTTTTTCGGTTAGTGTTTCACGGTTCAGTTTACATTCATAGTTCAAGTTTCGATTTCAATCATGTATTGGTGCGAGTTGTGTTACGATCATGTTGATAAGTGTAACCATCATTCGAATCCGACATCTACGTCTCGGCCCTGTGACTTCGATACCAACAGTGGTATCAAAGCCAAAGGTTCTGTCAAGATCAAGGAGGAGAAGGATGCGGGATTTGGAGATTGTTTGAGGGTGAACCAGTCAAAATGGGTTGGTGCCAGTTTTTACAAAAAGGGTAAGAACGTAGGAAAGTGCGGCCAGGGCAACGGAAGGTCGGTTAAGTACGCGCAGGGGAAGCCATCCTCGCATTCATAGAAGTCACCTATTGAAAAGTTCCCTAAGAAAATGATTCCGAAAAACTTCTTTTAAAAAGTATGCATGAAACGATCCGCGCCAGTGGGAAGGCCAAGAAAGGTAGGGATCCGATGTTTCACGTGCAAGCAATTCGGTCATGTTGCTTCCATTTGCCCAAGTAAGCATGTCAATCTCAGTCCGTTACCAGAAAATAGTGATTATGTTGTGAAAGATACTTGCGGAGGGAAATGGGAATCAATATGGGTAGTGGATCCTACTTTCAAGACTCACATGACGGGAAACCGAAACTTGTTCAAAGTGTTCAAAAGACACTTTGGGGTTTTGACTAATGAGAAACGGAGGGAATTCTCGTTTATACATGGCATCGGCGAAGTTTTTGTACCGGTTCATGGGAAGAACAAGAAATTTCATGTGTGAATTACGTGCCAAAGTTGAAGCGAAATGTTCTCAGTTTAGAACAATTGTTGTATCATGGAATAGAAGTTGTTATCGTGGGTGATTCGTGTACGTTAAAGAAATGTTCGGTGATAGAGCGAAAGGTGTTGACATATTTGAAAACAAGTCTGAAGTTGATCTCGAAGAAGAGTATTTGGATAAGTTCTACGAGAACTTAGACGTTGAGAACGGATATCTCAACGAAAAAGAAAAACTGCGAATATGTTGAAGATTTTTATGAGAAGGATTTCGAAGAAGAGAGAAAGAAAAATAAAGAAAGCCTCGGTGAAGGCACTTCGGGGTCAAAGATTGTTGAAGTTGAATATTCAAAGCGGGCGAAATTGGATTTGGTAACCTACTTAGAGGGCATGGAAAAGAACCCGCAAGAATCAAGGGAAGAGATGCAAAAGAAAGCGATGTTGAAAGCGCAAGACGAGGAAGATGTGATAGATAAAGATACCATAATTGAAAGTTGCCTAGACGTGCTCGATTTGATCCTCTACACGAAGAAGTGATGGAGCATAAAGGTTTCTACAAGGCGAGCACGGAAGAGATCATAACATGGTTCATACCGTGTTACTTGGGAATTTGCAAGACAAGCAAAATGCCACCAACTCTACTAAACTGTAAACCCATTGATTTGCTTAGACTTTACAAAGGTGTTAAAGAGCATGGTGGATTCAAGAAAGTGGTTCAAGAAGATGTATGCTTTATGTTGCGGATAGGATTGTGATGATGACTACGAGTTGAAGGTTGCATATGTCCGCTACATCGAATTAGTGGAATGGTACTTTTTTTCTTCATGGAGGACAAGCACAAAGAAGATGAAAGTGACAAGCACGAAGTGGGCTCAAGTGAAGCAAAAGACGATGAAGGTGTCAAGGTAATCGAAAGCAACGGGGAGTCCGACTTGGTGATCACCCTCGAGGTCACCAACGCAAAAGACGATTAGTGAAGACGGACTACGGCTGCAATGATTAGGAGGGAAAATGAAGATCAAAATAATCATCGCAACCGAAGACCGGAAAAATGTTGTTTTAGTTTATTTATGTTTAATTGGGTTGAACAATTACTCTTTTTATGTTTATTGTTTATGTTTTTGGTTTGGGCCTAAGGCCATTAAACATTGGATTATAGTTAGAGTCCATTAGGGTTAAGTATTGGGCTTGTTTTTTGAAATGGTGTGTGAGAAAGTGTATAACCGCCAAATCGGTTTCTAGGGGATCGACACAACCTTTCAAGCAATCGACATACCCCTTCAAACACACCTGTTCATCAAGTATAAATTAGGGTTTCAACATTCAGTTATATGTACACTGCAATTCAGATTTGTACAATTCAAATTTGAAGTTTGTTTCTACAGTTTTTTCGGTTAGTGTTTTACGGTTCAGTTTACATTCATAGTTCAAGTTTCGATTTCAATCATGTATTGGTGCAAGTTGTGTTACGATCATGTTGATAAGTGTAACCATCCTTCGAATCCGACATCTCGATCTCGACCCTGTGACTTCGATACCAACAAAATGAACCGGTGCAAAGACGCTCGAAGCTGAGTATTCCGAATAACATCTCCAGATATCTAATAGAAATCGGGTAAGTTATCCGCTCAATCTTTCAAACGATCAATGAAAAGTTGTGCAGCACGGTCCCTAATGAAAAGCCTCACAGACTAGCTAAAGTTTTTTAAATTGGTTGGAGTTCCATGAACGTGGTGGTATCCGCCCATCATAGACACTAAACAACAATGAGCAATAATAGGACCTATTCGGTTCAAACTCATAGTGTGTATAAACTGTTTTGAAGCAAATGGTAGTGTTAAATGAGAGAATATTTTTTCCTCGGTCCTCATTCCATCTTTCTCAGACTATTATATAGAAATTACATTTAATGGTCACCTCTATATTTACTCCTACAATTATGCTATCTACAATAATTGTGATGATACAATTTGATACAAATTTAGCCAGTGATTTAGGTATATTCTAATATTACCCCGCAGTCAAGACATGAGGATCTCGGATGTTGAGACTGGTGCGAAAATCGTCGAATAGAACTTTTGGCAAGCCTTTGGTGAAATGTCGGCTATTTGATATCTTGAGGGAACATGAAGAACTCGAACATGGCCCTTTACGACCTTTTCTCGAATGAAATGTATATCCATTTCGATGTGCTTTGTACGTTGGTGTTGGACTGGATTACCGGTTAAGTTGATCGCACCGACATTGTCACAGTAAACTAATGTTGCTCGGTCATGAATGATGTAGCTCTAGTAATAAATTACAGAGCCAGCATACTTCGGAGACTACATTAGCGACACCCTGGCATTCCGCCTCGGCGCTTGACCGGGACAAAGTGGGTTGGTGCTTCGCAGACCATGAAAGGAGATTGTTACCCATATAGACGCAATAACCAGAGGTTGACCATCAGGTGTCGGGACACCCTCCCCAATCGGCGTCCGTGAAAGCCGTTAGAGATGATGTTGAGGATGGTTGAAGGTGTAGGCCATATGTGATGGTGCCTTTAATATATCTCAAAATCCTTTTTAGAGCATTCAAATGAGTAGTCTTTGGATCATGCATATGAAGACATACTTGTTGAACTGCATAAGGTGAGATATTGTAAGGCTCTGGTGAAACTTCGGTATTCGGTAGCATTTTCAACGGGAGTGCCATTATTACCACTCAATGTCTTTTGCGTATCAACTGGGGTGGCAGCCGGGTTGCATTCTGTTAGACCGGCCCGTTCAAGAATTTCACGGGCATATTTCTCTTGTGAAAGAAAAAGAAAATTCTGGGTCCTTGTTACCGAATTCCGAGAAAGTAGCTAAGTGGTCCGAGATCCGTCATGGTGAATTCTTTAGAGAGAAGGGCCATGAATTTGGTACATAATTCGTCCGTGGAAGTGATCAATAAAATGTCATCTACATAGAATAAGATGAAAACCATTTGTGTTCGTTGATTGAAGATGAATAAGGAATGGTCACATTGGCTATGTTGAAAACCCATTTTAGAAACAAAATCGGCAAATCTTTGGTACCATGCCCTTGGCGCTTGTTTGAGACCGTAGAGTGACTTTTTGAGGAGGCACACGTGATTCGGATAGTTCGAATCTCGGAAACCCATAGGTTGGTGCATGAAAACTGTTTCATTTAGGTGGCCATGGAGAAAAGCATTTTTGACATCAAGTTGATGTATTGGACAAGATTTTGACAATGCCGAAGATAAAACGGTTCTAATGGTAGCCGGTTTAACAACGGGACTAAAAGTTTCCCCGCAATCAACACCGACTTGTTGAGATCGACCATCACAAACTAACCGAGCCTTGTATCTTTCAAGGCTGTTTTGGTAGGTAAGGTGGAAACATATATCGATTTATAGCCCTTGCATAGTCTTTCTTCTCCATATCTCTTAATTGACTCCTACTTCCAAATACTTTCTTCATGTTCGTTTTTGTTGATTTACTCATTAAGGTTAACTTTATAGTTTATTTGCAAATAGATGGTGATCCCCTTCAATGAGTTTTGTGGTTTCTAATTTGCAACTCAAAAATAGTATATTAATTTATTTTAAATTGGTGTTTGTTATTGGTAAGACTTTTGGTAATTTGTGAGGATGCATCGGTTAAATCTAGGGATACCCGGGTAAATATAAGTTATAATCAGGGTGTCTCTACATAAAAGGTCGTCCTTTCACTTCACTCTTCGGGTGATCTCAATTGGGCTGATCTACAAAACTAGCAACCTCGTTAATCTCACCATGGGGAAAAGGGTGGTTTTCTCCGTCATCACCCTCCGGCGTGAGAATAAGTATTTGAGGATGGTAAGTACGATAGCAAGTAAGTTGCGAGTGTGTATGTAGGTATTAGTGTGAGCGTAATGTGTTCACCTGGAGATTTGATACTTATTTATAGCCGAAAAAGGTATGTTCAGGAGATGGTCCGACCCATACAGCTAGAGACATCCGTTTTGCCCTCTGTGTCAGACATTAAATGTTCACTGCAGGAGAATTAATGTCTACCGTCAGGAGGCATGTCCTGTCGGATATTGAGTGGTGCCACGTGTAAAGGCAACGGTCTCTGGTGCCAGGCCTGCTGCCAGCCGAAAGTGGAGAAGGTGGAGTAGTCACTAGCAGAGATATGGTTGGTGTGCAGCCTGACGTCTGCATCACTTCTCATGCGACACTGTCACACGCAAACTGCCGAGCAACCCTTGGTCACAGTTTTACCACTTTGTACCCTTGAGTATGGTCAACACCTCTTAGTGCTTACCCCTTCTGCGAGGCTGTTAGTGTTTTTCCCGCCAGCGCAGGGTGTTAGGGTATATCCTTTTGTCCCAGGACTATGAGGCGCATCTCATGTGTGTCTTGTCCTTGCAAGGTTTTAGGATCCGCAGTTCAGAGGGATGTTGTTCTGAGCAGGGTCTAGTAGCCTGCGCGCATAAGTCTAACTTGCCGTTGTGCCAAGTACACAAGGCTCGTTGTGTGATTTGTATAGTCTAGTCTAACTTGCCGTTACGCTAAGTGCGCAAGACTCGTAGTTTGACTTAATTGTATTGGTCTAAGTAACCATTGCGCTAAGTGCGCAAGGTTCATTGTGTGACCTATTGGTGTTGGTCTAATTAACCATTGCGCTGAGTGCGCAAGGTTCATTGTATGACCTGATGTTGTTGGTCTAATTCACCGTTTCGCTGAGTGCGCAATGCCCATTGTATGACCTGGTGTTGTTGGTCTAATTCACCATTACGCTGAGTGCGCAAGACTCATTGTATGACCTGCGCAAGGCTCATTGTATGACCTGGTGTTGTTGGTCTAATTCACCATTGCGCTGAGTGCGCAAGGCTCATTGTATGACCTGGTGTTGTTGGTCTAATTCACCGTTGCGCTGAGTGCGTAAGGCTCATTGTATGACCTGGTGGTGTTGAAGGACACGCACCATTACGTGTTGTATGCAAGGTTATCATTGTAAGATGTAGTCAGGGGTATGGTCATTTGGGACCATACCTCCTCAAGTTCCCCTAGTCTAGTGCTGCTCCTACGTGCATATCGTAAAGTGGGAGGAGTGTTGAACTAGAAGAATTGTTGCATACGCCGTTAATGTAGTGGCGAAAAATTTTGACAAGGGTTGAGAGAAAACGTTTGTGTGAGGGAAACGTTTTGTCATCAAGCTCTTGGAATTCGAAACTCTGCCCTTCTGACGCTGCAGGTGAGTTGGTGGGAAAAAGTGGGAGTTGAAAAGACGTATGACAGCTGTATCGTGCACTCAGCCGTTTTGCATGCCATTCATTAATGAATTGGCAAGGCGCGTGGCGGCCATGCGCGCATGTTTACTGCCGTTACCAACTTGCTTGCCACGCGTCCGTTTATGATTGGTTGCTATTACCATGTGTGTGTCACGTTCTCCAAGTGCATTAAATGTGAGCACTATAAATAGAGGCACTCCGCTTAGGGTTTTCCTCATTCATTCAACTTTCCTTATAACTTCTTCTCTGTGTTCTTTGAGTTCTTGTGTTCTTCAAAGTTATCTTCGAGAAAATTTTTTCTCTTGCTTGTTTTCTATGGCATCCAGAGGGCCTGAATCTGCCTCTGGTGTTGGGGCTCGGTCTCTTTTTCCAGCGTGTAAGCTGAGCCGGCAAACTCTTGAGGACATTGTTGTTGGTTTCCGGTTTCCTCCCAACAGGGATGCCCGGTTGCCGGCTGAGGGTGAGACAGTCGTCCATGCTCCGGCGGGCTATATCACCTTGTTTTATGATTTTCTTGGTGATGGTAACTTCCGGTTGTCTGCCACCAAGTTTTTTCTCGAATTGCTGCAGTACTATGGCTTCCACCTTTCCTAGTTGAATCCGATGGGAATGGTGAGGATAAAGCACTTTGAGTTTTTGTGTCAGTCGACGGGATCTGTTCCCACCGTCGACCGTTTCCGCATTTTTTACCTACTCCATTGTTCAATGGGGTTTTATTCTTTTCAGCATCGTCCGCAGGCGCGGAAAATTTTGCTCTCTCCTCCCAAGTCCTTCCATGATTGAAAGGAAAAAATCTTTTTTGTGAAGGCCGGTGTTATTCATGTGCCTTTGACGTTCCGGGAGCCGGATGAGATTCCGGTGGAGACCCTACCAATACCAGTGTTGGACCCCTGGTATTGTGATCTGAAGGAGATCCCGACGATCCAGTTGCCGGAGAGAGTACTGGTGGCGATGGGGATGAGCCTGCTGTGGAAACCCAACCGCCGGTACCGACCAGTATACGTGGAGGGTGATCGGAGTAAGTATTCTCATTCCATTGTGTTTCCTTGAATTTTGAGTTGTTTGTAATCTAATATGCATGTGTTTCCTTGCAGGGGACCCACTGTTTTTGGCCGCCTTCCAGAGGAAACAAGGGCGTATTGAGAAACTCTCCTTGGGGCCAGATGAGCCCATGTGGTATGCGCAGGTCCTGGGCAATTTTGCCCTGATCAAGGATGTGGACCTGGAGCCCCTGCGCCGTCAACTGGTGAGTCTTGATTGTTTAACGGTGCACCTTTGCAGGTGACTTATGTATTGTTCTTGTTGTAATGCAGGCGCTCTGAGAGATTTGGGCATTAGCCCAGATCACAAGAAGAAGAGACGCGCAGGGTCGAGCAGCGTGGTGGAGAGAGAGGCTACTCAACCCAGGGCGGGCCCTCCCCAAGGTAAGCGCGATGTGTCTGACAAGTGGAATGCTTATGTAGTCATTTCTGACTTGTGGGAGGGTCTTGAACATGTAGGTGCGAAGAAGGCTGCACCAAAGCAGGCGGTTATCACGACCGCCAAACCTGCTAGTCCTGAGGACGATGAGGAGATCTAGAGGTGCCTCTGAAGCAAAAGAGGCGTCTGAAGGAGGACCTCTCCGCGCAACCACGTAAAAAGGTTGCGCGGAAACATATGGGGAAGCCGGCATATCTGGGGTCATTAAGTGCTAAGATATCCCTCGGTAATTTTCAGTCCCTTCACTATTTTCTTCTGGTTTTCATGTTGTGCATGACTAACTTCTGTTGTTATACAGTGGGGGATGAGCCGGTTTTTGTGGAATCCGTCACATGTGCCGCAGACACTGATTTCCCCATGACCCAGGCTAGACTTGAACCAACAGCAATGTTGGGTCTACGACTATAAGCTAAAACTCGCTGAAAAGGACGTAGAACTTCAAGCAGCCTTAGCCAAGCTAAATTCCTTGACAGGGAAGCTTCACGAATGAAATAAACATCAAAAAATTTGAAACTTCCAGTAAACTTGTGAAGGATTTATGTGACCTACAGCTAAACTACCAAAAGAATTTTACCAAAGGTCTTAGGTATAATAGGGCACCTCCACCATATAATCATAATTATACTAGAATGCCTGAATCTGAGGCTGGTTTAGAAAATGCAGAAAAAATGATTTATGGTAAACCTTTAGATTATCTATCTAAACCATGGACGCCCTATTACCCAAAGTTCTCTAAACCCACTGAACTCAAGAGGGATGATGTCTTGGTTATTTCTACACCACTTTCACATGAAACTGGTGATCATCCTTCTGGTGGTACAGATGGTTTGGAGAAAGTAGTGCCTGAGGCAGAGAAGTCCACATCCTCCACAGAATCTAAAAGAAAAGAATCTTCTGATACTCAAACTGAATTCGTGATGATACTAATGTGTCTAACTCATGTGCAGAAGAAATTTTACTTGAGGATATCACAAAGGGTGATCAAGAGGAATGTCTGAATACAAATTCAGACAATTCGGCTGCTGATTATACGTTTTATAAGCCTACTTTTGACATTTTAAATCAATTTCTTGCTGAACAATGTACATGCTTAAACAATGTTGGTTGTGTTGAGAATTTAGACAGTTTTAATTCTGGTTTTTCATCAAATGCTGGTGTTTTGAATGATGCTAATAATTGTAATAACCCTTGTGATGAAAACATGAATTTAGCTGCAGGTCCAGCATCGACAGATGATTCGGTTTCATTAGTTTCAGCTGAAGAAACCGGAAGTTCTTCTCTAGAGGTTTCGTCTCTTGATGCATATCTGACGGTTGACAGTGCAAAAGTCGACCAACCAACCAACCCTGTGAACGTTGATGTTGACATAACCAGCTTATGTTAACCAAGCACAAGGGACTGATTCTAAAATGACAGATGATGAGCACCCTTTTTCGCATGATTCAAATGAAAATCTTAAAGCTGTTTTTGAATTGGAGTCTCAAATTCTTCAAAATTGCGAGATTCCACATTCATGTAGTGTTTCAAGTTCATCTTACGAAATTTCAGAAAAGGATGTCCTTGTAGAGCCACCCGTGTCCTCTACAGAATCTGTCACAAAATGTGATTTGAGGAGTAAGATTAAGAAACGGAGAACACGCCGATCTAAAAAGAAGAAAACAAAACAGGCTTCTTCGACAACTGAAACAGCAACTGCTGAGTCTCTTCATCACTCTGAGAAATTGACTCGGCAGTCACAAACTGAATCTGTTAAGCAACCAGCTGAACAGATATCAGTTAAAATTAGGCCTAAATCTCCATGTTCAAAACTGACCAATTCAAATCACAAAACTAACAAGTGTGCTGATGGTTGTGCGCAGGACACAGTCAAGAACAAGACCGTACATTAGCCATCAGTACCCGCAAGCAAGGAACTAACAGACAAATTGCCCAGAATTTCCCAAGCTGAACGGACTGTTTTCTTCCAGAAGAGGTAGACCTGTTTCAATTGTGGATTTCCCAGGCACATTGCTCGCAATTGTCAAAAGACCTTTACCTCATTTAAAACTTTGTATTCACGACATCAGAAGACTATGCCTAATCGCCTACCTCAAGCTCGATTTGTGGCTAATTCTTCTGATCGCGACTGGAACTTAGCCAAGAAAAAATCTTTCAAACCCTTGAGCCCTTCCGGTTCCCAGAATCCTTCTAGCACTCCAAGGATTGTGCAGAAGTCTGATTCAGTAACCTGGAGGCCTAAGACATTGGCCAAGACTCAGTCTTCTACCCCCACTTCAAATAAATCAAAAGCATCATCAACCTCATCCTCAACTGATTTAACTTTTCGTGGGGTTACTTACGTTGATGCTATTAGCATGCCCAGATCTTCAATGGCCTGGGTTGCAGCCTCTAACTAAAACCTATTGAAATATGCAGGAACAGCTCTGGCGAACTCTTGTCAGACTATGGTATATTGACAGTGGTTGTTCCAGGCACATGACCGGAGACATTTCGCAGTTGAATGACATTCAGTTTTTCGATGGCGGTTTTGTTTCCTTCGCAGGTGGAGAGACAGGAAAGATTACCATGAGAGGAACTGTTTGCAACGGAGCCCTCAGCTTTAAGAATGTTAATTACGTACCAGAATTGAAGCACAGTCTCTTGAGTGTGTCTCAACTCTGCGACAATCATCTGGATGTTTTGTTCACCAAGAAAGGGTGTTATGTGCTGAAACCAGGTCTAATTATTCCGGATGATTGGATTCTTCTTAAAGCTGCACGAAAAGAAAATGCATATGTTATTGATATGAACCAGGCTCCTTCTGACAAACCCATTTGCCTCTTCTCATCTACAGCCGAACATGATGCAATGCTATGCCATTGCAGACTGGGACACGTCAACATGAAGAACTTAAATCGTCTTGCAAACAGTGGTTTAGTCAGAGATATGCCAGTTCGTGACTTCATGCAGATTGAAAAGTGTGAATCTTGTGCGCGTGGTAAATAACATCAACAGCCTCACAAATCTAAAGCCGCTCCCTCCACGTCTCAAGTCTTAGAACTGCTACATATGGATCTTTATAGTCCGACAGACATACTGAGCATTGGTGGGAAGGCTTACTGTCTTGTTATTATTGATGACTACTCGCGATTCACCTTGGTTTTCTTTCTTACACATAAAAGTGAAACCGCTGAGTTAGTCAAACAATTCGTCACGCTTATGAAAAACCAGACAGATACTACTGTGAAGGCTATTCGGTGTGATAGCGGGACAGAATTTAAGAATATTACCTTAAATTCTTTTTGTTCCTCCAAGGGGATTGATCGACAGTTTAGTGCAGACAGAATTTAAGAATATTACCTTAAATTCTTTTTGTTCCTCCAAGGGGATTGATCGACAGTTTAGTGCAGCCAGAACCCCACAACAAAATGGGGTTGCGGAACGCAGAAATCGAACACTAATTGAAGCAGCACGCACTATGCTGGTTGAATCCGAGCTACCTCTTATTTTCTGGGCAGAAGCAATCAATACTGCATGTTATATCAGAATCATGCCTGATCAATAAACGACACATGAAAACTCCATACGAAGTGGTTTAAGGTCGCAAACCTTCGGTCAAGCATTTCCGCAAGTTCGGATGCCCTTGTGTTCTCCTGCTCATGGACGCTAAAGGAAAGTTTGAATCACGCGGGGATCCTTGCATCTTTGTTGGATATTCTAAAAATATATCATACCGTATTTATAACAAGGTCAAGAAGATGCTAGTTGAAACCTACAACGTGGGTTGGCTGGAGGAAAATCCCAAGGACACACGCATGGGTCCTGACTGGTTGTATGACTATTCCATATTATTTAACCATATTGATGTGTCTTCCAATGTGTCTGCAGGAAACAGTTCAATTTCTAACCTTCCAACGGTGCCCATTTCATCCGAAGACGATGCTGACACTGCCAGCTACATGAGACTTTAAAGCAGCTGAGTGTGGATCCTCCTGGATTTAATGACGATGTCTCGTCTTCTTCCTCCGTTTTGCAATCTCAAGAACCAGCTATTAATTCGCCTGCTCAGAACGATCCTCCTGAAGTTGTGGTTTTTGACCCAGAGCCTCTTACAACACATGAAGGATCTACTCCCGATGTCTTGGGTTCTTCTTTGTTCCCTGAGCCTACTCCACTCGATTGTTCGGTTGATTCCTTAGCAACTACATCTACTGGTGCACCTGTTGAGGGGGAGTTATCTGGAGTGGCTTTAGCAAGTGTTACCAACTTGCAAACGAATGTTCTTGTTCCCGCTACACCAATACTGCAGCGTTTACAGCGTGATCACCCCATTGAAAATATTATTGGTCCTTTTAACACTGCTGTTCGAACCCGCAGCCAATCTGGGGATATCAATACCTGTCTCTACTCTTGCTTCATTTCACAAATTGAACCTAAAAGTATTGATGTTGCTTTGCAGGAACCAGGCTGGGTGGATGCCATGCATGAAGAACTCAATCAATTTGAGAAGCTTGGTGTCTGGCAATTGGTGAAGCTGCCTCAAGGAAAGCGTGCTCTCGGAACTAGTTGGGTTTTCTGTAACAAGCAGGATGACACTGGAGTTATCGTTCGAAACAAAGCTCGACTGGTGGTTCAGGGTTTTCGACAGATTGAAGGATTAGATTATGATGAGGTCTATGCACCTGTCACGCGTTTGGAGGCTATATGCATTTTCTTGGCTTATGCATCTTACATGGATTTCCCTGTCTATCAAATGGATGTCAAGACTGCGTTTCTCTACGGCAAGGTGAAAGAGGAAATCTACGTGGCACAACCACCGGGTTTTATTGATCCTGACAAGCCAGACTATGCTTACAATCTAGACAAAGCTTTGTATGGGTTTCATCAAGCGCCTCGCGCATGGTACGCCACTCTTACAGAGCATCTGCTTGCTCATGAATACACTCGGGGAACTATTGATCAAACCTTGTGTGACATCCCGGTTTTTCAGACATCTTAAACACACTACTTAACGGTTATTCGTTCCTACGCTAAATTGATTCGGAGACTTAAATTGCACGCTCGAAATAATTACGATAACTTCGTGAACTTGTCAAATGAATTACGTGCTATGTGTATTAAACGTGTTGGTGAGTTATTATGTGATGTTCCGATTTCGTGATTTTTTTTAGTTATAAAAATATATATAATTAAATATATAGACGAATCGAACCAAGCCGCGAAACGAGTCAACCTCACTTCCTTGCGACTCAAGGGATTGACCGAAACTTGAGGATCAAGTTATAGGCCCAAACCGACCCACCCAAACCCTTGCGGCCGCGAGCAACCACCCAACCGCAAACCCATCCCCTTCTCTTTGCCCTCTTGCGCTATATATACACATACATGCATGTGTTATGTTTCAAAAACAAAAACACACACAAACCCTAGCACAAGAAACAAGCCGACGGCAGCCTTCTCCTTTTCCTTCCTCTCGGTCGCGACAGCCGCCTGCCCACTCTCCCTCTCGGTCGCAACTCTCTCCAATATCCGAATCGGCTCCCATCTAATTCTCGGATCATTGATCTTCATTGTTAAAGGTTAGAGTTTATCATTGTTTGCAAAGTCATACTAGGATTATAAACTCTTGATCATGCTTGTATGTAATGGTAGAAAGTGTTATGATGTTAGTTCGATTGATTTTGCAAAGTTAGCAATTATGATGATTAGTTAGAATCAAGAATCATTAGGCTGCGTTTTGTGATAAAAACTATATGTTATGATTAGGGTTTGCATGGGTATGATGTATATGATGATATATGATTGGTAAAAATCTGTTCTTCATCGTTTATATTTAACGTATCGATTGTTTAAGCGTGTTATATTGCGATAAAATGCTGAAATCAGGATGCTGAGTGATGTTTACAGCCATCTTCAACTGGCTGTAACTTGGTTATTATTTATCGAAAAACGGATTTTCTGAAGCCTAAAACGTAGTGTTTTGAAAAACGCTTCTAATGGCGCTGGATTCATATTTTTCTGAAGTCGTTTGATATTTTTAAGTGGCCAATTAAGTTCAGTAACTGAAGCTGTGAAAATTCTGAAAATTTGTTAGTTGTTTATCGAGTCGGATCTAATAATCTGTAGAGAGTCAAATCACGAAATTTGTACAGAAACTGGATATGAAAATTTCTGGGAAATTCCCACTGGAATTTTGTTAATTGGACGAACGGTGATTTTTAAATAAATTCTCCCGTGGACTGCAGTCAGAAAGCGACGAATCTGACTGCAGCCTAGTATATTAATATTTATGAAAAATTGGTAAAGTGTTCGGACTTGAAAAATTTATATAAAATTCTACAGTATAGTTGACACCTTCTGTAAAATAATTGGAATTTTTGGAACGTTGGAACTATTTTATAAAAATCCTCGAAAACAGCCTAATTATAAGTATACAAGCTGAAACTTGATAACTTGCGAATGTGTGTACCAAAGTGTTGCATGGATTGGATTGTGTTCGTGATAGATTGTTTTGATCACTATGTTGGTATGATGATACTTGCATGCATGATTGAGTGTTAGGATTGTTATTGTGTGTACCGCATTGTGTGAGTAGGGTTTGTATCAGTGTGTTCACACACTAACTCTAAATATTGACTTGCTAGGACGCAATTAGCGGTCCCATCGTTTGCTACATCTATGTTACACTAACCGAGCAACTAAAGGTGAGTTCACGGCCCCTAATTTTATCCGTTTTTAAACAACAGGGGGAGAAACATGTATACACTCTACAACTCTATCTCTTTACGTTATATGAAATTAACGTCATTAAACTATTCAGTAACTAAGTTAATGTTAACGTACGTTATGGTCACTAAGCAGCTATATCACACAAGTCCTCGACAAACTCTCGGATTGTTAGTATTGGGTTAGATAGCGGGGAAATTATAAGTAGTACTACTGGGCCCGACAAGACCCACCCGAGCTAGTCGCCCTAGCCGACCGGGTATGCTCAACGGGTGAATAATTTGGCCTAACTTCGCCATGGTCAGTGATAGGCCTGGCAACACGGAGGCACAACAGTCAGCTTCGATCGCGAACACTTGCGTGACATAACTTTAGGCTAGCTACCTACATGTTAACATTGATCTTAATTACGAATCAACAATATTATTCCGGGTTAGGGATAATGGAACCAACAACTTTATTATTCCGGGTAAGGAATAATGGAACATCATTATTATTCCGGGTAAGGAATAATGGAACCATCAGTATTATTCCGGGTTGGGAATAATGGAACTAAATCGTTATCCCGGGTAAGGGATAACGGGGGAAACAAACTTATAACCAAACAAATAAACTTTTGAAAACCTGTGAACTCACTCATCTTTAATGTTGACACTTGTTTCTTTACATGTTTCTCAGGACGCTAGGAGCTCTAGGTGCACTCACTTGCATTGATCAAGACATTTTTTATCGAGTCTCATTTACGAATACTGTTTGGGTTTTTCTTTAGTTTGGCGTTTGTGTTGGCGCTCGTTCCTTTACTTTACTTTAATTCTTCCGCTCAACTTTAAAAACTAATGCTTCCGCTAAACATTGAAACCAAACTAAGACAATTTAAAATTAACTATTAATGGTTAAACAAATGATTTTGGAAAACGTATTAACGAATCATATAGAGTCGTTCGACGATACTAGTGTCTCAGATTCTGGTTTGTTCACACGTCTCGCGGTAAAACTCCGCAAGTGGAAATTGAGGGTGTGACAGATTGGTATCAGAGCCTCTAGCTATAGAGAACCAGGTTTGCATTCAAAGTAGACCTAAACTATAGCTGATTACACGACACTAGACGTAGTTTGGCACCGAACTGTTATATCTTGTTATGTGATGTACCACAACTGTGTTATGTAAAATATGAATGCATAATAGAAATGAATGCAACTCGTAACTAACTACACAACCTAACAGGCAATGTCATCATCATCATCATCCGACAAACTTTCGCAACTAAGGACGCTGGGAAAGGCACCTATGGTGGAACCCTCACCACCTCATGGCGTGGAGACACGCTCAGCTGCGAGAAAAAGGCTCACTCTAGGAGAGGAGTCTTCCTCACGCCCGACCATCGCAATGCCGGTCAAACCGGTTAACTCGTTAGAAGTAGGGAACGACCTACTTAGAGATATGATAAGAAAGCAACAAGAACAACTAGAGAGAATGCATGAAACCATCCTAGCACAGGGATGGATGATACGACAATTAACAGGTAAGACCGGATCGCTCGAGGAAGAGCAACATGAGAGCAAGATAGCTCGTAACACTTTGGCTAGAGATCTTCGTGCTGAGCAGCTAAGGGCTGACTGGCTCGAAGACAGAGTTCTTGAGTCTAGCTGGAGAATTCAAGACCTAGAACAGAATCAGGCACCTGTACCAGTACCCGCACCAGCACCGGCCCCTCCAGTGCCGGTAGAGGATCCAGAGGAGGATCCAGAGGAGGATCCGGAGGAAGACCCAGCTGTAGAAGCTGAAAACGCCGCGGAGGATGACGGCAACGATAGCAATTTGGGGGATGGAGACGTAGAAGACTGACACGTCTCGCTTATTTTATTTGCTTTCCTTCTGTCTATTTATTTTTCCTACTTATGTTCAAACTTGAGATTTAATAGTAAACTGATATGTTTGGTTGGCATTTTGTAAGACGTTGAAATTTTGTGGAATATTTCTTTTGACTGTTTAATTTATTTGGGTTGACATAATATGAGGAATAATTTAAGTATGGCATAGGATAACTATATTGGATATATAGACTTATCGGTGTGTTTTTATGTTGTCCTACGAAGATCTAAAATGGCAACTGGACGTCGCGGAAACTTCAATCTGACGCCCGAAGAATTAGCCGCAATGATCCAAGAGCACGTGAATGCAGCTCTAGCGGGTGTTCAAAACCAACCGGCAGGTAACCATTATTAAATTTTCATGGGAAAATCTAATAGTTGGGCTAGTAGAATTCCTCGCTGACTACCTGTCCTCTGTCAGCAGGAGGGGGTCTTAACCCCTACAAGATGTTTCTCGATGCGAAGCCGAGCAAATTCACGGGGGCAGAAGGACCCATAGGACTGGTCCGCTGGATTGAAAAGTCCGAATCAGTGTTCGAAATGTGCAATTGTCTGGAGGCCAACAAGGTCAAGTATGCTGCCTCAACATTGGAGGATGGGGCACTAACTTGGTGGAATGCACAAGTCCAAACGCGTGGACTTATTGCTGCAAATGCAATGGCCTGGGCCGAGTTTAAGGCCCTAATAAAAGAAGAGTACTATCCACGAGACAGGGTTCAGCAGTTGGAGCAAGCCTTAAGGAACCACAAGATGGTGGGATCCGAAATTGAAGCATACACAGCGAAACATCATGACCTGGTATTTCTATGTCCCGATCTGGCCAACACTGTGGAGAAAAGGCTCGAGTTTTACCTTGGGGGTCTGGTCCCCGAGATCCAGGGTATGGTAATGGCTAGCAACCCTGCGACTGAACATCAAGCAATCAGATTGGCACACAAACTCACTGATAAGGCGGTGGAGCAAAAGAAGTTGCCATCTCGGGGTACAACTGAAGTTGCCCCTGATAATAAAAGAAAGTTTGAAGACTCGTCTGCTCGACAGTCTTCGTCAGCCTAGTCACAGCAAGGGAACCAGAAACGGTTCAATAATTTCAACAGTCACCGGAGTCACAATAATCAGCCCGCCAACAACAACCAGAACACAAGCGGCTATGTAGGTCGAAAGCCGCAGTGCAATCGCTGTAATCTTCATCATCACGGCCCTTGTACCGGGAATCGCTGCCAACGATGTGGCAAAGTGGGACATGCGGCAAAGGATTGTCGCGGGGAAATCATGTCCCGACAAAATCAAAATCAACCCCAGGGTCAGCAGCAGGGTATTAACCGGGGTGTTATCAGTGTGGTAGCACTGCCCACTTCAAACGAGACTGCCCACAGCTTCGTAACAACAACAACAATGGTGGGAACAACCACAACCACAATAACCACAACAACAACAATAACAACAACAACAATGGAAACAGTGGCACAGGAGGTGCCAAAGGGCGTGCATTTACGCTGGGCCGCGGAGAGGCCAGAAACGACTCGAACGTGGTCACCGGTAAGTTTCCCCTTAATGAACATTTTGCTTCTGTGCTTTTTGATACGGGTGCGGATAGGAGTTTTATATCTGAGTCTTTTAGGAAGAACCTAAAACTCACGCCTAAACCCTTAGAGACCCCTTACGTCATAGAACTAGTCGATGGTAAATCTGTGGATGCATTTAGTATCCGACTGTCAACTCAAACTCGCGGGTCACACCTTTACCATTGATCTGATGACAACTACCCTGGGTAGTTTTGACGTGGTAGTCGGAATGGACTGGCTATCCGACGTCCGAGCTGAGGTTCTCTATTTCGAAAAATATATCTGTATTCTGCTCTCTAACGACGAAATCTTGACGGTGCAAGGCGATAAGGCAGGCGCCGTCACAAACATCATCTCTTACATGCAAGCGCAGAAGTATCTTCGGAGGAAGAACTCCTTCGCTTTGCTCGCACTGGTTACCGAACAGCCTAAGGACGAGAAACGTATAGAAGACATCCCCATCGTTCGTGATTTTTCCGATGTATTTCCAGAGGAGTTACCTGGTCTTCCACCACATCGACAAGTAGAGTTTGAAATCGAATTGACGAACCATGCAACTCCTATCGCCAAGGCCCCGTACCGCCTGGCTCCAGCAGAGCTGCAAGAGCTGTCTACCCAACTTCAGGAATTGTTAGAAAAAGGATTTATCCGACCTAGCACTTCGCCATGGGGAGCTCCAGTCCTTTTTGTCAAGAAGAAGGACGGGACCTTCCGCATGTGCATCGACTACAGGGAACTCAATAAGGTTACTGTCAAGAACCGATACCCGTTACCTCGCATCGACGATCTCTTCGACCAACTTCAAGGGTCAAGCTACTACTCCAAGATTGATCTACGGTCCGGTTATCACCAGTTACGCGTCAGGGAGGAGGATATTGCTAAAACGGCATTTCGTACTCGGTATGGCCATTATGAGTTTTTGGTCATGCCCTTCGGTCTCACCAACGCACCCGCGGTGTTCAAGGACCTCATGAACCGCGTGTGTAAACCGTATCTCGACAAGTTTGTCATTGTGTTCATCGATGACATACTCATCTACTCTAAGGGTGAAGCAGAACATGCTGAACATCTACGATTACTGCTGGAATTACTTCAACAGGAAAAACTATATGCCAAGCTTTCAAAGTGTGATTTCTGGATTCGGGAAGTTCAGTTCCTCGGGCATATCGTGAATGAAAAGGGTATCCACGTCGACCCCGCCAAGATTGAAGCTATCAAAAACTGGGAAGCACCCAGGACACCGACGGAGATCCGCCAATTTTTGGGTTTGGCTGGTTACTACAGACGTTTCATCGAGGGATTTTCAAAGATCGCGCAACCGCTTACTACCCTCACCCAGAAAGGCATCAAGTATGCTTGGGGTGACAAGCAGGAAGCGGCATTTCAATTGCTGAAACAGAAACTTTGCAGTGCACCCATTCTGTCCTTGCCGGAAGGGACAGATGATTTTGTAGTATATTGTGATGCTTCCATTCAGGGATTGGGATGCGTACTCATGCAACGTGATAAGGTCATCGCGTATGCGTCCCGACAATTGAAGGTTCACGAGAAAAACTACACAACACATGACCTGGAATTGGGAGCAGTGGTGTTTGCGCTTAAGATTTGGAGACACTACCTATATGGAACAAAGTGCACAATCTATACATACCACAAGAGACTCCAACACATCTTTGACTAGAAGGAGTTGAACATGTGACAACGTCGCTGGGTCGAACTCAACGATTATGAATGTGCCATTCGGTATCACCCGGGTAAAGCTAACATGGTAGCTGATGCCCTCAGTAGGAAGGAGCACTTGAAACCTCGTCGAGTACGAGCTCTACAGTTCACCATTCATTCGGGGTTACCCGAACAGATACGCGACGCGCAGTTAGAAGCAGTTAAGGAAGAAAACATCAAGGCCGAATCGGTGGGAAAAATGGAGCGCGATTGGGAGTAAAACCCAATGGAGCCCGGTATTTCATGAATCGTATATGGGTACCTCTCTACGGAGACCTCAGAAAGCTAGTCATGGACGAAGCTCACAAATCCCGATACTCTGTCCATCCTGGTTCGGATAAGATGTATCAAGACCTTAAAGCTGCGTACTGGTGGCCCAACATGAAAGCTGATATAGCCACCTACGTGAGCAAGTGCTTGACTTGTGCAAAAGTCAAGGTAGAGTATCAGAAGCCATCGGGGCTACTTCAACAACCTGAGATCCCAGTGTGGAAATGGGATCAGATCTCGATGGACTTCATCACTAAACTCCCGCGAACTTTGGGTGGTTGCGATACCATCTGGGTAATTGTGGATCGTTTGACTAAGTCCGCACACTTCCTAGCCATTAAAGAATCAGATAAGATGGAGAAGTTGACTCGCATCTACATTAAGGAAGTAGTTTCTCGGCACGGAGTGCCAACGTCCATCATCTCGGACAGAGATGCTCGTTTCACGTCCAACTTTTGGCAGTCACTTCAGAAAGCGTTGGGTACACGCTTAGATATGAGCACAGCTTATCACCCTCAGACTGATGGTCAAAGCGAAAGGACCATACAGACCTTGGAAGACATGCTTAGAGCATGCGTGGTAGACTTCGAGAATAGTTGGGAAATCCACCTGCCTTTAGTGGAGTTCTCGTATAACAACAGTTACCATACGAGTATATCGGCAGAACCGTTTGAGGCATTATACGGTCGTAAATGTAGATCACCGGTCTGTTGGGCAGAAGTCGGTGACAGTCAAATCACAGGCCCTGAGTTGATACTTGAGGCTACTGAAAATATTGTACAAATCAGAAACCTCATGGCGGCAGCACGAGATCGACAGAAAAGCTACGCTGATCAACGACGCAAACCACTCGAATTTCAAGTAGGCGACCGCGTCCTACTGAAGGTGTCACCCTGGAAGGGTGTAATCCGCTTTGGAAAACGAGGCAAACTAAACCCACGGTACGTAGGTCCGTTTGTGATCTTGAAACGTATCGGACCCGTAGCTTATCAATTAGACCTTCCTGCCGAACTTAGTGGAGTTCACAACGTTTTTCACATGTCAAATCTGAAGAAGTGTCTATCAGATGAAACCCTAGTCATTCCATTGGATGAGATTCAAGTGGATGAACAACTGCACTTTGTGGAACAACCTATCGAGATCATGGATCAGGAGATCAAGACTCGAAGGCACAGCAAGATTCCGATCGTCAAGGTTCGTTGGGACTCTAAGCGTGGACCGGAGTTCACGTGGGAAAGAAAGGACCAAATGAAAAGCCAATACCCACACCTCTTTGCAGCTGAGCAGCAAGCTAACGATACCACCAACTAAATTTTCGGGACGAAAATTCTTTCAACATGGGGATGATGTGACAACCTGGGAATTTCTGGTAATTTCTTGTACCATTGTTAATGAACTAAATCTTTGTGTGTGGCACTCTAAACCTGTACATTGCATTCTAAACCGCGTTTACTCAATTTTCGGGACGAAAATTATTTCAACATGGGGATAATGTGACATCCCGGTTTTTCAGACATCTTAAACGCACTACTTCACGGTTATTCGTTCCTACGCTAAATTGATTCGGAGACTTAAATTGCTCGCTCGAAATAATTACGATAACTTCGTGAACTTGTCAAATGAATTACATGCTATGTGTATTAAACGTGTTGGTGAGTTATTAAGTGATGTTCCGATTTCGTGATTTTTTTTTAGTTATAAAATATATATATATTAAATATATAGACGAATCGAACCAAGCCGCGAAACGAGCCAACCTCACTTCCTTGCGACTCAAGGGATTGACCGAAACTTGAGGATCAAGTTATAGGCCCAAACCGACCCACCCAAGCCCTTGCGGCTGCGAGCAACCACCCAACCCCAAACCCATCCCCTTCTCTTTGCCCTCTTGCGCTATATATACACATACATGCATGTGTTATGTTTCAAAAACAAAAACACACACAAACCCTAGCACAAGAAACAAGCCGACGGCAGCCTTCTCCTTTTCCTTCCTCTCGGTCGCGACAGCCGCCTGCCCACTCTCCCTCTCGGTCGCAACTCTCTCCAATATCCGAATTGGCTCCCATCTAATTCTCGGATCATTGATCTTCATTGTTAAAGGTTAGAGTTTATCATTGTTTGCAAAGTCATACTCGGATTATAAACTCCTGATCATGCTTGTATGTAATGGTAGAAAGTGTTATGATGTTAGTTCGATTGATTTTGCAAAGTTAGCAATTATGATGATTAGTTAGAATCAAGAATCATTAGGCTGCGTTTTGTGATAAAAACTATATGCTATGATTAGGGTTTGCATGGGTATGATGTATATGATGATATATGATTGCTAAAATCTGTTCTTCATCGTTTATATTTAACGTATCGATTGTTTAAGCGTGTTATATTGCGATAAAATGCTGAATGGTGTTTACAGCCAACTTCAACTGGCTGTAACTTGGTTATTATTTATCGAAAAAACGGATTTTCTGAAGCCTAAAACGTAGAGTTTTGAAAAATGCTTCTAATGGCGCTGGATTGGATTGTGTTCGTGATAGATTGTTTTGATCACTATGTTGGTATGATGATACTTGCATGCATGATTGAGTGTTAGGATTGTTATTGTGTGTACCGCATTGTGTGAGTAGGGTTTGTATCAGTGTGTTCACACACTAACTCTAAATCAATTGACTTGCTAGGACGCAATTAGCGGTCCCATCATTTGCTACATCTGTGTTACACTAACCGAGCAACTAAAGGTGAGTTCACGGCCCCTAATTTTATCCGGTTTTAAGCAACAGGGGGAGAAACATGTATACACCCTACAACTCTATCTCTTTACATTATATGAAATTAACGTCATTAAACTATTCGGTAACTAAGTTAATGTTAACGTACGTTATGGTCACTAAGCAGCTATATCACACAAGTCCTCGACAAACTCTCAGATCGTTAGTATTGGGTTAGATAGCGGGGAAATTATAAGTAGTACTACTGGGCCCGACAAGCCCCACCCGAGCTAGTCGCGCTAGCCGACCGGGTATGGTCAACGGGTGAATAATTTGGCCTAACTTCGCCATGGTCAGTGATAGGCCTGGCAACACGGAGGCACAACAGTCAGCTTCGATCGCGAACACTTACGTGACATAACTTTAGGCTAGCTACCTACATGTTAACATTGAGCTTAATTACGAATCAACAATATTATTCCGGGTTAGGGATAATGGAACCAACAACTTTATTATTCCGGGTTAGGAATAATGGAACCTCATTATTATTCCGGGTAAGGAATAATGGAACCATCAGTATTATTCCGGGTTGGGAATAATGGAACTAAATCGTTATCCCGGGTAAGGGATAACGGGGGAAACAAACTTATAACCGAACAAATAAACTTTTGAAAACCTGTGAACTCACTCATATTTAATGTTGACACTTGTTTCTTTACATGTTTCTCAGGACGCTAGGAGCTCTAGGTGCACTCACTTGCATTGATCAAGACATTTTTTTATCGAGTCTCATTTACGAACACTGTTTGGGTTTTTCTTTAGTTTGGCGTTTGAGTTGGCGCCCGTTCCTTTACTTTACTTTAATGCTTCCGCTCAACTTTAAAAACTAATGCTTCCGCTAAACATTGAAACCAAACTAAGACAATCTAAAATTAACTATTAATGGTTAAACAAATGATTTTGGAAAACGTATTAACGAATCATATAGAGTCGTTCGACGATACTAGTGTCTCAGATTCTGGTTTGTTCACACGTCTCGCGGTAAAACTCCGCAAGTGGAAATTGAGGTGTGTGACACCTTGTTCGTCAAACACATTGATAAGGACATTATTCTCATTCAAATCTACTTTGATGATATCATTTTTGGTTATACCAATGATGGTTTGTGCCGCAAATTTGAAGAAATCATGAAGAAGAAATTTGAGATTAGCTCATTGGGGGAGATGACCATGTTTTTGGGACTTCAAGTTCGTCAGAGCTCACGGGGTATCCTAATTCATCAGGGAAAATATGTCCATGACGTTCTTGCCAAATTCAAGGTTACAGATTTAAAGCCTATGGCTTCACCTATAGCAGAACGGCCTTTGCTAAATGAAGATGCTGAAGGAACACCTGTTAATCTGACTATGTATCACTCCATGATTGGATCACTCATGTATCTCACTGCGAGTCAGCCAGATATCATGTTTGCCGTCTGCTAGTGTGCACGTTATCAGGCTACTCCTAAACTCTCTCATTTACATGTTGTTAAACGAATTTTTAGGTACCTCAAAGGGGCACCATCACTAGGCCTCTGGTATCCTAAAAATTCTGAATTTGAACTGTTTGCTTTCTCTGACAGTAATCTTGGAGGTACAGATAGGGACATGCGCTCAACTTCAGCTGGTTGTCAATTTCTGGGAGATCACTTAATCTCGTGGCAATGCAAGAAGCAACAGACGGTCTCGCTTTCTACTGTAGAAGCAGAATATGTCGCAGCCGCTGCTTGCTGCTCTCAGGTTTTATGGATGCAACACCAGCTTGCGGATTACTGTTTGACTTATCTAAACACAACAATTTACTGTGATAATGATGCCGCTATCCAAATCGTAAAAAACCCTGTTTTCCACTCCAAAACGAAGCAATAAATATTAAATTTATCCGTGATTGCTATGAAAAGGGTCTTGTAAAGCTTGAGCAAATCCACACTGATGCAAATGTGGCGAATTTGTTAACGAAACCCATTAGCAACGCCCGTTTTCAAGTGCTTGTGGATCTTCTCAAAATGATTCGGTTTTCTACCTAGGCATCCTCTGTCTTTGTGCTTTGTTTACTGTTTTATTTTATTTTCATTGCTTCGTAAATTTGTTCATGTGTATGCACAAATTTAGGGGGAGAAATCTAAAAAAAAAGTTTTTGCAAGGATAGGGAAATGAAATACTTTTTCGTAATAAAATGTTTGACTAACACATGTAAGGTGTTGAAGCGGGGAAAGGTTTGGATCGAAGGTGATGTGTCGGTAGGTCTAGAACTCAACCGGATAGGGAAGCCAAATGATATAAACATAACGACCTATGTACTCAGTGGGTCACTTACTATAGGCGTATGATTTCATGGTCTTAAATCTTGTGTTGATAGATAGCCAACATCTGAGGTTTCGGGTCTGTATGCTGTTAGTCATCCGGGGATATCTTGGCTGCCCTTCTGTTGCATCCAGATTATCTGCAGACCTAGGCACAGTCAGGATATCTTTGTAAAAGAGCCAAAATAGAAAGGCCAAAACATAAGAGAACAGAAGTTTCTCCATGAGAATATTCCATAAGTTCTTACGTACCACATAAGGTATTCGCCTTACCCTCGTCCATCACTATTGGTCTCTCTGCTGTACGAAAGTACTGACCTGTTCACCAATAGCCTGATGTTGTAAAATAAAAGGATGACCACAGTATACTCACCTGCTACGATGAATTGTTGTGCTTACCTTGATCGCAGGGGTATGTCATGGTATGGGACACACGAGGATCATAGTATAATACTACCTTAAGCGTATCATAATGCTTAAACTGGAAGGGCTGAGTTTTAGATTTAAATGGATAAGTATACTGACAATCGCTTAGAACAATTGACCCTGCTCATACTGAAAAACGTTCCTTAGTTAATCTTTGAAACGATTTGATCCCTTAGCAAGGTTGTGTTAATATTTATGTGTGTGCTAAATATTTTTTCGTTGTAGAATGTTAAAAAGTGGTTGGATGCTTGGTTAGTCTACTTGATGATTTTTGTTTAGATAGTTTCTATCAAGGGATATTGGACTGGCCTAGTGTACTTCGGGATTTGGGCCAATCTAATAGAAATGGTTAAAAGTCTTAGAAAAATTGGAAAACCAGATTACTATTCCGGATTGGGCTCCTTTAGGCCCAAATGGTACTGTTTCGGATTGGGTTTTTTCGGAAAGGCCCAATTGGATTACTTTTTCGGACAGGCCCACCTAACCATTACTGTTCTAGATTGGGCCTGACACAAGCCCAATCCGGATTCGAAATTCAAGGCCCAAGCCCATTTCGGAAAGTATACCTATACTTCTGAAACTTCATTTCGGATTATCCACAAATTTCAGAAATCTGATTTCTTCTCTGATTCTCTCTATATTTGCACTATGTATCTCGAAAATTCATCTGGATTAGGTATAAATTGCTTAAACTCATGTAATCTGGATGATAATGTTTATGTTTAAAGCTTTCTGGATAGCATCTCAAATAAATCTTCAAAGTTATATGCATTTCGGACTTCATTCTGGATGGTTATTCATCTGAATTGATGAATTCGGATTTCATCTCGGATCGCGTCTCGGATAATCTTCATCCGGAATGATAATTCATCCGAGATACTATTGGGTAATTCGGATTGCAACCTTATCTGAAATACAGCTGATCTCCTGCTAATCCGGATTGATGAAAAGGTTCATCCAGGTTAGTGTTGACCTGTCAATAATCCGGATTTGAGATGTTTGAACCTCTGACCTGTTAGTAATCCGGATTTGAGGTTTTGATCCTTTCATCTGTTTTGAACCTTTTGGACTGTTGAACCCTAAAATTAACTTGAACTCTTATTTATTTGAACCTTAACATCTGCTTGAACTACCCAGTTAGTTTTAACTGTCATTCTGGTAAACTACGTTAACTTCTGTTAGTTGGAATTTAACTTGGTTGTTATCTTGACACCTTTCGATGTTGTGATGCTGGTTGAGGAGCAATTCCACAACCAAGCGGGATATCTTTCAGACCCTCTAGCCGAGTTCTATCAGGAGTTTCAGTCTATGATTGTTGGATTAAACGCTTGTAAGATTGCCTATGCTCTCTGAGCCAATCTAGTACAGAGACTTAGTGCATTCTTTCTGGAAGAGAGCGGGTTTTCATCAAAGAGGGGCAGATGGGAGACCGTACATTCGTTCTCAGATACAGGGAAAGGAGATACTTGTGAATGAAGCGTGTGTCAAAGAGGTGCTGCAGATTGTCGATACTTTTAGTGATCCAACAATATATGCGAAAGAGAAGGTGCTACCGGTGTTGATGGAGATGGGGTATGAAGGATCGTATCCACCGTTACTGAAGAAGATGTTTTCAGCGTACTGGCAGTTACTGGTTCATATGTTTATGCAGTGCGTCTCGGAGAACAAAGGAGGTCTTGATCAACCAAACCAAGCTAAGACATCTGTTATAGTATCTTTGGTTATGGACTGGAAGTATAACTACTCTGGTTATATCTTCGACAATATGAAGAAAATTCTGGAACAGTCCAAGAAGCGAATGTTTCTTTTATACCCGCGTTTTGTTCAATTAATTCTTTATGCTCGCTACCCAGACTTGGCAAAGGACGCGTCAGATGCTAACTCATGGGACTAACCATTTTTAGTACGATTAAGAAGAACCGTTCAACATCTAAAACGGTGTTTGTTGGTCGATTTGCACTGAAGAAGTTTGGGAAGTTTGCAGAAGTTGTTGGTTTGGACGTTGTAGCTCCTCCTCCCGTCAATGTAATCGTAGCCGAAGAACTTGATATACCAGCTAAAGAGAAAGAGATAGAGATAGAAGATTTGGTTATAGATGACGAAGCCGATGTTGGGCAAGCTTTTCTTGATGATCTTACATAATTCAACGCCATTTTGACTCCCGTTTTACAAGAGTTATCTTCAGAGAATTTGGAAGCTTTGATTGCTCATCTGAAGGATATTCAGGAGAAGCAGGGTGATCCTCCACTTGATATTCCACCTGTTGTTGCTCCGACTGCTATGATTGAAGACGATGACGAAGATGAAGAGGACGAGGTGCCACTGATAAAGAGGAGAAGAACCGAGCCGAGTATTTCATCAAGCCAACCTGAAGTTCATATGATGTTACTGCTGAAGCATCTGAGTTGATAACATCTACCGCTGTTATGTCTACAGTTGCTGCTTCTATTGTTGATACTCTAATAGTTGATACACCTACTTTATCTGAACAGACAACCACTCCTATTGCTACGCATTCTACTGTTGTCTCCATTCCAGCTGACACGGTACTTCAAATGATGGGGTTTGGGGGAAGTTCATCTGGTGCTGGAGGTTCTGAGGCGGGTGGAAGTGGTGTTGGTCGTGGTGATGATGTTTCTGAAGAGTATATGCGAAGATCAGAAAAACGGGCGTTTGAATTTGGCGGGATGGATAGTGATGATGAGGATGATGTGGAAGTTGATGTTGTGGATCTAAAGAAAAACGTGGTCGTCTTGGAACATGAAGTTATATTGAAGGATGCGCAAATTGCCTCACTGCAAACTCGTTTGGATGTCAGAGATCAAACTATCGATCAGTTGTAGGGAGATGTAACTATGCTTATGACCCCGGTATTTGATTTGAAAGCCAAGCTGGAGAATAAATTTGGAAGGGAATTCAGTGATCCAACGGACGACCCAATGAATATCAAGCACAGGCATCGTGCTGCACAACAAAGAGCGGCTGAGGAGAATGAAGCAGAGAGGTTGGCAGCTGAACAGTTGGCTGCTGAACGCCAGGCAGGTTTAGATGATTACTTGGGTGATCCACGTAAGAAATTTACAGCAAGTCAAAAGCGGGTAGCGAGTCAGAAGAAGAAACAGATGGTTCTGATGAAGAATGTGAACGTTAATCCTCTAGACGAGAACTTTCAGCTCAAAGATCCAACGAATCAATCCGAACGGTATCTGATGGAGCTTGATTCCAGCTATTACAGCAAAGTGGGGAATAAATCCAAGGTGCTCAGCTGGATGTATGATCACGTCAAGAATATGTGGATTATTGTGCGTCAAGATGGATCTCGCGAGTATTATTCAAAAGAATCACAGTTCGAGACATGGATAAAGGTTGCTCTTACTGATCTGTTCCGTGCTCCATCTACAGACGATGATACTACCGAGCGTGGCCCTGGATGGAGGTTTTTCAAGAAGCTGGAGCGTGAGGTTAGAAGTGGCTTAAAACAATGAAGACTACCGAACCCTATTTGAGAGCTGCAAAAGGTGTTCGTGATGCGCATACTGGGAAGAGATTTAAATCAGTGATGTGGCCACCGACTGACAAAGAATTGGTTATACCAGTTGCTCCTACATTTCTGCGCGGGATTCTCAAGAATTTTAACTTCTGGTTATATGATCCCAAGGTTGGTAGCGTTGCGATCGTGACAAAGGAAAAGGCATTCAGATTAAATGATGTGGTAGACTTAGTGAGCTTTCACGACAAAGACTTGCAGGTTCTTGCGTCTCCTCAAATCAGAACTGCAGAGCTGTATGAAGTGTGTGCGAAAGACTGGACTGCAGCTATAGCAGGGATTATCGCTGGAAGGCTTGGTGTGGACGCACAACCAAAGGACTAATGTAGTAAACCTACGGGGAGATTGTTGGGCCTATATTCTTAAAGGTTTACACATTAGGATTATTTTGTGCGTTAGTATGTTTTGTGGGATTCCTAGTGCCTTATGGGCCTAGGGTTGTAAATAGTGGGCTTGCTAATCATTATAAATAGAGGTGTTAGGTCAAGGAAAGAGGGTTAGAGAGTTGTATTCAAGAAGCTTGTATCAGACACTTTTTGGTGTATGCAAGTTGAGTTTATTCAAAGTTGTTCTTCTTCCTAATCATTATTTCTGCTACTGATTAGGTTAGTGATACCTGTTTGATCTGTTATCGGGACTTACAAAGTGTACACATGGATCTTACAAGATCCATGAACAAAGAAGTGATGAACTTGTTATATATTATAAATGGACTCTTTAAAGTGAATGAAATGAGTTATAATGTTCTTGAAATGGTGGATGATCAAGTGTTTAAAATGATAAAAGCCTTTGACAAACAAGTTTTAACATAATGAATGAACTTCAAAATGTGTTTAAAGTAACTAATGATGTTTTCTAAAAATATATATAAACAAGATGTCAAAATTGATTTTAAAAAAAGTCAGTAAATAATAGTAACTAAACCTATTTTTAAAGATGTATGAACATCTTAAACACACGGCTAAAAGACTACATGTTTTGGTTAAACTATCAAGTTCATCATGACCTATAAATGTATGTATATGTAAAAAAGAATACTTGTTGAAATTATGATGAGTAAATGGATGAGTTTTGAAGCTTAACACATGTTTTAAAAACATGGGAAACCTCCTAAATCTAGGGGAGACTATGGCGAAATTTTTATAAAAATTAAACACTTAGAAAAATATATGTTTACCAGGTCCTTACAATTAAACTTGTTTAAAATCCACAGACATAAAAATCCCCATGTTTTTGTATAAAATATAAGTCCAAGAAGTATGATTTTTATAAAGATAAAAATGGGTATAAATATATATTTTTGGAAAAATATATATTTAGTGATCATAAGAATAACAAATTATGGGTTTATTGTTTGTATTACATATGTATATAGTTAGGAACTTGAAAAATAAATCGTACAAATAAATACATAATAAGTGGCAAACAAAGAATTACAAGATATATATATACCTATCCATAACCATACATGGAAACAAATATGGACTATTCGGACGATCGGACTATATATGAATTATGGACTAAAAATATATAACATATTGAAGCTTGGTAAGTAATATTTTCAAAACCGAACAATTGACAATATATATTTTTACAAGTATATAAACTATATCGTATTTCGTCGATACTAAAAACATATTATTTTCGAAGTGTATAAAAATATATATTTCATAAACCTCCTAAAAATGTGATTTTTGGTGGAAACTAAAATATATATTTATCAAGCACTACGCTTACCAAGCATAATAATACATACATTAATTTGAATATATCTTAAAATTTTATAATTTAAGAATACACAAAAGTGAGGGGGTAATAAATACGAGAAATATACATACTCCTATATGTACAAATGCATGCCAATATATATCATTAATATTTGGTGAAAATACATTTATACAAGTATTATACTTAACCAAGAGAATAAAAATATGGATACACAAATACACACAATACAAGTATACCTACACTTAGGGGAAATACGTAAGTATAATACTTAACAATTTCAATAGTTGGTCATGCATACTATGGAGCATGCGCATGAATAATTATATATCCATACATATTAAAAATAGATTATTTTTTTACAAACCCATCGCAATTAAAAATGATATATATATAAAGTGGTGCATACAACTAACACAAGTTAAAATGTGATATTTTACTAACACATCGAACTTGAAATATTATATAATTAAGAAGAATTATATAAGGAACATATCCGACGATGGTATCGTCGAGGCAAACGGGTGGAACTCGACTATGAAAGGTCATGAAACATGTACATCTTACTCATGCGAGGCACGGAGACTAACGGGCTAGGCCCATACATGCAACACCGGAGACGCAAGGATATATATATATATTTGACGAAATATATATATTGACATCATACACCGAAAACGCATCTTAGCGGAGCATCGTACATTGAAAATACATCCCAAAAGAAACAAAACACTGAACAAGTCTTAACAAATAATTAAGACAAGAAACATGAACATGAATCATTACAAAGACCGAAGTGTCTAACTAAAACCTAATGCGTTGTAGGTTGTGGTACGAATTCAAGGAAAGGTATTTGAGTTAATCAGTGAAAGCAGAAAGCAAAGAAGTGAGTTCATGTCCCCCTTTTCATCTTAAATGTTTTACTGTTTTACAACTATCGGAGGAAATACATGTTCAATGGTATGATAAGCTAGGAAATGAAACAACTTAGATCATGTGCGAATAGAGTGGAACTTAAGCAACATTAATCTTTTTTAAGACCACGGTACAAAGGTTAGATCCAGCGGGTGTTGGCGAGCCCCACTCTTGGTCATGGACCCACATAGAAGAGCGGAAGCGAGAATGTCGGCTTGAGTAACGCAAACATTGGTGAGAATCCAATGCCCCGAAAACCTGCATTTGTCATCCCAGTCGAGGTTAATCGACATAAATCTTCTTGGTTTGGATGCTTCCTATGTCGTCACACATATTAAGGTCCTTTCAAAACATTAATGATCACGATTTCATTGACGCTTTATATACCGGGTTTTGATACAAATACTTCATACATTTTATGGATTCAACTCAGACAATTAAAACACATGAACTCGCCAACTTTTGTTGATTTTCATTTTAACATGTATTTCAGGTAATTAATGGATCTATGCAAAAGGCTGCAATTCAAGAAACAAGTATCAAGTCTCCAATGCCACCTTTTGAAGGATTTGTCCAGTATGTCCCGCCTACTTGCGGTGATATGAGGGTCAAAACCTTAGTATTTAAAATCTTGCATTTTGGTTATTTAGAAATTTGACAATTTAATGGGTTGTAAACAATATACTTAACCTACGTTGCGTTTTGAAACAATTTCAGTAATGGCATATGGAGAATGTTTTATTCATATAGTATGTTCACTTATGTTGTATGCAATGAGAATCAATCAGATCACACCGTGCGCTTCCGCCTACGAGCTGTTGTGACATATTGGTATCAGAGCTTCGATTGTAGTGAACCAGGATTCCTTCTCGAGTCTAGTCTACAATCACTAGGATCCTCTCATGAAAACAATTTTTACACCAACAAAAGGTTTTCAATGCATAACTATTTCAAAGATCCACTACATAAACTTATTTTATAAAATAATGCAAGGACATTATGGGACTTAACCTACAAAGGATAGACACAGAACAATAAGTTGATTCACCCAAAACAAACAGTAGAACTTGAAATGGACAATATTTGACGCCTACATTTTGTGTATATATATATACTAAATAAGAATTAATTATACATGTCGTACGAATCCTTTTTCTAGGTTACTATGTCTTCAGCAGAAAGTGGGATTTACGACGACCATGACCCTATAGTGATCGACTCGGACGGTAAGGTTGGACCCATCGTACATTACATCCCCTCGGATAGTGAGTCAGAGCCCGAGGAGGACCCTGATTTCGTAGCTGACGCAGACGTCCCTCTGGTGGACGACGTTTTAGCCCTACCTCCCCAACATCATCAGCATATTATCATAGGTCACCCTAAGGGTGAACACCTAGTAGAGATTCTCCCTATCGACGCCATTCCCCTTGCCGCTTGGCCCCCTATTATCGACATATCTGACGATGAGGACGAGGTCCTAGTATTCCAAGTTGATCACTTAGACGAGGATCTTGGTGATGGAGAGGTGATTGACATTGCCATTTTGGAGGTATCCTCACCAGTAGTTTCTGTCGCGGCTATCTCATCATCAGATGAGAGCGACCGTGCATCCTCTATTGCTATCCGCCGAGCCAGGCTTCGGGCGGATGCCACTGACAACAGCTTCAATACCATACCCATCACTACCCCGACCCCCACACCCGTCCCCACCCATACATCCGTTCGTACCCCCACGCCATCCACTGAGAGTACCATTCCTATATCTCGACTAGTAGGAGACTCTACTTGGATTAGATCGATTCCTTATCAGGAGGCTTTTTGTTCCCGTCACACTCACTCCTCTGGACCATCATACATACCCCATCCCCACGCTATGAGGCAGTCTCATCCCAAGTGCCGATTAGCCCACCCCATACTCACTGCCACACGTAATGCCCATGTCCGACTCCTACCACCCCTGCCACTATACTGCTTACCCCACAGACAGCTGGATTCGCTCTCTGGAGCAACATATTCAGACCCTACGTCAGAGGGTCTGTGACATGGAGAGGTATACGATTACCATGGCTCCAACACCACCTCCCATGCCATCCGATGGTCACGCTGCTCATATTTTGATGCTCGAGCAGCAATTAGGCGTCTTCCTTCGCCGAGTTCGTGAGCTTGAGCAGGAGGTTATCCACCTCCGCAGTCTAGTTACCCTTACCCCACCACCATCTCCCCAGCACCTTAGGTTTTTATTTGCAGGTACTTTTGGACGGGAGACTGATACCCGCTTTTGATGAAGACTACACGTCAAGTTTTGAAGACAACTGAATGAATGAAGCTCGCAAGTGAAGGAAGATTTTGTTTTTATATGTATTAAACTCGTATAACCGAGTGGTGTAACCCGAGTACATTATTGTTTCCTTTACAAACGATTATGTAACAAGTTGATTTGCTATATATAAAAACTTGATGTCTTCATTTTGATGCATTATATTGATTTCTATACATGGCGTATTGCGCGGAGCCGACTTATTTATTCGACGGATCATTTATATATATATAAATTACTATGTGTTATTTAATTGCTTGCTTACTTGACTACTTGCATATATATATATATATATATATATATGAATATATATATATATAAGTATGAATATTTATAAATTATAGTTAAGTGATAAAATATGTATATATTTAATAAACGTCTGATCTTTATTACCATATTACCTTAAAAGATCATGCCACCAAGACGAAGAACCCCTCGCACTAGAAATGTAAACCAACCACAACCAATAAACAGGAATGAGGCCGAACTGAAAGCTTTGTTGGAACAAAGAATATCTCAGGCTCTAGCCCAATACGACGCCACTCGAAATGAAAGCAATATTGGAGGGACTGGTGGAACAGGTGGAATAGGTAGAAGTGGTGGAACTAGCGGATACAAGGCGGTTCCTCCAGTAGGAACCAAGCGAATGGTAATAATCAGTTGTTGTTACAACTCAAATAATTCTTTTTAATCTATTCGTGCGTTTCATTATTTGCTCGTTCATAATCTATTTACCAACATTTCAGAGTGCACCTACAAGCAGTTTTTGGACTGCAGGTCGCTGAATTACGATGGCACCGGTGGTCCGTGGCCTTTGTATGCTGGACGGAGAAAACAGATTCCACACTCCGAATGAGTAGACGTTCCCCAGACCAGCAAATCACTTTTATTACTGGCTTGTTCATCAATGAAGCACTTACATTGTGGAACCTACAAGTGTAAACTCTGGGTGATGACGCTGCTTATGGGATGACTTAGGAAAGTTTGAAGGAAAGGATGAGAGAAAAGTAATGTTCAAGGGCTGAACTGCAGAAGCTAGAAACTGAGTTCTGGAACTTAACCATGCATGGTGCTGACATTGTGGGTTATACCCAGAGATTCCATGATTTGTCTCGTGTGATACCATACCTTGTAACACCAGAGTTCAAGCGCATCCAGCACTATATCTGGGGTTTAGTACCCGAAATCCATAGTATGGTGACTGCATCGAGCTTTGCTACCATTACTTCTGCTGTGACACTGGCTGTTAGCCTCACAGAAGATGCTGTGAGAATGAAGAAATTGTTTGTGAAATGGGGAGATAAGAAAGAATCTCACGTCGAATTGGCAAACGATGGGAAAAGGAAGTATTCACACTTCAAGAAGGGTGCACAGGCGAACTACAACAACAATAACCACGCTAACCATTCCAACAACAACAGTGGTAACAAGAGGAGAGTGGCTAATCAGCCATGGGAAACAAGAGCTTTCGTAGCTACAACCGCCACTAGTCCAAAGAAATATGAAGGCCCCTATCCTAAATGCGACAAGTTCAAATATCACCATTTGGGTGCTTGTTGAGTTTTTAAGTGTGACAAGGTTGGCTACCATTTAGAGACATGTTGGGCGACAACAGGAATGGAAGGAAACGGAAACGGTGTGGGTAATGGAAATGGGAATGGAGCTGGGCGTGAGACTGGATGCTATGGCTGTGGTAGCAAAGATCATTGGAAGAAAGATTGTCCCAAGGGAAATCAAGCTCGTGGGAGAGCTTTTGTGATTGGGCAAAGGATGCGGGTAAAGACCCTAAGGTGGTCACTGGTACGTTCCCTATCAACAATCATTTTGCATCCATATTATTTGATACCGGTGCCGATTTTAGCTTTATTTCCATGGAATTTAAAAATATATTGGGCGTAGAATCCAGTAAGCTAGATGTCCCTTATTCTATAGAGCTGGCAAATGGTAAATTAGTTGAGTCGAAGGAAATCATTAAAGGATGTTCGTTGGAGTTGGGTCAACAAAAGTTCAAAATCGATCTCTTACCTGTTCAGTTAGGTAGTTTCGACGTAGTAGTCGGTATGGATTGGCTGTATGATAACTGAGCCGAAGTCGTGTGTCATGAGAAGATTATCCGCGTACCGCTACCAAATGAAGAGACCATTGTTATTCACGGAGAAAAACACGACACACCATTGCGGATCATTAATTGTATGAAAGCTAGAGCGTGCTTACGAAAGGGTTGCATAGCCTTCCTAGCACATGTAGTTGACAAGAAGGCCGAGGAGCCTAAGCTTGAGATATTCCTGTGGTAAAACAATACCCTGAAGTTTTCCTTGAGGACTTGCCGGGATTACCACCACAACGGCAAGTCGAGTTTCACATCGACTTGGTACCGGGAGCTGCACCCGTAACCAAGTCTCCATATTGTCTAGCACCTTCAGAGATACAGGAGTTATCCACACAACTTCAAGAGTTGTTGGATAAGGGATTCATTCGACCAAGCTTTTCGCCTTGGGAGCTCTAGTCTTATTTAAAAAAAAAAGGACGGAACGTTCACGATGTGCATAGATTACCGAGAGTTGAATGAACTCACCATCAAGAATCGGTACCCACTACCGAGAATTGATGACTTGTTCGACCAATTGCAAGGATCGAGCTTGTACTCCAAGATAGACTTGAGGTCTGGATACCACTAGTTACGGGTACAAGAAGAGAGCATTCCGAAGATGGCGTTTAGAACTTGTTATGGTCACTACGAGTTTCTTGTTATGCCGTTTGGCTTGACCAACGCACCGACAGTTTTTATGGATTTAATGAATCGAGTGTGCAAGCCTTATCTCAACAAATTTGTGATAGTATTTATCGACGATATATTAATATATTCACGGTCGAAGGACGAGCATGAGCAACATTTGAGAGCCATTTTGGAGCTATTGAAAAAAGAGAAGCTTCACGCGAAATTTTCTAAATGTGAGTTTTGGATTCGTGAGGTGCAATTTCTCAGGCGTGTAGTGAACGAGAAAGGTATTCATGTAGACCCATCAAAGATAGAAGCAATCAAGAATTGGGAAGCACCCATGACGCCAACCGAGTTTGACAATTTTTGGGTTTAACGGGTTACTATCGGAGATTTATTGAGAACTTTTCCAAGGTTGCTCAACCGCAAACCTCACTCACGCAGAAAGACCGGAAGTTCGATTGGGGAGAGAAATAAGAAGAGGCACTTCAACTCCTAAAAGATAAATTATTTGATGCACCGATCCTTTCACTCCCTGAAGGTACCCATGATTTCGTGGTGTACTGTGATGCTTTGCATCAAGGATTAGGTTGCGTGCTTATGCAACGGGAAAAGTCATTGCATATGCATCACGACAACTAAAGGTGCATGAAAAGAACTACACCATGCACGACCTCGAATTAGGTGCGGTGGTATTCACCTTGAAGATATGCGACATTATTTATATGGTACTCAGCGTAACATATTCACGGACCACAAAAGTCTGCAACATATATTCAATCAGAAAGAACTAAATATGCGCCAACGACGTTGGGTTGAACTGTTAAATGATTATGATTGCGAGATCAACTACCATCCAGGCAAGGTAAACGTTGTAGCAGATGCATTGAACCGTAAGGAACGAGTTAAAACCTTAAGGATTTGAGCATTAGAGATGACCATTCAAACGAACCTTACTACTCAGATTCATGACGCGCAAGTAGAAGCACTCAAGGAAGAGAATATTAAAGCAGAACTTCTCCGAGGTATGGAGAGACAATTAGTGCCAAAGGAAGATGGAACCTTATACCTTATGGGACGAGTTTGGGTCCCACTTTTTGGCGGTCTTCGGAAGTAGTGATGGATGAGGCACACAAGTCTAAATATTCAATCCATCCGGGTTCGGATAAAATGTACCAAGATTTGAAGGAATATTATTAGTGGCCTAACCTCAAAAGCGACATCACAACTTATGTTGGTAAATGTTTGACTTGCACAAAAGTTAAGGCCGAGTATCAGAAGCCTTCGGGATTATTACAACCCGAGATCCCCGTATGGAAATGGGAGCAGATATCCATGGACTTCATTACAAAATTACCCAGAACCTCAAGAGGTCACGACATGATTTGGGTAATAGTGGATAGATTGACAAAGTCCACGCATTTTCTACCAATTTGCGAGAAAGACAACACAGAGAAGCTAGCCGAGCTATATCTTAGAGAAATAGTGGCTCGTCAAGGAGTGCCTATTTCTATCATCTCAGACTGAGACAGTCACTTCGTGTCAAGAATTTGGCAATCTTTTCAAAAGGCATTTGGATCTCGACTAGATCTAAGCATGGCCTTTCATCCTCAAACCGACAGCAAGAGTGAACGAACCATCCAAACTCTTGAATATATGCTTCGTGCATGTGTGATGGATCTAGGCGGCAATTGGAGTTTTCCTATAACAATAGTTACCATACAAGCATACAAGCCGCGCCGTTTGAAGCTCTCTATGGCCGAAAGTGTCGTTCTCCGCTATGTTGGGCGGAAGTTGGTGACAAACAGTTTATTGGTCCTGTGAATTAGTCCAAGAGACTACCGATAAGATACTTCAAATCCGAAACCGTATCAAGGCGGCTCGTGACAGACAAAAGAGCTACGTGGACAAGAGGAGAAAACCATTATCCTTCGAGGTCGGAGATAAAGTTTTGTTGAAAGTCTCGCCTTGGAAGGGCGTAGCCAGATTTGGTAAGTGCGGGAAGCTTAACCCGTGGTACATCGAAGGATAATGGATTTGAAATTTTGGCAAAGGTTGGTACCGTTGCCTACAAGTTGAAATTACCTGATGAACTTAGTAGTGTACATGACACTTTCCATGTGTCAAATCTCAAGAAGAGCCCAACGCAAGAAACGGTTATCATCCCTGCAGAGGAGATTCATATAGACGATAAGCTCCAATTTACTGAAGAACCTATTGAGGTTATGGACTGGAAGGTCCAGAAAACAAGGAGAAGTCGTATCAAATTAGTTGAAGTTCGTTGGAACTCAAGACTCGAACCCGAGTATACTTGGGAACGTGAGGATCAAATCAAAGCCAAATACCCTCACCTATTTGAGAAGACTCCTATGACGGATGACTCAGCTTGAATTTCGGGACGAAATTCTTTTAACGGGGGAGTATGTGACAACTGTCACTTTTGGGATAATTATGTACATTAAAACAATGAATATTATGATATAATTATGTGTTTTGAACAACTAAACCGCATGAATTGCATGAAATCAACCTAGAAAGCTCACTGAATATGTTACATGATGCATATTATTTGTTTAGTGGTTGCCAATTAAAGCTGCTTGAAACAGTGCGTCGGAAACAACTATTAGACTAGCTATGGCAGCACAGTGTCAGTACGCTGTTAAACTGCAGATTTAGAACTTAGATGAGAGTCCAACGCAAACTGTATATTAAACCCCATGTGGGAAAGCAAGGATTATGTCACAACCCCTGTAATTCCTTCACATCAGATCAGGGCGTGAACTAAACTGGTATCTTCATTGCACAGCGGAAGTAAATGTAAGTGCTAAGACTTCTAGTAAATGAACGCCCACTAAATACTCGAATCCCCATGGGTTCCACTATTCCAACTGTGCCATATTTGAAATTGTAACCTGAGAAAGAACATGCGAAAAGTCAACATAAAGTTGGCGAGTTCATAGTTTGTCTGTTTTTGTTTCAAATGAGTCATAAAACATTTGAGCATTTTGCATTCGAAAACCGGTTTGTGGGATCATAGTATCCCAAAGCATTTGAAATGTCATATCTATATGCATGTATTGAAATGTTTTCCATGTTGTTTGTAAACCAATGCATATAACAGTTGTGTTTATAGATCGGTAATAAAATGTTTTCAATCGTATCTGTAAACCGGTATTGAAATGTTTTTTGTCATGTCTGTAAACCGATATTGAAATATGTTTTATTTGTAAATCGGTATTGAAATGTTTTCTGTCATAACTGTAAACCGGTATTGAAATCACAGTATGTAGGATGCCTATGGAATCTAAGGATCAATCAGTGTGTAGCTAATACACTGACCTATGCCATAAGTAAGTAACCAACCCGAGACAACTCTGACATCATTTGGGATCACAAAAGCACTCCTAACCGGTTAACATACCAGGAGTGGAGCGTGTCTCAAACTCAATAGATCTATACCTTTTGCACCTTGGTCACTACATGATTAATCGTCACTATGTGATTAATGGTTACTATTGTCATCATCCTTACGCACAGTGATCTGTTATCATCTAATCTCATAGCTACATACCAATTGTTAAAATCTGTGTTTTCGATGTGTATGAACGGGCCTCGCCCTTCATATGTTTCGTTCCTTATACTATTGATATTGGGCCTAGCCCATGTTTTCTTATTATTGGGCCTAGCCCATGTTTTCTTGTCATTGGGCCTAGCCCATGTTTTCTTGTCATTGGGCCTAGCCCATGTTATAAATAAAATTGGGGCCTCGCCCCCGAGTTGTGACTATGACAATCCCGTCACTAGTCATAAAACTCATGCATGTTTCGAAAAGCTTTGTATAGCTGTGAAAACCGATAAGTTTAGCAGAAACCTTTCGTAAACCAGTTGAGTTCATTGAAATCTGTTTGTAACATGGTTTAGAAATATATGATTTTCGTTCATCGAAACATTGTATACTTTCACAAAACTTGCATGTCTTTCCACCCCCGAAAACATTTATAAAAATGTAAAAAGGTAAAAAGGGGGGTTATGAACTCACCTTGATATCCTTGTGCAAAGCTAGCTTAATGTGATTTCCATAATGTTGTCTCCACAACTTGACTTGCTAGCATGCAATCTAAGGCATTCCTAAAATGGAATAACTTATAAGTTTCTAGATATAACGTAGCTAAACTACGTGTCACCGAGCTCTACTGAATCGTTAATCATACGATTCTATGAAAGTGTCATTGTCTTAACTCGGAATAACCAATCTATGGTTTTCTTAGAAATGATTTAGTTTTCGAGCGACTTGAAATATATGTTTATATATAAACATAACCATATTTCATGTAATCGTATTAATCGTCATGTACGTCGCCGGATAATAGTACGACTCTTCGTAGTTTTCGTAAGATGTACTCGTACGCTTGTTATAATCTTGCGGTATCGTGTTGTACTTTGTTATGCGTTTGAATCGAATATAACCAATATGATTGTTATAAACGATTTTTTGGAAAAGACAAAATACATAACAATCGTTTGAATCGGATGTTTTGTCTTTGAAATACAACGCGTTTTGTGTTACATATTTTCCGAAAAACGGGCAGAGTTTCCCCTGTTTTTGGACGATCCCGACAATACCAGTTGTCGATTTAATTGTCAAAACGCAATTAATCAATAGAACAATAATATATAACTTCTTGTCATGATCAAACATAATGTTTCGCCAATTATAAATCCGGTTTATATATATAATAATGCCGGTTCGATTTTAACTAATAGTTCTTACGCGAATATTGTACGTCGATTCGATTATATATTTTTAAATTTGGGCGACATGTAAGAGTTAACGGGTCGGTTTTGAGCTCGGTTTCGTGATAAATATTATTAATATTTATAAACTAATATAAATAAATTTCGCGTCGTAATTAACTTTTACCGAGTCTCGATTGACCCATTGACCCGACAGTTGACCGGGTTTGACCAGTTGACTACGTTGACTCGCGTTCACCATGTTTGACCGAGTTGACTCGGTGTTGACCGAATCGAACCGAACCCCGAACCAAACCAAAATCTGAACTGAGGGGGTCTGTTGACTGTTTGACCATCCGTGACTGAGTTGACCGAACTCGAACCGAGACCTGTACCAAAACTGAACTGAGATGAAGCCAAATAAACCAAATCTTGAATCTAACCCAAACCCAAAACCTGAACTGAAGATGAACCGGAACTGAACTGAGTCGAGACCCGAGTGAATTAAACCTTAAAAGTGACCAAAATAATCCCACCGTCACTGCCGCCGGTCGAGATCCCCTCCACCGCTGTAGCACCACCGTGCCGTCGCCGGCGACGCAGCGAAGCCGCGTTGCTGAGATGCGACGGCTGCCGCCGCTGGCTACCCCGACCCAACCCTACCGCCCAAACCCGAGAACCACCACCACTGCCGTCAGGATTCCCACATCGCTGTCGTCGCCGTGAATCATTCTCCCCCCCCCCCCCCCCGCTGCTCTCTCTCTTTCTTCTACTCTCGTTCTCTCTCTCCGCTGCTCTCTCTCTCTCTCTACAAGTATGTATGCGGGTGTATGTATGAGATGTACAAGAGGGGGTTGCAGGTTGGGGGTGGTTAACCGGAAAGGCGACCAGAGTGTCACCGAAACTAATCCAGTGACCAGATTTAGGGAGAGGAGAGCGCATGGGTTCTTTGCAAAAAGGGGGGCTAGGGTTTGTTTGAATAGAATGAGGGAAGGGTTATGCTTATATAGATAGGGTTTGTTAGTGGGTCGGGCCCAAAGACCGTTAACGTGTTGGAGCCCAAATGTTTCTTACGGCCTGTTTTGAAACCCGAACGTCGTTATTTACCGAAATTTATTCATTCAGACTCAAAAATGCTTAAAATTATATCGTGTAAAAATCTCTACGGTTGTCTTTTTTATCCGTTTCTCTACCGTGGGCATTAAAATTTGAAAACGAAGCCAAATATATCATAATATATTAATATTTAGACGTAACTCTAGTCCGTGGCTTCCGTTTCGTTATCGGCGCGTCTCGATTTTCGCGTAACTTCCGCGAAATGCTTTGCGACGTTCGACGATCCAAATTTATCACATAATCATAATTGTATGATAAATACAAGTACAAAATTCGTATTTTTAGGCGTTGTTAGTATTTGTTCGGCATCAGTTCGCTTATCATTCAATTTCGCGCTTAGTGTTCTCGATTATCGCCAAATCGCGTAACGTGAATCAAGTAGACGTTCCTAGGCTCTCCAAGGGCCTGATCGAGTTAATTTACGTCTAATTACGTAATTTATGATGGCATTACTATTTGTTATGCGCTTAATTACAACCGAAAAATGCTGGTTGTCACAGATTAATGCCAACACTTTCCGGAAACTATACGTTCACTGAAAACTATCCGAAATATACACTAAACAGCAATTCAGCAAAATTCAGCAAATAGAAGCTTATGTAATATGCAGAAATATTGTAAACATCATACACCGCTTAAAAGACATTGAAAGTATCAAGTTGGCACAAAAACATATCATATCACATAAGTCTTGAAAGTTAACGCTTTAACGAACCGACAACCAGACGAACACCTGGACACAATCTGAAACATCATATGAACTAATTAACAATATTTTAACAACATATAACTAGTTAAAATCATTAAACACATTGTTTTGATTGAAAATCCCTAAAAACCCTACAAGTTTCTTAAACCTCCGTTTAGGGACCCGTTAACGAACCTAGCACACGTTAAACAACCGAACACGAACTAGACATAAAATATAAACTAGTTAACATTGTTTAACAATATTAAACTAGTGTATGGCATTTTATATCTCAAAATACATAAAAAAAACCCCTAATACACTAAAAGCCCCTAACTTAATCCCTAAATACTTAACCTAGAAATTTAACCAAGTTAACTACATATCAACAAGCATATGGACGGCCACATGTGGGAGCCCACAAGCCACCAACATTCTTGTCCCCTTGTCCCCTTGTTGGAAGTAAGATAGGTTTGCATGGAGGATCTTGTGTCTTTGGCCAACATAACTAATCATCTATAACATACCACTTTCCTTCACTTATCTTATCACCAAAAATCAAACAACTAGAACACCTTCAACCTCCTACAACCTCACGGCCACTTTCATCTCCAAACCACCTCCATCTTCAAGTTATTTCCAAGCCAATCCAAGCATATCCAAGGGTGTGTCAAGCCTATCCAAGGAAGGTTCAAGCATTGGAAGTTCAAGGACCTCTCTTGGGAGCTTTTATCCATCAACTTTGCTCCATCTTCATCAACTTGTTCATCTTGCCACTTCCCTAGCCACAAGAGCTAGTAGTGAGCCTCCTAATCTTCCATTTAATGTCTTGTTACTAGTATGTTGATAATATATATGTTACACCATGAAAAAGTATCAACTTTAAAAGATGAACATATGAACAAGTAACATGATCTAAAGAAAACAAAGATATCTTGAAGTTGTAATAAAGATGTAAACTTGTTTAAAATCCATAAACATAAAAATCCCCATGTTTTTGTATAAAATATAAGTCCAAGAAGTATGATTTTTATAAAGATAAAAATGGGTATAAATATATGTTTTTGGAAAAATATATATTTAGTGATCATAAGAATCACAAGTTATGGGTTTATTGTTTGTATTACATATGTATATAGTTAGGAACTTGAAAAATAAATCACACAAATAAATACATAATAAGTGGCAAACAAAGAATTACAAGATATATATATACCTATCCATAACCATACATGGAAACAAATATGGACTATTCGGACGATCGAACTATATATGAATTATGGACTAAAAATATATAACATATTGAAGCTTGGTAAGTAATATTTTCAAAACCGAACAAGTGACAAAATATATATATTTTTACAAGTATATAAACTATATCGTATTTCGTCGATACTAAAAACATATTATTTTCGAAGTGTATGAAAATATATATTTCATACACCTCCTAAAAATATGTTATTTTTAATGGAAACTAAAATATATATTTATCAAGCACTAATCGCAAATATATATATTTTTGATATATACGCTTACCAAGCATAATAATACATATACTAATTTGAATATATCTTAAAATTTTATAATTTAAGAATACAGAAAAGTGAGGGGGTAATTAAATACGCGAAATATACGTATTCCTATACATAGAAATACATGTCAATATATATATCATTAATATTTGGTGAAAATACATTTAAACAAGTATTATACTTAACCATGAGAATACAAATATGGATACACAAATACACACAATACAAGTATACCTACACTTAAGGGAAATACCTAAGTATAATACTTAACAATTTCAATAGTTGGTCATGCATACTATGGAGCATGCACATGAATAATTAGATATCAATACATATTAAAAATAGATTTTTTTACAAACCAATCGCAATTAAAAATGATATATATAAAGTGGTGCATACAACTAACAAAAGTTAAAATATAATATTTTAACTAACACATTGAACTTGGAATATTATATAATTAAGAAGAATTATATAAGGAATATATCCAACGATGGTATCGTCGAGGCAAACGGGTGGAACCTGACTATGAAAGGTCATGAAACATGTACATCTTACTCGTGAGACGCACGGAGGCTAAAGGGCGAGACCCATACATGCAACACTGGAGACGCAAGGATATATATATATATATATATATATATATATATATATATATATATATATATATATATTTGACGAAATATATATATTGACATCATACATCGAAAACGCATCTCAGTGGAGCATCGTACTTTGAAAATACATCCCAAAAGAAACAAAACACTGAACAAGTCTTAACAAATAATTAAGACAAGAAACATGAACATGAATCATTACAAAGACTGAAGTGTCTAACTAAAACCTAATGCGTCGTAGGTTGTGGTACGAATTCAAGGAAAGGTATTTGAGTTAATCAGTGAAAGCAGAAAGCAAAGCAATGAGTTCATGTCCCCCTTTTCATCTTAAATGTTTTACTGTTTTACAACTATCAGGGGAAATACATGTTCAATGGTATGATAAGCTAGTGAATGGAACAACTTAGAGCATGTGCGAATAGGGTGGCACTTAAGCACCATTAATCTTGTTTAAGACCACATTACAAAGGTTAGATCTAGCGGGTGTTGGCGAGCCCCACTCTTGGTCATGGAACCACACAGAAGAGTGCATTTGTCGTCCCGGTCGAGGTTAATCGACAGAAATAGTCTAGGTTTGGATGCTTCCTATGTCGTCACACATATTAATGTCCTTGCAAAACATTAATGATCACGATTTCATTGACGCTTTACATACTGGGTTTTGATAAAAATACTTCATACATTTTATGGATTCAACTCAGACAATTAAAACACATGAACTCGCCAACTTTTGTTGATTTTCAACTTAACATGTATTTCAGGTAATTAGTGGATCTATGTAGAAGGCTGCAATTCAAGAAACAAGTATCAAGTCTCCGATGCCACCTTTTGAAGGATTTGTCCAGTATATCCCGCCTACTTGCGGTGATATGAGCATCGATTGTAGTGAACCAGGATTCCTTCTCGAGTCTAGTCTACAATCACTAGGATCCTCTCATGAAAATAATTTTTACACCAACAAAAGGTTTTCATTGCATAACTATTTCAAAGATCCACTACAAAAACTTATTTTATAAAATAATGCAAGGACATTATGGAACTTAACCTACAAAGGATAGACACAGAAAAATAAGTTGATTCACCCAAAACAAATAGTACAACTTGAAATGGACAATATTTGACGCCTGCATTTTGTGTATATATATATACTAAATAAGAATTAATTATACATGTCGTACGAATCCTTTTTCCAGGTTACTATGTCTTCAGCAGAAAGTGGGATTTACGACGACCATGACCCCATGGAGATCGACTCGGACGGTGAGGTTGGACCCATCGTATACTACATCCCCTCGGATAGTGAGTCAGAGCCCGAGGAGGACCCTGATTTCGTAGCTGACGCAGACGTCCCTCTGGTGGACAACGTTTTAGCCCTACCTCTCCAGCATCATCAGCAGATTATCATAGGTCACCCTAAGGGTGAACACCTAGTAGAGATTCTCCCTATCGACGCCATTCCCCTTGCCGCTTGGCCCCCTATTGTCGACATATCTGACGATGAGGACGAGGTCCTAGTATTCCAAGTTGATCACTTAGACGAGGATCTTGGTGATGGAGAGGTGATTGACATCGCCATTTTGGAGGTATCCTCACCAGTAGTTTCTGTCGCACTCGAAATGTAAACCAACCACAACCAATGCCCAGGAATGAGCTGAACTGAATGCTTTGTTGGAACAAAGAATATCTCAGGCTCTAGCCCTATAGGAGGCCAGGGACAAGGCGGAGGGACTGGTGGAATAGGTGGAGCAGGTGGAAGTGGTGGAACTGGCGGATCAGGAAGCCAGGGACAAGGCAGTTCCTCTGGTAGGAACCAAGCGAATGGTAATAATCAGTTGTTGTTACAACTCAAATAACTCTTTTTAATCTATCCGTGCATTTCATTATTTGCTCATTTATAATCTGTTTACCAACAATTCAGGGTGCACCTACAAGCAGTTTTTGGACTGCAGGCCGCTGAATTACGATGGCACCGGTGGTGCCGTGGCCTTTACTGGACATAGAAAACAGACTCCACACTCCGAATGAGTAGATGTTCCCCAGACCAGCAAGTCACTTTTATTACTGGCATGTTCATCGATGAAGCACTTACATGGTGGAACCTACAAGTGCAAACATTGGGTGATAACGCTGCTTATGGGATGACTTGGGAAAGTTTAAAAGAAAGAATGAGAGAAAAGTACTGTTCAAGGGCTGAACTGCAGAAGCTAGAAATTGAGTTCTGGAACTTAACCATGCATGGTGCTGACATTGTGGATTATACCCAGAGATTCCATGATTTGTCTTGTGTGATACCATACCTTGTAACACCGGAGTTCAAGCGCATCGAGCGCTATATCTGGGGTTTAGTACCCGAAATCCATAGTATGGTGACTGCATCGAGCCCTGCTACCATTACTTCTGCTGTGACCCTGGTTGTTAGCCTCACAGGTAAAAAGGTACATATGCGGACTAGCGCATTGTAATCGTTTTCGAGCTTGGACTTGTATTTTGCCTCGTTGATGGCAGCATTTTAACGTTGTTCTTTTAGTAAGTCCAAGTCAAGTCTGCGCTCGTCCTCGTTCTTTTGTCATTGTGCAGCTAGCATGCGCGGTGATGGGAGGCCTATCTCTGCGGGGATCACTGCCTCTGTCCCATACACAAGGCTAAAAGGTGTTTCGCCCGTGCTGGTTTTAGGCATGGTTCGATGAGCCCATAGGATGCTTGGCAGCTCATCTACCCAGCCTCTGCGTGTTGTACCCAATCTTGCCTTGATCCCTTCGACTATGCTTTTGTTAATTTCACTTGGCCGTTCCCTTGGGGATGCGCGACTAAAGTGAATACTTGTTCGATATGCATTTCTTTCATCCATTGATGTAGCTCTTCGGCTGCGAAATTGGGACTGTTATCCGTGACTATGTGCAGGAGTAGCCCGAAGCGGCATATGATTTGTTCCCAAATAAACTTTCGCACTACAGTTGTCGTGGTGGATGCAAGGGGTTCGGCTTCTATCCATTTGGTGAAATAATCGACTGCAACGATTATGAATTTCACCGCTCCTGGAGCGTCTGTGAATGGTCCCACCATATCGATTGCCCATTGTTGAAAAGGCCACGCTGTTGTTACCGGGATTAGAGGATTTTTGGGGCGCAGTGTCTTTGGAGCGTGGCGCTGGCATGATGTGCATTTACGTAATGTATCAACCGCGTCAAAGTGCATGCCAGGCCAATAGTATCCATCGTTCATGATCTTCGCCACAACCATGCGCGGGCCGGCGTGAATTCTGCATAACCCTTCGTGTATTTCGCGGATCAAGTATTGCGCGTCTTGCGGATCAACGCAGCGGAGGAGTGGCCCAAGGTATGACTTTCGGTATAAGATACCGCCTGCCATTTCATAATTGAGTGCCTTGTTCTGGACCTTCCTTGCTTCTGCTTTATTTTCGGAGAGGCTCAGGTGTTGCAAGAACATGATGATGGGGGACATCCAGGACGGATTTCCCATTTCGATGATGTCGACTTGTCGCAAAGGAACAAAAGGGTTTTTGAGTACCTCAATGCGCACCTCGCGCGCAAGGTGTTTGAAGCTTGTAGCGGCTAACTTGCTGAGAGCGTCAGTGTGTTTGTTCACGCTTCGGTTGATGTGGGTTACCTAGAAGTGTTGGAATACTCCCATTTTCTACATATGGATGTATGTGTTATCCACTTTACTACTTTGTAAGCTTTATCCTCCTACCTCCCCATGTGTACTCCTTTATCCCATTAACCATTGGAGTTGTCATTGCCTCTTTCTTAACTACAAGAAAAATATCCCATCATGTCATTTTGAGGAACCATCATTTTGCATCCTTTTCTCTTGCTATTGCAAAGCTTGAAATTTCTGACCAATGGTTAAAACGTATATATCAAAAAATTTCTATAAAACGGGTCGAAAACGTATATACCTAAAAAATTCTATACGAAAACTACATACTCTCCATTACTGAGCGAAAAGTTCGGGGGATCGGCCGCCCCTCGCGCCCCCACTATGTTACGCCCCAGCGCTCGTGCACATTGCCCACATAATGATTGCGTCTCTCCCTTGGCTTACTCAGTTACTCATCACCTAGACGTCAAAAAGTCTTATCTCATTGTTCTTTTCAATGAATAGTGAGTAAGGTATCACGGCTAACTAGAAACAAGATGAAACGGAAACACGGCGGTTTACTTTTCTTTTGACTTTTTCTTGTCAAATCTATCTCCTGGTCGAAAAAGGTGAGTTTATCTTAAACCAAACGGTGTGGGCATGATAAATTCGGCGTGGAAGCCAGTCCACGACAAGCTAACCACCTGATGTCCGGCGTGGAGCACAACGTTGTCGTCGGGGCTTGAGGATCTCCACCGGCGTAGGGGCAAATGTGTGAGTGAGGTGGCCCCGTTTCATTGGTGGGTAGATATTGGGTTGGTTTTTATTGGTTAATGTTCATTTCTTTTTTATTTATTTACTTATAAAAACGTCATTTTTCACGCTCCGTCCCAGACCTCCCGTTTTTTTATAACGCCCCATTTTCAAACCCCTTCACACCAATATAGTCTTAGTTCTTTTCAGTTGGTAAAGATTATAATTATACCAGAGTTGTATTTATTGGCTGAGTAATTAGGCTACCCTAAAACTTGGGGCCAAAGAAATCACCCAAAAGTAGATTGGCTAGGATTTTTGCAACTTAATACCCGATCGACATATTAACTTCTATATACGGTGACAGGCCAAACACTAGGAATGACGGATTTTATAAACCCAAGGGATATTAAAACTTCGGTACATGAGGTAAGTAACTAGCACACATTTGTATATTGAAATTCTTATTATTTTGTAAACATTTGTTATCTTGTTATATTGTTATTCGGATGATTAAGCATTATGATCATGTAAATTAATATTAATATTAACTCGTACAGAAAATAAGGGACATGACAGAAGGTGGGGTAGACTTCAGCTTCGAGTGTTGTGGAAATCTTGATGTACTTCGTGAAGCCTTTTTATCTACACATGATGTATGTATATATGTATGTACTAATGTATATGTGTGAACTTCTGTATGAATGAATGGATATTGTTTGGTAAATATAGGGATGGGGGATGGCACTAATATTGGGGATTCATCCATCACCAAGAATGTTGACATTGCATCCAACGGAGTTGTTTGAAGGACGAACAATCACGGGTTCGGTGTTTGGTGGTTTCAAAGGGAAGACCCAACTCCCTCTTTTCGTTGAGCACTTTATGCATGCGGTATGTTTATTTATTTTATATACATGTTGACATGGGATGCTCTAAGGGTGTGCCGGGTGGACGACCACACATGATCTAAAATTTTTGGGTCTAAAAAAGTGTTCTTTTAACATATATGAAAACATATTGTAATCTAATAATAATTATCACCTTATTAATGAATTTTGTTTATATATATATATATATATATATATATATATATATATAATCTATGTACGGACCCCTTAAACATGTATGTGTGTCCATTAATATAACATATGTGTTTGTGTGTCCATATAATAGTACTCTCATACGCATATATGAACATTTCAGATAGAGGGGCCAAAGTTGGATGAATTTATAACACATGAGCTTCCATTTAACAAAATCGACCAAGCATTTCAACTGCTGATTCATGGAAAATCATTACGATGTATGCTTCAACTTTGAGTTAAAATATAAATATCATATGTATGCTGTGAAGAAGTTAAGTCAAAATCAAGGTTATAAGTCAAAGTGTTGGTAGTTTTGGAAGGTTGGAAATGCATGGGCTTGCAAGTATTTTTCCTAAAGTTGTTTAGTTTTGTTTACATCCGATTGATGACCAGAGAATTAGGGTTAATCAATTTCTTTACGTTTTCTTGTAATTTACGTTTGTATTAGATTCTTAATAAAGTGAACCGTTAAAGGTTTTGGTTCAATTAATCGTTCTCTGGTGTTAATTTGTAACAATTGGTATCAGGGCCTACATTTGGCTTGATTCTGAGATTTGTTTGATCAAAAACTAATTAAAGATAAAGATAGGTTCAACGAAGTTCAAATTAGAGAAATTCTATGGAAACAACGATTTCAGTCTATGGCATGTTAAGATGAGGGATCTCGTTGTTCGTTTGGGGATTAGTGATGCTTTGATGGGTGAAACTAATCTACAGGGTGGTTTAACGTAGAATGAGAAGAAGGATATTCTTCAGAAAGCACAAAGTGAAATCTTTTTAAGTCTGGAGACAGAGTATTGCGAGAAGTATCAAAGGAAACAACAACAGCTGGTGTTTGGGCCAAATTAGACTCATGATACATGACTAAATCACTTGAAAAGAAACTGTATGTGAAGAAATGATTGTATACTTTTCAGATAAGTTTCGGTAAGTCAATTTAATATAATAATGATGAGTTCAATAAATAGGTACTTGATCTTAGGAATATTAAAGTTGAACTGGGAGAAGAAAATCAGACAATAATCTCCTTAAGATCACTACCACAATCATATGAGCATTTTATGGATACTCTTATTTATGGTAGAGAAACCTTTCTATGTAAGAAGTTCTTGTAGCCTAACACTCTAAGGAGTTGAAGAAAATAATGATTCCAAAGAAGATGGTGGAGAAGGCCTAGTGGTGAGAGGCAAACCTGATCAAAAAGTTCAAAATTCAGGGTGTTTCAAGGTCTAAATCAAGTTTAAAGAAGAAACATTTTGTTTGTAACTCAAAAATACAGTTGAGGAGAGATTGCCAGGAATGGAAGAAAGCGAAAGGTGATCAAAACAATCACAAGAAATATACCAATCATAACCAGTAAGAAGATTCTTCAGATGATTATGATAGCTCTGATGTTCTAATGGTTGCAAGTTGTGATGAGAATGAAAAGTGGGTGATGGACTCTAGATGTTCTTTCCATATGACACCAGTTAAGGAGTTCTTTAAAGAATGAGGATCTTGGGGTAGTAAAGTTGGGAGATGATAACATGTTGGGAGGTGGTAATGTTTCATTCAAAATAGAGAATTGCATACAGGTGGATCTTGAAAATGTAAAGTATAATCCTTCACTCAAGAGAAACTTATTGTCATTAGGGGCTTTTGAAGAAAAGGGTGTCATGTTAGTCTTAGAAAAGATAATAACACTTACCTATTAAATGGAAAAATAGTGGTTGGAGCAGTGTCTATAGTATAAGAAGAAGTAAGTAATGAGGCTTTTATATGGCACAGAAGGTTAAGTCACATTAGTTTTCAAGGGCTTATTGAGTTGCAAAAAAAAACAAAAATTATTAAACTAACAAACTATAATTTTGGTTATTATAAAGAATATTATATCTTAGGGATAAAAGAGTCAAGTTTGGTAGAAGTAAACACTCTCTTAAGGATATTCTAGACTATGTGCATTCAGATCGCTGAGGTCTAGCTAGACTTGAGTCATTGGGTGGGGTTAAATACTTTCTTTTTATTACAGAGGATCACACAAGAAGAGTATAGGTATGTGTTATTAGTAATAAGAGTGATACTTTCAACAAGTTTAAGGAATGGAAGATTCTTATAAAGAATCTAGCTACAGAAAGGTAAATAAGTTAAGAATAAATAATGGGTTAGAATTTTGTAGTGTGAGTTTAATAGTTATTTCAAAGTTCATGGTATAGCTAGACATTTGACTATACCAAGAACACCCTTGCAAAATGGCTTTGTAGAAAAGATGAACTATAAACTTCTTGAAAAAGTGAGGTGTATGTTTCAATGTCCCCGACTCTTACAACCGGCAAAATTACAAGTGAATCTGTACAACATAATTAATATTTATTTATTTAATAAGTGTAATTAGACTTAATTATATGATAATTGAGTCTATAAAGTCTAGCAATATCCGGATAAATGCATGGGTTTGTATTTGGTAATGCTCGATATTGTCTTATTTTTAATGAATAAAAGTTTAAAAACGAGCGTGGTGATTATCCGGTAACCGTTTCAAGTAAAAAATGTGCCAGGAACATTAAATCAAAGGCATTATTTTGTGTTTGGCGTGAAAATGGATAGACACATATTACGAATATGAAGTATCGTAATTTACAGTTTTATCGTGTATAAGTTAATTCTAACTAATTTTAACCTCGATAATAATTTTCCCCAAACTATGTGTTTTATGTGGTTAATCATTATCTAAGTAATCTTAAAACCCTAAGTTACAAGAATTAAGGGTAATTAAATATAAACCACAATTAAACGTCATTAAGGTAATTAGGGGACAAAGTTTAAGATTTGTTTTACTTTTGCAACCAACCCTACACCCCCCACCCTTACCATGCTTTCTTTTGCGTGTTGAAGTTGTGATAAGAGCATGGTGTATGCGGTAGTTTACGTATACGAGTCATTATGCCCTTTAGATATTTTTGAAGATCAACTATATAGAACATATGCGCTTCTCATTTGAGCATTTCAAAACTTAAGAACCCTTGTTTTTCTCTCCGACTTTCGGCTCAAACCAAGACGCACCTGCCCCATCTTTATTTCACCAATTTCATTAAAATTATATAAGACTAAGCCTTGTAATGAGATATTAGAGGTATTGGACCAAAGCTGGAGCTATATCACATTACCTTAGCCAAAAATCCATCAATTTTAAGGGTTTTTGCTTGTAGTATGCATCCTAACTTGTTTGGTTATCTATATCTTCTTTAATGTCTATTTATACAAGTTTTGAACACCAAAGGAGATGTTAACAAACATGTTACTAAAACAAGTAAAACTCTTGGTTAAAAACTGAGTCTTTGGAAATTATATATAGATGTAGGTATGGTCGTGAATATTGTGTTGGTATGATGTTGTTTGATTTGTTATGATATAAGTACTTGTATGTTGATGGTATTTAGATGATAAATCTTGTATGAAGTTGAATATGTTCATATGGTGATTGTACTAAAAAAGGGGTTTTATAAAGATATATATGATCATGGAACTTGTTGTTGGAGTTGTTTGATGATGCTTTATGTTGACTATGTCAATATGTTAAGACATAAGATTAATATGTTTTAACGGTAAATCTTGAATATTAAGAGTTGGAACACCATAGTTATGGATTCATGCATATTTTAGTGTGTATAGTGTACTTTTGTGATAATACATCTTAACATGGTAAAAATGGTGAATTTGATACATTAAAGTGTATATTATGTTTGATAGTGAGATTTGGCATAATATGATTAAAAAAGATAAAGTGTATGTTTTCACTTGGTCTTACATGTTAAGTGTATATGTGGTGATATACGACTTGCTATATGTAAGATGGTGGTATTGGTATGTTAAAATTGTACTTAACATAAAGGTCACTAGGTTCAATGGTCATATCATGATCATCAAGGGTTTATGTGATAAATTTGGTGTTTAAAACAAAGACTTGGTGAACTCTTAATCAAAATGTTATCTTATATAAAAATCAGATTTTCTAAAACGTGTTAGTATTTTTTTTAGTATAAAATATGTCGATTTTTGCGAAAATCTTGGTTTTGATGTAAACGACCCAGTCTTGACAATTTATGGGAAATTATATATATTTTGTTACATGTATGTATGTGTGTATGTATGCATTTTGGATGGAAAAATACATATTTTCAAGTCGTAGTAATAAAATGTATTTTTAAAATATATTTTCCATAAAAAAACGGTTACTAAGTCGTTTGGAGGATTAAATTACAAACTAATAATTGAGAATGAAAATTTGATTATTTCGCCAAGTGTTATGAATGTTGAGGATATATATAGTAGGGATCCTAAGAGAAGTTCACCATATTTGAAAAACTTGAGAAACATTCTGAAAAGATGAAGTTGTATATAATATATATGGTATATATTATGTGTTACATGTTCGGTATGGATATATATATATATATATATATACATATATATATATACACATGTAGAATATGCGTGGAACGAGCTTATGTGGTTAAGTGTATGTTCGTAATATATATATATATATATATATATATATATATATATATATATATATATATATATATATATATATACGTATATGTATATGTGTGTGTGTTTATGTGTGTGTGAGAAAGAGGGTGAGAATGAACGTGGATTGTTAAAGTGCTCATTGTATGTGAATGAATGTATGTATGTATTTATATGTATATATGAATGATGAGTAAAACGTTCGTGTCAACAAATGAGTTTTCGATAAATATACATAAATAATATTAGAGATATTATTTTCGACAATTTATCGTACATTCGGATATGTATATTTAATTTAAGGATAACTATATATTTTGGTCGTGATCGACCAACATGCTTTGTGGAACGTCGTTCCACAGGATAAATATGATATTTTTTCATAAAAATATATATATTTATTAAGTGGGTTCATTCGTGTGTCGACACGAGTTCATATAAGGGACGGGGTCCCGAGAATTGTTCAAGTATATATATATATATATATATATATGTCATAATATATATGTTTGTAATCATTCGGATAATCACCAACCAACGTGTCGTAACATACAAATGCTTTTCATATAAAGGTTAACATCTCACGTCTAAGCAAGTTTGGTGAAGGACTTGTGGGGTAGACACACATTTAGACCTTATTGTCTTATTGGTTTAGGACACTCGTAGATTGGGATTATTTATTATTCGTACATTTGGGTGGCTAGCAGGCACGAAGCGCTTTACGTGAGTTTCACGGGCCCCTTTTGCTTTTAAATGTTTATCTAGACTTGGGAATGAAATCCATTAGATCTATTATGTGTGCATAAGTTTTATTTATTGAGCTTGGGAAGCCCTCGTGGTAGTATTCATTTGGTAACCATTAGGTAGTGTTTGGTATGCAGGAATTAGTGGCGGAATGCAATGGATTATTAAGACGGAATGAAGAAAAGGGTGTTTTGTTGGTCAATGGAATGGATTCACCCATTCCATAAGGCATTCATTCCCTCAAATCATTCCATTTACCCCCATGTTTTTTTCATTCCATCCCCTCTTACACCACTCATCAACAACACCTCAAACCACCACCTTCGCCACCACCCACCACCACCACCGACGTCATCGCTACCGCCACCGCCTCCGTCGCCACCCTGACAGCCACCACCAACGCCGTCGCCGCCACCACCCACCACCATCATCGACGCGACCACCATCGCCGCCTACAACCACCACCGATGGCCGCCGCTGCCACCCCCGTCACCGCCACCCGCCATCACCACCACGGCCACCTATAACCACCCACAATCACTACCACCGACCACTACCACCACTCACCGCTGGTTTATTCCTTTGTTTTTCTTGCCTACTAAACAATACACAATAATAATTCATTCCGTTCACACATGGTAACCAAACAACCAAACACGACATGGAATGGTAATTATTCATTCCATTCCCTCATCCATTCCATTACCTCATCCATCTTATTGGGTTTAACAAGCCCTGCTCTTTGTGAGTCGTGACCCTGTGGAAGTGCAGTTGTGTCCTAATTAGTTATACATCACCTAGATTGGTGACTTTGCAAGGCAAATTTGTTATCGTTTGGTCACGGGCTTATGTTGACACATATGTCATTGTTCTTAAAAGGCAACAATTTGATCATCGCAAATTTTCATTAGCCTATGTGTATCGGTTTTTTCAAATGATTTAAAGTTTCATTTGTGTCATTCAAAGCTATGAACTCACCAACAATATGTTGACATTTTAAGCATGTGCTTCAGGTAAGTGAGCAGTGTCTCACAGCTTTTGGAAAAGAGTAGCATGCATTATGAGGACAGCTTTTGTTTGTTTGTCTTATATGTCCCGTCCTTGTGTGGGATATACTTGTCAAAACCTTTAGTTATATAAGAAATGACTTTTGTTTAGCATTTTGAACATGTTTATTTGGGCGATGTATGCCTAAACTTAAATACTTTGGTTTGAAACTTTTAGAAACACACTTTAATCACTTAGATGTTTGCTAATCAGATGCTTAAAAACCTTTCATGGTCACGCCTCGTGTTTCTGCCTTCGGCGGATTTAATACCTGACCCCCTAGGATCGATGTCAAACATCAAATGCATCACTATTGATTGAGATGGAAGCATAAACACGAGGGAGATATATGAAGTGGGAAAAGTCTTTATTAATATAACTGACCCAAATTACAAAAGCGAAAGAGTACACATCCTATTACAATCCAGTCACTAAGATCTGGACACTAATCCACAACTCACACAAAGCACTACGTTGTTACAAATGGTACACAATACAACTATTTATACACACAAATGCTAAACCATTTATTTAGTCATAAGTATGCTATTTGACCATAAGTATGTTATTTTTCCATAAGTATCCTTATGTTAAACCCGTTATTGGCATACTTATGCTAAACCCTCTAATGCTATATGTTCTCATAGAACATAGTGTACAGTTACTAGGAAGGTTACTGCACTTACAATGTTACTTAGCTCAGGATTACCAAAGAATGTTTTGGCAAAAGCAATAACAACTACAGCATATCTGATTAATAGATCGCCTTCAACAACCTTGAAAATGAAGACTTCTATGGAAGTTTGGATTGGTCTGAAAGCAGACTATAGTGATCTAAAAATTGTGTTAGGTCACCCATGTATGCACATACAATTAAAGATATACTGGAAGCTAGGGCTCTAAAATGTATAATACTAGGTTATCCTGGAGGGGTTAAAGGGTATAAAGACTAGATGTTGGGAGACCAAGAGCATTTGTGTGTAGAAATGTTCAAAGTAGAGAAGAGTTCATGTACAAAGATGTGGTTGGTAAGCAAGGTCAAAATTTATGTTGTGGAAGCTCATATAAGGAAGTTTAGATTGAGGTGGAGCAAACTGGTGAGTCAAAGGTTATTGAAGAAAGTGAGGGTAGTTCTGGTGCTAGTAGTAGTGACTACTATTTAGCAAGGGACAAAACTAGAAGGAAAATTGTCAAACCATTGAAGTATAGAGATAATAATGGCATCTCTGCAACTGCCTCTAATTTTGCAAAGATGAAAGCACAAATGAAGCATTGCCGAGGTTGTTAACTTAGAAGATATATTTAAATGGTGGAAGGCCATGGATGAAGAGATAGCACCTTTATGCAAGAATGATATTGGGTATTAACAGATAAACCTAAGGATAAAAAGTTAGTGTCATGCAAATGGAAATACTAAATTAAAGAAGGTATGACAAATGGTGATTATCCTAGATTCAAAGTAAGGTTAGCTTCTAAGGATTTTACACAAAGGTTGGGGTTAGCTACAATGAGTTTTTTTCTTCTATAGCTAAAACATTCTTATATAAGGGTAATTCTGCCAATAGATGCATTAGACTTGGAGCTAAAGCAGTTAGATGTTAAGACAACTTTATTACATGGTAATTTGGAATTCCAAATTTAAATGATGCAGCCAAAAGGATATGAGGTAAAATCATTGTATGGATTGAAGTAGTTATCTACATAATGGTATAAAAGATTTTATTAACTATATAGTAATTTTTCATCGGAATTGCTTATGACAATTGTGTATATCACAGAGAATACATCAGGAGGTATATATGTGTATTTGTTTTTATATGTAGATGACATGCTTGTTGCTTGCAAAGATAAGCAAGTCATTAGAGACACTAAAAAGTTATTGATGTCTAAATTTGAGTTGAAAGAGTTGGGTGAACTAAAAAGTTATTGATGTCTAAATTTGAGTTGAAAGAGTTGGGTGAAGCCAGGAAGATCTTAGGTATGGATATTATGATAAACAGAAATCTAAGGCAACTCAAACTCTCACAATGTTCTTATGTGAGTAACATTCTGAGAAACCGTTTAATTGAGCATAGCAAGCTTGTGAAAACACCAATTGCAACTCAGTTCAAATTGTCAAGTAGTGATTGACCTAACTTGATCTTGGTTATGCAATGAGTTTGGTTAGTAGATACTTAGCCAATCTAAGGAAGATGCATTGGGAAGCTACAAAATAGATATTAAGGTATCTAAATGGTACAAGGGACTAGTATTTGATGATAGGGGAAATTTGTTCACATGTTATGCTGCTGTAAATTATGTGGAAGACATGGATAATGGTAGATCCATAATTGGCTATGCATTTCAAGTTTTTGGAAATATTGTGAGTTGGAAAGCTCGGTTACAACATGTGGTTGCATTATTTCTACAGAATACATTGCATTGATAGAAGTTATAAAAGAAGCCATGTGGCTAAAGGGCTTTGTTTCTGATTTAGGAATTGAATTGGTTGATACTCAAGCATATTGTGATAATCAAGGTGCAGTCCAATTGTCAAAGAACAATGTGTTTTGTGAAAGGACAAAGCACATCAATGCAAAAGTTTCATTTCATAAGAGAGGTTATGAATTTAGGAGAAATCAAACTTGCACAAATTGGATACATAATTCAACTCAACCTGTATGTTGACTAAAGTTGCACCATGGTCAAAGTTTGACTATCATTTGAAGTCATTGGGAGTTGGTCATTGTGAAGAAGTTAAGTCAAAATCAAAGTATGGAAGAGTCAACTCATAAGTCAAAGTGTTGGTAGTTTTGGAAGGTTGGAAGTTTAGATGCTTGCTCATATTTTTCTCAAAGTTGTTTAGTTTGGTTTACATCTGAATAATGTCTCATTATTTAGGGGTTTTTTCTGTTAAGATAAAAGATAGGTTGTTAATAGTTAACAATCTGGAATAAGGGGATATAAAGTTGTGATGAACACAAAATTAGAGTTAATCAGTTTCTTTATGTTTTCTTGTAATTCACGTTTGTATTAGATTGAGATTTCTTAATAAAGTGAGTCATTGAAGGATTTTTCTTTAGTTGATTATTCCCTGGTGTTAATTTGTAATATATGTTACTTCCAAACAATTCAAAGAAATTGTTTGATCTATGTTAATTTCTTTTCGTGTTACTTGTTGGTGTTTGAAAATCTCTAAAATTCATTAATAATGCTAGATTGGTGTCACATTGTCACCCATCACCAACATATTTTGTGTTTTATACAATACGTGTAATAGAAAATTTTTGAACCACTTGGTTTTTTATATTATCAAAACCTCTGATATTTTTTAATGGCCACATTTCACTAAATAAGAAAACTATATAAAAATTTACTTATAAAAACAAAATTTATAGTTTATTAATAAAGCTTAATTACTTGATTCCATCTGATATATCTTCCACTTTAAGCTATTAAAGGCCCATGTCATATTTTAAATTTTTAACATAAAACCAATTAAATGCCTAATTAATTCATTCTAGTAGTTTAACCTAAATTTAGAAAAAGCGTCTAAATAGGTAAGTTCCTCGGATAGTCGGATGAGAGATCGACGATTGAAGATTAAAAGTAGAAAACAGCCAAGCTAACAAGCATGAATGCATGTTTAAAATAGTGTTACATGTGATTAAACATGAGTAGATGTTAGTTTTTTTATTGTTCTTCATGCCTTAAAATTGAAGTTGGACATGATTAAAGTTGAAATCCGATGTGTTTATAGGATTTTAGATTTGCTTAAAATTAAAACTAGATGTGTAGTTTGTTTATGTTAGGGTTTTATTGTTGAGTTTAACTTTTTAATGATACTTTATAGGATTGTTAATTTTAGTTTTTTTTATTTGTTTATAGTTCTTGGATTGTTTCCAAATCATGAAAACTCTTAGGAAGCAACTATAAAGTGTATTTTATTATTTTAAATGACTTTGTATTTTTATTATGTGTTTTTCTACGACAATGCATTTTTATTATGATTTTAGCTTTTATTATGGCCCGGCACCAAAACTTTGACAGCACATTGTTATGAATTGACTATCGAGAAAACAAAGTTTACATAAAATAATTTCTAGATCTATCATTGAATCTACATACTTGTGTTGTCCATTGGTTCTTATTTTTAATCACTTTGCTAGATCTTATGTACATTATAATATACTATAAAACAATTTCGATGAATGCTAACCCCACAAGTTATCGCATGTCATGTAAGATGAGCATATGAGATTAGGTATCGATATTGAACCAGTATCATACCGGTACTAGCACCGAATTTTTCGTATCGATTTTTGGTACTGAATCAGTACTCACTTTTTGACGTTTTTGGTACCGGTACTCTCGGTTGAGTGCCGGTTTGGTATGGTACCGGTATTTTACCGAATTTTATCTTCAAATACCGGTACCCTTATCGTACTGACATTTTTGGTACCGGTACTATTACTCATATTTGGCAATTTTAAGTACCTGTATCATCGGTACCAGTACTTTCGATAGCAGTACCGATACCAAGCTCATCCCTAATGTCATATGTCATTTTTAGTTTTTTTTTTTTGTAAGTTTAAGTTTACCCTTGTACTAAAAAAATATAACCTTTAAACTACTTCATTTTTTTATTTATTCCACCCCTTCTCTCTATTGTTCTTTTATTTTTTATTTCTTCAATCCTACTTTTGTTTCACTTAAATAAATACCAGAGGCATTCCCGCTTGTTTAGATGGGGTCTTTGGATATTATGGGTCTGATTCATTATAATGCTAGTACTATATTGGCATTCGGAATAACAATCATTTCCAATCGACACATTTATTAAATCGATTGAAAACTCATAAAAACGAATAACCGTACCGGTACCGTTGTTGTTTGGTCGGTATCGGATCGTTACGATACTGGTATCGTACAGATACTCGATATAGCTTATGATACCAAAAAATACTTATTGTAAATATTACTTTGTGTTCAATTATTTTATATCGCCACGTGGAGAATTCTCGTTACCTATGTTTGGTCGGTATATGTTCAGTTTGTGATGATAAAAAAATCAACTATATATGACTCGTTCGAATACCGATGTTGCTTGGTCGTTATATGTTCAGTTTGTGATAATAAATAAAATCAACTATATATGACCCGTTTGAATGTCCATATTGTTTGGTAGGTATATATTTGTTTGTGATGATAAAAAAAATCAACTATATATGACCCGTTCGAATAGAATTTTTATCGAATCATACATAATAATAGGCAGATGATGATGTTAATAATAAAAAAACTCTATCAATGTTATATAATACTGGTACCGATGTTGTTTAGACAGTATCAGTAATAATCAAGAAAATCATTAAAAGTTAAAATTACATAAATATATTTAATGTTAAAAGTAAATATAATAATAGTTTATTGTAATATTGAAATAAAAAATATGAAAAAAAAAACTATACATAGTATTATAAAAATAAATACACGATTCGTGAAAAACAACACTATATATTATTATAAAAATCAAACTATTAATCATACAGACTTTTAAATTATATATAATATAATATAATATAATATAATTTAATTAAATTAAATTGGACCATGGTATACGTCCTTATTAGTGAAAAAGATTTGTTTATTTATTAATAAAATATTAGATTTTAATAATTTCAACTCTTAATTGTTGGTCGTCAATGGTCCAACTTTAAAAATAACTCGTGACGGTCCCACTTTTTTACATATCGTAAACCTAGAGGTGTACAAACCGGTTTTTTTCAAAAACCGGTTTTTTTTTTATAACCGGTTCCGGTTACTAATCGGTTTTTTCAACTCAAAACAATATCTGGTCCAACCGGTTTTAACCGGTTTATTCCAAAAAACCGGTTTTTTACCGGTTAAACCGGTTTTTTATAACCGGTTTCGGTTTTAAAACAGGTTTCGAAGCTCAAGATCTCTAACCGGTTTACAACCGCCGGTTCGGTTCGGTTATAAAAAAAACCGTTTCGGTTTTTTTTTTTCCAGTAAACCAATGGACCTTTATTAAAAGGAAAGGGAGATAAAAAGAAATTAATTTTTTTATGAATAAAGATTCATTAGTTTACTATATTCGAAAAGATAGGGTTACTACTGATCATTTCTTAAATTGAGGTTGTTGTTGACTAACAACTAATTAATTGATATTATTAAAATTCATTATTCCTTTATTAATATTTTAATTTAACCTAAAATAGTTTGTTTTGTATTATTTTCAAAGATTGATGTGTTTAGTTTACTCTTTCGTAGTCCTTTGATAAGCCTTTGGTTTTCTTTTGAATATCTAAATATATTTTTTATAGAGATAACGTTTTCTAACAGTTTATAAAAGAAGTTAAAATATTATGTATTAAATTATACCAAGTACCGATTTAGGTAATGTTAATAGAAGTCAGACTATCGATCTTGTGTTTATCAAACACTGATTGTTTAAAAAGTAGCCAAAATATGATTGTGAACTGGAAATTTTATTTTATTATGTCCAGTTCTACGAAAGTGGTGCAAAAATAAAAGGAAACTACTGAAAAAAAAATTTATGGATCCGCGATTGTTTCTAACTAAAAGGCTATGTCATCATCAACCATAACTCAGCCAATTGCTGACTCGCCTTCTAAAGTTCGGATGTTGGGTTTGAGTGTACGTGCTTAGTGTTATTTTTCTGTTTAGCCGACTTACTCTATTTCTCACTGTTTCCTTATTTACTGCAAAAGGTTGGGTATGACCCGGCTTTTTTATCTCGCCAAGGCCTCAAATTTTCTTTAATATTATAGGAGACGACCATGTTTTCCAGGTTTTATCTTTGATTATGTAGATTGTAATTGAATGCGTATACATTTGTCCCGCGGTATCGTGCTAGAGGAACTTACTAGTTGGAACTATTGATATTTTAAAATGTAAGATAAGAACATACGGTTAGTTTTATTTAGCATTTGTACAAGGCCGTCTACAAAATTCGTAAATAAAGGCTCTATGCGAGATAAAAATAAATTAGGCCCTATTCATTATCCACTATATTTCATTATTGATCTGGGCCAAGTCATTAATCCGTTACACACTAAAGTAGTTGGGCTTCTAAATTTGATTGCCAAAAACAGTTAGGATTTAACTTTTTTTAGTTTTTTTAAAACATATATATATATATATATATATATAAAGTTATAAATTTTTTCAGGCTTTATTTTGATTTAGACCTAGAGCAGTCACCCACCCCAAACTTACTCTGGGCCGGCCCTGCATTTGTATCATATGTTCATATTTTTGTTGTTATTAAAACAAAAAATGTGATATCATGTAACGTCTTGCTTTTTTGTATCTTACTTAATTAGAAAGTGTAATCGTATTTCTATTTATAGAAACTTGCATTCGTATCACATTCGTATTCATTCCCAACCTTGCAATCTGAGACTTCGATTGTAATAAAAATTCATACTTAATACATAGTTGTCTTACATGCTTACGATCATTAAATACATGTTTACAAACAAACGGATACTTGTTATACTTTCAAATACTCATGCATACATACTCGATATTCAAAATATACTTACATACATGTTATACACTTAAAAATATGCCAAAACACCAAGTTTTAGCTTAAAATCAAGGAAAAACTAAGTTCATGGGCCAAATTGCAAAATCTGCCAAAATAAGCCTCTGGCGGGGCGTGAGAGACCCCAATCCGCAGAGTGTTGTTTCTAGCTTACGGGTTGGCTCATTTTTCACACCTTTTTCACACCCAATCACCTCTAAACCTCATTTAACTCAAAACCCTACTAAACCACTATATTAGCAAGCTTCCTAACACTCATTTTCACTTTCCAAACTCCTCTACACTCTCAAAACACTCCCAAATCAGTTGTAAGCTCAAGAACAAGGCAGGAAACTTCAAGTGCAAAAGTGAGTCTAAACTCACTATTCTTCGTCAAATCTTCCTCTACAAAGCTTGGAACACCTCTAGGATTGTTTCCACAGGTTTGCCATGGAAAACCAAGGTGGAACATCACCATTTTGAGGTCCAAACTTTTTGTTTTGGAAGATAAACTTGTAAACTTTATTTAAACATTCTTTTTCTAAGACAAACTTGTGCTATTTGTGCCTCTAATCAAACCCATGGTTAGTGAACTAAGTCAAGGTTGTTTCATACAAATTACGAGGTGTAAATTACCTCCAAACTTTCTGTTGGGTTTTAACCCACAAGTGTTGGAACCATCCAAGCTTAACAAAGTTTGTGTTTTGGTAAAGGTGTGATTACATGGAGGCCTTGGCTATCCTACTTTCAATCCACCACCTCACTTAAGTATTTTTAGTGAACTATTTTACTTTTATTTCATTCATGGCCATCCGGATTGTCCTTGTGACAATTTGTGTATTGGTGAATCTTATGAAAGAGGTTAAGGACGGTTATCCTCCTACCTCCATGCATGACTTCTATGACTTCCATGAAATCTATGAATTATAAGATAAACTTGATAATATAATATGTAACATATATATGTAAATAATAAATATAACCGAACCTTTGACAATGACCGTATGGTTACTTGGCCTAACATTAGGTTATTTTATCTAAGACTTAACCCCTCGTTACGATTCTATTGGGCATAACCCATAAAACCACAAACACCCTACAAGGCTTATAGTGTCAAAAACGAATGTTAACGTCTAGATAAATACTTTCGACAATACATACTTTGCATACTTTAAACTCCTAAACTAACAAACTCCATTGTCATTCCAATACTCACACACCTACGTTTCCTTGTGTAAGATAACTCGGTGTTCGTCCCCTAATCAACCAACACTTTCACGGATTTAACCTTTGCAAAACCGTGAGTACACTCGACACCCTTTTACACTTTACACTTTTGGGTGCAATATGCTAGTCTATCAAAAACTCACTAAATCACACTTATACTTTAATGCAATCACACAAGCAATCCATCATACATGCTATAGTTACGTAATATCCTATTTGCATACTTGCAACATTCTTATGTGATACTAGTTGTCATTAACTTTGTACGAGCCTCCCCTTAACATGTATAGCGCTATAGAAGTAACGCACCACCCGTATTCTTGTGGTCATGTTAAGTTTAATCTATTTTGAGGATTGACTTGTAGTTCGCATGCCATGTTTACATTAATCTCATATGCTAGCTTAACATGTGTATTTGTTTAAACGGATTTTTATTACTTATGCTATATTTAAACTTGTGTACTCGTCAATACTTTGTATTGAACTATACTTTTAACATGTTGTAGGTTAGGATGTTGAAATGTCACACCCCGGATTTCCAATCCAAACACCGATTGGCCCGGGTGGGGAATATCGTGACGTAAGTTCATATCATCATAGTCAATGAAAACAGCACTGCGATAGGCTTTGAATTACTATTATAAACCGAAGTGTTCAAAGTACGAAAATAATATACAGACGGCTTGTAGTGGAAAATCCAAAGGCGGATCGTAAAATGTACAAAAATGTATAACAGACTTTCGCAGATCTAAGGATTTGCAAGATCCTCTTATATCACTACCGAGCAGCTTCCAGCTTATTTCGTATTGTACCTGTAGCTTAGTCTTTTGAAATACGTTAGCTTTCGCTGGTAAATACACCCAACTAACTCATTTTGAAAACTTTTTAAAAAAAACTATATTTAAGTGCACAAGGCACAAATCTTTTATAACTTGGGAAAGTCAGCCTTGTAACCTTGTTAACAGATTCACATGTTTGTCCATACATATGGGGCCCAACACGAAGACCGAGAAATGATTAACGTACACACCACTTACGAACTCATGAAGGAGTTACCCCAACTAGTGGGTAAAAAATTTAGCATGAGCATCTGTCAGGTGTATGCCTACACCCCGCGCTTTGGTCATGGCCATTAAATAATGTAATGAGCCGAGGATATCCAGGACACGGTCGTTAACCCCCAATGTTTAAGTTATCATACAAAACTAATTAAAACGGAATATGTGGATTTACTAGCCATAATCCGGCATTCGATTGATCCCATTTCTGACCAAGCGGTAATAATTTACCGTAACCCAAGCCCGTATAGGGAAAATAAGTCGAGAGTATTTACCTGAGTTAGTCTTGATTAAAATGCAAGATTTATATCTCAGCCGTATTCAAAACGAAATAAGTGTAGATAGCATTTACTGGAAGGCTCTAGTCTGGATTATGGCATAAGCTAACCAATTAAAATGCTAACGGTCTTACTTAAGTCATAGACTTAGACCGACTTGTAACATACGTCAAAAACCGGGTTAACCAAACCCGCTTCGTTTATTAACCGAACAACCAGTTAAAAATTTCGTTGCAAATTTAATGCTCAAATTAATTTTAAACGATACATAATTAATAAGTATATTAGAATATAAAATTTATATTTGAAAATTTATTTAAAATAGTGAGAAAAAAATTAAATGCTGAAGCCGGGTTTCGAACCCGGGTCAGCCGGGAACCCCAAAGTCTTAACTCGCGCTCATATAACCACTCCGCCACTTGATGTTTTTGTGAGTTCTATGAAACAATTAAATCATATCAACAACTGGGAATCGACCTGTTACGCCAACTGAAACCGATATCGGCTTTCAAACCGTCCAAGACGTTTGAGTGCTCGCGGAATCTTGAACATAACCGATAGACCGACATTTTAAATCAATTCAGTCGTTAATGAACTTGAATTCAGGTGATGTTTGATTTTTATAACCGAAAACATTCATTTCTGGAATTACTTCAACAAAATCTTCATCTCGCGACTCAATTACATTCCCAGAGCATCTAATTTCACGTTTACTCTATTTTCTGGTCGTCGGAATTTCTTTTTGTACATCGCCAGAATTCTCTGCAAGTCGCCGGAAAACCGAGACTTTCATCAACACGGTAAATACCTCGACTTTTTCTATTTCATTCCATTATTAGACAAATTCTAACATCACTCCATCACCTAGAATCAACCCCAGACGACATTGCCGGATTTTCTGTTTTCGCCGGAAAACTTCTGGAATTTCCAGAAACTCGCTGTTAACCGGTATGATCATTTAAACCTACTGATAATCGTTACTCAGTAGTTCAATTTCACATCTAATCCATTCAAACTGTTATTTGACCCGAACAGAGGAAGCTCACAAAACAGAGCCGGCGATCCTTGCCGGAGTTCTGAAAAAGACGACCTGTTCCGGTACATTCTTTCCCCAAACCCTCTCTGTTCATCATATTACAATCGTTATTAAAGTTCGTTAATTTAATTTAACAAGTAACAGTTTGGTTAACCATTGTTTGTGTTTGAACGAAGAAGATGAAGTCGGCTTAGTGTATAAGATTAATTAAAATCAGTATTATGAACGGGTTAGACACACAGTCCAGCGGTGGACTGTGTGCAAATAAATACGCATACGTCCTGAGTTCGATCCTTGACACACGCACATTCTCGGTAATAAAAATGTTCCTTTTTAAACTGAACCGGATAACTCACAGAATCATGTTAAGTACAGGTTAGACACACAGTCCAGCGGTGGACTGCGTGCACATTAACCCACAGGTCCCGGGTTCGAGACCTGTTGACAGCACCGGTTCGATACATTTAAAATACTTTTTAAAATAAATAATTTCTGGATAAATCTAAATAGTATATAAGTATAATTAAAAACAGAATTATTTCGGGTTAGACACGTAGCTCAGTTGGCAGAGCTGCGTGCACGCGTACGGGAGGTCACGGGTTCGAGTCTCACCCAGCGCACATATATAAGCGACCGGACCGGTCAACGGTCAATGGTCAACGGTCAAAAGTCAACATTTTTTTATTATTTTTATTTATTTATTTAATTTAAAAATCAATTAAAAATACTTAAAAATAACGTTTTTTTTTAAGTTAGAAAATAGCCTTAAACTCACAAAAATATATCCAAAAATCCTATTAAAATAGTTAATAAAATCCACATACTTACCGTACCTTTTCGTTATTAATTAGGTTAGTTATTTCCTCGTCGATCAATCCACTAAACTCGTGCGCATTCAACATCTTCAAGCAAACGCACCCAATGTGAGTGAATCTCTACAAATTCCCCGTTAATCACGTTTTTGGGGTGTATCATGTGTCTTACCATTTATTATATTTAAATCATTGTGCATACATCATATCCATGAACAAATGTGTATTCAGCTTGTATCAACTGTTTGTGTGGTTATTGTTTAGATTTAATTTATCATTTTCAGTACATGCAATATCATAGGCCGCCGCTCCCCATTACATTAGAGCGTTGAGCAGTTCCCCATTACATTATGAGCGTGAACCAGGCGTTGCCAACATACGATCGGCTCCGTTTGATTGAGCCTCGATAGCACAGACAGTTATCATTTTCAGTACATGCAATATCATAGGCCGCCGCTCCCCATTACATTATGAGCGTTGAGCAGTGCCCCATTACATTATGAGCGTGAACCAGGCGTTGCCAACATACGATCGGCTCCGTTTGATTGAGCCTTGATCGCACAGACATTTATCATTTTCAGTACATACATTTAACATAGGCCGTCCGTTCCCCATTACATTATGAGCGTGAACGTGACGTTGCCAACATATACAGTTTCATTCATGTTATATATTCATGCAAGTTGATATGTTATTGTATGCTATTGGTTTGTTATTGTATATTATTGTTTGTTGTTGTTTGATATTGTATGCTATTGGTTTGTTATTGTATGCTATGTTTGTAATTGTATGTTTATTTACGTTTGTTCATATATGAATATTGCACAATTTTTCCATATTAAACACAATAAGAAATAAATAATAAATGTTTTCTAACAAGGTTCACTCGCCAACTTTTGTTGATCCAAAAACCATTTTTTTTACACATGATACAGGTGAACAGGATGAAGCAAGGAAAACATAGGAAATTGCCTTAGAAGAAAAATAATGAAGTTTAGAAGGATGAATAGAACATGTTGCATTTGTTTGATTTGATTGTAGGATCCCTTGTAAATTGTAATAATAAATATGAAACATTATAATAAATGTCATGAGCTTTGATGAAAACCCAATCATGCCCCGATCACCTTTTCCGCTGCGGGTTGGGGTGTGACAGATTGGTATCAGAGCTTTTGACTATAGGGATATAGGATAGGTTATTAGACCCTTAGAGCCTATACTATAGTTGATTAGATTTTAATTGTTTATGTGTTTACATGCAAACTCATGATGTTTATTTCTTTCATATTTATTACATATACAAATGCATGCAAACACTTCCAATATTACATTTTGTGATACATAATGAATTATACTTACAGTCAAACATACATACTTACATACATATTCATCATACATATTTCAATGTTCACATATTCAATTCATCTTCATACTTCCATTATTCAAGATTTTGTCGCATTTTTTTTCATTTTTCAAATCTCATCAAAGTGAGTTCTGCGATGGGCATGTAGTAACTGTAAGGGTACAAGTACCGGTAGTCGGAACGTCCTGTCTAGGTTGGCATTCGTATAAATCCAATATAACGGACCAGTTTGCCTACCTGGGGACTAACTATGAGAGTACGAAGGACCTATTAGGCCAAAGCATGCCACACCAAACGTCGTTCGAACTAACCCCACTTTGAGGTGTCACCGTGTCCACACCTGGATACATTCCGAATATCATACGTTACATACTTATTTCTCGATTTTCTCCGGGTTTTAGTGTACATAACCAGGCTAACACATGCGAACCATATGAAAAACCCGGTAATCATAGGGGCCCACATGATTACGAAGGTGAAGTATGGCGGCATGCAAGGCCCAATTACAAGCAAAGCCCAAGACATCCTATGGATGTAGTAGATTTATTATACTATGTTTATTTTATGAATGTTCATTCCTAAATACGACACATGATCCCAAAAACATCCAACTCATACTCTTGATATGTATTCCTTGTAGATGTCTTCTAATTCCGCTCGTAGGAAGATGAGAGTAGGAAAAGCTCGCGAGCGTATGGCTGCCCAAATCGCTCAACAAATGGCTGCCGTAATACCCAACATTGTAGTTCAAGTTCAACAATCCCTTACCGCTAATTCCGTCAACCAAGAAGATCAAAATGTTATCAACCCTCCCCAAATACCAATAAATGCACCTTCAAGCATTTCAAATCCTGCGACCCTCCAAAATACGAAGGGACTGAAGGTGTCACCGCTCTCCTCCATTGGTTTGAGGAAATGGAAAACACTTTTCTAAATTGCGATTGCCCCGATGATCGCAAAGTACGATATGCTACCGATCGTTTACTTGGAATAGCACTTACATGGTGGAACACATAGAAGGCCAAACGAGGTGTTGAAGATGCTATGACCTTGACTTGGGAAGAGTTGAAGGAAATCATGACTAGACGATTTTGCCCAAGGAGAGAAATCAAGAAATTGGAGGATGAGTTCTATTCTTTGAAACAAAAGGAAGGCGACCACACCACATACAACAAGAGATTCCTCGAGTTAAATCAAATTGTCCCTCATGTGAAGAGTTCTCGTTGCTTCCAAATTTTGAATAATTTCCGCGAACGCATTTGTGACGCGTAGTACTCGTCTCTTAACGAGAATACCTTGTACAACGAGAAGAAGTTGCGGAGCTGAGAATCAACTCGTATCCAAGCCCGAGGGTATCCTTTACTATCTTGATTGTGTCTGGATTCCGAACCGTGACAACCTTCGTGACTTTCTTATGAAAGAAGCTCACAAGTCTCGATATTCCATTCACCCTAGAGCCAATAAATGTACCAATACCTTCGTACATCCTACTGGTGGCCTGGTATGAAGAAAGATATCGCCTCGTACGTTTCGAAATGCCTTACTTGTTCTAAGGTGAAGGCCGAACATCAGCATCCCTCTATCTTACTCGAACAATCAGAAATCCATGTCTGGAAATGGGAGAGCATAGCCATGGATTTCATCACTAAGCTACCTCGTACTTCATCTGGGCATGGCAGTATTTGGATAATCATTGACCGTCTGACCAAATCTGCTCACTTCCTTCCCATATGTGAAGACTCCCGAGTCAAGAAATTGGATTGTATCTACACCGATGAAGTCATTTGTCTTCATGGTATCCCCATTAACACTATCTCGGACCGTGATGGTCGTTTCACTTCCCGTCATTAGCAAACGATTCAAAATGCTCTTGGTACTCACCTCAATCTCAGTACTGCTTTCCATCCTCAGTCTGATGGTCAAACCGAGCGTACTATCCAAACTCTAGAGGATATGCTTCGTTCTTGCGTTATCAATTTTGGTGGCAACTGGGATATACACTTGCCTTTGGTCGAATTCTCGTACAATAACAGTTACCACGCGAGTATTCAAATGGCACCTTTCGAGGCATTGTATCGTCGCAAGTGTCATCGCCTATTTGTTGGCACGAGATCGGGGAAGCTCAAATAACCGGTCCTGAGCTTATATAAGAGACAACAGATAAGATTTTGCAGATTCGTGACAACTTGCTCAAAGCCAGAAGCCGATAAAAGAGTTACGCGGATAAAAGACGCAAGCCCTTGGAATTCAACGTTGGTGACTTTGTACTTCTCAAGGTATCCCCTTGGAAGGGTGTGGTTCGTTTCGGAAAGAAGGGAAAGCTCGCTCATTGTTACAAGGGTCCTTTCAAGATTCTCGAAAGGGTTGGCAAGGTAGCGTACCGACTAGACCTACCACAAGAACTCAACAACGTCCATCCTACATTTCACGTCTCGAACTTGAAGAAATGTCTAGCTGAAGAAGGACTCCAAGTCCCACTCGAAGATCTTCAAATCAACAAGACTATACACTTCATGGAGAAACCTGTCGAGATCATGGATCGAGGGATCAATCAATTGAGGCGCAGTCGAATTCTCATAGTCAAGGTTCGATGGGAAGGTAAACGTGGCGCCGAATTTACTTGGGAAGACAAAAGTGATATGAAAACTAAGTATCTGCATCTGTTCGTTACACCTTCCTCTTAAATAAATTTCGAGACGAAATTTCCTAAAGGAAGGGAAACTGTAACGCCTTGATTTTTCATATTTTCCTTAATTAGAAAGTGTAATAATATTTCTATTTATGGAAACTTATATTCATATCACATTCGTATTTCATTCCCAACCTTGCAATTTGAGACTTTGATCGTAATAAAAATTCATACTTAATACATACATGTCTTACATGCTTACGATCATTAAATACATGTTTACATACAAACGGATACTTGTTATACGTTCAAATACTCATACATACATACATACTCGATACTCAAATATACTAACTTACATACATGTTAAACAATTAAAAATATGCCAAAACACCAAGTTTTAGCTTAAAATGAAGGAAAAACCAAGTTCAGGGGCTAAATTGCAAAATCTGCCAAAATAAGCCTCTGGCGGGGCGCGAGAGGATTAGCTAATCCTCTCACGGGGTGCGAGAGACCCAATCCACGGAATGTTGTTTCTAGCTTACGGGTTGGCTCATTTTTCACACCTTTTTCACACCCAATCACCTTTAAACCTCATTTAACTCAAAACCCTACTAAACCACTATATAAGCAAGCTTCCTAACACTCATTTTCACTTTCCAAACTCCTCTATACTCTCAAAACACTCCCAAATCATTTGTAAGCTCAAGAACAAGGCAGAAAATTTTAAGCGCAAAAGTGAGTCCAAACTCACTATTCTTCATCTTTTCTTCGTCAAATCTTCCTCTACAAAGCTTGGAACACCTCTAGGATTGTTTCCACAGGTTTTCCATGGAAAACCAAGGTGATCATGTTAAGTTTAATCTATTTTGCAGTGACACTTGAGGATTAACTTGTAGTTCACATGCCATGTTTACATTAATCTCGTATGCTAGCTTAACATGTGGATTTGTTTAAACGGATTTTTATTAGTTATGTTATATTTAAACTTGTGTACTCGCCAATACTTTGTATTGAACTATACTTTTAACATGTTGCAGGTTGAGGATGTTGAAATGACGAAAACATAGTAAAAAGGGCATAGAAGCACACCTATAATGCTAGTTACTTATTATGTTTTATTGAACTTGTCCTATTCTGAATTTATGTTGAATTTGAATTTGCAATGTACTTGACTTTTGGATTAATGAAATGAAATGGATGGTTTAATTTAATATTGTCGCAATTAGTGTTATGATGTCTCGAGCAATCTCGTTCGTTTCACTCCAGTGTTTCCGCCATCGGTTGGGGTGTGACATATCAAGAGCATTTCACGATTTGTAACCAATACGTATGCTCAACTAAGTGGTTTGGGTAATAAAAGATTGACCTTGGCTCCGTTCAAATCACTCGCCACTTGTCGCTCACTCGACAGTCATTTGGAAATTGCTTAGAAAATGTTCGTTCTCTTTGACGCTCGGTTGTAAACGAGCTGCTCTGCTCAGTTCGGTTTGTAAACGAGCCAAGCATGAGCAAAGGTCAGCTCGGCTCGGCTCGAATTATTATTTAATTAGTATACATATACACATACATATATAAACATGAATATACACACCCACATATATATACACAAATATAAATTATCCATATATATACACACACCTATATATATGCACACTTACACATACATATATACTTAAATATAAATTAAATTTGTAATATTATATGTACCATGTGACAAACGGCAAATAACCAGTAATTCCGTACAATCTAATCATTACTTTTGGTACTTAATCTCATGCATTATATCGTAATTTGATTGCGTAACTGAGTTGTACGTCATATCATAAGTGTAGGACAAGTGAATCATGCCATAACATATATTGGTTTCCGTTATGACTCGAAACAAATCAAACTATGCCCTAAAAGTGTTGGGTGTACTATTCGCGGTTGCACTATTCATGACAGCAAAACCGCTAAAACGAAATAGAAAAATGAGTAACGGCATGCTAATGCCATAAATGAGTCCATATATACATGATAACACTAATGTGGGAACACATCTTGCAATAATACATAACTTTCCGGTACAACGCCTAAATTACAAAATTGTCCGTTTCTACTAAAAAGGTGACAATTTCAATTCGTCCGCAACATTAATTCGGTATTTTCTAGATTCCAGAATTATAACAGAACAATGATAAACACCCTAAAACAATATGAGAATATCAGAGGTACATAAAAGACATCATTTCCGGTCGTACGACAAGTAGTGCACAACTTGACCGGAAAGCGACCGATTGTCGAATCGACAAAGATTTCAATGGTCGAAAGACTCATACATTAATCTAGAGAGCTAGTTAAGCTTCATTTGGGATCTGAAATCCCTTCAACTATCTTGAGGTCACGAAAACACAACTCCTGGAAACGTTCGACGGCGAAATATATAAGTGCCGATATTGAGCGAATAATTCAACGGGAAGCGGTTTGGCCATCCAAACTCAACATATACTTGACTAGTGAACTAGTTAATCATATTTCTATGTCGGATGTGCTCTAAATAAATGCCATAGCACTTATGGTGGTCAAAAACCAAAGCTTCCGATACGAAACAATAAAGTTCGTATATTAATGATATCGTACCGATGAGCAAACTAGTGGTCTTTTTGCCATCCAAAACTAATACCAATTAGTCAAGGGGACTAATTTATGTTAATTAACATCCTAAACCCTAATTACTCAATAATGATGCAAGACCAATCCCTAATCCTCATACTTAAGTATAGTCACATAAATATCTTACAATTTAACACATGTTGAAAATAATTTACACTTAACCCCCCCCCCCCCCATATGGGCCCCCATCCACTTGATCTATGTTGAAAAAATGAAGATTTAGGCATGATAAGAAGATATGATCTTGTAATGGTGAGATTGGTATCAGAGCTTCGATTGTAGTGAACCGGGGAAAAACTTTTATTAAAGTTTGGTCTCAATCTCCAAGGGCTCTCACATGAAAACAAAGTTTATAACATCACAAAAATATTTCGGAAATATGACAAAAATGACAAAAGGATTTCATTGTGACATGATAACACGAGGATCTATCACACGAGCTCAGCCATAAGTAACGAAAAAGGATCAACACATGGTTAGTCTATAAGAAATAGACACATTATGTTATAAGACTATGTGTCATGGACACGTTACAAAAGATAGAAATCCTGACTAGATGGGATTTTATGTGATTATATATATATAATTTATTTATATATGTGTTGTACGGAATATTTTGCCAAGAACGAAATACCTTCGACTACAGATATTATTATGATCCTTGACTTGCACAATGAGAATATCGACCTCGCGTCTATTGCGAAGCTTATGGCGGACGTGGTCCTAAGTGAGACCTTAAGATCGATTCCACATAAGGTGGTTGCTTTTCCCGCGGATGCGGAGATGCCTGGCTTCGGTAATGACGAAGAGGCAGAGGTGGTAGCCTTGGACGACAACTCTATTAACGGGACGAGGTCCCTGTGACCCATATTATTCATTAATAACGACACTCTTGTCCAGACAAGGAAAGGTGAAGTATTGGTCTTGAAGGTGCCCCTCCAGATTTTATTGTTGCAAATTCTCTCTATTTCTAAATTTGTCTAACGATGTACCCTTTCGCGAGTAATGTCAATGAACGATAGCACGTGGACCATCACGAAGGTCCCTTCTATGTTGAAGGTATGTAGACAATAGCGTCCTCTCTCTGACTGATCGCCGTCTTTGAATGGGAGAACACTAGGGTGACCATGCAAGACAGTTTATTATTACGGGAGCCCACTTAATAATAACTTGCAGTGGATGAGAATCCTGGTGGGCTCTACGGGTCAAGCTAATCATCACTACCCATTTGAAATTATTAAGTTGTTCGAGTTTCTATCTAGTGGGACACTAACCGGGGTGGTTGCTATAACACCATATGATACAGAAACACCACACGTATTTGTTCGCATCTAACATTCGATCTATATCACGAGTCGATTGAGACTAGTCATCTAAACAAACAAAAACTGGTTGGCCACCCAAGGAGGATATTTCCTCAATAGTCTAGAGTTCTTGTACATGGGTTGGTTCCATAGTGTCTATGGCACCTCATCTTATTTATTGGAAAGAGATTACATTAAAACTCGTCGTTTGACATTTGTCTTATTACAAGGGATGGTATGGCACGAGCCATGCTTCAACACCCTCATTGCATTCTATTCGATATCTATGGAAATTATAACAATCTAGCTGGAGCTCGCGGAGCTCAAGGGATATCAACGTATTCGTCACACTGGTTGGTGTGGCGCATGATTTTTTTTCCTACTTTGGATGATCGAGGTCCACAAAGTATGGAGACAACCGTTTAGTTTCTCCTCCTCAACGAGTTATTTCTTTTCCACTTATCCATATGGCCGATACACGCAAGAGGTACTACGAATTTTAGATTGTGGCTATGCACGTTATCATTGTTTCAAACATGTATGAACAATGCAATCTTGAGGTTTCCATGACCGATGGCATTCTTTATTCTTAGGCGCGTGGTAGACTATATTTATCCAAATATATGTCTAGCTTCTTTTAATCTTGGGTATTAAGAAGAAACATGGCGCTAAAAGAAAGGTCTACACCCAAAAGGGGTTAGTTAATCCATGACTTACTAGGTAAGCAGAACTAGAGTTCTTATGGAAGGACATACGGTTGCGGAAATTGCACGACACGAGGGTAACTTAGTTGACACTAGTGACGGTACTAGTGGTATTGGTAGTTCAAATGGTTCGGATCCCAATAGATTGGGAACGAGTGGCAGTGCTACACCTGAAGATGCGATCATACAAGATTTTAAATTCTAAGGCTTTCCCAGACTGTAAGCCACAAGACCTCATTGGTGCGAGAGGTGCAGTAGATTATGTCCGCTAAATAAAGACAACAGAGTCGGTTAGCAGTGCTAGTAAATGCACTCCTGAGTAAACGATTAGGTAAACAAAGAGTCTCCTCCTGAATGCAGCATTAACTTGGTGAAATCCTCAAGTAGAAACTTGAAGGAGTGATACTACGAAGAGGTTATCATGGAAAGAACTCAAAAATCTTATGCGAGAAGAGTATTGCTCGCAAACTGGAATTCCAAGGGTAGAAACGAGATCCTAGAACTTGATCATGATTGCAACCAATGTTGTTGGTTACACTCGACGCATTCACGATCTCTCAAGGGTTGTTCCATACTGGGGAACACCTGAAATCAAACGCATTGAGTGCTACATTTGGGGTTTAGCCTCTAAGAACGAAAACATGACCACATCATCCCACCCTACCTTCATCACTCAAACAGTAACTCTCACAGTTAGTCTCACCAAGGATGCGGTGAGAATGTGAAATTACCAAAGAAAGGTGCGGAAAGGAAGGAAACGCATGTGGAATCTACTAGCAACGAGAAGCGAAAATACTCACCCCTTAAGGCAGAATCTAGAGTGAGTAACAAACGAAAGGGAACTCCCATGATGATAGAAACGAAGGCAATTGCATCCATAATTGATGCTAGCACCAAGAAATATGTTGATAACTTACTGAAATCCTAAATGTGATAAGTGAAAATTTCCTCATGAGGGCACTTGCAAAAGTGCCAAGAGTAGAAGTGTGGTAAATCAAGACACAAAATAGAAACCAATAAGTTAATAAGACTCAACCAAGAACAAGGATGTTAAGTGTGGCACGAAGGCCACTTCAAGCATGAACGTCTTAAGAATGAATCAGACAAGTGAATTGAAGTGTGAGTGAGCAGAAACTATGGATACCCCACAAGATCCTGATGCCGTCATGCGTATGTTCTACTCTACAATCATTACGTGTCAAGTCTTTTTATACCAACACCGAGCTAAGCTAGTGTCTTTAGGTGTTAAGCATATACTCGAATTAGAGTCTTGTAAATTAGACACGTTCACACATTATCTAATGGGGAATTAGCGTTAGACTCGTCTCGTCGATACGAATCCAATGATATATAATGTCCAAAACCTATTTTTGTCCTAAAAATCACACGATTCTAACAGTGCAATTGGTTTGTAAAATTGTTTACGGATCAATTTCTGCATACCAAAACGTTTATTACTCAGCTTGTTAACTTTCCACCTCTTCGAGTTCAACTCGGAACAGTACCCAATTCGAAACAATAGTCCGAGATGGTAATCCGAATTGCTATCTGTGATGGTGATTCGAGATCGTAATCCGAATTCCGAGATGGTGATCCGAGATAGGAATTCGTCTGAAATGAGGTATCCGAGATGTAATTCGAAATGAGGTATCCGAGATGTAATTCGGAACAGTAATCCGAGATGGTCCGAAATCAACACCAAAGACACAAAATTACATGGGCTAACCCCAATGTCATAATTACGTGGGCTAGGCCCAAAGACATAATTACATGGGCTAGGCCCAATCACAAAAAGGAATGGGCTAGGCCCAATCACATAAAGACATGGGCTAGGCCCAATAACATAAATTTCATGGGCTAGGGCCAATGACAAAAAGACATGGGCTAGGCCCAATGACACGCGTGCAAGGCACGAGGACATGTGAAGGGCGAGGCCCGTTCACACACGATCTAATAATGACAAACTATAAATATTTGTGAAATATATGTATATAATAATAATCGAACAAACGAACTACCAACACTATAATAAAATTTAAGTTGTTCTAAAGTGATAAATAACTACACAACAAGAATTCAAGATGAACAACCTGTACGAGGTCCAACGAGACCTAGGTGTCTAATGAAGTGAATACACATGTAGGTTACACACGTGTACAAACACTCGAATTCTAATAAGTACGACTTACGGAACGCAAAACTATGAGTTCATGTCCCTCTTTTCAAATATTTCAAATTTTTGTTTTTAAAACAATCGAGGGGAAATGCATGTCATAACAAACGGTATGTTAGATATGGGGTTAGATGATAACACGGTCAATATGCGTAAGTAGAATGATGACAAGAATAACCATTAATCACTTGGTCACCAAGGTGCAAAAGGTATAGATCTATCGAGTTTGAGACGCATTCCACTCCTAGTTTGTTAACCCTTTAGGAGTGCTTTTGTGATCCCAATTGATGTCAAGAGTTGTCATGGTTTTGTACTTACTTATGGCACATATGTCAGGGTGCTAGCTACACACTCTAGATCCTTAAACTCCGTGAATGCTAATAACATACTAAGATTTCATTACTGGATTACAAACAAGACATCTCATACGAAAACAATAACTACATGAACTCGCCAACTTTATGTTGACTTTTTTAAATTACATGTATTTCAGGATGCAAGACTTGAGCCGCTAAACACTTCGAGAAATGGGAATGACATGACAACGAATGCCACCTTTTGGAGGATTTGCCTCTTATATCCCAACCTCGTATAGGTATATAGGAGTCAAGACCTCAACCTGCTTTTACGATGAAAACAATCTTTTATTATGTGATAATGTTTTTCAAACCATATTTTTTATGACAATGCGAAACTGTTTGGAAACTCATGATTTCACTTTTGGAAACTTGTAAACATTGGTTGCAAAGTAATATAAGCATGTTATCGTTGTTGATTTACATTTGTTTACATGATTGGATGCAACGATTACCTCATAGTCATACGATTGCGCTTCCGCTACGACCAGGGTGTGACATACCACTCTATTAGATTTTGCTCCACTATATACAAATTTACAACTATATCTATATGTACTAGCCCAACCACGACAATAAAAAATTAATATCAAAACTAAAAGTTAAACCCTAAACCGATAAACGACAGTCTGTTAATCGCCTCAATTTTTCTTGTTGTTACCCTAAATCGATCGTCTCCTGTTCTCAACGTAATTGTTCGTGCAATATGATCATCGCCTTGTCAACCAAAACATTGTTATTTATAAGAAAAATATTATGCCATGAAATGTGCATGTTTTTAAAGACCTAAAAACTTAAGACCTAACTTTGTCACTATCTATCTCAGCAAATTTAAATCGGGTGACACGGTTGTCCAAATCGCTCGACGCTCGCTCGGAATTCTTAATGCTTGAAAAATGCTCACTTGATTTGAGGGTCGGTTTTAAATGAGCCGCTTTGTTCGGTTCGGTTTGTAAATGAGCCAAGCATGAGCAATGTTCCGCTCAGTTCGACTCAGCTCGACTCATGAACAGCCCTAAGCTTGGCTATCAAAACGGAGATATTGAAGTGAGGTTATGATAGTCTTACTCTAGGACGTATGTGGTGCACTTTAGTTACAATTTGCATAATTATTTACCGTGTTACTTATACAACATTTCTAAACATGTAGATATTTTATACAAATTTTCAACTATTTTTTTTTTTTTGCTCATGATTAGCCTTTAATGTCTTAACATTTGTCTTCTCAACGTGTATAACATGGACTTGCAATTCTACGGCTGGTGGGAGAAAGCGAGATGGGTTAGATGTCAATTAGAGCACATGGGGGAAAATGCATTTTTAGTGACATATGCATCAGAACAATTGGATAAGATATGTTCATCACGTAAGATTTAAAAGATTTACGAACATCAAAATAGGGGCCACCCGATGGCCATTATGAGGTTTATTTTAACAACAATCAAAATCTACATCATTTATCCACGATAGAATGTCTAACACTTATTACTTGTAAGGGGCATCATTTTCACAACTTAGTTCCATTGGACTACATGCTTTTTTGTTGGTGTACAAAACTACCTAATGCTACAACAAATATAAAATTGAAAATAGCGAGTGAAGTGGTTAGGCAAAATGGTTCAAGGGTTTCTGTTTGTCTAACGCAGGTCATGGGGTCCCTCCACGTATGCAATACGTAGGGTTGGATCACTTTGTTATTGCTTGTATTAAATTCTGGATTGAAGTAAACTCAATCCAGAATGTTTGTATGCAATGTGATTGTGTTGAAGTTAGTGAAGAATAGAACATGCAAGTGACAAGTTCTATAGGTGAGAAGTGAGATTTAAGGGATGGCCAGTTGAAGGACAAGGTGTTGTCATTTATAGTGGAGGGCTGGCTATTAGAAGAAACCATTGACTAGTGATCTGAGACTGCAGTGAGGGGCTTGCCCGTTTTGGTAGGTAGAAGGCTTTAGACTTGTGGGTAAAAGGAGGTATTCCCCCACATGCCTCTTGTGCGGCTAAGTGAGAGGTTTAAACACGTAAAGTGTAATGTGACCAGTCAATGTCTTATGTTTTTTATGTTCACGACAGTTGTTCATTTCTGAACCCTTTTTCCTGTCAACCCTTTAAGCTGTATCGCATTCTAGTCATTTTATTGAGCTTGAGCTATCCACATCATCAGCCCCCCAAGTAAGAGTTTGAGGTGTAATATTTTAATAGCTTAAAGGCTTTGAGGCTTGAAGGTTTACCGCTTCAAGGATTTGGGCGGTAGTAATTTGGATTATGAAGAGACAGTTGATGTGACTTGTGACAGTTTTTCAGGCGGCGGTTGTTTCCCCTAAGTCATGATAACCGCTGGGTTTTATTCATTGCCCTTTTAACTTGTCATTCAAAGTTTATAACTTCTATTTCACCATTATCTTTCTACAAACAAGACCTCTTCTCTTTTCTTTTCTCCGATCATCCATGTTAGTTTTTATTTCATCTTTTTCCGATTTTCCTTGATCATCCTTCAGAGCAACGGGTGCGAATAAGGGCATGGGTGTAAGTTATTCTCGGTTAACTTAAGAGGAAGTTGATGCATTTTGTGAAGTTTGGGGGATTGATTCATCTTTTAATCTGGTCGCTCTAGGTTGTGATAAATCTATCGATCAATGTCCGCCGGGTTTCATTGCTTTGTGTCACACCCTCAAATTTCCACTTGCGGAGTTTTACCGCGAGGCGTGTGAACAAACCAGAATCTGAGACACTAGTAACATCGAACGACTCTATATGAGTCGTTTATACGTTTTCCAAAAATTATTTGTTTACCTATTCATAGTTATTTTCAAATTATCTTATTTTGGTTTCAAAGTTTAGCGGAAGCATTAGTTTTAAAGTTGAGCGGAAGCATTAACGTAAAGTAAAGTAACTGGCGCCAACACAAAGGCCAAAACCAAAGAAAAACCCAAACAATATTCGTAAATAAGACTCGATAAAAGATGTCTTGATCAATGCAAGTGAGTGCACCTAGAGCTCCTAGCGTCCTGAGAAACATGTAAGAAACAAGTGTCAACATTAAAGAAGAGTGAGTTCACAGGTTTTTATAAGTTCATTAATTCGGTTAAAAGTTTGTTTCCCCCGTTATCCCTAACCCGGAATAACGATATAGTTCCATTATTCCTAACCCGGAATAATAATGATGTTGGTTCCATTATTCCTAACCCGGAATAATATTGTTGTTGGTTCCATTATTCCTAACCCGGAATAATATTGTTGTTGGTTCCATTATTCCTAACCCGGAATAATATTGTTGTTTCGTTCCATTATTCCTAACCCGGAATAATATTGTTGTTTCGTTCCATTATTCCAATGTTAACATGTAGGTAGCGAGCCTAAAGTTATGTCACATAAGTGTTCGCGATCGAAGCTGACTGTTGTGCCTCCGTGTTGCCAGGCCTATCACTGACCATGGCGAAGTTAGGCCAAATTATTCACCCGTTGACCATACCTGGTCGGCTAGCGGGACTAGCTCGGGTGGGGCTTGTCGGGCCCAGTAGTACTACTTATAATTTCCCTGCTATCTAACCCAATACTAACGATCCGAGAGTTTGTCGAGGACTTCCGTGATATAGCTGCTTAGTGACCATAACGTACATTAACATTAACTTAGTTACCGAATAGTTTAACGACGTTAATTTCGTATAACGTAAAGAGATAGAGTTGTAGAGTGTATACATGTTTCTCCCCCTGTTGTTTAAAACCGGATAAAATAGGGGCCGTGAACTCACCTTTAATTGCTCGGTTAGTGTAACACAGAAGTAGTAAATGATGGGACCGCTAATTGCGTCCTAACAAGTCAATCGATTTAAAGTTAGTGTGTGAACACACTGATACAAACCCTACACATAACTAACACACAATGCGGCACGCATGATAACAAATTCGAAAACACAATCATGCATGCAAAGTATTATCATACCAAAATAGTGATCAAACCAACTTATCATGAACACAAATCAACTCATACAACATTTTGGTACACACATTCGCAAGTTATCAAGTTTCAGCTTGTACGCTCATAACTAGACTGTTTTCAAGGATTTTTATAAAATAGTTCTAACGTTCTAAAAATTCCAATTTTTTTACAGAAGATGTCAACTAAACTGTATAATTTTATGTAAATTTTTCAAGTCCTAACACTTTACCGATTATTCGTAAACATTTATATACTAGGCTGCAGTCAGATTCGTCGCTTTCTGACTGCAGTCCACGGGAGAAATTATTTAAAAATCATCGTCCATCCAATTAACATAATTCCAGTGCGAGTTTCCCGGAAATTTCCGTCTCCAGTTGCTGTACAAATTTCGTGACCCAACCCTCTACAGATTTTGAGATCCGACTCAATAAACAACTAACAAAATTTCAGAATTTACACAGCTTCAGTTACTGCACTTAAACGACCACTTAAAAATATCAAACGACCTCAGAAAAATATGAATCCAGCGCCATTAGAAGCGTTTTTCAAAAATATACGTTTTAGGCATCAGAAAATCCACTTTTAGATAAATAATAACCAAGTTACAGCCAGTTGAAGTTGGCTGTAAACACCATTCAGCAACCTGTTTTCGACTTTTATCGCAATAGAACACGCTTAGACAATCGAGACGTTAAATATAAATGATCAAGAACAGATTTATTAGTCACATATCATCATGTACATCATACTCATGCAAACCCTAATCATATAATATGATTTTTATCACAAAACGCAGCCTATGATTCTTGTATCCAACTAAACATCAAAATCGCAAAACTCGCACAATTAATCGAACTAAACATCATAACACTTTCATACCAATGATTCTACCGTTACATACAAGCATGATCAAGAATTCATAAACCCTAACGTGATTTGCGAAACAATAAAAACCCTAACCTTGCAACGATGAAGATTAACGATCCGGGAACGAGATTGGAATCACTTTGGTTCTTGGAGAAAGTCGCGATCGAGAGAAAGGGTGGGGAGGGCTGCCGTCGGCTCTTAGAGCTAGGGTTTAGGTTTTGTTTTTTTTTTTTTTTTGAAACATAACACATACATGCATGCCTATTTATACCAAGACAAGGGAAAGAAGAAAAAGAGAAAGGGTGGGTTTGCTTGCGGCCGCACAAGGGTTTGGGTGGGTAACTTGGACCCTAAGTTTAGGCTAGTTACTTGGGCCACAAGGAAGTGAGGTCGACACGTTTCGCGGCTCGGTTCGGTTCGGCTATTTATTTAATATATATATATTTTTTTTTATAAACTAATAATCACGAAATCAAAACATGATATAATAACTCACCAAACTAATAAACGTCTAATAACACATAGGACGTAATTCACTCGATAAGTTCACAAAGTTAGCGTAGTTATTTCGAGTGTGTAACTTAATTCTCCGAATCAAATTAGCGTAGGAATGAATAACCGTTAAGTAGTGCGTTTAAGATACTTGAAAAACCGGGATGTCACACTTTGTATCGTCGTCACTTTGAATTTTCTAACCTCCATTACCCTTTTTCTGTTTAACATTCTCAAAGTTTTGGAGTATTATCGTGTATCCTTTGGGCAATTGCATCCTCAAGGGATTTCTAGGGTTTTGCATTTCGAAGTTTTATGTCGTGCTTTAGGCTATCACCCATCGCTGTTAATGTTTCATCGCTTTTTCCTATTGGCCAAAAATGGCGACAGGTTTACGTTTGAAACATCTCAGATTGATGTTTCTTTAAACTCGTCGCTTGTAACCACCCTCGATTCTTGGAAGAACCGGTTTTTTTGGATTTCTGAGTCAGTTGTTCCGTTTAAAATTATCTGGAGGCATCCCGATTCCATTCTAAATGAACTTGAGCCCTCTATTTCTGAAATGGAGGAAGGGTTGTTGAAAGCCCTTAGGGGTTGCCCTTCATGGCTTTCCCCTTTCCCTGAACATCTTCTAGTCTTTACTGGTGTAAGTGTTTGTGGGATAAACCGGATTGAGACCCAATGTTCATGAGGGGTGATCAGGGTATGTTGTTTTGCTTTTAGATTTTTACTTTCTTGTACCCTTATATTTTCTTATACTTTTGCTTTTTTGTTATAGTTATGTCTGTTCTTGATTTTATTAAGTCTGATGATACCTCCGATATTGTTTTCGGGGATGCTGAGGCTGTTAAGGGTGAAGATGTTATTGCTAGAACGGCAGAGGGTAGGTTTGTTCCAGGTGGGAAATATGTTAATGTTCTAAATTCCAAGGGTTTTACAAAGGCAAGCTCTTCTAAGGCTTCAATCCGCGTTCGTCTTGTTGTTTAAAGGGCCCAACTCAGTTATCTGCTACTGATCCTTTTGATCTTAGTGATGACATTGAGGTTTCTGAGGACCAATGGCTTGAAGCTGAGGGGAAAAGGATAAGGAGTTGTTGGTGGTGGTTGGGAAGAAAGGAAGATCAGATGGTAAAAAAGTTGTGATGCCTACAGCAAGGGGTTCCTCCGGAAAGAGTGGTGAAGGTTCGATGAAGCTTAATGTTGATGAGTTTTACATTCCCAACTGGAATGTTATGGTTGGGGACAACTTTAAGTCTTCTGCTGTCTATGAAGATGTGTTGAGCAACTTTGCTCCTCCAATGGTCTGGGGTTTCTATAGCAGAAACGGAAGATGATATGGTGATCTCTCGAATGATATTGAGTGCCTGCAACCTCGTTGCCATGCTTCCTAAAGGGGTTTCTCGCTTTTTCAAGACAAAATGAAAGCTTCAATGGTTGCTATGAAGAAGGAGAGTGAAGGGTTTACTGAGAAATAGGAGGCTTGGGTGAAGAAGGTTGGTGAACTCACCCGAAGGCATGAGATGGAAATGAATGAGTTTAAGAAAAAGATGAAGGCAGATAAGTTACAATTAAGGCTGACCAGAAGCTTTGATCGTGCAAGAGAAAGCCTTTTTAGAGGAGAAAGAAGGCTTGAAGGCTTTCTTGGCCCAAGTGACCAGCGATAACCAGTGGCTTATTGAATACGGGTTCCAGCAGGTGGTTACCTACCTTCAGCATTCTTCATAATTCAACTCAGCCCTTGGTGATGTTTATACAAAGCTTCTTAGTTATGGCAAGCATCTGGGCTTTGTTGCTGGTTATAAGGCCCATGAATCATGTTAGCCCTTGAAGCAGTCTTCCCTTTATCAACTCCAAGCTTCTGAGGCATTCAAGGAGTCCGTTCGTAGCATGGAATGATTAACTTATCCTTATGTTGGTGAGGTTTCCTCTTGCTTTGGTAAACCTCTTTCTGTCTTGTAGGGATTGAAGCCTCCTTGGCTTAATGATGGTGTATGTGTTGAAGTGTTGCAATCTTTGTCCAAGAAGCAATCTCATTCGGGTGAGAGTGAAGAAACTTTCTCTGATGGTGCCGAGGGTTCTCTGGCAGCAAGCCGTGAAGGCTCTGAGGTGGCAGGTGATGGTGGCAGGAAGGCAAAGAAGGTGAAGGAGACTAAGAAGGCTAAGGTTGGTCAAGTTGGAGCTGCTATGCCAACTTCTGATGTTTAAACAATTAATTCGTAGCTATCTTAGCACCTTGAACAATGTTATGTTTGTTTTGAACATGTTGCATTTAAGGGAACCGTTTAGGTCCCTCTGGTGGTTAAAGCCTTGAAGGCTTTTGAACAATATGTAGGTTGAATGGCCCTTATGGCCATTGTTATGTTTAACTATTTATCTCTTGTGTTATGTTGTTCTGTTATTCCCTTGTGTTTTTTTATTGTTGTATGTGTTGCCTTTGTTTTTAGCTATGCATCTTTTGTTATTTATACCTTAAAGGGTTCAGTGTTGTAGTCACTTAGCCTTAAAGTTATTTTAACGTAAAAACACATCACCTATCCTGTTTATAACACTCACTTGGTGTTTTGTGGTTCGTAAGCCATTGATAAGACTAAAGGAACATTTGATGTAGGTTGTTCAAACCCATCTATAAGACGTGTTTTCTAAGTCTCATGGAGTTGTATTGATTTAGGAACTCACCCCTTTTATAGATTCATTTAACCCTTGAACCAATTGAGCGATGTGGCCCGGAAGCTCATCCCCTTACATGGCCCTTGCCATTGAGTTTTTTGCTAGGTTCTCAACCTAATTATAGGATAGAAAGACAAATTTCGATAACAAACTACGTCATTCATTCATCCAAGAGTTCTTTAATTACAAGGGAGGGTAGAACAATTGTTGAAATACTTTCTAAGACAATTTTGACTAAACATGGAACCTTTTAAGGTTTTTGTCATTCCAGTGGAGGTAAGCTTTTTACCTTGTGCATCAGCCAATTTGTAGAATCCTCCCTTGTGGGCTTCAAGGATGGTGTATGGCCCTTCCCACTTTGGGACAAGTTTTCCTTGATTCTCTTTTTTACTGGCTTCATTGTTTCGAAGTACCAGGTCCTCAGGCTTGAATCCTTCATGCTTCACCCGTGTGTTGTAATAGGATTCCATCTTTTGTTTGTACTTAGCTTCCCGTATTGCGGATTGATCACAAGCTTCTTCGAGGAGTTCCAAATTCAACATGGTCTCTGTTTTGTTCAATTCGAGGTCGATGTTGAACGTTCGTTGTGTTGTAACTCCGATCTCCACTGGGATTACGGCTTCCGACCCAACACTATGTTGTAGGGTATTTTCTTGTGGCTTGTTTTCTCAGTTTTTGGGATTGCCCATAGGACATTAGGAATCTCTTCAAGCCAGTTATTTTTGTATTTTCCCAATCGGGCCTTAATCCCTTCTACAATGGTTCGATTTGTCCTTTCAACCTGGCCGTTTGACTGTGGGTAAGCTAACGAGATGAATACTGATCGGAGTGTCACACCCCGGTCAAAGATAATATTTATATGCCCTAATTACCCTTAACAATGCGTTAGCGGTAGTAACGGGTTGAACCATGAAGAGCTTATGGTTTGCGCGCAGACAAGATTGATTTTAAAGAATGTTGTCACTTTTATGAAGCTTGCTAAGAAATTGATTAATTTGTTTGTTTGAAAAAGATGTCGGAATGTACCGACGATTTTTCGTTTCGATTACTACACTCTGAAAACTTGAATGATTGTAGTTATACAGAAACTTGCTTAAATGATTTTGAACAATAACGAAAAACAAGGTTCACACCCGGTTCAGCAATTGTTTGGACCTAGGGTTACTAACGTTTTAATTTGGTTCAATCAAATTAGTTCATTAACGGTTTTAGAATCACAAGGCTTAGGTGCCAATTGCTATCACCGTCATAGACAATGGACCACAATGCACTTCGTTACCTCGGACAAGCAAATCCTATCAAAAGAAAAGGCATAAATACGCATATTCATTTCACGAAGTCAAATTTCATAACTCACTCGACAATTCGTAAATTCAATTCAAACGTAAGACAATTATGTAATGATTCAATGTAATTCAATTTGTCACAAACTAAATATTAAACAAGTAGCAAACCCTAGAATCCTTACAAAAGTCTACACCGGGGTGAAACCCGCGAGAATTAGCCGCTCATGATGAATAGAACACAATCAACAATTTGTGAACTCTTGACTTTGAACATTTTGAAACTTCGAATGTGATGGAGATGATTATTAGGGTTTAGGATGGATGATAATGAACAATGGATTGAGGGATTGATGATGATGATGATGGTGGGGAATTAGGGTTAGGATTGAAGGTGATGGATTCGATGATTGGTGTGCAAGAATGGTGAAGATGGATGAGTTCTTGGCTCCAAGAAGGTGTTTCAAACTCACAAAACTCGAAACTCCCAAAGAAAAGTTCAAAAAAATTGTCACATACCGGTGCCTAATTCAACAAACAACAAAATTCGCGTTCAGCAAACAGGAGGGCGTCGCCGACGGCCCTTGGATATCCTAGTTTCCTCCGACGGCCTTTTCTACTGTCTACAGGGTTTTTCTTCCGACAACATAATTACGGAGCATCGCCGATGGCCCAGGAGGGCGTCGGCGACAGTGCCTCCAACTACTGTTTTTTTGTTTTTGCCATTCTCACTCCCGGTTAACCCGATGAACGGTTTAGCTCCCGAATAGCTCCTTAAACTCCGTTAGACCTACAAAACACAACTCCAATCAAAAGTAGACTATTCAAAACTAAAAGTTACGTAAAAACATCAACTTAAGCATAAGAGAACACCAGTTTTCGACCACGCATCAAATACCTGAGTTATCCTGAACTCTTTACACCATGAGCTAAAAGGCTTCTCGGCAAACTGCTTCCAATTGTCTGTGACTAATATCCTTGGGAGCCCAAAACGATACATTATGCTTTCCCAAATGAAATCGATGACTTGTTTCCTTGATATTTTAGCCTATGGTTTTACTTCTAGCCACTTGGTGAAGTAATCAACGGCTACCAAAAATAATTTGACTCCTTCTTTGGCTGGTGAGAATAGACCAGCAATGTCCATACCCCATTTGTGAATCATCCATGCCAATGAGACTGGAGCATGCAACTAACAAGCTTTGCATTTTCGCAGCTATTCAGAAGTGTCTCAGTGCATGCTTGCCAAAAGTATCCAAGGTTCATTAATTTTGAAACTCCCGATATTGGGCCATAGTGAGCCCAACATATTCTTTCATGAACCTCCTTGATCAGATACTGGCTTTGTTCTGGGCCAATGCATCAAAGTACTGGTGCAAGGTAACCCATTTTATAAAGGATTTTTCCTTGTAACACGTACTGCCTTGACTTGATACGAACCCTTTCGGCCTCCGTCTCATCATCCGGTAGCTCACCGTGTCTTAGGAACCTGATCAAAGGGGTCATCCAGTTTAGCCCTTCCTCAGTAATTACATCTTGCACTTCAAGCTCTTGAATGGATGGTGTTTTCATTTCCTCAACTAACACTTTTTGGTGAGATGAACAAATGTGAGGGATGCAAGTTTACTCAATGTGTTAGCCTTCTTGTATTTTTACCTTGGAACTTGTTTGATAGTACATGATTGGAATGTACTGTTGATACACTTTTGTGTCTGTCGCTTGTTCTTAATTACAATTGTAATTGTACGGTCTTTGCTCAAGTGTCTATATAAGTTTGGTCATGTCGAACAGATCAAGATATCCTTCTATCTTGGTTTAGTACGACGTCTTAGTGTGTTTGTGTTAAACAGTTGCATGTGTGCATACTGTTGAGTCTTGTGTACGTCATGTCTGCGACACGTTCTCTAGAGTAAGCATTCTGTATGAACAGATCGCTCCCTACGAGCATAGTGCTTCGTACGAGCCACATGCTTTGTACGAGCAAATCTTAAGTAACAAGTGTGTTACTTGGTTCGTACGAGCAAGGTGCTCCGTACGAACCAGTTGCCTCGTACAAGTATTTTTGGAGCTGTGCCTCATGTGTAATAGAATGTTCCGTATGTCTAGTATCGTGGTACGAACGACTAGCATGGACACTATATAAGCAGACATGCTCCTCTCAGTCAATTTTTACTCACTGGACTGGTATTATTGCTGACGAACTGATCTTTTGGTGGGATCTTTATGTTAGTATTTCTGGTGAAGACGAAGACACAAGAACACAGCAAGTTTGTTTGAGTCGTATGAGCATTGTGTGTATATGTTTGTACTTGTTCTCATTCATTAATCAAGATAGTGAATCTTTGGTTACCCCGTGTTCTTTACTTTGCTTTGGTTGCAGGATTCTGCACTCGTGTGTATGTTATATGAACAAGGAATAGGTTTAACTTGATCCACAGGTGGACCTACATGTACTCATAAGTTCCTTTGCCTTTTCCCTATACTTCTTCATGTTAGGCTCCTCGACTATGTAGCTATCGTTTACTTGGTTTGAGACAAGCAAAGAGTCTGTGAAGACTTGGAGCTTTTGAACGTCCATCCTTTTGGCTAGCTTGAGTCCAGCAATGAGTGCTTCATACTCAGTTTCATTATTGGTTGTCTGAAATTCAAGCAGGCGAGCATATGTAAATTCTAATTCTTTGGGGTTGATTAGGACTAGCCTAGCCCCGGACCCTTCAAGGCTGGAAGCTCCATCGGTAAAAGCTTCCAGATGTCAGGGTCAGATGGTTCTGTTGCGGTAGTGTTAACTTCCATTGTTGTCTCTTTTGGAATTTCTAAACTGAAATCAGCCAAGATTTGGGCTTTGACAGCCTTACTTGGAACATAGGTGATATTGTGTTCACCTAGTTTCACTGCCCATTTGGCTAATCGCCCAAAAGTTTCAGGTTTTTCAAGCACACTTTTAATGGGTTGGTAAGTGACCACTTGTATTGGGTATGCTTGAAAGTACCATCGAAGCCTTCTAGCTATTGTGACCGAGGCTAGAGCAAGTTTTTCCAATGGGGGATACTTGGTCTCTGTCAATTTTAGAGTTTTACTGAAGAAGTAAACTGGTACCTGAGCCTTGTTTAGTTCAATGGTTAGGACCGCACTGATAGCTGCCTCAGCAATCAAAAGATAAAAAGAGATTAGTTCCCCTATTTCCGAACAGCAATATCTTGGAGTGAGGCCAAATGTTCTTCATTTGGTTGAAGGCATACTCTACTTTTTAAGTCCATCGGAAGTCTTTCTTGTTGGTGCACCCTTGAAGGGTTTTGAAGAAAGGCATGGACTTTTCTGCTAGCTTGGACGTAAAACGCTTCAAAGCTGCAAGCTTTCCGTTCAAGCATTCCACCTTTTTCTTGATTTGTGGGGAATTTGTGTCGATGATGGATTTCACCTTGTTAGGATTAGCCTGTAACATCCGTCGAAAAACGAGTTTCCAAACCCGCTTCGTTTATTAATCGTATATCAAGTTATAAAATTTCGTTGCGTATTTATGATTTATTTTAATTTTAAACAATACATAATTAATAAACAATTTAGAATTTAAAAAATATAATTATTAAAAAGTGAAAATAAAATAAATAAAAAAGAAAACCGGCTGCCGGGTTTCGAACCCGGGTCAGCCGGAAGACATAACTAACACATATCTCACCACTCCGCCACTTGAGTTGTTTGTTGATATAACGAAACAATTAATACATATAATGAAACTCGAAATCAAATTCGGTCATCAGCGCGCCCAAATCGCTCTCGCCGGAAATACCGACGATTTCGCCAATTATCGACGGTTTCCTTTGATTTAACGTATGTATTAACATCGACATCCGTTATAACCGATGTCTAATCCCGCGACATCAGTCATAACCGCCGGAGAAAGGCTGACCACGAATCAAGACAAAAATCAGACCCAATTCATCGTGATTCTTCCCTATAAATACACACCCAAGTCTCTGGAAATCATTTCGCTCAAAATCGCACCATTTCTCGAATCTATTTCACTCGCCGGAGATATTCTGAAATCGCCGGACTTTCGCCGGAAAACCGAGACTTACATCAAAACAGTAAATATTTCGACTCTTTCGGTTTCAATCCATTGTTAGACTATTACTAACTTCAATCCATCAACCAGAATCAGTCCTAGACGACGTTGCCAGATATTCTGCACTCGCCGGAAAACCTCTGGAATTTCCAAAATCACGCTGTGAATCGGTATAATCATTTAAACCTTCTGATAATCATTGTTTAGTAACTCAATTTCGCAACTAATCGATCAAAACTGTTAATTGATTCAGACGAAATCCACAAATCAGAGCTGACGACCATTGCCGGAATTCTGAGAAATACAGTCTGATCGGTACAATCGATTCCTTAACTCTTTTTATCCATTACATTTCAATTAGTAATATGTTCGACGAACGATTTAAACAAGAACAGAAGAATATCGGTCGTCTGAGTCTTCGAATGAAGAAGACGAAGTCGACGATGTTTATAAGAATAATTAAAACAAGTTATTAAACCAGGTTAGACACACAGTCCAGCGGTGGACTGTGTGCAAACACTTAGCGCACTTCTCGAGTTCGATCCCTGACACGACCCTATCCTCTGAAATAAAAATGTTCTTTTTTTAAACCGACTGTATTAACTCGCTGTAAGATTTTAAGTTTAATAAAAACCAGTATTTTAACCAGGTTAGACACACAGTCCAGCGGTGGACTGTGTGCAATGTTAAACAACGGGTCCCGGGTTCGAGACCTGTTATGAGCACCGGTTCGACATAATTAAAATTCTTTTTAAAATAAATGAATTCTGAATAAATTAAATAGTATATAAATATAATTAAAAACAGAAATATTTCGGGTTAGACACGTAGCTCAGTTGGTAGAGCTGCGTGCACGCGTACGGGTGGTCTCGGGTTCGAGTCTCACCCAGCGCACACATACACAAAGTCCGAACCGGTCAACAGTCAAAGTCAACGGTCAACCCAAAACGTCAACTTTTTTTTTATATTTTTATTTATTTATTTAATTTAAAAATCAATTAAAAATACTTAAAAATAATATTTGTAAAGTTAGAAAATGACCATAAACTCACAAAAATAAATCTAAAACCCTATTAAAATTGTTAATAAAATCCACTTATTTACCGTGCCTTTTCGTTATTATTTAGGTTAGTTATTCCTCGTCGATCAACCCTCTAAAACTCGTGCGCATTCAACATCATCAAACTAACGCACCCAATGTGAGTGAATCTCTACCAATTCCCCGTTTTAATCACATTTTGGGGTGTATCATGTGTCGCTTATTATTATTTATTTCATTCAAACACTTGTGCATCCATCATATCCATGATCTAATGTATATCCAATATGTATCAATTGTTTGTGTGGTTAATGTTTAGATTAAATTCATCATTTTCAGTACATACATCATCATAGGCTCGTCTGTTCCCCATTACCTATGAGCGGAACCGTTCCCCATTACCTATGAGCGGAACGTGGCGTTGCCAACATACGATCGGCTCCGTTTGATTGAGCCTTGATCGCACATACATCATCATAGGCCGTCCGTTCCCCATTACCTATGAGCGGAACGTGACGTTGCCAACATATGCATTATCATTCATGTCATATACTCATGCAAGGTGTTTTGTTATTGTTTGATTATGTACGTTTGCTCACATATGATTATTGCACAATTTTTCCATATTAAATGCAACAAGAAATCAATAACAAATGTTTTCTAACAAGGTTCACTCGCCAACTTTTGTTGACCCAAAATCCCCCATTTTTACACATGATACAGGTGATCCAGTTGAAGCAAGAAACATATAGGACGGCCTAGAAGAATAAATCAGTTTAGACTTTGGATTGTTTTACTTTGTTTCATTTCCTTGTAATTGTATGAACTTGTTTGGAATATTGAAGTTGAAATTTTGAACTTAATAAATATGAAACATATTAGTAAACATCATGAGCTTTGGTGATAACCCAATTATGCCCCGGCTCTTATTCCGCTGCGGGTCGGGGTGTGACAGATTGGTATCAGAGCCATGACTATAGGGATATAGGATAGGTTATTAGACCCTTAGAGCCTATACTATAGTTGATTAGAATTTTTAAATTGTTTGTGTGTTACATGCAAAATTCATGATGTTTATATGCTTTATGTTTTTTGTTACATTCAATGCTATGCAAGCATGTTCATAAGTACATATTATTATACAATGCTTATCATGAATCATATCCTCATAACATATCATATCCATGAGAGCACACACCTCACAATTCCTATGATTTTTGCAACGATTTTTGTATTTTCAAATCACATCAAAGTGAGTTCTCATGACGGGCATGTAGTAACTGGAAGGGTACGAGTACCGGTAGTCGGAACGTCCTGTCTAGGCTTGGCATTCGTATAAATCCAAAATAAAGGACCAGTTTGCCTACCTGGGGACTAACGATGAGAGTACGAAGGACCTATTAGGCCAAAGCATGCTATACCAAACGTCGTGTGAGCTAACCCCACTTTGAGTTGTCATTGTGTCTATACCTGGACACCCTCCGACCGTACATCTCGCAAACATATTTCACGGTTTTCATTCAGGTGATGCGAGTGTTAAACCGCCAACATCAATGTGAATCCTACTAAGCCAATAGTTGTGGGGGCCCACATGACTATACAGGCGATGGTATGGGGGACATTGGAGGCCCAAACATGAGCAAACCCAAGACATCCTATGGATGTAGTTGCATTATTTATGATTATGTCATTTTATTACCTTTAACGACACATGACACCTAAAAGACTCCTTAAACTCACAATTTTCCTATGTATGTTCCTGTAGATGTCGGCTAGGCAACTACGTGGAGGTAGAAAGTCAGGAAGGACAAACGAACGCTTGGCCACCCAAATTGCAAAACAAATGGCCGCGGTGCTCCCTGACATCGTAATTCAAGTCCAGCAAGCTCTCACTGCAAATCCCATCAACCCTCCCAATCAAGAAGACCAGAACGTCGACAACCCTCCCTCCAAGAAGTGCTCCTACAAACACTTCAAGTCTTGCGATCCCCCAAAGTATGAAGGGACCGAAGGTGTCACTGCCCTCCTCCACTGGTTTGAGGAAATGGAGAACACCTTCCTCAATTGCGATTGTCCCGAGGATCGCAAGGTACGTTACGCAACCGGGAGACTGTTTGGGGTAGCCCTGACCTGGTGGAACACAGAGATGGGTAAGGGAGGAGTCGAAGACGCCATGGCCTTAACCTGGGAAGAGTTAAGGGAAATAATGACTAGACGCTTCTGCCCAAGAAGCGAAATCAAGAAGTTGGAAGATGAATTCCACTCGCTAAAGCAAAAGGAAGGAGATCATACTTCCTACAACAAAAGATTTCTTGAGCTGAATCAGATGGTTCCTAACTTGTTCACCCCAGTGTACCGCTTGGTTGAACACTACATTCGAGGCCTCCCCTCGAAAATTCAAGACTCAGTTCTAAGCACTTCACCTGAAACACTTGAAGCTGCGATGGAACTAGCTACCGAACTTACCGAGAATCGCATCCGAAACGGTAAATTCAAGGAGGAGAAAAAGAAAGCCCCCATTGAGGCTCAAACTTCAAACCATTCTGGCCCCTCTTCGAAGTTTACTGGTAAAAAGAAGTGAAACACCAGAAACTTTGCTGTCACTCAAACAAACCCTCCTATCACTTCCGCGCCAATCACCCAAGTTGCCCCCTCATCTGCACCATACAAAAGGGCATACTCCGGCCCTTACCCGAAATGCACCCGTTGCCAATACCATCACTTTCCCGACCATCCCTGCCAATATTGCACCAGCTGTGGCCGTGCATGTCACACCATCCAAACCTGTCGCACACTTCAACGAATGAACCGCAACCAACCCTCAACCCAAACCCACCATCAGATAGTGGGTCAAGCCCAACAACCCTTACTACTACCACCTACACAAAATACGGCCCAATCCTACTACCAACCCAACTACCCCATGATACAACCCATTCGGGCTTGTTACAACTGTGGAGACCCAAACCACTATAGAAACACTTGTCCACGCTTGGTAAACATCATACATGCTCAAGCTCAAGCAAATCCAGTAAATCAAGCTAACCAAGCTCCTCCACCTGCTAGAGGAAGAGCTTTCAACATCAACGCCAATCAAGCTAGGGCCGACAACAACGTGGTTAACGGTACGTTTCTCATCAATGGTAGTTATGCATCCATGTTATTTGATACTGGCGCGGATAAGAATTTGTGTCCTTAGAATTTGAACCCATCCTCAACCAAACTCGTGATAAACTTATGGAATCTATAACGGTGGAAGTTGCTGACGGAAAACCGGTCTCATTAAACTCTAGTATACGGAATTGTACCCTCACTCTAAACGATCACGATTTTCCAGTTGACCTCATTCCTATGAAGTTGGGAAGTTTCGACATTATAATCGGTATGGACTGGCTCAGCCAACATCATGCTGAAGTAGTATGCCGCGAGAAGTTCATTCGCATTCCTCTTGCAGACGGTCAAACCCTACGAATCTTTGGAGAAACCCCTTCGAAAGGACTCAAATTGATGTCCTGCCTTCAAGCTAGAAAATATCTCCCAAGAACTATGTCGCATTCCTAACTCACGTTGTCAAGAAGGGAAGCAAGGAGAAGAAACTCGAAGATATACCTGTAGTGAAAGAATTTCCACAAGTCTTTCCCGACAACATCTCAGGATTTCCTCCCATGAGAGAAGTCGAATTCCGCATTGATCTTATACCTGGCGCTACACCCGTCGCGAAATCTCCTTATAGGCTAGCCCCATCCGAGATGCAAGAGCTGGCCAGTCAGCTGCAAGAACTGACTGACAAAGGATTCATACGTCCTAGCTCATCGCCTTGGGGTGCACCTGTTCTGTTTGTGAAGAAGAAAGATGGAACGTTTCGCATGTGTATCGACTACAGAGAACTCAACAAATTAACGGTCAAAAACCGCTATCCATTACCTCGCATCAATGATCTACTAGACCAACTTCAGGGTGCCACCTGTTTTTCAAAGATCGACCTTCGTTCTGCCTATCATCAGCTCAGAGTACATGAAGAAGACGTCCCAAAGACCGCCTTCCGAACTCGTTATGGTCATTACGAATTCATGGTCATGCCATTTGCATTAACCAACGCCCCAGCTGTCTTCATGGATCTAATGAACAGAGTCTGCAAACCTTATCTCGACCGTTTTGTTATAGTCTTCATCGACGACATCCTCATCTACTCAAAGTCTAAGTCTAATCATGAACGACACCTTCGACTCATCCTTACACTCTTAAGGACAGAAAAGCTGTACGCTAAGTTTTCGAAATGTGAATTCTGGTTAAGGGAAGTACAATTCCTTGGACATGTCGTCAATGACAAGGTAATACATGTCAATCCCTCAAAGATCAAAGCAGTACAGGAATGGCAAGCGCCACGTACCCCTACCGAAGTAAGATCATTTCTTGGTTTGGCGGGTTACTATCGCCGTTCCATTGCAAATTTCTCCCGTATTGCTGTACCACTCACGGCTTTGACTCATAAAGGAAAACCCTTCATATGGGGACCTAAACAAGAAGAAGCCTTCCAAACCCTTAAGCAAAAGCTTTGTGACGCACCTATCCTCACACTCCCGAAGGTTGCGATGACTTTGTAGTATATTGCGACGCATGAGGGCAAGGACTAGGCTGTGTATTAATGCAAAGGGGAAAAGTGATAGCCTACGCCTCTAGACAACTCAAAGTTCATGAGAAGAACTACACTACCCACGACCTGGAACTTGGACCCGTTGTATTCGCTCTCAAGATATGGAGACATTACCTCTACGGTACCAAGTGTGAAATATACACTGACCACAAGAGCCTCCAACATATTTTTAACCAAAAGGAGTTGAATATGAGGAAACGAAGATGGGTCGAACTTCTTAATGACTACGACTGTGAGATTCGGTATCATCCTGGCAAGGCAAACGTGGTGGCCGATGCGCTCAGTCGAAAGGGTTATGCGAACTCCATTCGTCTTCTATGTTCGCAAATCATAACTGACATCAAAGATCAAATCCGAGAAGCCCAACATGTCTCAGTAACAGAAAACGACGTACGCAATGAGCTGTCCTGTGGAGCAGAACTTAAAATCGAAACCAAATCCGACGGTATTCTGTACTATCTAGATCGCATCTGGATTCCTGATCACAATAACCTTCGTGATTTCCTTATGAATGAGGCGCACAAAACACGATACTCTGTACACCCAGGAGCCGACAAGATGTATCAAGACCTTCGATACACCTACTGGTGGCCTGGCATGAAAAAGGATATTGTTGTTTTTGTATCCAAGTGCCTTACCTGTTCTAAAGTAAAAGCTGAACATCAAAGACCTTCAGGACTTCTAACCCAACCTGAAATACCTGTATGGAAGCGGGAAAACATAACCATGGACTTCATTACCGGGTTACCTCGCACCTCCAGTGGGTATGACACTATATGGGTAATCATTGATCGTCTCACAAAATCAGCTCACTTCATTCCGATTCGCGAGGACTTCAAGAACGAGAAGTTAGCTCGTATCTACATCAGCGAGATCGTAAGCCGTCATGGTGTACCTTTAAGCATCATTTCAGACCGTGATGGTCGTTTCACTTCACGAACATGGCAAGCTGTACAAGCCGCCTTGGGTACACGACTAGACCTCAGTATCGCTTTTCATCCTCAAACTGATGGACAATCTGAACGCACCATCCAAACCCTTGAAGACATGCTTCGAGCATGTGTCATAGACTTCAAAGGGAATTGGGACGCTCATCTACTATTAGTTGAATTTTCGTACAACAACAGCTATCATTCAAGTATCGGCATGGCACCCTTCGAAGCCTTATATGGTCATAAGTGCCGATCACCAGTATGTTGGCACGAAACTGGAGAAGCTCAAATCACCGGTCCAGAGTTAATTCAAGAAACAACAGACAAGATCCATCAAATTCGAAACAATCTTCTAGCGGCACAAAGTCGTCAAAAGAGTTATGCAGACAAACGACGAAAGCCCTTGGAGTTTAACATTGGTGATCATGTACTTTCAAAAGTATCACCGTGGAAGGGTGTGGTTCGTTTTGGCCAAAAAGGCAAGCTAGCACCACGCTACGTAGGACCTTTCAAGATACTCGAAAGAGTAGGACCTGTAGCATACAAGCTTGACCTACCAGAAGAACGCAACAGAATTCATCCCACATTCCACGTATCGAACTTGAAGAAGTGCCTCGCCGATGAAAATCTCCATATTCCTCTAGAAGACATTCAAGTCGATGAATCTATGCATTTCATTGAAAGACCAGTAGAAATTATGGACTTCGGAGAGAAACGTTTAAGACGAAGCCGTATTCCAATCGTCAGGGTACGCTGGGAGTCGAAACGAGGACCTGAGTTTACTTGGGAACGTGAAGACTCAATACGCGAGAAATACCCATATCTTTTTCCTGTTACCACTACTACTTAAATTTCGGGACGAAATTTCTAAAAGTAGGGGATACTGTAACATCCGTCGAAAAACGGGTTTCCAAACCCGCTTCGTTTATTAATCGTATATCAAGTTATAAAATTTCGTTGCGTATTTATGATTTATTTTAATTTTAAACAATACATAATTAATAAACAATTTAGAATTTAAAAACTATAATTATTAAAAAGTGAAAATAAAATAAATAAAAAAGAAAACCGGCTGCCGGGTTTCGAACCCGGGTCAGCCGGAAGACATAACTAACACATATCTCACCACTCCGCCACTTGAGTTGTTTGTTGATATAACGAAACAATTAATACATATAATGAAACTCGAAATCAAATTCGGTCATCAGCGCGCCCAAATCGCTCTCGCCGGAAATACCGACGATTTCGCCAATTATCGACGGTTTCCTTTGATTTAACGTATGTATTAACATCGACATCAGTTATAACCGATGTCTAATCCCGCGACATCAGTCATAACCGCCGGAGAAAGGCTGACTACGAATCAAGACAAAAATCAGACCCAATTCATCGTGATTCTTCCCTATAAATACACACCCAAGTCTCTGGAAATCATTTCGCTCAAAATCGCACCATTTCTCGAATCAATTTCACTCGCCGGAGATATTCTGAAATCGCCGGACTTTCACTGGAAAACCGAGACTTACATCAAAACGGTAAATACCTCGACTCTTTCGGTTTCAATCCATTGTTAGACTATTACTAACTTCAATCCATCAACCAGAATCAGTCCCAGACGACGTTGCCGGATACTCTGCACTCGCCGGAAATCCTCTGGAATTTCCAAAATCACGCTGTGAATCGGTATAATCATTTAAACCTTCTGATAATCATTGTTTAGTAACTCATTTTCGCAACTAATCGATCAAAACTGTTAATTGATTCAATCAGACGAAATCCACAAATTAGAGCCGACGACCATTGCCGGAATTCTGAGAAATACAGTCTGATCGGTACAATCGATTCCTTAACTCTTTTTATCCATTACATTTCAATTAGTAATATGTTCGACGAACGATTTAAACAAGAACAGAAGAATATCGGTCGTCTGAGTCTTTGAATGAAGAAGACGAAGTCGACGATGTTTATAAGAATAATTAAAACAAGTTATTAAACCAGGTTAGACACACAGTCCAGCGGTGGACTGTGTGCAAACACTTAGCGCACGTCTCGAGTTCGATCCCTGACACGACCCTATCCTCTGAAATAAAAATGTTCTTTTTTTAAACCGAACTGTATTAACTCGCTGTAAGATGTTAAGTTTAGTAAAAACCAGTATTTTAACCAGGTTAGACACACAGTCCAGCGGTGGACTGTGTGCAATGTTAAACAATGGGTCCCGGGTTCGAGACCTGTTATGAGCACCGGTTCGACATAATTAAAATTCTTTTTAAAATAAATGAATTCTGAATAAATTAAATAGTATATAAATATAATTAAAAACAGAAATATTTCGGTTAGACATATAGCTCAGTTGGTAGAGCTGCGTGCACGCGTACGGGAGGTCTCGGGTTCGAGTCTCACCCAGCGCACACATACACAAAGTCCGAACCGGTCAACAGTCAAAGTCAACGGTCAACGGTCAACCCAAAAGGTCAACTTTTTTTTTATATTTTTATTTATTTATTTAATTTAAAAATCTATTAAAAATACTTAAAAATAATATTTGTAAAGTTAGAAAATGACCATAAACTCACAAAAATAAATCTAAAAACCCTATTAAAATTGTTAATAAAATCCACTTATTTACCGTGCCTTTTCGTTATTATTTAGATTAGTTATTCCTCGTCGATCAACCCTCTAAAACTCGTGCGCATTCAACATCATCAAACGAACGCACCCAATGTGAGTGAATCTCTACCAATTCCCCGTTTTAATCACATTTTGGGGTGTATCATGTGTCGCTTATTATTTATTACATTTAAACACTTGTGCATCCATCATATCCATGATCTAATGTATATCCAATATGTATCAATTGTTTTGTGGTTAATGTTTAGATTAAATTCATCATTTTCAGTACATACATCATCATAGGCTCGTCTGTTCCCCATTACCTATGAGCAGAACCGTTCCCCATTACCTATGAGCGGAACGTGGCGTTGCCAACATACGATCGGCTCCGTTTGATTGAGCCTTGATCGCACATACATCATCATAGGCCGTCCGTTCCCCATTACCTATGAGCGGAACGTGACGTTGCCAACATATGTATTATCATTCATGTCATATACTCATGCAAGGTGTTTTGTTATTATTTGATTATGTACGTTTACTCACATATGATTATTGCACAATTTTTCCATATTAAATGCAACAAGAAATCAATAACAAATGTTTTCTAACAAGGTTCACTCGCCAACTTTTGTTGACCCAAAATCCCCCATTTTTACACATGATACAGGTGATCCAGTTGAAGCAAGAAACATATAGGACGGCCTAGAAGAATAAATCAGTTTAGACTTTGGATTGTTTTACTTTGTTTCATTTCCTTGTAATTGTATGAACTTGTTTGGAATATTGAAGTTGAAATTTTGAACTTAATAAAATGAAACATATTAGTAAACATCATGAGCTTTGGTGATAACCCAATTATGCCCCGACTCTTATTCCGCTGCGGGTCGGGGTGTGACATGTTGCTTCATTTGGTTGAAGGCATACTCTACTTTTTAAGTCTATCGGAAGTCTTTCTTGTTGGTGCACCCTTGAAGGGTTTGAAGAAAGGCATGGACTTTTCTGCTAGCTTGGACAACGCTTCAAAGCTGCAAGCTTTCCATTCAAGCATTCCACCTTTTTCTTGATTTGTGGGGAATTTGTGTCGATGATGGATTTCACCTTCTTAGGATTAACCTTTATGCTTTGCTTTCCCATGATGTTCCCCAAGAACTTGCCTTCTTTGAAACCAAATGAACACTTGACATGATTAAGTTTCATATTAATCTTCCTTAGGTTCCGGAAAGTTTCTTGTATATCATCAAGCCTTTGACTTTCGCTTTTACTCTTGATCACCAAATCATCAACATAGGCTTCCATGTTTCTGCCTATTTTTCCGTAGATGCTTTATCTACCAAACGTTGGTAAGTTCCCCTGCATTCTTTAAACCAAAAGGCATCTTTTAGTTACAAAAAACACCTTTTTCGGTGTAATGGTAACCCTTGTAGGCATCAAGGAAGCACTTGAAAGGGAAACCTGTGAGCGAGTCAACCTTAAGGTTGATTTCTGGTAATGGATAGCAATCCTTTGGGCATGATTTGTTTAGATCCTTGAAGTCAATGCACATTCTACAGGATCCATCAGGTTTATGAACCATTACCGGATTGGCTATCAAGAATGATACTTGACTTCTCGGAGGATTCCGGCTTGAACAAGCCCTTCATCTTCATGAGATAAGAGAGGGTGTATTTGGTATGGTTGGTATTTACCCTTATCTTTTGTTGAGGATATCTTGGGTTAGTGATCCAACCTTTTTCATCTTCCTGGTTTTTCTTTGAACTTTCTCCTTCAACCAAGAATGTTTCTTGGGTGGGTTAAAGGGTTGATATCGCTCTTTTGGTTGGGAACTTCATAGTGCCTCGGCCAATTGAAACTACCATTCCGAACACGCTTTGCCCTGGCCTTCCTATGATGACATCATAGTTGGAGGGAATGTTGATCACCACAAATGTGAGTGGTTCGGTTCTTTCCATCTTTCCTTCACTAAAACAGACATTAAGGGTTATTTAGCCCAAAGGCTTGATGGGTATGTAAGTGATACCTTTGATAGAGGAATCAGATTGCTGAAGCCTTGAACGTTCGTCGTTGCTGAGATGGTTGAAGCATTTCTCAAACATGATTTTCGTGACTGCTATAGTGTCAATGTAGGCTTTGTGTGTCTTAATAGTTTAATTAATAGGAGGCCCAACTTAGCCCAAGCCCCAAGTCCAAAACAATAAAATACCCAAGTTTAGATTAAGGCGGTAATTAGATTTTGGAAAGGGATGGTCGTAGGACTGCTGGAGACGAGTTGCACGTTGTCATTATTGCCTCTACTGCAGACTGCAAGTGTGATCGTTGTTGACCAACGTTGACTGTCGTTGACCTGCGTTTGACCTTGGTGATTTGTGAGTGTTTCTTGTCTTTTGATTTCTTCTGTTCGTATTGATTATGTAGAATTGTGGTATGCAGGTTTGTTAGGGTTTAAGTGTTTAGATAAGTTAAATTATACAAAAACTTGTACTTTTCTAGTTTTTTTGTTAACACGAAGAGGACAAATCTATTAGGTATTTATTTTACTTTATTTATTATCGTTTTTTTTATTATTTTATAATTGCACGGTAAATTTTTTTTTTTTTTTGAATATCCTAAGTTAGTTGGATAGCTCCTGTCACTTTTACTAAATCAAATTGACTTGGTACGTTGGAGGGGTAATCGATGATAGCCTTAGCAACTCAGGTTTGTTGTCCACTTTTGGATTATAATTTAGAAGGCTATTGGGGCTTCGGCTACCTCTTAGGTTTTGATATTTGATAAACTGTTCTTACGTAACCATTTATTGTGTCTAAACCTCATTTATAAAGTTTTAAGTGTGTTGCCTTTTGTGGTTTTTACCAAACATAATTAAAAACGAGAAAAATTATGAAATAATGATGAAGTATTATTTGCACAATAAAGTTGTGTATACTTTATTTTAACGTGAAAACAATTCAAATTTTGGTTATTGTGAAAAAATAGTTGACGTAAATGTAATATATATGAAGGCAAAGGATCATGTGCGTTAACACGTATAAAGCGTAGGAAAGATTTTTGTTTTTAATCAAGTAATTTAATAGTTGGGAATTTTAGTAATCCCAAAATATAGAATTCATGTTACTAAAACAGAGAAACAAATGAAGAAATGGTAAAACAGAAACATCTGTGACTCATAAACCCATGACCTCTATGACTTTCAAATAAATATAACTTTTTCATATGTTAATATTTTTTTAAAAGAGTTACATCGTATTACGGGCATTTCATTCTCTTTAATTTGAGTAATCTATTGCTATAATTTTCTTAAATTTTTAGAACTTTATCTAACAAGCTATATCGTTACATGATTTTGTAACATTACGTGATTATGTTTTAGTACATTATATACATTTTATTCTTGAACAAGTGTTACGTTAAGGGATTATGTATCAGATTATCAGTACGTAACAATAGTTGTCTATGTATTATTATGTGATTAAGTGATTTTGAATATCCATTACATAATTTTGAATACCCATTACGTGATTTCATTATATTATTTATGTGAACCCCACTAAGTGATTACGTAATTACGTACTAACTATAATTATTATTAAAAAAAACCTAATGCGTAACACCAATAATTTACTGAATGCCTAATATTTCAAGTCTAATCTTGTGTTAAGTATAAATATAATATAATAAAAAACATTAACCAATCAACCTATAATAACAATGTAATGCTGTATATTACAGATTTAGTCATGCAATAAAGCATAAACAATTAAATTCTTATTATTGAATGTGTAATCACATAATAAGCACAACTGTAATAACATCAATTATAACAAATCATATTGATTGCGTAATCAGGTAATGATTTACATTGAATGTATAATTACGTTCCTATAAAAAATTAAAACTAAGGAAATTTTAGTAGTAGTCTATTCAAATTAGAGAAAATACAATGCTCATGAATTTTTTAAAAAAAATATTATTGTTTGAAAATGTTATAGTTTTTTTGAAAATCACAGAAAAAGTAGGTATATGAGTTAAAAATATTAAGTTTTCCTAAATTACCGCTGTTACATAATCTCTTTTACACTTCGTAGTTTTTCTTTCTTTAGCATAATAACTTTCCTCTATATATAAAGTATGTTAGTATATAGTATTTGGGATAAGTTATAATATAAAGGGGTTTAAAAATAAGAAGCGGAAGAAGTTATCATAGAGTGATAAGTGTTCATGGAACAATCAAGTGGAATGGGTAATTTTGTCCACAAGAGAAAAAGAATATACACATGCAAATCACATGCTATTTCCCTCTCCCTCCCCCCCCCCCCCCCCCCAATTTTTTAAACATCCTTAACTTTTTTATACATCATTTTTTAATATACCATAAAATTTAGCGTCTTTTTATCTTTAATACGACTACCATATTGTTATACTTTTCAAAAAAATCGAAAACCCAGTTACGTAGTACACAATGAACATGCTGTAAAACACATGGAAAATAGACCAAAAACATAATCAATGACATCAGGTAAAAGACACATTAGACAACAGACTAAAACACAATAGACATAACGTATAACACAATTGACATAACATATAACACAATGAGTATCAAACTGAAAATTGTTACGGAGAGTAAACTAAACACAATTGATGATAGCAGATGAAAGACACAATTGATGACAGCAAATAAAAGACACAATGGATAATAGACTAAAACACAATTGACAACAGACTAAAAACACAATAAACAACAGATTAAAACACAATGGATAACAGATTAAATACAATGACATGAACCTATAACACAATGTAAATAACACAAGGTATAGAAAACCCAGATATAATACAATGAACAATAGATTAAAACACAATCGATAACATATTACACACATTGACATGAACCGATAACACAGTGTAAATAACACAATGTATAGAAAACCCAGATATAATACCATATTCATTATGTTATACATTGTGTTATAGGTTCTGATAAAAACGCAATTGATAGAATCCAAATTAACATTGTGTTATAAGTTTTGATAATGACACAATGTATAGAAACTCTTGTAAAAACGAAATGATCAAAACTCAGCTGAAAGACACAATGAGTAGAATTTAACACAATACAAAAAATGATATTTTTTATTTTATTTTTATATGACAATATCATACTCATATTAAAGATAAAAAAAATGATTGTTATTATGGTGAAATTTTCTTTTAAAAAGAATGTCATATGAAAAGTTATAAACGTTTTAAATTGATAAGGGAATAAACATGTACCTTGTATGTGAAGAGAGAAAGCTCATAAATGAAGAACCCCTTTATATCATTCCATTATATTTTTTTTCCTTAAACTAATCTCAACATTCAAAATTCAAGATCAATGACTATAATCATTTTTACTCTTCTTACAATTTGCACTAATCTCATAGTATTTAGTCATTCTTTTGGATAATAAACTTTCTCTATACATAAAGTAGGTTAGTATTTAGTCAGATTGACTAAAATAGAAGAATTACAAAACATAAATGTTATTTAGTGATTTTTTTCTTTATCACGACCACTAACTATTATTGTATGTTTCAAATTTATTTTGAAAAAAAAAAATCATTTAATTATAACCAAGATTTAGATTAAAAAAATCATTAGTTATAACCAAGATTTAGATACGTTATATTAAAACACTTTATTTTCTTTTGAAATATATATCTAAAAATCATTTAATTATAACCAAGATTTAGATACGTTCTATTAAAAACACTTTATTTTCGATTTGATATATATATATATCTACAACTAACTTTTATACTTTATTTTCTTTTGAATATATATCTATATGTATATGTAATTTTTAAAGTATAAAAAATATGTAAAAGTAGTGAAAGAAAAAAAGAGAGCAGAAAAGTCACGTTACACAGTACAAAATTGGGTCACGCCCAAACTTATTGTTAGAAAACCGACATGCTTTTTTACATTATAGGCTCAACCCAGTTTGTCCTAAACGGGTTTGGATTATTAATCCGTTTAAGGTTTAATAGTCCGAACCTATCCAAATCAGTTTGGGCCTAACCTTATTTTAAATCTGGTTCTAAACCGATTTGGGCTAAACCGGTTCGATCTATTACTCAATTTTAGATTTGGAATCTCAAAATGTTCCCAAACGGGGTTTGGTCGGTGCTCAAACTCGTTTGACCCAATCTGGTTTTCTAGTGTATAGGGCCAGTTGTAAACTGGTTTGATATGCCCAAACCACCAAATTAATTGGGCTTAGTCAGCTATAAGAACACCTAAAGCGTAACACCCCGTAAAATCGTGTCCAATAGTATAGTGACACGTGTCGTATTTTTTTTATAGTCTATTAAAGACTAATAAGGACTAAAGGTGTCAACATGCTCAAAACTGAGCCTCTGAGTGATCTTCTGATGTCAACATGCATAAACATAGCTCTGAGTGACTGATTTGTCAACATGCTTAAATTTGGCCTCTGAGTAACTGATATGTCAACATGCCCAGCCTCTGATTGACATCAGAGTCAACATGCTTATAATGACCCTCTGAATGATCCTTTACGAAGTCCTAACTCTCATATGTGCCACTTGTTGGACGAGATGGTTCAATTCTGTAAATATGTGAAAGTTGGATAACAGAGGGTTAAAAGTGTCAACATGTTAATTTATACCTCTGAGTGACCTTTTAACGAACCGAGAGCTCGACAATGTCCGGGCATAATCCCGGGTATGCCAAATATTGGCTACCGAGGGCTAAATATGCTAAAAAGGTGTTTTATGAGGGTTTTATAAGTTGAGGGGCTAAATGTGATAAACTTTGAAACTGGCCATGGGGCGCTCGCGGGGCGCGAGAGACCAGGCCTGGGTCTCTCGTGGGGCGCGAGAGGCCTGTGTCTACAAAATTTTTGCTTGGCCTCCACACATGTTGCCAAAAACCAATGTTTCGAAACTATGGACTCCCAAACAGCTATGCCACGTTTTAGGACACTTGTAAGCTCCCTCTTATACCCCTTAACACCTGGCATCACCTCCTTCAAACTCTCCAACTATAAATAGGTGTCAAGGTTCACCATTTGAGCTTTCACCTTTCTCATTCACAACTCTATCCCCCTCCTCTGGAAGTTTCTAACTGAAAGGAGCATCCAACTTATTTCTATTGCATCCTATGGATCACTTGTAAGTGTTTCCTTTTCTTATATTTTCATTTATGGGCTTTTATAGCCAAAAGTCAAGCGTTTTACGGAAAACGCCTTGACTTTCGGTTAAGACCATTATGGTCCAGCCATTTTTTGAAACGAACATGGCTAAGTGATCGTAGTAAGGAAGGTGTTAGTCCCTATAAAGGGCACCTCCTGAAGATCACGTTTGCTAGACCAATTGACAGGTCAAAGTTTAAATATCTAAAAGTCAAACAGGCCATTTTTTGGAAATATTATAATTTGATCTTATATATGTTATGAAACTTGTTTAGACACTTAAACAAGTTGGTATTAGAACTTGTAAGGACATGTTCAGCTCGTCAATTTCAGTTCTAGGGTCGGTTCGCAACCGAAAGTCGCGAAGTTTGACTTCTACTTTGACTTTCGATTCTGACTAGATTTAGATTAGTTAGCTACTGATCTAAGGTTGCATTATGATCATAATATAATTTAGCATAACCCTCTAAGGTTATATTGCATGATCATAATCAGAATCTGAGTTTATGCACAAGTTCCGTAATTATGCCATTTTGACTAAAATGCCCTTTAAGCATAAAATAAGGTTTAATCAATAACGAACTTGAAAATAAGTTTCCTACTGATGTAATATCACAAGTAGGATTATTTGGGATGTCAAATCAGATTACAAACTGAGTTTATGAACAAGTCTTTGTATTATGTCGATAAATGACGATAAAGCCCTTGTGGCTCATAAAACGGTTTTAATCATACCTTTTCATATCAAATCTTTTACCTACTGATATGTTATATTAAATAATATATCTAAAATACATAAACTTGATTTTAACATCAGTTCTCATTAAACATTGAATAAATCGTCATTTTTACGACATAAGCGTCGTTTCGGCGCATAGTGTGGTTTTAAACCATATTTACCAACCAAGACTTGATACCTACTGATAGTAAAAATTATTTTAAATACTTTTACAGTATGTATATAATATGAACTCAGAATCCCAAATGATTTATAAAACTATGTGTAAAATGACCAAAATGTCCTTTTGGTGCATAGTTTGGTCATAAAAGATAAATTTCACATATAATTAATATCCTACTGATATTATATCATAAATAAATTATTTTTCCAGAATACTTGTAAATTATAACCTTAAATTATATTCAAATTTTTTTATACGGTATATAATTGCCGAAACGCCCTTATGAGGCATAGTTTCGTTTTAAAACCTTAACGGGCATATAAGTTGATATCATACTGATATTACAGCTTATTTAAAACATAATGGCATATAGAACTTGTCTATGACTTACCGGTTACCCGATATCGCTGATATGCGTACGGTTAAGTATATGTAACTAGTTTACAGAAATTAACCGAAACGGGTCTAACTTTGTCATTTAAGTTTCAAAATCCAGAATGTGTATAGTTTACCCATATTATGCAAGTTAAAGTACTTGTTGGGTTTAAACTACATTCTATCCAATCATCGTTTGATCAAGTGTCATACGTTTTGATCCTATACACTACTCGATCTAAGTCTGTGACTTAAATAAGACCGTTAGTATTTAATTGGTAAGTTTATGCCATAATCCAGACTAGAGACTTTCGGTAAATGCTATAGTGGTTTTGTGTACGACTGAGTTATTAAATTAAACAAAGACTAGCTCAGGTAAATACTCTCGACTTATTTCCCCTATACGGGCTTGGGTTACGGTAAATTATTACCGCTTGGTCGGAAATGGGATCAATCGAAAGCCGGATTGTGGCTAGTAAATCCGCATATTCCGTTTTAATCAGTTTTGTTTGATAACTTAAACATTGGGAGTTAACTACCGTGTCCTGGATATCCTCGGCTCATTAAATTAGATAATGGCAACGACCTTCGCGCGGGTGTAGGCATACACCCGATACGACGCTCAAAATGCATTACCCACAAGGTTGGGGGAATTAACTCCTTCGTGAGTCCAAAGTCGTGTTTACGTTAATTATGTCTCGGTTTTCGTATCCGGCCCTATACGTATGGACAAACATGTGAATCTGTTAACAATGTTGCAAGGCCAACTTTCCCAAGTTATAAAAGATTTTGTGCCAACGTGCACTTAAAACATTTTTAAAATGTTTTCAAAATGAGTCAGTTGAGTGTATTTACCAGCGAAAGCTGACGTATTTTCAAAAGACTAAGTTTGTAGGTACAATACGAAAATAGGCTGGAAGTGCTCGGTAGTGATAAGAGGATCTTGCAAATCCTAGATTTGCCCAAAGTCTGTTATACATTTTTGTACAATTTGCGATCCGCCTGTGGATCTTCTATTACGAGTCGTTTGTATATTATTTTGCATTTTGAACATTTCGGTTTGTTATAGTAATTTAAATCAAAGACTTTCGTTGTGCTGTGTTTAATTGACTATGATGATATCAACTTACGTCACGGTATTCCCCACCCGGGCCCACCAGTGTTTGGATTTGGTTGGAAATCCGGGGGGTGACATAAAGCCCTATATTTTGATTGGGTTAGTCGGCCTAATTCTATCATCAATTTCCATGCTTACAATATTGGGAAAGCCGATGCCGTTCATGAGTTGGGCCGAGCTAAGCTAGGGCAACCTCGGGCTCTTTTCGATTATAAATTGAGCTGGCTCGGCTCAGATTCGAAACCCAGCTGAAAATCAAAGCTCGAGCTCGGCTTAGTTTTAAACCGAACTGGCTCGGCTCATATTGTTTGGCTTGATTTTAAAAATAATAATTAGTACATAGGTCTATAAATTAAGTACTCTAAAATATTATTCAATACTTGAAAAGAATTATCCAAAATAAATTCAACCAAATACATCACAAAATAAGTTAAACTTCGACGAAATACAATATTAGTTCATTAGCATGGTAATCAACCTTCAAACAAGTCATAGATATCAAATTACAAACCTAAATACATGTAAATAATAGGTAGTTTTATGTAATATATTATAATGTATATAAAAATAAAATATATTATAAGTAAAATGATGCGAGCTAAGCCGAACCAAGCTAACAAGTGAGCCAAACTGATCCAATCTGGCTCGTTATGAGTCGAGCCAAGCTAGACTCATTTTCTAACCGAGCCGTCCGACTCGGCTCACTTTCAAACCCGGCTATATTGAATGGGCTTTTTTCAAGCTAAATCCGAGCGAGCAAGCCACGAGCTTTCTGAACAGCCGTTTACCCACCTTTCGTATTCCGGTTAGTTTTTATCCTTCTCCAATTTCTGGTTTTTGTTTTTTATTTTATTCTTAGACTATGGGGTGTGGGGGGCTTGAGTTGGGTGCATTGGTTGACATGTGGCACTTGTTGGCTCCACCAGTCTACACCCAAAATAGTGGGGTGTGGAGGGGACGTGGCTAGGCAACATGGGTGCCACTTGGCACCTATTTTTTTAATCATTGATTTTAATAAATTAATTTTAAAAAAAAACCTATTTAATTAATATTAAATAACTACAACAAAAAAAACATTACATCACAAAAAGAAATCAATCATCTTCATCTTCATCTTCAGTGTTGTAAAATCTAGAAACCGTTGAAACATGTTCTACTAAATCAGCTCGAAAATTTGAATTTATTTGTATTGACTCGATTAGATTTTGATTTTGCTTTCTCTGTTCGTCACTAATGTCTTTGTTATTTGATTCGGTCTCCACGGGATAATATTCAACTATTGCCCGACCTTCATCCTAAATCATGTTGTGTAGAAGGATGCACGCATACATCACATTTCTTATTTGATCTTTTTCATACAATTGTAAGGCATGCTCAAAATGCATCACCATTTCTACAAAACACCAAATGCTCACTCGACGTCTTTGCGTGTCACTATCTGAACTTTGTTAAACTTTACTATTTTAGGATCTAGGGTTCCATCTCTTGAAAATGATTTCACAAAAATAGCTCACTCAGGGTAAATTCCATCAATAAGATAGTACCCATTTTAGTATTCAACATCATTTACAAAAGATGTTCCTTTAGGTCCAACACCATTTATTAGATCATTGAAAAGGGGCGAGTAATGAATAATGTTTATATCGTTATGTGAACCTGGCATACCAAAGAATGCATGTCGTATTCAAAGATCTTGTGATGCAACAACTTCAAGCATCATAACCGGCATTCCATGATAACTGCTTGAGTGAGAGCCTTGCCATGCCGTTGGACAAAGTTCTCACTCCCATTTCATACAATCTAAACTGCCTATCATTCCGGGGAGACCATGATATTCAGCGTGATGTTCCATAATTTGTTGCATATCACTAAAGGTTGGTTTTCTTAAGTATTTTTTTCATATATAGTTCAATGATATACGCACAAAAATTGTGAAGACTTTCCCTAGCCACCCGTGCCGACATTTTTAAAGAGTCGTCCATTATGTCGGAACTATTCTCGTAGGCCAATTGTCTCAGGGCGGCCATAACATTTTGCCATGTGGTAAATCCAAAATTACCACGTAAATCGAGTCTTTGTCAGAAAAGTTATCCTCTAAATCCTTTGATATTCTTAAAAATAAATTTTTACTCATACGAAAACGACGCCTAAATATTCTTTCATCATACGTTGGTTCGGGTGACAAATAATCGCTTACCAGCAAATCGTTAGCGGTTGCGCATTCACGAACGATATACTTCCTCCGTTTGGATTGGGGTTGGGAAGTCCCTTTTTCTAAATCTTCAACGATAGCTTTCAGAACCGTCACCACTGGTAGTAATAATATTTCCGCCCCGTCGTTCGATGAGGATGACGAATCATAACTATCAGACAAATCGCTTGAACTTGAAAAATTCATTGAATATATCTTTTTGATAACAGAAGGTGGTTTTTGAATATTTGGATGGTAAAATTTAGTAAGTATTGTTTGATTTATATAGAATATGAGTTATGGAATTTTTTTTAAATAGCTGTTGTCCAACGGCTAGCCCAACGGTCCTATGAACCCGGCCATCCACATCATCTCACCAACCCTCCCCACGCGCCAGCGGGGCAACGCCGCTACCCACGCTGGCTCGTTGTGGCTTAAGCGGTGTTGCTTGGCTTCCCCGCCCCCAACCAACGCCCACACCCCGCCGTCTTATAAGTCCATCTTTCTTGAACGTCCTTTTAACTAGAAAAACAGTTGCTTCTTGCAAATTCAAACGAATTGTATTGTATATGTTTGATATGTGATTGATAAAACGGGTTATGGGTTAGTGGGGTTACTTGTATTTCGTAAAAATGCAGGTAGGAAAAGGCGAAAATCTGAAGCTGATGCACCAAATCTTGAATCAGAAGATGTTATAGGGCGGATAGAAAGATAACGGAATTAAATAATAGAAGTTTCTGTTTCCTAAGGGAAAGGAAAAGCAAGAAAGCATAGGCGACTTGCTCTGCAAGGAAAGGGACATAAGGATGTTGGAAGGAGACCTAAGCCTCAAGTTATTAGTGATTCTTCTTATTCTAGCGAAGAAAGTCTTTATAAATAATTACGTTGATAAAACGGCTTTCTAACAGTAAATAACGAGAAAGGGCTTCTTGTTTTTGCATTTGTCCTATGTGGTTTTATTGAACTTGTTTGATGGGGGGTTCTAGATATGGTTTTTTCAACCACTTTCTTCATAATATGAATGTTAGATTTGATTCAGATTGTGATTTTCATATGTTGTATAGAGAACTAAAGTAAGACAATCTGGTGTCTACATTTGATTTTGTATTTTATTGATAAATGAAATAAACTTTAATGACTTTATGATATACATTTTTCTTTTATATAAATTATGTATTTTGCTGTATTAAATGGAACAGAAATTGTAACATGTGTTTGAATATAATATTAGAACATCCGCATTCCGCAATGGAAGTCCATGGGTTGATATGTGGCTCTCATGACACTTAGAGGCGGATTGGACATAGAGGGGGAGGGAAGAATGTGGGTTCCCCTAGTATGTGGCCTATGTGGAAAGCGAGTGACACGAGGGGTATCCGCAACCCTGGCCATGCTGATATTGAAAGAAAATACAAATAGTGTGTTATAACACAAAGCTAGCAATCATTCCGAATGGGGTATCTAGGATATGTAGGTGGTATGACTCACGAGTCACGAACACTCAAGTTGTATCTCTCAATCGAGTGAGATCGTATACTTTAGGACTATGACACCGTATTTTGATAATTTACTAAGCCCCTCCAAAATAAAGAGATGTTTAAGTTGAATTACACTTCAGCATGTTTCATTTTCATTGGGTGTGTTTTGTGACAATAAAGTATAATATTATAAGAAATTTTGTTCAATTTTAGTTAACTTAGATGATCCAAAACTTTATAAAAAAGAAGTTAATCAATATGCACCTAAATAACAAAACACGAGATAACGCTTAAAAAAGGCTCATTACACTAGAAAGGGAAACAAATATTTTTGGAAAAATGAAAATACATTAGAGATAATCTAACATGTAATGAAAGAATTTGTGATAACAAAGCCGCCTCTGCCTACACTTTTACAGAATTATCAACTTTTGCCCCCTTGTTTTCCATCTTTATTCCCCCCCTTTATTTGATGCTCTGATTGGATCATAACCAAATAAATAATTCAAAAAGCTTCTCATAACATTCAAACCACCACAATCAACATCAACATGACAATACTTCTGATTCTGATGCTATTCTTCCACTCAAATCTTCCCTGCAAAACAAAAAAATGCACACATTGCTTGACTTCTTCAACAAAAAGATTCTAAATTAAAATTATAAATAAAATTTCAAAGGAAGTTGTGTAGAGGTTACCTATTACCTATATCCCCATCTACAAGACTAACCAAACTTTTTAAAAAAGTGTAGAGAGAATAAAGGGAAAATTAAAAGAAACTCACCGCCGACGAGATCGACATGTACCCGTTGTTCGGATTATCCGGCAACAGGGTATATGGTGGCGGTGAGGATCCTGAGGCGTTATGGCCGGAGTTACCTCCGGCCGAAATACCAGAGAACCCCAGATTATAAGCCTGGCTCCCATCCGGCTTAAACAAACCATAGTTTCTCTCAGAAGTCGGTCTGGGCTTCAAATTCTCATTAAACAAAGCGAAAACAAAGATGTTGAGATCATTATCCGCTTCGCCGGAGTTCCTTTAGTTTGATTCACCACCTTCAACAAGTTTCCATTGTACTTTTTAGCATTTTCTGGTGACGCTCCGGGTTCATCGTCGTCTCCTTTCGACGGCCAGCCTGTTTCGGATATCTGAACCGGAAGATCCTTGTACCCTAATTGATCTAGAGCTGCGTATACAGCATCAATCTGTGCAAACAACATGTTGTCATAGTGCAAGTTGTTGCCGGAATCTACTATTCCGGCGTTTGGCTGAAAACAGAACGAATCTAACGACACTTCCTTCGAATTCCCCTTGTATGCAAAGAACGGATACGCATTGATTAGAAATGGCGAACATGTTTTCGATAGGAAATCGAGAATCGGAGTAATGCAATCTTTTAGATCGTCGTGGAAAGCTCCAGCCGACGGCGGATAAGACGTTTGGAGTACCGCTAGAGAATGTGCGGTGGTAACAGTAACCTGTCAGTGAATATATTATTGAGAATATATTACTTAGTGTCTATTCTGACAATATTTATTATAACATATCACTATTATAATTATATAAAAGTTGATCAATAATATACGATACCTGTGTGTCAAGCTTTAGGTTGACCAGAGCAGGGTGAATGCTCTGCATAGCCGGAAGATAAGCAGTCGGAGAGTGAAGTGTCGTTAAACGTCAACACTTCGTTCCCGACGGCAATGGAGGTGATTTTAGTAGTCGGGAGGTAGCGTTGGACGTTCGTTTTAACCCACGACTGAGCCCGTCCGGATCTTGCAATTTCGATAAGTACTCATTACCAATCCCTACAACAAACTCGATATCAGTGTTGGCAAAAGCTTTGAGAACTTTTGGATCCGCATCGTAGAGCTTCACCTTATGCGCACCAATGCATTTTACTAAAGGAACTAGTTTATCCGGTGAGGGGAGATTGTTGGCGATTTGGCCGTAGTTGATACCGATTGAGGAAACCGAGAGCGGTGAGTTGAAGGAAATGAGAAGGAATAGCGCGGCGGAGATGTGGAGGAGGTAGGTGGTGAAATGGTCCATGTACGGTGGCAGGACGGTGGTCGGAAGTGGTGGTGGTAATTGAAGAAAGGGAAGTGATACTGACTGGAAACGTTGTATATGGTGTTACTTTGTTGCACAAAATTCTTAAAGTGATATAAACACTAGTATTTATTTTTGTGACTTAGCTTTTACCATTTCTGTTGGTAATAATTAAAAAATTCAGGAAAACATGTTCCATGGTTCTTTACTTAATTAAGATGTTGCCTAACAGTTTAATTAAGTGGGATTAAATGCATCACGTTTTGTCAGATTTTCAAGCTCCTTTATGTACAACTATAATTGGTAGATGAGGTTTATAAAAACCTATATAAAAACTTATATAGTTGTATATACATTATATTAAAGAATAGTTAATCTACGAGCTCTCCTTATATTTTAACTATTATAAAATATTTGAACTCGTGTAAATATAGGCAAATTGGCTTTTTATTTTTATTTTTTATACAGAATTTTGGGGCCATAATTTATGATCAAAAGCAAAATAGTTTTCTTTTTTATGTAGATAGGCCACAATTTTAGTATCTCTTTTTGAGTCACCAAAGGTGGTTTTGTCCGTATGAAATGCCGACCAAAGACGAATTTATTTATGGATTTTTATGTACATTTTGTTATAAAAAAATATATTTGTGAAATAAATGTCATATCAAGTTTAGTACAACACAACTATTCCCAATATTGCAAAAAGAGTTGCAATGTTTGATGAAAAATAAAAGCTTTGTTGCACCTTTTGATTGAAATTTGTTTGTTTTCAATTTAGTTCATGAAGAGTAGATGAGACGTCGCGACGTGGTGATCTCAAAAATTGTTCTTTTATTATTAAATAAAATAAATATATTCGGTATGCTAAAAAAGGTAAAATGTTGCAAATGGTTATTATCAATGTCTTGTCTTTAAGTGTTCAAAGATTGCATTTTTAAATATATGAACTTTGATTATTGAATAATTTTTAGTACGAATAAAAGATTATAATAATTTTAACTATTAGTTGGTGGTGGTTTCACCTTTTTATATATTGTAAACTAATGGAACTTTACTAAACCAAAAAGAATAAGTGAACAAAAAAAAATTAAGGTTCTGATAGTAAACGTCCATTAGTTTACAATATGTGAAAATATGAGACCACCGCTGTTAATTTTTTAAATTGAGACTGTTGTCAGCCAACGGCTAATAATTTAGATTATTAAAATCTATTATTCATATTATTCCTTTTTAGTAAGTCTCATCACCGTAGTGTATATCTGTATCATTAGTGGGGGATTTTGATGCGTGGTCGAAAACTGGTGATGAATCGTATTTAAGTTTATGTTTTTACATGACTTTTGGTTTCGAATGGCCTACTATTGATTAGAATTGTGTTTTGCAGGTCTAACGGAGCTTAAGAAGCTATTCGGGAGCTTTACGAAGCATCTGAGAGTGAACGGGATTAACCGGGAATTGAAAATGAAGAAAACGAAAACCAAGAGTTGGGCTTAACGTCGACGACGCCCAAATGGGTCGTCGGCGACGCCCCTTGGTTATTTGCGTCGGCAAGAAACTCGCGTAGACAGCATATTAAGGCGTCGGCAGAAAACGAAAATCTAGATAGAGTCGCCGACGCCCTTCGAAAGTGATATCGCTGAATTTCGTTTGTTGAGTGTTTTGAACGAGTTATAACCCACTTTTTGGGTTTTTCAAAGGGGGTTACGCATTTTTTAGAGTTTGAACTTGTTCTTGGAGCCCAGAATCATCCTACCATCATCTCAATCATCACCAATTCATACCAATCATTCGAATTCATCATCCATCTTCGCTTCCATAACCCTAATCACATATTCTCCATCATTCCACCAATCCATTATTCCTCTTCATCCACTACAAACCTTAATCATCCTCACTACCATCATCAAGACTTCGAGATGTTCAAGTTCAAGATTTCAATTTCCGGCATTCGTGCTCCGTTCGTCATGAGCGGCTAATTCTCGAGGGTTTCACCCCGGTCTAAACTTTTGTAAGATTTAGAGTTGCTTTATGTTTCTTAGTTGATTTGTGACAAATTGAACTGTATTTTGAATTGATTGATAATTTCCTACATTTGAACTACATTTGTGAATTGTCGAATGATTATAAAATTTTGACTTTGCGAAATAAGTTTGTGTATTTATGCCTTATCTTTCAAAAGGATTTATTTGTCCGAAGTAACAAAGTGCATTGCGGTCCGTCATACGCGTGATAGCAATTGGCACCTAAGCTTTGTGATATCAAAACCGTTAATGACAAATTCAATTGAATCAATCTAAAATTGTTTAGCAACCCTAGGTTTTGTAATTGTTGAATCGGGTGTGAACCTTGTTCTCAAATCATTGTTTTAATCAAGTTTTCGTGTACTTGTTCAAGTTAGTAGTTAAGCAATCAAACCAACTTTATCGGATCATTCCGACATCCTTTTCAAACAAACAAAATTAATCAAATTATTAGCAAGCTTCATAAATTGTGACAACCTTTAAAATTAATCGCATCCATCGCAAACCACAAACTCTTCGTGGTTCGACCCCTTACTACCACTAACACATTGTTAAGAGTAATTTGAGACTATAAATATTATCTTTGACCGGGCGCGACATTCTGATCAAATTTGATGAGTGGTAATTACGTAAACATACATTGTATCTATACATATTGAAATTTATATACATAAAATATGGACACCATTTTTATCGAATGAAACTTTTAATTCAATAAGCAAGGGATAATGCAAAAAAGTTATTATTGACTTTGATCTAAGTTTTTTATTTTGGTTAATCAACTTACAAGACAAACTTTTGAGTAGCCAACATCAAGTCATTTCTATTGTTAGTTATACAATGCCATGTTCAATACGTAATGTTGTAATGATATCATCTTTCTAGAATAATTTTCTTTTAGATATTTTCTAACTCTTTAAAACTTGATTTTGAATTTTATATCAACATATTTATCTTTATAAGTTTAATTTGGTTATGTTTTTTTATAAACTAGAATTGGTGTTCGCGTTTCACGGCGAGGTTATTGGAGGTTGCTGGCAAGTATGTACTTGTTTCATGATATATCGATAAGTTATCATAGATGATGCAGACTTTGATATAAACGATGGTAAAAATAAGTGATCAACATGGTTAACTGAATATGTTATAGTTAAAAGTTAGCTTTAACTATAATAAGGTAAATAAAAAAATGATTATATTTGTTACCTGGTGTTTAAAGGGTTAAATGTAAATTTTAATCTAAACGACGGTAAAAATAAGCAAGTAACATAATTAATAAATATATATGGAGTTAAAAGTTAATTATAACTATAATAAGTTAAATTAATATTAATAATAAGTAATAAAACAAATAAAAAAACAAATATTTGTTAAAAAAATAAATTTGTTAAACTTCAAGGGCCGTATAGTAACTCTATTAAAGTTTGGGGGTCAAAATGTAAAATGTTTATCGAAAAAAAGAATTATTATTAAATTTTAGTATGAGAAATATATTAAAGTTGAGAGAAGTAAATTGTTTATAAAAAAAACTATTCGAATTTATGGGTCATATGATAAATCTATTAAAGTTTAAGGTTATAAACATAAATTAACTATGTAATATTATTATACTCTTATAATTATTAATTATTAAACTATTGTAAAAAACAAATATTAAACTATTAAAGCAATAAAAAATAAACAAAAATAATAATACTGTTCATATTAGGTTTTGTGAGCATAGAGAATTACTTTATACTAATTTGATATATACATGTATTGAAATAACTAATATAAAGTTGGTTAAAGGTATAAATTAGTCTTTTTCAGAGAAATGAATAAGAATGAAATATAACTTTTTTTTCTAAAAAAAAATATTCAACTTGAATTAAAAATTGGATAGTCTTTTCGCCGATGTGGCTTATCCCCCAACACTGTATATTACAATGTAGGGTTCAGATATACTTGGAATTTTTTTTGGGTAGAAATGATAGAAAGTAATTTAATCATTAATTGAGTAATTAAAAGCTTTGATTAAATGAATATAATTAAACAAAAACAAGGAGGCACGTGAAATTACTAAAGGCATTCTAGTGCATTCAAATCAGTAGTTTCTCTCTTCATCAATTCCTCTTTATTTTTAAAACATTGATAACTTTTTCATACAACATTATTTTTTTATAAAAATTGCACCATAAAACGAGCGTTTTTTATCTTTAAAACGAGCACATAATTGCTATACTTTTGAAAAAAAAAGTTTTCAATAACCCAGATGCATAAAAACAATGGACAAAAAACACAAAAGAAAGTGTTCTTCCTAATGGACTAAAAACACAAAAAAAAAATGTTTTTTTTCTAAAACGCAATGGATGAGAAACACACAAAAAAGTGTTCTTTCTAAAACGCAATAGACTAAAAACACAAAAGAAAGTGTTCTTTTTAAAATACAATAAACTAAAACACAAAAAAAAATGTCTTTTCTAAAATGCAATGGACTAGAAACACAAAAGAAAGTGTTCTTTCTAAAACTGAATAGACTAAAATATAAAAGAAAGTGTTTTTTATAAAACGCAATTGACGAACAAACAAAAGAATGTGTATATTTGAAAACGCAATGGACTAAAAACACAAAAGATATGTTTTTTTTTAAAACGCAATGGACTAAAAACACAAAAGAAAGTGTTTTTTTTTTCTAAAACACAATAGGTTCTGGGTTCGATTCCCACAAAGGGGGTTTTCCCATATTTGTTGGGTTTCATCCTGAATTACTATATAGGCATTATGCCTAGTGGAAATGGATATGATAGGATGGTTCCGCTGGTGGCACGATAATACTCCAGTGGTCCGTCAGTGATCCAAATTTGCCGTTCAAAAAAACACAATAAACTAAAAACATAAAAGAAAGTATTTTTTTTATAAAACGTAATTGACTAAAAAACAAAAGAAAGTGTATTTTTGAAAACGCAATGGACTAAAAACGCACAAAAATGTGTTATTTTTTCTGAAACGCAATAGAGTAAAAATACAAAAATGTTTTTTTATTATTGTGTTATAAAACGCAATGGATGAAATAAAATATATTATGTATGTTATATCGAATATTTTTATAGGTAACAAGAAATGACAAATAAAATATGTATTTTATATCTAAGATATCATATATCTCTAAACGCAATGGATCAAATATAAGATATTATGGATAAAAACACAATAGATAAAATAATTCATCAATAATATAAGAAAGGCAATGGATAAATAATGGGTCAATATCATAAAACGCTATGGCTTGCTCTTGAGTTTGTTAACTTTGTTCCAATTAGATTTAAGCCCACCAATGGACTTGATTGTGGACTTTGTTCCAAGTATATTCAAGACCACTGACCAAACATTTGTGCCCTAATAATAAGTCTACGTATCTTTCTCCATTGCCGTAATCACTTTCTGTGTATTCAACATTTCCATAACTCCTCTCTAATAGCAAAACGCAATTCATTCAACCTCTTTCAAAAACACAATTCATTCAACCTCTTCCGTAAAACGCAATCCATTTAATCTCGAATCAAAAGAGCATCCAATTAATACCACAAAGTAATAAGATACTGTAGTGGGCAGAGTATGACGAACCGTCAGAAAAATGGCTTCGATTTTTGCAACCAAATACTTCTTACGGTGGCGTGGTCGTGGGTTATGGTGGTTGGACGAAGGTAAGTGTGACATTTGTGCCTTTTCAATCATTGCATAAGTACAAACAATTTCGTATTCAATGAAACCATGTGTTTTATTTCCAAATATTTTTGTATTCAATAAAATATTGTATTTTATTGATGAGAATGCAAAAATCTCAATCGTTGCACAATTTCGATCATTTTCGTGTTCGTTAAAGCGTTTTACGCATTTTTGCGAAACGCATAACCGTACAACCGAACGAACCAACATCCACGACATTTCCGGGCATAATCCAAGTTACACATGTCTTAACACCTTTATATAACCTAAATATTAGATTAAAGGGGTTAAAATGGCAAACAAGTGAAAATACAAGTCCAAGGGCCAAAAATGTCAAAAAAATAATAAATATTTTTGCTTCTTCACCAAGTTTGCCACCTATCTCCAATTTTTGACACCTAACACTCACTTTGCCACACTTAATATGGTGTTGACACATGTTAGGACGCTAATCCACACTTGAGGACACTTGTCATCACCTCTTTAATCCTAAAATACTATAAATATCCCATGATTCTGCTATTTTTTTCACACCACTTCAAAACACTTCAAAGCAAAGTGTGAAGTTCTTCTTTCTATCCTTCTTGGAGCTTGTTTCCAACCTTTAGAAGCCTCCTATCTTGAGTTCCGAAAGTGTTCTTCAACACGAGTAAGTATTCTTCCTAGTTTTTAATTTATTTTTAGTTATTTTGAGCTAAAAGTCGAACAGTTTGACAACCTGATTGACTTTTGGTTCTGACCATATTTGGTCAAGTCAAATTTCAATTGAACTTTGAAACGTGATCGTAATCACGAAGGTTATAATCCCTAATGATTTCACCTTCTGGATTACCACGTTACTAGTCAAAGTGACGAGTCAAAGTTTCGGTCAAAAATGCGCATGATGTGCATTTTACGACGAAACTATTTTTAGGTATCAAAACACCAAGTTTTGATACCAAATCAGTTTTATAAACTTAGTTAGACATATTTTGACATGTCTAACTGATCACTTCTAGTTTAGTGCTTATTTAGGGTCGTAAGTCGAGCGGTTTTGACCACCGCTTTGACTTTCGAATCCGACCCGTTCGGTCGATCTTAGGATCCTAGCAAACACATATTTGTGACCATAGTTATATATGGAATAACCTACTGAGGTTATACCTTATGGTCATATCGTTTGGTTAGTGTTATGATATGTTACTTCTATGTTCTTAAAAAATGATGACCAAAATGCCCTTTTGCGCATAAATCCATTTTAAACACATGTAACCAAATTTTTGACATATAAACTGATGTTTTAACATTTTCAAAGATGTTTGGGCATTTAAGACTTATCATAGGACATGTTTAACCATCCGATCACACGTTTACGCTAATGACCCGTTAAAGTAGCGTAAACTACCTTAACGAGTCATAATGGGTCAAAAGCACTTAGGATCCTTTCCAAATCAGAATGTTAAGTTTGTTAAACCATATCACATGAGTTCCAACACTCGTTTGGTTTATAAGACTTCATTCTATCCGATCTCTCGTTTGTAGTCCCGACATGCTAACATATTTATCTGACACATTAGGACACGTTTGAGCTTTGTTTATTTCGTTGATCAAGAACATTTTCGCAATCCCAAGTGAGTATATAACCCTCCTCTTTTACGTTTTCAAATGTTTTGGGGTGATTCGTATGTGCCTATAATTACTTTCAAAATTTCAAAACAATATACATGGTTTATGTATACAAAAATGATTTTCAAAGTGAGTACATAGCCCCCCTCTTTTACGTTTTCAAATGTTTTGGGGTGATTCATATATGCCTATAATTATTTTCAAAATTTCAAAACAATATACATGGTTTATATATACAAAAATAGTTTTCAAAGTGAGTACATAGTTCCCCTCTTTTACATTTTGCAAATGTTTTGAGGTGACTCATATGTGCTAAATCATTTTCAAGTTTTCAAAAACAATGTCTATGGTTTATATATAAAATAATACGATTTCAATAATGTAAACAACTTGTTGATGCGTTATCCATAACATGAATGACATTCATTAGCTTTGGCCGAGCCAACCAGTAGTATGTTATGGTACCTGACAATCCCATTATCGGACTATTCATTGGATTTGGTGGAAGTTTGAGTAATGACAGAAACTGTTTCTGATTAAAAATCGTTTGTTGATTTGTTAGTCTAGTTAAAGAGACGCTTTGGTGGTCTATTAAAGATACCCTTTGGTGGTATAGTCAACACAGGTTTGAATATGTTCATTAAAGAATGATCAAAAGTTTTCACAATTAAAAACACGGACGATTTGTTTATGACATGGGCAATTGGTTTATGACAAGGACGATTGATCTATAACACGGACAAATGGTTTATAACACGGACAAATTGTTTTGAACAATGTCACGCAATGATTTTGTAACATCCGTCAAAAACCGGGTTATCCAAACCCGCTTCGTTTATTAAACCGAATAATCAGTTATAAATTTTGTTGCGTATTTAATGCTCAAATTAATTTTATACGATACATAATTAATAAATAAATTAGAATTTTAAAACATAATTATTAAATAACAAAAAAAATAACAAATAAAAAAAAATGTGGAGACGCCGGGTTTCGAACCCGGGTCACCCACAAGTTTATACCCACACAACTTTCACCACTCCGCCACACGCACATTAGTGCTAAAATTGAAAACATTTAAATCTTATGTAAGAAAATGTAAGACCTGCAACTTCAGTTTCAACTTCCGAATTCACTCGTCAAGATCAAATCGCGGGAATTATGGAAGAACCGGCTTCTGTTTGATCGCAAATGGGTATAACTGATGATAAACATCAGTTATAACCGAAAACTCAAATCAATTTCATTCATAAACCGAGAATTTCATAACCGAAAACTTGAAATCACCTCTACTTATAAATACCTTCAGTCAGGAAAACCCAACTCGCTTACTCACGCGAATCAACTCTCAACACACTCGCTAACCTCTCTACAAGTCCTTAATCAGCAAGAACACCTCGCCGGAATAACCTGCTGTCATCGGAATCTCGCCGGAAAATACGCGGATTTACGACCGTTTCCTTTAACTCCGGAATCAAGCAAGTGTAATTGACGATTAACGTCAGTTATAACCGAAAACCTTAAAGCCACTCATTCAAAATCGTCAAAATCATAACCGAAGGATGATCAAATCACTTGACCGAAAACTGTCGAACATGTTAACTATAAATATCAAGTCCGAAGATGGTAAATCTCGTTCAATTCAGAACCACACTCTCACCGCATTGTGAAAACCAGTCTCTGTTTCACCGGACTTCATCGGAAGTCAACCGGAATTTTCTGTCGGAGTTAAACCGAAAAGTCTGACACCTCGCCCAATCGGTACAAACATTTAACTTTCTTCAATACTGTTTATATGCATTTGTTTAAAACTGGGAATCGAAATTATGTGGGCTAACAGTCGGGTTGAGAGTTCTGGGTTGTTTTAACGAAGAAGATGAAGTTTAGGTTGTGTATATATTTAATATAAATCGGGTTATATCTCGGGTTAGACACACAGTCCAGCGGTGGACTGTGTGCATTTCATGCTATCGATACCGAGTTCGAATCATGCGCTTAACCGGGTCCTGTGATAAATCTCAATTTTTTTGAAAAGCCCCAGAACACCTTCCAGTTAGTATTAAGTTTAATAAAAACCAGTATTTTAACCAGGTTAGACACACAGTCCAGCGGTGGACTGTGTGCAAAGTTAAACCACAGGTCACGAGTTCGATTCCTGCTCCTGTAACCGGTTGGCAATTATCAAGTTTTTAAATAAAGACAAAAATGATTTAATCTAAATAGTATATAAGTATAATTAAAAACAGAAATATTTCGGGTTAGACACGTAGCTCAATTGGTAGAGCTGCGTGCACGCGTACGGGAGGTCAAGAGTTCGAACCTCACTCAGCGCATATAATAAACACGGTCCGACCTGTCAACGTCAACGCTCGATCAACGGTCAAAAAGTCAAAAATTTTATTTTCTTTTATTTATTTATTTTATTTAAAAATCAATTAAAAATACTTAAAATAATATATTTTAAAGTTAGAAAATGACCTTAAACTTACAAAAATAAATCTAAGAATCCTATTAAAAATTGTTAATAAAATCCACTTATTTACCGAACCATTATGTTATTATTTAGGTTAGTTTCTCTCGTGGTTACATCCAAATTCGTGCGCGTTCATCATCAATCCAAGAAACGCAAGTGAATTCTTACAAATTCCCTTTTTTATTCATGTTTTGGGGTGTATCATGTGTCGCCTAAATTAATTCGCTTATTCAAACTCGTGCTATACCATTATATGATCTAAACTTAGAATGTAAATATTGTTTGTTGTGATGTATTACATATTGTCAAGTTGTATGCAAATTATTTATTAGGCCCATCAGTTCCTCGTGGGAGACGAGTTGAACAACGCGTGCCTCAAAACTCATTCATTAGGCCCATCAGTTCGTTGAACAACGCGTGCCTCAAAACTCATTCGTTAGGCCCATCAGTTCCTCGTGGGAGACGAGTTGAACAACGCGTGCCTCAAAACAATCAATTGTTGTATGTGTGTGCAATATTTAATATTATATGTTTTGTGAATAAATTTACATATACATTTACTCATATGTGGTTATGCACTTTATTTTATAATCAATACAATAAACACATTTAAATGTTTTCATAGGATTCACTCGCCAACTTTTGTTGACCCAAAAACCATTTTTACACATGATACAGGTGGACGGGATGAAGCAAGGAACACATAGGAAATTGCCTTAGAAGAAAAATAATGAAGTCTAGAAAGATGTATAGAACATGTTGTACTTGTATGATTTGATTGTATGATCTCCTTTAAATTGTAATAATAAATATGAAACATTATAATAAATGTCATGAGCTTTGATGAAAACCCAATCATGCCCCGATCACCTTTTTCCGCTGCGGGTCGGGGTGTGACAGATTGGTATCAGAGCTTTTGACTATAGGGATATAGGATAGGTTATTAGATCCTTAGAGCCTATACTATAGTTGATTAGATTTTAATTGTTTATGTGGTTACATGCAAACTCATGATGTTGATTTGTTTCATATTTATTACATACACAAATGCATGCAAACACTTCCAAATATTATATTTTGTGTGATACTTAATGAGTTATACTTATAGTCAAACATAACATGCTTACATATACAATCATCACGCATATTTCAATGTTCACATATTCAAATCATCCTACTTCCGTTATTCAAGATTTTGTCGCATTTTTCATTTTTCAATCTCATCAAAATGAGTTCTACGACGGGCATGTAGTAACTGTAAGGGTACGAGTACCGGTAGTCGGAACGTCCTGTCTAGGTTGGCATTCGTATAAATCCAATATAACAGACCAGTTTGCCTACCTGGGGACTAACGATAAGAGTACGAAGGACCTATTAGGCCAAAGCATGCCACACCAAACGTCGTTCGAACTAACCCCACTTTGAGGTGTAACCGTGTCCACACCTGGATACATTCCGAATATCATACGTTACATACATATTTCTCGATTTTCTCCGGGTTTTAGTGTACGTAACTAGGCTAACACATGCGAACCATATGAAAAACCCGGTAATCATGGGGGCCCACATGATTACGAAGGTGAAGTATGGCGGCATGCAAGGCCCAATTACGAGCAAAGCCCAAGACATCCTATGGATGTAGTAGATTTATTATTCTATATTTATTTTATGAATGTTCATTCCTAATACGACACATGACCCCTAAAACGTCCAACTCATACTCTTGATACGTATTCCTAGTAGATGTCTTCTAGTCTCGCTCGTAGGAGGATGAGGTCAGGAAAAGCCCGCGAGCGCATGGCTGCCCAAATCGCTCAACAAATGGCGGCCGTAATACCCAACATCGTAGTTCAAGTTCAACAAGCCCTTACCGCTAATCCCGACAACCCAATCAATCAAGAAGATCAAAATGTTATCAACCCTCCCCCAAATACCACTAAATGCACCTTCAAGCATTTCAAATCCTGCGACCCTCCAAAATACGAAGGGACTGAAGGTGTCACCGCTCTCCTCCATTGGTTTGAGGAAATGGAAAACACTTTCTAAATTGCGATTGCCCTGATGATCGCAAGGTGCGATATGCTACCCGTCGTTTGTTTGGAATAACACTTACATGGTGGAATACAGAGAAGGCCAAGCGAGGTGTTGAAGATGCTATGACTTTGACTTGGGAAGAGTTGAAGGAAATCATGACAAGACGGTTTTGCCCAAGGAGCGAAATCAAGAAATTGGAGGATGAGTTCTATTCTTTGAAACAAAAGGAAGGCGACCACACCACATACAACAGGAGATTCCTTGAGTTAAATCAATTGGTCCCCAACTTGTTCACTCCCCTCTACCGTTTGATCGAGCACTACATTCGAGGTCTTCCTTCAAAAATTCAAGACTCTGTAATAAGTACCACACCTGCAACTTTGGAAGCAGCAATGGAGTTAGCTACAGAGCTCACCGAGAACCGCATACGAAATAAGGATTTCAAGGAGGAGAAGAAGAAGGATAAAGCATCAACCGAAACCTCAAACTCCACCCAAACCGAATCCCCTTCTCAACCCATTTCTAAGAGAAAACGAGATGGGCAAATATTCGCTGTCACCCAACACAATCAACCAGCTTCACAAGCCATACCCCTCCAAGCTATCCCAAACACTCAAGTAGCACCCAACTCAACTTACCCAAATAAGAAACCTTACTTTGGACCTCACCCTCAATGCAACACCTGTTTTTATCACCATCCATCTACCTTACCTTGTCGACTATGTGCGAATTATGGACGCTATGGTCATTTGAGCAAGGTTTGCCGCACCCCTCAAAACCAAACCTCACCCCCTACTCAAAACATGATCCAAACATATCAACAACCCAAATACCCCATGTTTCCATATGTTCGAGCTTGTTTTAATTGTGGTGACCCTACCCACTTTAGAAACACTTGACCGAAAACTGTCGAACATGTTAACTATAAAATCAAGTCCGAAGATGGTAAATCTCGTTCAATTCATAACCACACTCTCACCGCATTGTGAAAACCAGTCTCTGTTTCACCGGAGTTCATCGGAAGTCAACCGGAATTTTCTGTCGGAGTTAAACCGAAAAGTCTAACACCTCGCCCAATCGGTACAAACATTTAACTTTCTTCAATACTGTTTATATACATTTGTTTAAAACTGGGAATCGAAATTATGTGGGCTAACAGTCGGGTTGAGAGTTCTAGGTTGTTTTAACGAAGAAGATGAAGTTTAGGTTTTGTATATATTTAATATAAATCGGGTTATATCTCGGGTTAGACACACAGTCCAGCGGTGGACTGTGTGCATTTCATGCTATCGATACCGAGTTCGAATCATGCGCTTAACCGGGTCCTGTGATAAATCTCAATTTTTTTTGAAAAGCCCCAGAACACCTTCCAGTTAGTATTTAAGTTTAATAAAAACCAGTATTTTAACCAGGTTAGACACACAGTCCAGCGGTGGACTGTGTGCAAAGTTAAACCACAGGTCACGAGTTCGAATCCTGCTCCTGTAACCGGTTCTGGCAATTATCAAGTTTTTAAATAAAGACAGAAATGATTTAATCTAAATAGTATATAAGTATAATTAAAAACAGAAATATTTCGGGTTAGACACGTAGCTCAGTTGGTAGAGCTGCGTGCACGCGTACGGGAGGTCACGAGTTCGAACCTCACTCAGCGCATATAATAAACACGGTCCGGCCGGTCAACGGTCAACGCTCGGTCAACGGTCAAAAAGTCAAAATTTTTATTTTCTTTTATTTATTTATTTTATTTAAAAATCAATTAAAAATACTTAAAAATAATATTTTTAAAGTTAGAAAATGACCTTAAACTTACAAAAATAAATCTAATAATCCTATTAAAAATTGTTAATAAAATCCACTTATTTACCGAACCATTATGTTATTATTTAGGTTAGTTTCTCTCGTGGTTACATCCAAATTCGTGCGCGTTCATCATCAATCCAAGAAACGCAACCACTGTGAGTGAATTCTTACAAATTCCCCTTTTTATTCATGTTTTGGGGTGTATCATGTGTCGCCTAAATTAATTCGCTTATTCAAACTCGTGCTATACCATTATATGATCTAAACTTAGAATGTAAATATTGTTTGTTGTGATGTATTACATATTGTCAAGTTGTATGCAAATTATTTATTAGGCCCATCAGTTCCTCGTGGGAGACGAGTTGAACAACCGTGCCTCAAAACTCATTCATTAGGCCCATCAGTTCCTCGTGGGAGACGAGTTGAACAACGCGTGCCTCAAAACAATCAATTGTTGTATGTGTGTGCAATATTTAATATTATGTGTTTTGTGAATAAATTTACATCTACATTTACTCATATGTGGTTATGCACTTTATTTTATAATCAATACAATAAACACGTTTAAATGTTTTCATAGGATTCACTCGCCAACTTTTTGTTGACCCAAAAACCATTTTTACACATGATACAGGTGGACAGGATGAAACAAGGAACACATAGGAAATTGCCTTAGAAGAAAAATAATGAAGTCTAGAAAGATGTATAGAACATGTTGTACTTGTATGATTTGATTGTATGATCTCCTTTAAATTGTAATAATAAATATGAAACATTATAATAAATGTCATGAGCTTTGATGAAAACCCAATCATGCCCCAATCACCTTTTTCCGCTGCGGATCGGGGTGTGACAGACTCAAAGATATAAACCATACGAAGTTTTCTTTGAATCAATCTATTACAAGGTTTTTACAAAAGAAGTGTTTTTGTCAAGATTCATGGCTACAAGGTTTTCACAACTCTAACCAACTTGTTTTAGTTGATTAATTGTATTGCAATATCAAACACTTTTGACACGAGGTTTTCACTTAACGACTCTTGTAGTCGGACGAGGTGTTGCAATATGTATACAAGGCCACGAATTTGACACACTCACAAAACCTATGTACTCGCCGGCATTTTTTTATGCTAACTCTCTTTTCACCTATATTTAAGGAATTAATACTTGATAATTTAATGCATGCTTCACGTAGGAATGGACGCGGGCCTTAGTGACTTAAAAACATAAAAGACAATTTATTTATGTGTTGTTTCTGTTTATCCCAAGACAATATAAACATTTAACTTAATTAAACAAAATTTTAAATTCCATGAGTTGTGAAACAATAGTTCTGTGACATGACTTCCCGGCCTTTCCGCTGCGGTTCGTTGTTTTACGCGATCGGGGTGTTACAGTAAGCTATGGTGAGTTATGTTGGAAGGAGATGATTTAGATTCAGACGATTTGGCGCGAAGATCGTTGGTGGTGGTGATAGTGACGGTTTCCGGTAGTGGATGGCGGTGGTGGCGGTGGTGGAGTAGTGGTGGCCATGGAGATGAAGAAAACGTGTTTAAGATATAATCTAGTTTTAGGGCTTTTTGACATAAAAGAAGTAAATAGACCAAAATACCCTTCCTTGTGATTTTTGTTGTTTGTCACATATCATCCTATAATTGCTTTCTAGCCTTTCTACCCAAACCAAAATTTTTATTTAATCTTTTCCCTTACAATGTATTCTCGGTAAATAATTGTTAAATATATAATAAATCTGGTTAAATGAATATTCATTTTTCAGTATCGTTTTTTTCTTTAAGGGCATTATTATAAATAAATAATCTCACTAAAAGGGTATGTTTTTCATCGAGGACATCCATTAATCAGGGATAGGGAAATGGTAAAGTAAGAATCACATTGAGCTGTAAGAACCATAAGAATTAGGCTTTTTAGAAGTTTTTTTTTGAAACTAAAATACCAAAAATCTTAAAAAATCACTTGCTACAGTGAAAAAATAAAAAATAAAAAAATGGCACATGCAAAATTACATCTGGTGTAAAAAATTTACATCGTCGTAATTATAAAATTTACATCAGGCGTAATTACCGACTCGACAATTTTTTTACAGATGTGTTTATAACATTTTCATCTACATTTGTGCAAAAAATTTGGTGGCCCAACTCGCGCAAAAAGTAAGATTTCTCATCGTTTTCATAACTCGTGATGGTTCTTGATTAAACTGAATCCATCAAGGGTATTATTATAAATAGAGTTAAATGTCATTTTAGTCCATATGGTTTGGGCCATTTTGGCAATTTAGTTCAAAGATTTCATTTTTTTGGCTATGGGTCCAAAAATGTTTCATTGTTGCCATTTTAGTCCAATGGATTCATTTCATCTATTTTTCTGTTAACGAGAAGGGCAATTCGGTCATTTTATATGGCCGAATTGTCATTCTAGTGAACAAAATTACGTATAAAATTATTGAATTGCCCTTCTCGTTAACTGAAAAATGGATAAAGTTAACCTAGTGGACTAAAATGCAATGGTGAAACCTTTTTGGACCTACAGACGAAAAATGAAACCTTTGAACTAAACTAACAAAATAACCCAAACCATAAAAACTAAAATGATATTTAACTCTTATAAATATATAATCTCACTAAAAGGATAGAGGACATCCACTAATCAAGATTTTACGGTATAAGTAGGATGTTCTTAAAGATATATAGGGTCACCCAACTTTTTTTTCTCTAGAGGCTAGATTTTAATTCTAAGAAGACCTTTTTTTAAGGTGCAATAAACCCCGGTCATCCAGGTATATCCATAAGTAAAAGGTCACTCATGCTTGTGATAGCAGACAGTGCCGTTGACCTGATCTGTCACTGATTCTAGAAGAAACCCACTGATCGAAGGCCTTATCATGTTAAAACCTTCGGCTCGCGCAGGGACAGAGTTAGTGTGTTAGCATGGGTAGCACGCGTTACTCCTCAACCTCGTCTCCATAGTGTAAAAATACCCTTCAACTTCATCTTCGTTATATGAAGGATACCCCTGATCCTAAATTTTTTTTTAGTATGCCCTTGAAGTTTTGAGCTAGATCTACCACTAGGCTCGCGCATGACATTTTGTCACGGATGAGGCTTCAACCGCTGAGCTCCCTTATAAAAGTCACCCGAGTACCACTAGAAAACTTGCTCTTTGTTTCTTAGAAAACTTCTATGGTTATAAATGTAATAATTTTTAATGTGTTTTTACATATAACCTAAAATCTCTGAGGTTTAGAAAACTACGTTTTCGTTTATGATTTATATAATACTGGCACGTTAGTTATTAGTTGTTAGCTACATTGATTCTTAGCTTAACTCAACTGTATCATTAATATTTATAAGCCAATAACTAAGAATAATTCTTGAAGGGCAAAGTAACATTGGAAGTATCTTTACTTCACTTACAAGCATTACGTTAAATCTACTATAAATTTGGAAATTAAATTTAAATAAACTTATTTTTTATCAATTGACCAATAACACTCTAAACTTTTAATTTTTATCACATCACTTCTAACTTTTAACTTATTTTTCTATAACATTCCTAAAATAACTTAACACTAACCCAGTTTGCTGACATCAGCTATCACGTCACTAAACTAGTGCCACATGAGCAGCCACGTCAGCTGCCACATCATCCAAAAGCCAAATCAGATGTCATGTCAGCTGTCATATCATCAAAAAATCCCACTTCAAATGCCACGTCACCACACAGGTGCCACATCAGCAAAAAAACTAACTAGGGTAGTGTTTAGTTAGTTTAGGAGTGCCAGAGAAAAAACAAAGATGAACACTGGGAATGATATGGTACAAATCAAAACTTGATAATATTATGATCAATTGATAAAAGTTAGAGTTATCCAAATCTAATATCCCTATAAATTTTAGTTGTTGTACTTGTCACCTTTTTAACTTAAATAGAAACCACAAAGTCTCAATGCTTCATCTAACATTGTTGGCATCAAGCGTCACCAAATATTTTATCACATTTGGTTCCGATTGTATTAATGTTTTCAAAATCAAAACGATTAGCGCTTGTTAATTGTCCTGGATTACTAGTCAACCGGTTTTAAAAACAAATGAAATCATAAGTAATAACTAATTTAACAATTAACAAAAAAATATAAAAAGTACAAGACTACAATATAAATAAATAAAAGCTAAATTAAAAAACAAATTGTTAAAACACAAAACATAATTGAAAGCAAAACCACTCACTTTTAAACCACCTATTGCAAAATCAATATACCATAGGCACAAACTTCGTAATCAAGATTTTCAAAAAGAATAAATAACCACAAAATTACAAAATAAAGGTTTTAGATACAAAGATTCATCTTGACAATAATATACGTAGAGTTAGGGATATTGAATTTAAATAATTCTATCTTTTATTAATTGAGCGATAACACTTATAACTTTTGATTTATGTTATACTGTTCTCAACTTTCAACTTATTGACCGGCATTCCAAAACTAACCCAATACTAACTTATTTTGCTAACATCAGCCGCCACATCACCAAACTAGTGCCACATCAGCTGCCATGTCATCAAAAAAGTCACGTCAAATGCCACGTCATAAAAAAAGCCAAATCAGATGCCATGTTAGTGGCCACATCATCAAAAAATTCCACGCCAGATGCCACGTCAACACACAAGTGCCACATCAGCAAGAAAAACTAACCGGGTTAGGGTTTTGTTAGTTTGAGAGTGCTATCGGCCAATAAGTTGAAAATTGGGAGTGATGTTGTAAAAATCGAAAGTTGGAAGTGTTATCGGCCAATTGGTGAAAGTTAAGGTTATTTAAATCCAATATCCCCTATACCAATGGGTGGTTATTAAAGTGTAAAAAGTAGTGTTATAAAAATATACTTACATGAAAACTTATGCACGAGCTCCAACTCCCTCCTAGCAAGCCTCCTCTGCCATCCAACTCAACTTAATCTCGTGTCTATTGTTGATCACATTGTACATTACACAGTTTAAACCGATGATCATCAAACATGTGAAGAGTCCGGCTCCGTTTAACCTGCCTAATCGGTCTGTCTAATCTAGTTTTCAAACAATAAGTTGTATCATTGTATTTTCTGACATTTAAATGGATCCTGAAGACTAGACGCAAGACTCGCAATTCTTGCATGATTCAACCTGGACACAAAATAGATTGATCCATATCCAACAACATACTTAGTTGCATAAAAGGTCAAAAAACAAAAACAATTAGGTAAGTAACCCCATGTTTTACATATAACAAAAAAACAATATATAATAAAAAGGTTAATATAGTAAAAACTAACATGTTAAGAAAATGTCAGAGCTAAACTTTAAGATCTTACATAAAATCATTTGTATGTAAACAACACCTTAGGGGAAGTGATGTGTAGCATTTCCACATGGTGCTTTAGAGGTTGTGATTTTCGTCTAGGCTGCCACATCGCCTTGAGGGAAGACTGGGAGATTAACCACTATTTTACTTGATCGACCAGGAGATAGAAATGATAGAGAGAAAGTGGGAACTAGCCTAATGAAGGCCGTGGGTTCCTCGGTCCCCGCTAATTTTCACGTGTAGTTTTACTTTTACCGAAAATTTGCTTTTTTTAATGTAAAATATTTGATTTTTAGTAGTCTGGCCTCATCAAGTTTCCGCTAAAGTTTTGCTACTGAGCCCTGGTAGTGCTTAGAGTAAGATTTGTTTTACTACATATATAACTTCTTTGGTTGTACTTGGAGTTTATTTTGTATTTATCTATTTTATTATTCTTTAGTGCTTAAAAATTAACAATTTATAATGTAATCTATAAATAATGTGTTTTTAATTATTTACTACTTGTATCTCATGCATAGTCCATAGACTATTTGTAGCTCACATTTGTACAACAAAGTAGGTAACATAATAAAACTTGTGATCATCAACTTAAAACATATTTTTTTAGCTTTTGTTTAGAAAATATAAAGTATATATGGACATGTATGCACATCACTCTTTTTCTCCTAATATGTAAATACTTAGGCTAGCGGTTTAAAGCCCTTTAACTTGCATGTAATGGTTTAAAGTCTTCTATTAAACAAAATAAAAAAAATAATAAAGAGCAAAAGATTTGATTGGCTGAAAAGAATGGGCTTCACCTGCTAGCGCTCATTACTGGAATGAAGCCCTCTCCATGACGCCCCCTGGCGCCCAGGGGGTGGCTATGGGGCGCTAAAGGCACTAAAATTGCTGATTTGGCCAGAGGTGCTATACCATACCCACTTGCCTTATCCAAACGCGTTCAATACAAACCATTTTATACACTGAAAACCATAAAACAGATTAAGCAGAAAATGACAAAGAAGAGTTTTTCACCCAAATAATTCTATTTTATTTGGGAATTATTTGGGTGATTGTAAAAGTCATTACCGATGTAATCCTTTTGTATTTTCACCCAAATAATTCCGTTTTATTTCATTTTCTAGTTCAATGTAGATAAAGGTGAACATATTAGCAAACCCATTAAAGTTGTCATGGTTAAAATCTGTAATTTTTTGTATACAATGAACTATTTTTAAGATTATCAACTGGGCCTTTGCTTCCTTTGGATTCAATTATAGAGCTTGATTAGAAAATTAATATAACATGCGTAGAGTTTAATTAACTATTACTTTGGGTGATCAACTTATGTTCATAATTACACTTTGGGAAAGCTAAGAATCTGATTCTGCATAATTAACTAGACTTTAGCTAGTTGTAGCACAATAAAATCGTGGACAGAAGAAAAGGTAATATGATCCATTACTAATACCCAATAGGCCAATATAGAAACATTACATAGAAATTTAATTGTTATATTATATTATATTATATTATATTATAAAAATAAATGTTATTTTATCAACATCAAACAACTTTAGTCTCTTAAATTTAATAATAAACAATTTTAGCCCTTCAATTTTAGTAATGACGTGTTTAGCCTCTCAACTTTAATAATGATATGTTTAGCCCCTTAACTACGTCAAACAACTTTAACCCCTCAACTTTAATAATACACAACTTTAGCTGCACAATTTTAATAGTAAACAACTTTAGCCCCTCAACTTCTATAATAACATGTTTAGCCTCTTAACTAAAACATCAAACAACTTTAACTCTCACGATTTGCTTATTTTTATCTATGTTTTAAACCTGCAGTGGAGCAAGGGTGGTAACCCACGAGTATACCCTTAAAAAAAGAAAGTTTAAGCGTTGATCAATTAATTTTAACTAGAGGTGACCAGATGGGTAAAGTGGTTTGGGTAGCAAATTTGGAGGGGTATGGTCCCAAAAAACCCTGCGCCTGCGCAAGGAACCATACCCTCAATAACAACATATAAGAATAACCTTGCGCGCAATGTGCAACGGTGCACCATTCTTGAAACCAGTAGGTTGCCTAACAACCTTGCGCGCAATATGCATTAGTATTGCAACTTGATACATGAAGGTCATACAACGAACCTTGCGCACATTGCGCAACGGCAAGTTAGACCGACACATGCAGGTCACACAACGAACCTTCCGCACACTGCGCAACGGCAAGCTAGACCAACACTAGCAGGTCACACAACGAACCTTGCGCACACTGCGCAACGGCATATAAGGCCTAGAAGCGCAGGTCCCTTGACCTACGCGGATCAAACAACCCTCTAGCCGCAAAGTCATAAAATCTTGCACAAGGACAAGACAAACATGAGAGCAACTCATAGTCTCGACAACAAATGGACTTAATCCCTACAACTCTGCGCTTGCTAGAAAGCACTGAAAGCCACGCGTAAGGGAAAAGCACAAGGAGGCGTTGACTACATACAAGGGTACAAAGTGGCAGAGCTGTGACCCAATAGCTACTCGGCAGGTTGTGTCAAACTGCGTCGCATGAACAGTAATGTAGAGGACAGACTGTACACCAACCAAACTGACACCAGCGATTGTCACACATTCTCCACTTTCGGCTGATGACAGGTCTGACACCAGGGACAACTGTCATGACATGTGGCTCTATTCAACATCCAACAAAGCACACCTCCTGCCAGAGATCATTAATGATCAATGCAGAGGAGACAGAACGGATATCACTGGTCATCTGGGCCGGGCCCAAGGCCCATCAACCCATCTCCTAAACACACATATCTTCGGCTATAAAATAAGGGTCATGCCTTAAGGTAAATTCATTCAAATACGAGTTACTTACTAATCACTTGCTAATTGCTTATTACCTTGCAATCCCAAATACTTACTCTCACGCCGGAGTGTGGTCAAGGAGAAAACCCTCCCCCTTTCTCTCGTGACGAGGCTAACGGTGTTGCTGGTTTTGCAGATTAGCTTGGAGTGAGATCATCCAGAAGAGCGAACGAGAGACAACCCTCCATGCAAAAATATTGAGCTTAACCCAGATATCCCCGGATATTCCTTGTGGTTAACTAGTGTTTCTTCATTGGCACTGTAACACCCTGTAAAATCGTGTCCAATAGTATAGTGACACGGACTAACAGGGACTAAAAGTGTCAACATGCTCAAACTAAGTCTCTGAGTGATTTCTGATGTCAACATGCATAAACCGAGCATCTGAGTGACCATTAGTGTCAACATGCTTAAAATATAGCCTCTGAGTGACCATTAGTGTCAACATGCTTGAAACATAGCCTCTGAGTGACAATTGGTGTCAACATGCTAAAATTTGGCCTCTGAGCGACCGTTGTGTCAACATGCCCAGCCTCTGAGTGACATTGGAGTCAACATGCTTATAACGAGCCTCTGAGTGATCCTTTACGAAGTCCTAACTCTCATACGTGCCATTTGATGGACGAGAGAATTCAATTCTATAAATATATGAAAGTTGGACGTTGGAGGGGTTAAAAGTGTCAACATGTTAATTTATGAAAGTTGGACCTTTTAAAGAACCGAGAGCTCGATAATGTCCGGGCATAATCCCGGGTATGCCAACTATTGGCTACGGAGGGCTAAAAGTGCTAAAAAGGTGTTTTAGAAGGTGTTAAGGATGTTTAATAAGTTGAGGGGCAAAAAGTGACAAACTTCAATTCTGCCCATGGAGCGCGAGAGGCAAGCCTTGTGCCTCTCACGGGGCGCGAGAGGCCTGTGTCTGCAGAAAGTTTGCTTGGCCTCCACACATATTGCCAAAAACCATTTTTTTTCGAAACTATGGACTTTCAATCAGCTATGCCACGTTTTAGGACACTTGTAAGCTCCCTATTACACCCCTAAACACCTGGTATCACCTCCTTTGAGTTCTCCAACTATAAATAGGTGTTCAAGTCCACCATTTGAACTTGCACATTTCTTATTCATAACTCTTCTCCCTCCTCTGGAAGTTCCTAACCGAGAGCATCCAACTTAGTTCTCTTGTATTCTAGGAACCTCTTGTAAGTGTTCCTTGCTCTTGCATTTTCGTTTATAGGCTTTTATAGCCAAAAGTCAAGCATTTTACGAAAAACGCTTTGACTTTCGGTTAAGACCATTATGGTCCAGCCATTGTTCATAACGAACATGGCTAAGTGATCGTAATAAGGTAGGTGTTAATCCCTATAAAGGGCACCTCCTGAAAATCACGTTTGCTAGACCAATTGACGGGTCAAAGTTAAGTTATTAAAAAGTCAATCAGGCCATTTTTCAGAAAAATCATAAATTGATCTTATATATGTTATGAAACCTGTTTTGACACTTAAACAAGTTGGTAATAATTATTAGAACATGTTTGGCTCGTCAATTTCAGTTCTAGGGTCGGTTCACAACCGAAAGTCGCGAAGTTTGACTTCTTATTTGACTTTCGATTTTGACCCGATTTAAATTAGTTAGCTACCGATCTAAAGTTGCATTATGATCATAATATAATGTAGCATAACCCTCTGAGGTTATATTACATGATCATAATCAGATTCTAAATTTATGCGCAAGTTCCGCAATTATGTCATTTTTGACTAAAATGCTTTTTTTTTTTGCATAAAACAAGGTTTTAATGATAATGAACATGAAAATAAGTTTTCTACTGATATGATATTATAAGTAGGATTATTTGGGATGTTAAACCAGATTATAAACTGAGTTTGCAAGCAGGTCCTTGAATTATGTCGGTAAATGACGATTTAGCCCTTATGGCTCATAAATTGGTTTTAATCAAATCTTTTCAAGGTAATCTTTTACCTACTTATATGTTAATAGTAATCAATTCGTTATTTATTAATAAATTATAATAAAATAGAAATTTGGTCTACAAAACGCACTCTTCATCAAATCAAAAACGATCCCACTGTGAGTGAATTATTACAACTCCCCTTTTTATTTCACGTTTTTGGGGTATATCATGTGTCGTTTTTGTTTATTTCACTGCTGAACGTCTAGGAGTCACACAAGAGGCTCATGTGCTCGTTTCATCGGAAGCTGAAAGGACAGGAGCTACACAAGAACCTCCTGTGTCTAGTTTTGTGGAAGTACATGTTATTCAATCACCAGTTGCTCCAATGACTTCAAATCTTGAAAGTTCTACTCCAAGAAAGTCAACACCAAAGGCTGCTAACATATCTAAAGCATTTTAATCTGACTTTAACATCAGTTTTCATTAAACATCGTATAAGACGTTATTTTACGACATAAGCGCCGTTTCGGCGCATAGTATGGTTTAAAACCATATTAATTGATCAAGACTTGTTACCTACCATATTAAACATATTTACAGTAGGTACATGTTATAAACTCAGAATCCCAAATAATTTATAAACTATGTGTAAAATGACCAAAATGCTCATTCGGTACATAGTTTGGTTATAAAATATAAAATACACATGAAATCTATATCTTACTGATATTATATCATAAATAAAATATTTTTCCAGAATACTTATAGTTATATCATTAAATTATATTCATATTCTTTTTATATGGTATGAAATTACCAAAACGCCCTTATGAGGCATAGTTTCAATTTAAAACCATAATGGGCATAAAAGTTGATATCCTACTGATATTACAACTTATTTAAAATATAATGGAATATAGAACTTGTCCATGACTTATCTGGTTACCCGATATCGCTTAGAAGCGTACGGTTAATTATACGTAACTAGTTCATGGAATTCAACCGAAACGGGTTTAACCTTATCATTTTAATCTCAAAATCCAGAATGTTAATTGTTTACCCATATTATGCAAGTCAAAGTACTTGTCGGGTTTAAACTACATTCTATCCAATCATCGTTTAATCAAGCGTTATATGTTTTGATCATGTACACTACTCAGTCTAAGTTTATGACTTAAATAAGACCGTTAGTATTTAATTGGTTAGCTTATGCCATAATCCAGACTAGAGCCTTGCCGGTAAATGCTATCTACACTTAGTACTTTTGTATACGGCTGAGTTATTGAAATTAAAAGAAGACTAGCTCAGGTAAATACTCTTGACTTATTTTCCCTATACGGGCTTGGGATACGGTAAATTTTACCGCTTGGTCAAAAATGGGATCAATCGAATGCCGGATTGTGGCTAGTAAATCCGCAAATTCTATTTTAATCAGTTTTTTTGATAACTTAAGCATCAGGGGTTAAATTACCGTGTCCTGGATATCCTCGGCTCATTACATTACATAATGGCCACGACCTTAGCACGGGGTGTAGGCATACACCTGACAGAGGCTCAAATGCAAATTACCCAAGACATTGGGGATAACTCCTCTGTGAGTTCTAAGTGGTGTGGATTTAATCATGTATCGGTCTCTGTACTGGGCCCTGTATGTATGGACAAACATGTGAATTTGTTAACAAGGTTACAAAGTAACTTTCCCAAGTTATAAAAAGATTTGTGCCCTGTGCACTTAAATGTAATTTCTAAAATGTTTTCAAAATGAGCCAGTTGGGTGTATTTACCAGCGAAAGCTGACGTATCGTCCAAAGACTAAACTGCAGGTACAATACGAAATAGGCCGGAAGCAGCTCGGTAGTGATTAAGAGAATCTTGCAAATTCTTAAATCTGCCCTAAAGTCTGTTTTATATTCTTTTTGTACATTTTATGATCCGCCTGTGGATCTTCTATTACGAACCTGTATATTATTTTGTATTTCGAACATTTGGTTTGTAATAGTAATTTTACTCCAAGACTTCCGTTGTGTCGTGTTTAATTGACTATGATGTTATCAACTGACGTCATGATACTCCCCACCCGGGCCCACTGGTGTATGGATTTGGATAGGAAATCCGAGGTGTGATAGGTTGGTATCAGAGCCAACGTTTGAGAGAATTAAACACTATCCTTTCTGTGTTTAATCTCAAACTTACACAAGCACATTCCTTTGACTTCCGAGTCTAGGCATTGACCTAGGATTACTAATTTCATTATTAAGTTATTAGTATTGTTTTGAATTGATTTTAACATGAAAATGCTGCCAAGAGTAAGAGGACAAAGTGGGAGAGGAAAAGGTCCACTGAGGGGAGGGCCATCGGGGCGCATCCCTTCTCAACCTCACAACTCAGATTCCTACCAAGAATCAGGAGATTCGTCTCCTTGGCAACCAGCGAGACACTCTCTCTCATAGACATTCCCTCCCACATTCCCAAAATTCTTATCACTCTCACCACTCCTATCATTCACACCATTCTCACCATTCTCATCATTCCCATTAACACTCTTACCATGAAGATTTAACCCTAACTACTACTTTAACACACCTCCAGCCGATCAAAATCAGTTGGACCAGCCAAACTCTTTGGACGAGGACTCCGACCCGGAGATGCCGCCGTCAGGATCGAATACGCATCCCATAGAAATTTCAAGCGATTCGAACTCTTATGACGGATCGCCTTACCAAGGTCCTAATGAGTGGGACCAATATTGGAACCAATTTATTTTCACCGACACTCCTTCCCATCACTCTCTACCACCTCCTATACAAGAAGATGTCCACATGGAACCGGTGGACCAACCTCAACCACCACCTGAACCACCAAGGAGGAAGCATGGAGCATGTATGTCGGTACGTGCAGGACAAAGGTCGGGATCGCTGCCACCTTTGCCCAATTCCTACCCCATAATTCAAGAGGACCCACAAATGAGTGGACCCTCTAACACCTCACCCGTGGTGGAACCAACACCTACAGTTCAACCATCACCATCGGGTTATAGTAACCCAATTCCCACATATCCAGATACGTCTGGATATGATCCTTTTAACCCGTCAACACCAGTGGACTATCAAGCATGGTCGCAAGACCCCTATATGCAAGCAGTTATGCACAATGCACTTTACCCGTCTCCTTTCCCACCTGCTTATCCACCGACTGGATATCCAACTTATGGGTACCAGTATCCGGTTATACCACAACCACAACCACAACCTCCACCGCCACTTGAGGCCATTAATGAGGCCTTGGAACGGATGAAAGAAATGCAGCAGCAAGCGGAGAAAACGGAGAAGAAGACAAACAAGTTCTTCAAGAAACTCTCCAAGTCGGTCAAGGGGAAGAAGGACGAGTGAAGTCTCTCCTAATTATATGTAGTCCCTGCGAGGACATTGTTATTTCTTTAGTTCATGCGTGGACATTTTTATTCCTTTAAGTCCTTGCATGAACAGTTTATTTCGTTATTTCTAAGTATTGTAATTTCTATTTGAAATTTAATGAAGTATTTTGAAATTATATATGTGTATTCATCCTCTTTAAACGAGCGTCTCGATTTTACTCGAAATTTATGCTCTACAATATAATTCCAAAAAGATCTTAATGGTTTTGATTAGCCAAGTGGCACAGACCACACACTTGGCCAATTTATAAATGATAGTTAAGTACGAAGGGGTCTTCTATCAGGATAGTTAAGGGAAGTTATCCTTCTATCCAGAGGCGGTGGACTTAAAGTTCAAGCCTCCAAGTCTTTAGGGTCAATGCGACCGGGACTATTAATCAACCATTAAGGTACTCTTATGTTAACATTCAGGAATGTTCATAATCCTGGTAGTGTGACCTGAGGAACCACACTAACCTTCAAGGTAAAGGACTATGTCCTAACCTTATATAGCCTATGTGATCCAAATTGATCCCGGCTAATATCATCAGTGCGATGATTAAACATCCATTAGTGATGTATTGCCCTTGGGGCTATGATTAAACATCCATTAGTGATGTATTACCCTTGGGGCTATGATTAAACATCCATTAGTGATGTATTGCCCTCAGGGCTACGATTAAACATCCATTAGTGATGTATTGCCCTCGGGGCTAGGATTAAACATCCATTAGTGATGTATTGCCCTTGGGGCTATGATTAAACATCCATTTAGTGATGATTTGCCTTTGAGCAATATAATATTGTCAAAAATGACGACAGCTATGGTTAATATAACCCCTGTTCAAATTCTATGTTAAATAGTGACAGGCCTATGTGCCATATTCTATGTCCATTAGTGACAGGCCTATGTTCCCTATTTTATGTCCTTCGAGATGAGCCTATGAGCTAAATATAATTGTCAATTACGACCATGACAGTTGTGACATTACGATCCACTGTCTAGTAATATATTGACTATGTCCAAATCTTAATTTGCCCTTGATGGCCCTACTAAGACCTAGGCCAAATATTGTTATACTAAGCCTAAGAGTTGTGATGTTATTCACACTAGTATAGGCAATGGATTGTTATATCCAATGTTGAAAGCCAGTATGGTTGAAATACCATGGCTAAATGAAGTTTTATTGGTATATAGAGCCCAAGGCTTAAAGATGGCTAACTCGAATGAGGTACAAAATAGCCACCGGGATGTTGATGCTAACAAAGCCAAAAACAGAGATATTGATAATGATAATTTTCAAGCTCGCATTGACGCAGCTGTTGAAAAGGCCATGGGAAAGGCCACAGAAAAGCTTAGAGAGTCGAGTGCTACTCGCTCTTGACCATTATTTATTCCACCATCTTCAGCTCATAAGGAGAGCTCAGTTCACTCTTCAAATGCGAAGAGTGAACCAAAGAAACTGGAATTTGCTGATAGGACTCGTTCTCTTAAAAACGGATGTACCTACAAATACTTTGTCTCCTGTAAGCCCTGAGACTTTAACGGGTAGAAAGGAGCCGTAGAAGCTTTGAAGTGGCTTGACGAGATGGAGACAATAGTGGATATCAGCGGTTGTGCTGATAAGGATGTGGTTAAGTATGTATCACAGTCCTTTAAGGGCGATGCCCTAATCTGGTGGAAAGCCATGATCCAGTCTACAGGTAAGGTACACCTGTATAATTTGGGATGGTCCAAGTTTGTGGACCTTGTTAAGGCAACTTACTGCCCACCTCATGAGGTGGAGAAATTAGAGACAAAATTTTTGTCTCTTTCCATGAAAACCTAGATTGCCGGAAATATATTTCCGATTTCAACTCCTTATCTAGGTTAGTTTCCTATCTGATTACCCCGGAACCCAAACGCATTGCGCTTTTTATTAATGGGTTAGCTCCCGAGATAAAGGGAATGGTAAAGGTTGCTCAGCCTAGTACCTATAGGTCCGCCGTTGACCTATTTCTCTCCCTTACCCTTGATTTAGTGAGGCAAACGTCAGTTAAGTCTGAGACTGACAGGAAAAGAAAACGGGAGGATGATAACTTCCAGAGGTTTAAAAAGAGAGGAAATTTTGGGTTCAAGAAGAACCAGCACAGGTTTGATAATAGACTTTTGTGCAAAACCTGTAACCGCAGGAATTGGGGGCAATGCAATACCGATCCCCAGATTAAACCCTGTGGTATTTGCAAGAGGAAAGGGCATAAGACCCACCAGTGCAAAAATCTTAAAGATGCCGTCTGTTTTAGCTGTAATGAGAAAGGGCATATCAAGCCTAATTGCCCAAAGAATCCTAGAAGCAACAAGGCAAAGCCTGGAGAGGCCAAGAAGGGGAATGCTCGTGCCTTTCAGTTAAATGCAAGAGAGGCTGTTAATGAAAACAATGTCGTAACAGGTACATTCCTCATTACGATATACATGCTAGAGTTCTTTTCGATTCGGGTGCAGATAAATCTTTTGTTGATCATAATTTTAGTAAACTATTAAACTTACCCATAAGAACTCTAGATAAAACTTATGAGATAGAACTTGCTGACGGAAGTCTAGAAACAGCATCTTCCATTCTTGATGGAGGTTTCATATCCATTAAGAATCATTCCATTCCTATCTCTCTTTTGCCAATGAAATTGGCGGGGTTCGATATAGTTTTAGGCATGGATTGGTTATCTCGTACACAAGCCCGCATTGCCTGTGATAAGAAACTCATCGAAATTAAAACCCTATCTGGTGAAATGATCACCATCCCTGGAGACTCACACTACGGGTTGCCAGACAAGGTGTCATTATTTAAGGCATCCAAGTGTTTGAGGAAAGGTTGTGTCATTTATATGGCACAAGTTACTATTAATGAGCCTAAGCCAAACATGGAAGACCTACCAGTTATTTCTGAATATTCCGATGTCTTTCCCGAAGAACTACCAGGTTTACCTCCAGACAGACAAGTAGAATTTAGAATTGATATCCTGCCAGGATCAGCACCTATTGCCAGAGCTCCATATAGGCTAGCACCAATAGAAATGAAGGAGTTGAGGACACAATTAGATGAACTTTTAGAGAAAGACTTTATAGAGCCTAGTTCCTCGCCTTGGGGAGCTCATATCCTCTTCGTTAAGAAGAAAGACGATTCAATGCGAATGTGCATTGATGACCGTGAGCTAAACAAGATAACAATCAAGAACCGTTATCCATTGCCCAGGATCGATGATTTATTCGACCAACTTCAAGGGGCAAGTTATTTCTCCAAGATTGATTTAAGATCTGGATATCATCAGCTGAAGGTTAGAAGTGAAGATGTTCCTAAAACTGCCTTCAGGACCCGATATGGTCATTTTGAATTCTTGGTGATGCCTTTTGGGCTCACAAATGCACCTGCAGCATTCATGGATCTCATGAATAGAGTTTGCAAACCATATTTAGATAAGTTTGTCATTGTCTTCATAGACGACATACTTATTTATTCTCGTAATCAAGTTGATCACGAGAAACATCTTCGGTGCATCTTAGAATTGCTAAGGCAAGAGAAACTTTATGCTAAGTTCTCTAAATGTGAATTTTGGCTTAGAGAAGTCCACTTTCTTGGACATGTTGTAAGTGAGTGTGGTATCCAAGTGGATCCCGCCAAAATAGAAGCCATAATGAATTGGGAAGTACCCAAAACCCCATCGGAGATTCGTAGTTTTCTAGGATTGGTCCGTTACTATAGGAGGTTCATTAAGAAGTTTTCAAGGATAGCCACTCCTTTAACTACCTTGACCCGTAAGAATTTCAAATTTGTCTGGGGTCCGAAACAACAAGAATCTTTTGAGATTCTAAAACACAAGTTAAGCAATGCTCCTATATTATCTCTACCTGAGGGTATTGAGGAATTTGTAGTCTACTGTGATGCATCGCACACTGGTATAGGCTGTGTGATAATGCAAAAAGGCAAGGTAATTGCTTATGCATCACGACAGTTAAAGGTGCACGAAAGGAATTACACCACCCATGATTTGGAATTGGGTGCCGTTGTATTTGCACTAAAACTATGCAGACACTACTTATATGGCACAAAGTGTATTATATACACAGACCATAAAAGTCTCCAGCATTTGTTCAATCAGAAAGAATTGAACATGCGACAAAGTCGATGGATGGAAACACTTAATGATTATGATTGCGAGATTCGCTACCATCCAGGCAAGGGAAATGTAGTTGCTGATGCCTTAAGTCGCAAGGAAAGGGTTAAACCTATAAGGATTAACGCCAAGAGCATTGAGCTCAGAAATAGCTTAAGTGAGAAGCTATTAGATGCACAAAAGCAAGCTCTATTAGAGGCTAATGCTCCTAATGAAGGATTAGGCGGAACTGTCGATCAGTTAACGCCTGGAAAGGATGGAATCCTTAGATTTAATGATAGAATTTGGGTTCCAATCCTTGGAGGACTTAGAGATCTAATCCCCCAAGAAGCACATAACTCAAGATACTCAGTTCACCCAGGTGGTGACAAGATGTATCAAGATCTGAAGAAGAATTATTAGTGGATGGGTTTGAAGAAATCCATAGCCACCTATGTAGCCAAGTGTCTAACGTGTACGCAAGTTAAGGCCGAACATCAGAAGCCGTCAGGACTTCTATAACAATTAGAAATTCCCACATGGAAATGGGTAATGGTAACTATGGACTTGATTACCAAGTTACCTAAAACCAAAAGTGGAAATGACACTATTTGGGTCATAGTGGATAGGCTGACTAAGTCAGCACATTTTTTGCCAATAAAGGAAACATATAACTCTGACAGATTGGCTAAGTTGTATGTGGACAAGATTGTGTCCCCACACGGTGTGCCGATATCTATTGTATCTGATAGAGATACTAGATACACATCTCATTTTTGGAAAAGTTTCCAACAATCTTTAGGCACAAGATTAAACTTTAGTACAGCTTACCATCCGCAGACTGATGGTCAAAGTGAGCGTATTATTCAAACTCTGGAAGACATGCTCCGGGCATGTGTAATTGATTTAGGTGGAAGTTGGGATGACCACTTACCCCTAATAGAATTCTCCTGCAATAATGGTTATCATACTGGCATCAAGGCTGCTCCATTTGAGGCCATGTATGGGAGAAAATGTAGAACGCGCGTGTGTTGGGTAGAAGTTGGGGATGCCTAACTATTAGGGCCAGAGATTGTCCTGGAGACCACAGAAAAGATTGTGCAAATTCGTGATCGTCTTAAAGCTGCCAGAGATAGGCAGAAGAGCTATGCTGACAAGAGGCGTAAACCTCTTAAGTTCTAAGTAGGGGACAAACTCATATTAAAAGTGTCACCCTGGAAAGGTGTGATGCGTTTTGGAAAGAAGGGCAAGTTAAGCCCAAGATATATCGGACCATTAGAGATAGTCGCATGTGTCGGCACTGTAGCTTATAAGCTCAGATTACTAGAGGAGCTAAGTGGAATCCATGATGTGTTCCACATCAGTAATCTTAAGAAATGTCTAGCCGATGAGTCGCTAGCAATGTCACACAAGGATGTGCAAATTGACGAAAACCTGAGGTTCGTTGAGAAACCAATTTCGATCGAGGATCGACAGGTTAAGAAGCTCTAACGGAAATTGATACCTATAGTAAAGGTTAAATGGGACGCCTTTAGAGATCCCGAGTATACATGGGAGGTTGAGTCCACTATGCGACAAAAGTACCCCCATCTTTTTGAATAACATCTCGAGGTCGAGATTTCTTTTAAGGGGGTGATGATGTAACACCCTGTAAAATCGTGTCCAATAGTATAGTAACACGTGTTGTATTTTTATTTTTAGTCTATTAAAGACTAACAGGGACTAAAAGTGTCAACATGCTCAAACTAAGTCTCTGAGTGATTTCTGATGTCAACATGCATAAACCGAGCATCTGAGTGACCATTAGTGTCAACATGCTTAAAATATAGCCTCTGAGTGACCATTAGTGTCAACATGCTTGAAACATAGCCTCTGAGTGACAATTGGTGTCAACATGCTAAAATTTGGCCTCTGAGCGACCGTTGTGTCAACATGCCCAGCCTCTGAGTGACATTGGAGTCAACATGCTTATAACGAGCCTCTGAGTGATCCTTTACGAAGTCCTAACTCTCATACGTGCCATTTGATGGACGAGAGAATTCAATTCTATAAATATATGAAAGTTGGACGTTGGAGGGGTTAAAAGTGTCAACATGTTAATTTATGAAAGTTGGACCTTTTAAAGAACCGAGAGCTCGATAATGTCCGGGCATAATCCCGGGTATGCCAACTATTGGCTACGGAGGGCTAAAAGTGCTAAAAAGGTGTTTTAGAAGGTGTTAAGGATGTTTAATAAGTTGAGGGGCTAAAAGTGACAAACTTCAATTCTGCCCATGGGGCGCGAGAGGCAAGCCTTGTGCCTCTCACGGGGCGCGAGAGGCCTGTGTCTGCAGAAAGTTTGCTTGGCCTCCACACATATTGCTAAAAACCATTTTTTTCGAAACTATGGACTTTCAATCAGGTATGCCACGTTTTAGGACACTTGTAAGCTCCATTTTACACCCCTAAACACCTGGTATCACCTCCTTTGAGTTCTCCAACTATAAATAGGTGTTCAAGTCCACCATTTGAAATTGCACATATCTTATTCATAACTCTTCTCCCTCCTCTGGAATTTCCTAACTGAGAGCATCCAACTTAGTTCTCTTGTATTCTGGAACCTTTTGTAAGTGTTCCTTGCTCTTGCATTTTCGTTTATAGGCTTTTATAGCCAAAAGTCAAGCATTTTACGGAAAACGCTTTGACTTTCGGTTAAGACCATTATGGTCCAGCCATTGTTCGTAACGAACATGTCTAACTGATCGTAATAAGGTAGGTGTTAATCCCTATAAAGGGCACCTCCTGAAAATCACGTTTGCTAGACCAGTTGACGGGTCAAAGTTAAGTTATTAAAAAGTCAAACAGGCCATTTTTCAGAAAAATCATAAATTGATCTTATATATGTTATGAAGCCTGTTTTGACACTTAAACAAGTTGGTAATAATTATTAGAACATGTTTGGCTCGTCAATTTCAGTTCTAGGGTCAGTTCACAACCGAAAGTCCGAAGTTTGACTTCTTCTTTGACTTTCGATTCTGACCCGATTTAGATTAGTTACCTACCGATCTAAAGTTGCATTATGATCGTAATATAATGTAGCATAACCCTCTGAGGTTATATTACATGATCATAATCATATTCTAAATTTATGCGCAAGTTCCGCAATTATGCCATTTTTTACTAAAATGTTTTTTTGCATAAAACAAGGTTTTAATGATAATGAACATGAAAATAAGTTTTCTACTGATATGATATTATAAGTAGGATTATTTGGGATGTTAAACTAGATTATAAACTGAGTTTGCAAGCAGGTCCTTGAATTATGTCGGTAAATGACGATTTAGCCCTTATGGCTCATAAATTGGTTTTAATCAAATCTTTTCAAGGTAATCTTTTACCTACTTATATGTTATATTAAGTAACATATCTAAAGCATTTTAATCTGACTTTAACATCAGTTTTCATTAAACATCGTATAAGACGTTATTTTACGACATAAGCGCCGTTTCGGCGCATAGTATGGTTTAAAACCATATTAATGGGCATAAAAGTTGAAATCCTACTGATATTAAAACTTATTTAAAATATAATGGAATAGAGAACTTGTCCATGACTTATCCGGTTACCCGATATCGCTTATAAGCGTACGATTAATTATACGTAACTAGTTCATGGAATTCAACCGAAACGGGTTTAACCTTATCATTTTAATCTCAAAATCCAGAATGTTAATTGTTTACCCATATTATGCAAGTCAAAGTACTTGTCAGGTTTAAACTACATTCTATCCAATCATCGTTTAATCAAGCGTTATACGTTTTGATCATGTACACTACTCAGTCTAAGTTTATGACTTAAATAAGACCGTTAGTATTTAATTGGTTAGCTTATGCCATAATCCAGACTAGAGCCTTGCCGGTAAATGCTATCTACACTTAGTACTTTTGTATACGGCTGAGTTATTGAAATTAAAAGAAGACTAGCTCAGGTAAATACTCTTGACTTATTTTCCCTATACGGGCTTGGGATACGGTAAATTATTACCGCTTGGTCAGAAATAGGATCAGTCGAATGCCGGATTGTGGCTAGTAAATCCGCAAATTCTGTTTTAATCAGTTTTGTTTGATAACTTAAGCATCAGGGGTTAAATTACCGTGTCCTGGATATCCTCGGCTCATTACATTACATAATGGCCACGACCTTAGCACGGGGTGTAGGCATACACCTGACAGAGGCTCAAATGCAAATTACCCAAGACATTGGGGATAACTCCTCTGTGAGTTCTAAGTGGTGTGGATTTAATCATGTATCGGTCTCTGTACTGGGCCCTGTATGTATGGACAAACATGTGAATTTGTTAACAAGGTTACAAAGTAACTTTCCCAAGTTATAAAAAGATTTGTGCCCTGTGCACTTAAATGTAATTTCTAAAATGTTTTCAAAATGAGCCAGTTGGGTGTATTTACCAGCGAAAGCTGACGTATCGTCCAAAGACTAAACTGCAGGTACAATACAAAATAGGTCGGAAGCAGCTCGGTAGTGATTAAGAGGATCTTGCAAATTCTTAAATCTGCCCTAAAGTCTGTTTTATATTCTTTTTGTACATTTTATGATCCGCCTGTGGATCTTTTATTACGAGCCTGTATATTATTTTGTATTTCGAACATTTGGTTTGTAATGGTAATTTTACTCCAAGACTTCCGTTGTGTCGTATTTAATTGACTATGATGTTATCAACTGACGTCACGATACTCCCCACCCGGGCCCACCGGTGTACGGATTTGGATAGGAAATCCGAGGTGTGACAGGTGCCATCCGCTTTTTACTCAGTCTTACATCCATTTCCTCGTTTTGTTTTTTTCTCAAACCTCACTTTCAAATGGCTGATTTTCCATCAAACACACCACGAGGTCCTCGGGCTGAGGGCAAGAACCCGGTTCATGCCCCTTGACCCGACGGACAAGTGGAAGAAAGTTCCGTCGGAAATGTTGGTGTTCATCACGACTCAGGTCGTGTGAACATCCTGGTAACCCCGGAGTTCAAATAGAGACCCCCTTCGTACCAATCACATTGGTCTTACCCCCGGGTGAGACTCCGATTTCTTGGTACATCAAATCTCAAACGGCCCTGAATGTCGTCTACGCGCAACTCTGCGCACAAACAAACGCCTCCACTGCGCCGGTGCAGCCGCTAACTACTCATGTGCATGCTTCGCCTGCACCACGAGTACTCAGTTATAACTCGCCGGCTGGAGCGAGTGTCCCATCACACCTCCGTACTGGGAAGACGGAGTATTCTCAATCGCTGCCTAAACATGAGTCTCACACTCACAGGCAATCGTCCATCCACTCACGGCTGGGCCCGCGTCCTCTTGAGGTGCGGGACACCCAACGTGAGGAGGATCGAACATATGGCAAGGGTGATGGCACCAGTGTGTTTCACCGGCTATCCAAAGATCATGCTGCTTCCAAGTCTGCGCCACGGGCTGTATACAACCTGGAGGCAGAGTAGAATTATAACCTGATCTACAGGCCGGCTGAAGCAGCCGAACACTCAAAGTTCATCAAGGAGATCGCGCTCGCACCACTGGAGTGCGTGAAACTTCCCTCCAACATAGGAAAGTACCATGGGTTGACAGACCCAGATGACCACCTGCGCCTATTCACAGGCGCGTGACTAATCGGAGGCTGGACGCTGCCCATGTGGTGTCACTTGTTTATTCAAACCCTTACATGCGTTGCGCGCCTATGGTTTGACAACTTACCCGTGGGTAAGCTCACGTCATGGAACGACCACAAAGACAAGTTCCTGACGCACTTCAGCCAACAACGGCGATACGTCAGAGATTCCTCTGACGTCATGAACATCTGGCGGTGTGACGATGAAAGCCTTGTAGACTTCACCACCCACTACAATAAAGAGATGTTGGAGATTGGAGACGTGCACGAAGATCTGATTTGTGCTAAATACGTTGTCCGCTGCAACGAGATGATCAAAGTCTTGTCGGGAACTACTGGCCTCCCAAAAAGCAGGGAGAAACTGATGGCGGACGCAAAGGGATACGTGCAAACGGAGCGCAACCTAAACTCCAACAGACCTCCCCTACCTCAATATTGTTCGCAAGACATGAGTAGGAGTTTTACGTAGAAAGATAAGCAAAATTGGAGGGAGTCCAACCAAAATCCATCCTACTCACTGGTCAACGCCCGCGCGACCATAAAAAGATTGCTACCCAAAGAGCAATCAAGCAGGATAATCGCGATTGTCAGTGGACGCCACTGGTGAAAACACCGGCGGAGGTGCTCAGCATGGAAGATCACCAATTCAAATAGCCACCGCCGATGTGCAACAAAAAAGGTCAAGACCCCAACCTTTTTGCGATTATCACAAAGATACGGGGCATACAACCAACAACTGCATCTCCTTGCGCATGGAGAACGAGAAGGTGCTGAAAAGTGGGAAGCTCACCAACTTACTGCAAAACATACGCAAGGAGGTGCACCAGATTACTCGAGGCGGAGAAGGACCGAGTAACAAGAAGATGAAGGCATCTGTCCATATGATCCAAGGTGGCCCGTCCCACAAGCGCGACCATTAGAAAAGTTGTATGCCTAACTGGCGCGAGCAACAGGTCATCTTCCCCGTACTTCCCGGGGGCCCGCAAGAGGACCATCCGGTCATGATAACTGGCATCTTTGGCCATTATCGCACCGATTACATGTTCATAGACCCAGGAAGCTCTATGGACATCATATATGAACAGTGCTTCCAACATCTAGACTCAGAAGACAAGGCGCGCTTGGAGTCGGTTGACTTCCCACTGACTGGTTTCTGTAATGAAGCCGTCTTTCCACTGGGTCAAATCTCATTTCCGGTAACTCTTTCCGATGGGCGACACTCGCGCACGGTCTTGGTCAACTTCATGGTTATGCCCGCTACATCGCGCCATGACGTGTTGCTGGGCCGGCGCGCCAAAGAGAGTTCAGCATGATCACTTCCACTCCTCATGCTGCCTGCGGTTTTCCAACAGAAACCGGGGTGGCCATCATGTACTCGAGAAAGGAGATCATGTCCATCGAAGAGGAACCACCGGCGAAGATACCGAAGTCATCATCCAAAGGCAAGCCAGAAAAATGGGTACTAAACAACAAGTACCCGGAACAAACAATGTTGTTAGGACCTGCCATGACCCCTACAGTCAGGGCGTAGTTAAACAACTTTTTTTCCGCAATGTAGATATTTTCTCTTGGTCACCGGCGGATCTGGCAGGGGTACCGAGGGAAATTGCTGAGCACGCGCTACACACATTCCCTTCAGTTCAGCCTATCGTTCAGAAGAAGCGCAGTTTTGGTCCTGAAAAAACTCGCGCACTGAACGAGCAAGTTTCAGTGCTCCTCCAAGCCGGCATCATTAGATAAGTACGCTATCAGACATTGGTCGCCAATCCAGTCATGGTCCAGAAGCACAACGGCAGTTGGCGCATGTGCGTTGATTTGAAGGATCTATACAAAGCATGTCCCAAGGACTGCTACTCCTTACCCAAAATCGACAAAAAAGGTGGAGTCCCTCACTTCATTCAGGTGGAAATGCTTCATTGACTGCTACAAAGGCTACCACCAGATACAAATGAAGAAGAGGACAAAGACAAAACCGCATTCCCCACTGACAAGGGAATCTTTTGCTACACAAAGATGCCCTTCGGATTGCGCAACCCAGGAGCCACCTACCAGCGTTTGATGGACCAAGTCTTCAGCGAAGACATTGGCGAGATCGTAGAAGTGTACATTGATGACCTAGTCATCATGAGCCTAGATGAGGAGAAGATGCTGACAAACGTTCAGAAAACGTTTGCATCCTTACGCAAGGCAAATCTGAAGCTGAACCTTGGTAAGTGCTCGTTTGGAATGAAGAAGGCCAATTTTTGGGATTCATCGTCACACGCGACGGTTTCAAAGTCAATCCCGAGAAAGTGGAAGCGATTCAGCGTATACCTTCCCCTCGACAGTCAAAGAGATGCAACGGTTGGCGGGGCGATTGGCTGCGCTGAACAGGTTCTTGGACAACCACGTGATGAAGTCCTTCCCATTCATCAGCGCTTTGCGGAATTGTGTAAAGCAGAATAAGTTTCAGTGGACTCCGGATGCGAAGAAAGCCTTCATACAAATGAATGAGTGCTTGATTCAGCTGCCTACGCTCACAGCACCGCAAAAGAACGAGCCACTGATTCTTTACCTTTCTGCATCAGATATCGCTCTCGGCGCAGTCTTGTTAGTATAACGCATAGTATAGTGACACTTCGTAAAAATCGTGTCCAATAGTATAGTGACACGTGTTGTATTTTTATTTTTAGTCTATTAAAGACTAATAGGGACTAAAGGTGTCAACATGCTCAAAATTGGCCTCTGAGTGACTGATATGTCAACATGCCTAGCCCCTGAGTGACTGATATGTCAACATGCCTAGCCTCTGAGTGCCTGATATGTCAACATGCTTAAACATTGGCCTCTAAGTGACTGATATGTCAACATGCCTAGCCTCTGAGTGACTGATATATCAACATGCTTAAACTTGACCTCTGAGTGACTGATAAGTCAACATGCCTAGCCTCTGAGTGACTGATATGTCAACATGCCTAGCCTCTGAGTGACTGATATGTCAATATGCATATAATGAGCCTCTGAATGATCCTTTACAAAGTCCTAACTCTCATACGTGCCACTTGTTGGACGAGAGAGGTTAATTCTGTTAAAATGTGAAAGTTGGATAATGGAGGGGTTAAAAGTGTCAACAAACTGAGAGCTCGACAATGTCCGGGTATACTCCCGGGTATGCCAAATATTGGTCACGGAGGGCTAAATGTGCTAAAAGGTGTATTAGAAGGTTTTATAAATTGAGGGGCTAAAAGTGTCAACGTTTGAATCCGGCCACGGGCTGCTCGCGGGGCGCGAGAGGCCTGTGTCTGCAGAAAAATTCCTTGGCCTCCACACAAATTTCCAAAAACCATGAATTCGAAACTATGGATTCCCAAACAGCTATGCCATGTTTTAGCACACTTGTAAGCTTCCTCTTACACCCCTTAGCACCTGGAATCACCTCCTTCAAGCTCTCCAACTATAAATAGGTGCTCAGGTTCACCATTTGAACTTGCACCTTTCTCATTCACAACTCTATCTCCCTCCTCTGGAAGTTCCTAACTAAAAGGAGCATTAAACTAAGTTCTATTGTTTTCTAGGAACCACTTGTAAGTGTTCCTTCCTCTTGCATTTTCGTTTATAGCCTTTATAGCCAAAAGTAAATCGTTTTATGGAAAACGCCTTGACTTGCGGTTAAGACCATTATGGTCCAGCCATTGTTCATAATGAACATGGCTAAGTGATCGTAATAAGGTAGGTGTTAATCCCTATAAAGAGCACCTCCTGAAGATCACGTTTGCTAGACCAATTGACGGGTCAAAGTTATGATATTAAAAAAAAGTCAAATAGGCCATTTTTCGGATATGTTAGAATTTGATCTTATATTTTATGAAACCTGTTTTGACACTTAAACAAGTTGGTAATAATTATTAGAACATGTTCGGCTCGTCAATTTCAGTTCTAGGGTCGGTTCGCAACCGAAAGTCGCGAAGTTTGACTTCTGCTTTGACTTTCGATTCTGACCTGATATAGATTAGTTAGCTACTGATCTAAAGTTGCATTATGATTGTAATATAATGTAGTATAACCCTATGAGGTTATATTATATGATCAGAATCAGAATCTGAGTTTATGCACAAGTTCCGTAATTATGCCATTTTGACTAAAATGCCCTTTTTGCATAAAACATGTTTAAATGATAATGAACTTGAAAATAAGTTTCTTACTAATGTAATATTATAAGTAAGATTATTTGGGATGTCAAACCAGATTATAAACTGAGTTTATGAACAAGTCCTTGTATCATGTTGATAAATGATGATAAGGCCCTTGCGGCTTATAAAGTGGTTTTAATCACATCTTTTCAAAGTAAAACTTTTTCCTGCTGATATGTTATATTAAATAAAATATCTAAGACATGTTAATCTGACCTAAACATCAGTTTTCTATAAACATCGCACAAATTGTTATTTTACGACATAAGCGTCATTTCGGCGCATAGTATGGTTTAAAACCATATTTACCAACCAAGACTTGTTACCTACTGATTTTAAAACTTATTTAAAATAATTTTTATAGTAGGTACATGATATAAACTCAGAATCCCAAATAATTTATAAACTATGTGTAAAATGACCAAAATGCCCCTTCGGTGCATAGTTTGGTAATAAAAGATAAATTACACATATAAGTTAATATCCTACTGATATTATATCATAAATAAGTTATTTTTCCAAAATACTTATCATCATAACATTAAAAGATATTCAAGTTCCTTTTATACGGTATGAAATAACCGAAACGCCCTTATAAGGCATAGTTTCCCTTTAAAACCGTAACGGGCATATAAGTCGATATCCTACTGATATTTCAACTTATTTAAAGTGTAATGGCATATAGAACTTGTCCATGACTTATCCGGTTACCCGATATCGCTGATATGCGTAGGGTTAAGCATATGTAACTAGTTTACGAAAATTAACCGAAACGGGTTTAACCTTGTCATTTAAGTCTCAAAATCCAGAATGTTTATAGTCTATCCATATTACACAAGTCAAGGTACTTGTTGGGATTAAACTACATTCTATTCGATCATTGTTTAATCTAGCGTAATACGTTTTGATCAAGTACGCTAGTCGGTCTTAGTCTATGACTTAAATAAAGACGGTTAGTATTGAATTGGTTAGCTTATGCCATAATCCAGATTAGAGACATTCTGATAAATGCTATCTGCACTTAGTGCTTTTGTGTATGGCTGGGTTAATAAATCTTGCGTTTAAATGAAGACTAGCTCAGGTAAATACTCTAGACTTATTTCCCCTATACGGGCTTGGGTTACGGTAAACTATTACCGCTTGGTCGGAAATGGGATCAATCGAATGCCGGATTGTGGCTAGTAAATCCGCATATTCTGTTTAATCAGTTTGTTTGATAACTTAAACATCGGGGGTTAACTACCATGTCCTGGATATCCTCGGCTCATTAGATTAGATAATGGCCACGACCTTAGCGCAGGGTGTAGGCATACACCCGACAGACGCTCAAATGCAACTACCCATGTCATTGGAGATAACTCCTTCGTGAGTTCGTAAGTGGTGTGTAGTTAATCATGTCTCGGTTTCGCACTGGGCCCTATATGTATGGACAAACATGTGAATCTGTTAACAAGGTTGCAACGTCAACTTTCCCAAGTTATAAAAGATTTTGTGCTGACATGCACTTAAAACATATTTTCAAATGTTTTCAGAATGAGTCAATTGGGTGTATTTACCAGCGAAAGCTGGCGTATTTTCAAAAGACTAAGCTTGCAGGTTCAATACGAAAATAGGCTAGAAGTGCTCGGTAGTGATAAGAAGATCTTGCAAATCCTAGATCTGCCTAAAGTCTATTTTACATTCTTTCTTTTGTACTATTTATGATCCGCCTGTGGATCTTCTATTACGAGCCTGTATATTATTTTATTTCGAACATTTGGTTTGTAATAGTAATTTAAATCCAAAACTTCCACTGTGATGTGTTTAATTGTCTATGATGTTATCAACTTACGTCACGATACCCGGGCCCACCGGTGTTAGGATTGGATGTGGAAAGCCGGGGTGTGACATCAAACTCCATCTACTATGTCAGCAAAATGCTAACTGACCCGGAGACAAGATATCCTATGATGGAAAAGTTTGCTCTAGCTTTAGTCCACACATCCCGCAGGTTGCGTCAGTATTTTTCCGGCCATGTGATAACAGTTCTTACGAACTATCATTTAGGCCAAATTTTGTCCAAACCGGACATATCTAGTCGTCTGGCAAAATGGGGGATCGAGCTTGGTGGATACAATATCGTGTACAAACCACGCCCAGCAATAAAAGGCCAGATATTAGCCGATTTTGTTACAGAAGTACCAAGCAATAAAGCACAAGAGTGTGAAGCTGTACAGAACCCAGCGACGGTTACAGACGACCGCACATGGATACTTCACACAGATGGCGCATCCAACGAGATGGTGCAGGGGCAGGTTCCGCCTGATTATCCCCGACAACCAAGAGTTCACCTATGCCATCAAGTTGGATTTCAAAAGCACGAATAATGAAACCGAGTATGAAGCGAGTCTGGCAGGCCTTCGGTTAGCCATCAAAATGGGCGCATGGAATTTGGAAGCGCACGTCGACTCCCTTTTAGTCGCAAGATAGGTCAACGACCTATACGACGCAAAAGGCGAAACAATGGTCCTGTATCTTGAACAGGCGCAAGCTTTAATAACCAAGTTCCAAAGCTTCAAAATAATCCATGTCAACCGAACCGAGATAAACATGTTGACGCGCTCAGTAAATTGGCTGCTACAAGCTTCAAGCACGTCGCGAGTGAAGTGCACATTGAGGTACTTAAGAACCCTTCTGTTCCTTTGCGTCAAGTAAACATCATCGAAATGGGGAATCCTTCCTAGATGTCTCCTATCATCATGTTCTTGCAATCTGGGATCCTTCTAGAAAACAAGGTGGAAGCAAGGAAGGTCCAGAATAAGGCACTCAACTACGAAATGGTGAACGGTTATCCTATACCGGAAGTCATACCTTGGACCACTCCTCCGCTACGTTAATCTGCAAGATGCGCAGTACTTGATCAGCGAAATACAGAAGGGTTATGCGGAATTCACACCGGTCCGCGCATGGTCGTAGCAAAGATCATGAACGCCGACTACTATTGGCCTGGCATGCACTTAGATGCAGTCGAAACGCTGCGGAACTGCGATTATGCCAGCGTCACGCGCTGAAAACATTGCACCCCAAGAATCCCTTGATCCCAGTGACAACAGCATGGCCCTTCTAGTAATGGGTAATCGATATGGTGGGACCTTTCCCAAATGCCCCAGGCGCGGTGAAGTTCATAATCGTAGCCGTCGATTACTTCACCAAGTGGGTAGAAGCAAGGCCCTTTGCATCCACCACAGCAACTGTAGTGCGCAAATTCATTTGGGAGCATATCATTTGCCGTTTCGGGCGTGATAACAGCCCCAATTTTGCCGCTGAAGAACTACCACGGTGGATGGAAGAAATGCATATCGAACATGTGTTCACTTCGATCGCGCATCCCGAAGGGAACAGCCAAGTGGAAAGCATAAACAAGAGTATCATCGAAGGGATCAAGACGAGATTGGGGACGATGCGGAGAGGTTGGGTTGATGAGTTACCATGTATCCTTTGGGCTCATTGAACCATGCCAAAAACCAGCACCGGTGAAACTCCTTTTAGCTTGGTGTATGGGACAAAGGCAGTGATTCCTGCAGAAATAGGCCTCCCATCACCGCGCATGCTAGCTGTACAAAAGCAGAACAATGAAGACGAGCGCAGAATCGACTTGGGCCTCTTAGAAGAAAGGCGTGAAAACGCCGCAATCAATGAAGCAAAGTGCAAGTCCAAACTCGAGAAATACTACAACGCGCCCAGCAATAAAAGGTTGATCTATGGTCTTATTGTCTATTATGTACATGGCTCTTACGCCTTATTAATAAAGACAATGGATACAGGTTTTTCTTTATCCAAATGTTTTGTTACAAATGCGTGAAACTACTTTGGGTTTACGCGAAAACACCTTGGTACACAATGACTCATGAACAAAAATTCACTACCTACTGCATGCGCATGGGAGGGCATGTTCATACACGAGTTCATTACCAGTTTTATTCGCTATACCTACACAAAGTCGTTATCTCACGCAAATATTGTAACTTGAAATAAAAACATCCACTTCATTAAAAGATAAAAGATATGTACAAGCATGCGCAACGCACAGTTACATCGAAGATATTACATCCTACCCTATTCCTCACTTTCTTCAACTTCGGCTGCATCCGAGAATCTGTCTTTGAGACGATCAACATAGTCATCATGCTGGAGCGCTTCGCTCACCAAATCCATCACCGGCAGTTGAAGACGGTCATACTCCCGATTGGCCTCGGAGAAGGCAGCTTCGGTATCGACTCCATGAGTGGAAGAGCGGCTGGTATCCCATTGTATGTCCAGCGCATGATTGGCATGGTGTGCACACTCAGCGTAGCGCTGCGCATACCCATAATGGCGCGCAGTGACCATCAGCTTGGCCACTGTCCAACTCTACCGAGTTGAGGATAGAGTTTGCGATCTGCAATACAAGAAAAACAGGGTGAGAATCAAGACAAAGTGATCAAAATAACAACGAAGAACTTACATTGACAACTCCATGCTATTGCATCCACAACATATTGTTGGTTAGCAACTCCACTAGAGACTCGGAGATGGCACGGGCGGCTTCAGAATCCCCAAGTTTTTTCTCACCCGCGCCCACCTTGGCCTCTTCCAGGCGGAGCCTCTCCTTATACTCCAGGTGCCTGCGTTGTAATTCAGCCTTTTCCACCAAGGCCACCTGGAGTTCCTTTTTCGCACCCTCAAGCGCAACGCAAGCCTCCACCTAGTTACATACAACAACGTTAGTCTAGCAATCTTTGATCAATACAAAATAAAGAAAGGTAGACTTTCTTACCTCCTTTTGCTCACTGTGCTCGCGGTGTGCCCTGGCCTCACTGGCCGCAGCATCCCGCTGCCTCTTTTTCCTTCTTTAAGCGTGCAGTCTTGGCGCAGGCTCATGAATTCATCCTTCAATGATTTTTTTCTCGCTATTATCCCTTTCACAGGCCTCCCTCCACCACTTACTCTCCTCCGCAAGGGTGGCAGCGGAGCCTTCCGCCTTTTTTTCCACCCCAGCACAGACCATTCTTCGGTCCGCTGGGCTTCAGCAAACCTTGCCTTTTCAGCCTCCAGCTCAGTTTTTTGCTCAGCCACTTGGGCTCGCTTTTGGACCAGATCCGCTTGGGCAGCCTCAATTTTTTCTTGTTCTTTATGCATGCCCCGCCACTCCCTGATAATCTTGTGTGTGTTGGAGGTGGAGCTAGCTGCTGCCTGGAGGTACGTGTGATATGTTTGTTCTTGATTCTGCTTAGCGCGGCGCACACCTCTGCTGGGGGGAAAGCGCTCTTAAGCCATTCACGGCACGTCAGCTAGTGAGAGAAGTCATCACCCTTTCTTAGATTCCAAGCAGGGGTGTGGATCTCTTTAGCGCGGCCTTCAGTATATGACTTGTAATAGTAATCACCCGGGGTCTCGTCCGGGCGGATCAGGGACCCTTCATCAGAACGGTGCTCCTCGGATCTTCTGACCTTGCCCCGGGTGCCGGCTCTGCTGCATGAGCCCCCTGTGGAGCATCCTTAGAAACCATAACCATCGGTTCCGCCATCGCCTCACCACCTTCCATCACTTCAGGCTTGCGGCCTCAACCTCCACCTGCACCTCCGCTGCCCCGGCGGTTGGCTCCCCACCCTGTGCGCTTGACGCTTGTGCCATTTCAGCCACAGGTAGGGGCATCAGAATATCAACGGGTGCGGCCGGAGTGGTGGGAGCAACAAAAACTGTTTCATATCCCCCCTGCAAGATGACAAACAGTTATAAAAATGAAACAAGAAAAGTGGTGTAAAACAAGTTAAAAGGTGTTTACCTAAGGAAAGTTTGGCAGCAAGCGCATCCAAACTCCTGCGTTTCCCTATAATCTTCCGTGCAGCCTTTGGAGGGCCATATCACTCTTGGGAGCCCTCTTCCTCTTGAGGGGCTCCGGACTCGACTCCACGTCGATCGGATCTTCCAGAACGTTCGCCGTCTCTCATGGCTCCGGCTTGGGTTTCTTCACACCTACAGGCGCAAGACCCTCCAAAGAATCAGAGACTACTACATATTCATTCCAATTATCTGGCACAGTACAGATACCTTTGGGCGGGTCTGCCCTGGGCTGAGCCACCTTCTTCTCCGCCACCGCGCTGGGCCCCGCGCGCCTTTTCTTTTTAGGATCTGGGCCAATGCCCAAGTTCTTTAAAGCGCCTGCACAATGGCGCAACACAATAAGTGCTCTGCAAAGATGTAAACACTTAAAACTATGAAAGCTTACCAGTCTCGGACGCGGGGGCCGCCAAATCCTCATTCCTGGGAAGCTCAAAGTTCCCCAGTGCGCGTAGCATGTTGGCTCCTCCGGGCTAAGGGCGATGTTCTCAATCCGCCCCTGCTTCCGTTGGAACGCCACAACATACAATGCCACCCCTACAAAGAAAGCGCATACAATTAGTCTATGCACAAGGAGGAATAAAGATAAAATGAAAAAAATGGACAAAGGTACTTACTTTTCTCCCTCTCCATATAAACGGGTCTCTCCCGGTGGTCGGGTTTCCAGACCAAACTTATACCTGCCGCCACCAACGCCCTCTCCGACGTTGGACCGTCGGATCTCCTTAAGTTCCTTATACCAGGACTCCGCCACTGGTATAGAGAGGTCTCAATAGCAATATCCTCCACCCCCCGGAAATGCATCCGGAGGGGTGTCACGTCGGCCTTCACATAAAAGATTTTGCTTTCCAATCATGAAAAGACTTGGGGGGAGAGAGCAAAATCTTCTTGGCCTGGATGCGATGCTGAAAAGAATAAAACCCCATGGAGCAGTGTATTTGGTAAAAAATCCTAAACCAGTCAACGGTTGGGGTAATACCCATCTACCTACAGAAAAACTCAAAATGTCTGATCCTCAACATCCCCATTGGATTGAGTTGGGAGATGTGGAATCGGTAAAAGCCCAAAATTTGAAGAAAAAATTTGGTTGTCGGTAACCAGAAGTTACCATTGGCGAAAAAATCAAAAAATAAAGTAATATAGCCGGCCGGAGCATCGGCGACAGTCTCTCCCTCAGCAGGAAACCAGGAATCCCAGCCCTTAGAGAACCGGTAGCCGGAGACCAGACGCTGAAAACTCACGGAAGACCAGTTCAACACCGGCAACGATGTTGAGGGCTCACTTGCAGACACACTTTCGGGACCCCTGGTCGCCATTAGAAATCACCGGAAAAAAGAAAAGAAGATTTGGGGAGAGAAGAAAACAAGAACTCAAGAACACATAAGATTTCAAAGGAAGAAAGCAAGAAGAAATTTTGAAGGTGTGAATGGAAACTTTAGACGGTTCCCCTATTTATACTCATTGCATTTAATGCGATGGGGAACTGTGAAGCACGTGCAGAATTAACAACCAATCAGTGTATGACGCGTGTAGGGCAAATGGAAACTGACAGTCGCCACGCACGCGTGGCTGGTACTTTCTCTGCCAATTCATTAATGAAAGAGAGGCTGCACTGTTGACAGTATGCCACAGCTGTCAAATGTCACCTCCAGGGCACCCTTTTTCTCACCAACTCGCCTACAACATCAGCATGACGGATGTAACATTTGTATAAATCGGGTCTCCAAAACCCGCTCCGTTTTGTAATCAAATACCAAGTTATGAAATGACATTAAGTATTTATGAGTATTTTGAGTTTAAATGTTACATAATTAATATATAAACTAAACTATAAAAATTATATTTGATAAAAAGTTAAAATAAAATAAATAAAAAATATTTGGAGCTGACCGGACTCGAACCCGGGTCAACTGCCTCCAACGACTTATCTACCGATCTTTTAACCACTCCGCCACCAATTGTTTTCTGTTAACATTATGAAAACAATTGAATTTTATACACAAACATGACTTAACGGTTAATGATATCTGATTAACGGAAATCGGTAAACCGAACCGCCAAATCAGTTTTTGTTCGCTTAGTTAACTTATAACCGATGAATATCGGTTTCTAATTAAAGTTCAGATTGAATAAACTTCAAGTTTTGGGTTTTTGAAACCGAAAGACATTCAAACTCCAAATGATTCAGATTCCAATCATTTATACGATTCAGGACCGTCTCAAATACACTCCAATCCCTTTTCGTCGCAATTTCAAGTCTTTTGAGCACAAGAAAACTGTCGCCGGAATTCTCTGTAAATCTCGCCGGAAAACCGTGTTCAACTCAAACCAGTAAGATTTTCCTCTCTTGCTATTTCAATCTATTGTTAGGACACTACTAACATTATTCCGTCACTCAAAATCAGTCACAGAAGACTTTGCTGGATTTTCTGGGTTCGCCGGAGAAACTCTGGAATTCGCCGGAAACACGCTAGTTAACGGTAAACACATTCAATCGTGCTAATAATCCATGTACTCTGGTTCAATTCCAAATCTAATTCTTTAATTCTGTTGTTAGACTCTCTCAGCCGGAGGTTCAAAAACAGAGTTACCTGTTCTCGCCGGACTTTCTGAAGAAGACGACCTGTCCGGTATTTCTTTTCCCCAAACTGTTCGGTTTGTTCATTCAAATTAGTAATCGTGTTATTTAAGTAGTAGAACCCTGAACCAGTGGTCTGAGTAAAAACCGGTAATTATAGTGAAGAAGACGAACCTAAAAAAAACGGGTTAAAAGTAAATAAAATTCGGATAGTTAACGGGTTAGACACACAGTCCAGCGGTGGACTGTGTGCAAAGTTTATATACGAGTCTCGAGTTCGATCCTTACTACACACACACTGCGTAATAACATTCCTTTTTATTCATAAAACTAACCGGATTAGATCGAGTAGTTGTTAAGTATAATATAATTCAAGAATATAACCGGGTTAGACACACAGTCCAGCGGTGGACTGTGTGCAAAACAAACTGCACGTCGCGCGATCGAGTCCCGTCACAAACACCGGTTCAATGGGATTAAAACGTTTTGCAAAATAAAGGAATTTTCGGTAAATTCGAATAAGTGTATAATTATAATTAAAACTGGAATCCTAACGGGTTAGTCACGTAGCTCAGTTGGTAGAGCTACGTGCGCGTGAACGGAAGGTCACCGGTTCGAATCCCGCTCGGCGCAAGTATTACCGCTGACCGAACCGGTCAACGGTCAACGGTCAAACAGTAAAAAAATATTATTTTTTTTAAATATTTATTTGTTTAATTTAAATTAAAAATCAATTAAAAATACTTAAAAATAACATTTTTAAGGATAGAAAATAGCCATAAACTCACAAAAATATATCTAAAAATCCCATTAAAATCTTTAATAAAATCCATCCATTTAATATATTTTTCCCATTATTATTTAGGTCAGTGATTCCTCGTTGACTCGCTTCGTCTAAATCGTGCGCATCTCACCAACTCAAATCCAACGCACCCAATGTGAGTGAACCCTTCAAATTCCCCGTTTTAATCACATTTTTGGGGTGTATCATGTGTCTTGTTCACTTACTTATTATAACTAAGTTATTGTGCATATATCATATCATGACATGTGTGTTAGTTGTTGCTGATAAGTAGTTATTATTGTTTGCAAATTATTATTTCAGTACATGCAATTGCTGAGGCCGTAGCTCTCCATCCCTCGAGGTTGAGTTTGATCCCCATTTTATTATGCGGTTGATCAGGGCGTGCCCGCACGATCGGCTCCGTTTGATTGAGCCTTGATCGGTCATTTTATTTACATATCAATACATGCAATACGCTCGGCTCCGTTTGATTGAGCCTTGAGCGCACAGTTCAATTTACATTTTCAGTTCATGCAATACGATCGGCTCCGTTTGATTGAGCCTCGATCTCACAGTTCATTTATGTTAATTATCATATGATGTTGGTATGTTCATGTATGCTATCGATTGTTAATGTATGTTATAATTGTAACGGATGTTGCCATTGCTTGATTTCATACATATGCTCTTTTATGATTATGCACAATATTTTATTGATAAACTAACCAGAAAGTCATTATTAAATGTTTATCTATAAGGTTCACTCGCCAACTTATGTTGACCCAAAAACCTCCCATTTTACACATGATACAGGTGAACCCCAGCAGCTAGGAACACGTAGGACCTGGATTAGAAGAAATAAAACGATTTAGTATTTGGATTATTATGTTTGGTTATTTTCCTTTGTAATGAATGAACATGTTTGAACGTTTGAGAAATGTAACTTTGACTTCATTTAATAATGGAACATAATAGTAAATGTCATGTGCTTTGGTGATAACCCAATTATGCCCCGACTCTTATTTCCGCTGCGGGTCGGGGTGTGACAGATTGGTATCAGAGCCATGACTATAGGGATATAGGATAGGTTATTAGACCCTTAGAGCCTATACTATAGTCGATTAGAAACTTATAAGAATTTTGTGTGTTATATGCCAAATTTCATGATGTTTATATGTTTATGTTAAATGTTACATTTGATATTATTCAAGCATGTTCATAAGTATGTATTATCAAACAATGCCTATCATGAAATCGTATGATCATAACATATCACATCCATGCAAGCACACACCACATCATGATTGATTTTACAATGATTTTCGTGTTTTCAAATCTCATCAAAGTGAGTTCTCATGACGGGCATGTAGTAACTGGAAGGGTACTAGTACCGGTAGTCGGAACGTCCTGTCTAGGCTGGCATTCGTATAAATCCAAAATAAAGGACCAGTTTGCCTACCTGGGGACTAACGATGAGAGTACGAAATACCTATTAGGCCAAAGCATGCTATACCAAACGTCGTGAGAGCTAATCCCACTTTGAGTTGTCATTGTGTCTACACCTGGACACGTTCCGACCAAACATCTCATGAGCATATTTTGTGGTTAGCATTCGGGGGATGCGAGTGTTAAATTGCCAATACTAATGTGAATCCTACCAAGCCAATAGCCATGGGGGCCCACATGACTATAAAGGTGAAGGTATGGGGGACATTTGAGGCCCAACATGAGCGAACCCAAGACATCCTTCGGATGTAGTTGCATTATTGATATTTATGTTATTTTCATTTTTTTAAAGACACATGACACCTAAAAGATACCATAAACTCACAATCTTCTCATTTTATGATCCTGTAGATGGCGTCTAGACCGCATCGAAGGAGTAGGAAATCGGAAAAGTCTCAGGAACGTTTGGCCACTCATATCGCCAACCAAATGGCCACGATATTACCTGACATCGTAGTTCAAGTACAACAAGCCCTTGCTGCAAATCCTACTAACCCTCCTCAACAACAGGACCAGATCATCAACGACCCTCCTACCATCAAATGCTCCTACAAACATTTTAAGTCTTGTGATCCCCCAAAATTCGAAGGGACTGAGGGAGTCACTGCTCTCCTACATTGGTTCGAGGAGATGGAAAACGTTTTCTTAAACTGCGATTGTCCTGAGGATCGCAAAGTTCGTTATGCCACCGGGAGACTACTTGGTGTAGCTCTCACTTGGTGGAATACGGAGAAAGGAAAGAGGGGAACGGAAGATGCGATGGCCTTAACTTGGGAGGAGTTAAGGGAAATCATGACTAGGCGATTCTGCCCTAGGAGTGAAATTAAGAAATTGGAAGATGAATTTCATGCCCTGAAGCAAAAAGATGGTGATCACTCTACTTACAACAAAAGGTTCTTGGAGTTGAACCAGATGGTACCAAACTTATTCACTACAACCTACCGTCTGATCGAACATTACATTCGAGGACTTCCCTCGAAAATCCAAGATTCGGTCCTCAGCGTTTCACCGGTAACACTCGAAGCTGCCATGGAGTTGGCAACAGAACTGACCGAAAACCGAATTCGCAATGGGAAGTTCAAGGAAGAAAAGAAGAAAACCCCTGCTGAGGGACAAACCTCAAACCACCACACTCCTTCCTCTAAATTTGCTAACAAGAGGAAGCGTAACAACAGGAACTTTGCAGTCACCCACACCAACACCCCTGTTCCTACTGCACCCATCACTCAAGCCACTCCTCCACCCGCGCCATACAAAAGACCATACACAGGACCACTACCAAAATGTAACCGTTGTCAGTATCACCACTCCCCTGACTACCCTTGCCAATACTGTACCAGCTGCGGTCGCGCTGGACACACTGTTCAACACTGCCGCGCGCCTCAACGAACAAACCGCCATCAACCTATAACCCAAACCCACCAACAATTTATGGGTCAAGCCCAACAACAACAACCATTCCCACCCACTCAACATTTAGCCCAAACATACTATCAACCCAACTACCCTATGGGCCAACCTATGCGGGCATGTTTCAATTGTGGAGATCCAAGTCATTTCAGGAACACATGTCCAAGACTGGTTAATATTATCCATGCTCAGGCCCAAGCCAATCCTGTGAATCAAGCGAACCAAGCTCCTCCACCTGCTAGGGGAAGGGCTTTCAATATTAACGCAAACCAGGCCAGAGCTGACGGCAATGTGGTCAACGGTACGTTTCTTATAAATGGTAGATATGCCTCTATGTTATTTGATACTGGTGCGGATAGAAGTTTCGTGTCATTAGAGTTTGAACCTATCTTAAGTAAAAATCGAGATAAGCTCGCGGAATCCATAACAGTAGAAGTTGCAGATGGAAAACCAGTTTCGTTAGACTCTATTTTGCGCAACTGTACGCTCACCCTAAACGACCACGATTTCTCAGTCGATCTTATTCCTATGAAGCTGGGAAGTTTCGACATCATAGTCGGAATGGATTGGCTCAGTCAGCATAATGCGGAAGTTGTATGTCGTGAGAAATTTATTCGTATTCCTCTTTCAAACGGTCAGACTCTTCGAATTATTGGAGAAACCTCGGCGAAAGGACTCAACTTAATGTCTTGCCTTCAAGCTCAAAAATACCTTCGCAAGAATTATGTCGCATTTTTAGCCCATATCATCAAGAAGGGAACCGCAGAAAAGAAACTTGAAGATATTCCTGTTGTAAAAGATTTTCCACAAGTTTTTCCTGACGACATTTTAGGACTTCCTCCAATCAGAGATGTCGAATTTCGTATCGATCTTATACCTGGTGCTACACCAGTGGCAAAATCTCCATATAGGTTAGCCCCCTCTGAAATGCAAGAGCTAGCCAGTCAATTGCAAGAGTTGACTGACAAGGGATTTATACGCCCCAGCTCATCGCCTTGGGGTGCACCTGTACTTTTTGTAAAGAAGAAGGATGGATCTTTTCGCATGTGCATCGATTACAGAGAGCTCAACAAGTTAACTATCAAAAATCGATATCCTTTACCTCGTATAGATGACCTTCTTGACCAACTACAAGGTGCCAGTTGCTTTTCGAAAATCGACCTTCGATCTGGCTATCATCAGCTTAGAGTGCATGAAGAAGACGTCCCTAAAACTGCTTTTCGAACTCGATATGGTCATTATGAATTCATGGTTATGCCGTTTGGATTAACCAACGCACCAGCTGTTTTCATGGACCTAATGAATAGAGTCTGCAAACCTTACCTTGATCGATTTGTTATTGTGTTCATTGACGATATTCTTATCTATTCAAAATCCAAAGCTGATCATGAGCGTCATCTGCGACTTGTTCTTGCACTTCTAGAAAAGGAAAAGCTTTATGCCAAGTTCTCTAAATGTGAATTCTGGTTAAAAGAGGTGCAATTTCCCGGGCATGTAGTCAATGACAAAGGAATACATGTGGACCCATCAAAGATCAAAGCAGTTCAGGAATGGCAAGCTCCACGTACGCCAACTGAAGTAAGGTCTTTTCTTGGACTTGCTGGTTACTATCGTCGATTCATTTCAAACTTCTCTCGCATTGCGGTGCCACTCACGGCTTTAACCCATAAAGGGAAACCATTTGTATGGGGGCCCAAGCAAGAAGAAGCTTTTCAAACTCTCAAGCGAAAACTTTGTGATGCACCAATCCTCACTCTCCCTGAAGGTTGTGATGATTTTGTAGTCTATTGCGACGCGTCAGGACAAGGATTAGGTTGCGTTCTCATGCAAAGAGGGAAAGTCATAGCTTATGCCTCAAGGCAACTCAAGACACACGAAAAGAACTACACCACTCATGACCTTGAACTTGGAGCCGTTGTATTCGCTCTTAAGATATGGAGACATTATCTTTATGGTACGAAGTGTGAAATATACACTGACCACAAGAGTCTTCAACATATCTTCAATCAGAAAGAGTTAAATATGAGGCAACGAAGATGGGTCGAACTCCTAAATGATTACGACTGTGAAATCAGATACCACCCTGGTAAAGCAAATGTGGTGGCTGATGCACTTAGTCGAAAGGGTTATGCGAACTCCATTCATCTTCTATGTTCGCAAATTATAACCAATATTAAGGATCAAATTCGAGAAGCTCAACACGTTTCAATAACAGAGGAAGATGTACAAAAGGAGATGTCCTGTGGAGCCGAGCTAAAGCTGGAAACTAAATCTGATGGTATTTTGTATTACCTAGATCGTATATGGATTCCTAACCATATCAATCTTCGTGAAACACTCATGCATGAAGCCCATAAGTCGCGATATTCTATACACCCAGGAGCCGATAAGATGTATCAAGACCTACGGTACACCTATTGGTGGCCTGGAATGAAGAAAGATATTGCCGTTTTTGTTTCCAAGTGTCTCACTTGTTCTAAAGTAAAGGCTGAACACCAAAGACCCTCAGGACTTCTGGTCCAACCAGAGATACCTGTCTGGAAGTGGGAAAATATAACCATGGATTTCATTACCGAGTTACCTCGCACTTCTAGTGGGTATGACACTATATGGGTGATTATAGACCGACTCACAAAATCAGCTCACTTTATTCCTATTCGAGAAGATTTCAAGAACGAAAAGCTTGCTCATATTTATATCAACGAAATCGTCAGCCGACATGGAGTTCCGTTAAGTATTATTTCTGATCGTGATGGTCGTTTCACCTCACGAACATGGCAGGCAGTACAATCCGCTATGGGCACTCGACTAGATCTCAGTACCGCCTATCATCCTCAAACTGATGGACAGTCTGAGCGCACCATTCAAACCCTTGAGGACATGCTTAGAGCATGTGTCATAGACTTCAAGGGAAATTGGGACGCCCACCTACCGTTAGTCGAATTTTCGTACAACAACAGTTATCATTCTAGCATCGGCATGGCACCTTTTGAAGCTTTATATGGTCGAAAGTGTCGATCTCCTGTTTGTTGGCACGAAATTGGGGAAGCACAAATTACTGGTCCAGAATTGATCCAAGAAACCACAGATAAGATTCATCAAATCCGAAACAATCTTCTAGCGGCTCAAAGTCGTCAAAAGAGTTACGCAGATAAACGACGGAAGCCCTTGGAGTTTAGCGTCGGTGATCATGTGCTTTTAGAAGTGTCACCGTGGAAGGGAGTAGTTCGTTTTGGTCAAAAGGGAAAGCTAGCACCACGTTACGTAGGACCTTTCAAGATACTCGAAAGAGTAGGTCCTGTAGCTTACAAGCTTGACCTACCGGAAGAACTCGACAGAATTTATCCCACATTCCACGTGTCGAACTTGAAGAAGTGCTTCGCTGATGAGAATCTTCATATTCCACTGGAGGATATTCAGATTGATGAATCCATGCATTTTATTGAAAGGCCAGTAGAGATTATGGACTATGGAGAAAAGCGTCTACGTCGAAGTCGCATTCCTATTGTTAGGGTACGTTGGGAGTCGAAACGGGGACCTGAGTTTACTTGGGAACGTGAAGACTCAATGCGTGAAAAATACCCTCATCTTTTCCCTACTACTTCAACTGTTTGAATTTCGGGACGAAATTCCTAAAAGTAGGGGATACTGTAACATTTGTATAAATCGGGTCTCCAAAACCCGCACCGTTTTGTAATCAAATACCAAGTTATGAAATGACATTAAGTATTTATGAGTATTTTGAGTTTAAATGTTACAAAATTAATATATAAACTAAACTATAAAAATTATATTTGATAAAAAGTTAAAATAAAATAAATAAAAAATATTTGGAGCTGACCGGACTCGAACCCGGGTCAACTGCCTCCAACGACTTATCTACCGATCTTTTAACCACTCCGCCACCAATTGTTTTCTGTTAACATTATGAAAACAATTGAATTTTATACACAAACACGACTTAACGGTTAATGATATCTGATTAATGGAAATTGGTAAACCGAACCGCCAAATCAGTTTTTGTTCGCTTAGTTAACTTATAACCGATGAATATCGGTTTCTAATTAAAGTTCAGATTGAATAAACTTCAAGTTTTGGGTTTTTGAAACCGAAAGACATTCAAACTCCAAATGATTCAGATTCCAATCATTTATACGATTCAGGACCGTCTCAAATACACTCCAATCCCTTTTCGTCGCAATTTCAAGTCTTTTGAGCACAAGAAAACTGTCGCCGGAATTCTCTGTAAATCTCGCCGGAAAACCGTGTTCAACTCAAACCAGTAAGATTTTCCTCTCTTGCTGTTTCAATCTATTGTTAGGACACTACTAACATTATTCCGTCACTCAAAATCAGTCACAGAAGACTTTGCTGGATTTTCTGGGTTCGCCGGAGAAACTCTGGAATTCGCCGGAAACACGCTAGTTAACGGTAAACACATTCAATCGTGCTAATAATCCATGTACTCTGGTTCAATTCCAAATCTAATTCATTAATTCTGTTGTTAGACTCTCTCAGCCGGAGGTTCAAAAACAGAGTTACCTGTTCTCGCCGGACTTTCTGAAGAAGACGACCTGTCCGGTATTTCTTTTCCCCAAACTGTTCGGTTTGTTCATTCAAATTAGTAATCGTGTTATTTAAGTAGTAGAACCCTGAACCAGTGGTCTGAGTAAAAACCGGTAATTATAGTGAAGAAGACGAACCTAAAAAAAAACGGGTTAAAAGTAAATAAAATTCGGATAGTTAACGGGTTAGACACACAGTCCAGCGGTGGACTGTGTGCAAAGTTTATATACGAGTCTCGAGTTCGATCCTTACTACACACACACTGCGTAATAACATTCCTTTTTATTCATAAAACTAACCGGATTAGATCGAGTAGTTGTTAAGTATAATATAATTCAAGAATATAACCGGGTTAGACACACAGTCCAGCGGTGGACTGTGTGCAAAACAAACTGCACGTCGCGCGATCGAGTCCCGTCACAAACACCGGTTCAATGGGATTAAAACGTTTTGCAAAATAAAGGAATTTTCGGTAAATTCGAATAAGTGTATAATTATAATTAAAACTGGAATCCTAACGGGTTAGTCACGTAGCTCAGTTGGTAGAGCTACGTGCGCGTGAACGGAAGGTCACCGGTTCGAATCCCGCTCGGCGCAAGTATTACCGCTGACCGAACCGGTCAACGGTCAACGGTCAAACAGTAAAAAAATATTATTTTTTTTAAATATTTATTTGTTTAATTTAAATTAAAAATCAATTAAAAATACTTAAAAATAACATTTTTAAGGATAGAAAATAGCCATAAACTCACAAAAATATATCTAAAAATCCCATTAAAATCTTTAATAAAATCCATCCATTTAATATATTTTTCCCATTATTATTTAGGTCAGTGATTCCTCGTTGACTCGCTTCGTCTAAATCGTGCGCATCTCACCAACTCAAATCCAACGCACCCAATGTGAGTGAACCCTTCAAATTCCCCGTTTTAATCACATTTTTGGGGTGTATCATGTGTCTTGTTCACTTACTTATTATAACTAAGTTATTGTGCATATATCATATCATGACATGTGTGTTAGTTGTTGCTGATAAGTAGTTATTATTGTTTGCAAATTATTATTTCAGTACATGCAATTGCTGAGGCCGTAGCTCCCCATTCCTCGAGGTTGAGTTTGATCCCCATTTTATTATGCGGTTGATCAGGGCGTGCCCGCACGATCGGCTCCGTTTGATTGAGCCTTGATCGGTCATTTTATTTACATATCAATACATGCAATACGCTCGGCTCCGTTTGATTGAGCCTTGAGCGCACAGTTCAATTTACATTTTCAGTTCATGCAATACGATCGGCTCCGTTTGATTGAGCCTCGATCTCACAGTTCATTTATGTTAATTATCATATGATGTTGGTATGTTCATGTATGCTATCGATTGTTAATGTATGTTATAATTGTAACTGATGTTGCCATTGCTTGATTTCATACATATGCTCTTTTATGATTATGCACAATATTTTATTGATAAACTAACCAGAAAGTCATTATTAAATGTTTATCTATAAGGTTCACTCGCCAACTTATGTTGACCCAAAAACCTCCCATTTTACACATGATACAGGTGAACCAGCAGCAGCTAGGAACACGTAGGACCTGGATTAGAAGAAATAAAACGATTTAGTATTTGGATTATTATGTTTGGTTATTTTCCTTTGTAATGAATGAACATGTTTGAACGTTTGAGAAATGTAACTTTGACTTCATTTAATAATGGAACATAATAGTAAATGTCATGTGCTTTGGTGATAACCCAATTATGCCCCGACTCTTATTTCCGCTGCGGGTCGGGGTGTGATAACGGAGATTCAAATTTCAAAGACCTCATCATGAGCAAAGTTTCCCCCACACAAAGGTTTTCTCCATCCTTATTAAATTCTTGCCGTTGAAATAAGCGCGCATAAATGAATTTTTATAGTCCAGCAGTCCACCTACTTGCCAACATGCGCATAGGAGAACCATTGGACTGGGGGACTTGGAGGGGTATGGTCCCAAAAAACCCTGCGCTTGCGCAAGTAACCATACCCTCAATAACAACATACAAGAATAACCTTGAGCGCTTCTTGAAACCAAAAGGTTGCCTAACAACCTTGGCGCGCAATGTGCAATGGTATTGCAACCTTGATACATGCAGGTCACACAACGAACCTTGCGCACACTGCCAACGGCAAGTTAGACCGACACTAGCAGATCACACAACGAACCTTGCGCACACTGCGCAACGGTAAGTTAGACCTAGAAGCGCAGGTCCCTTGACCTACGCGGATCAACCAACCCTCTAGCCGCGAAGTCCTAAAACCTTGCACAAGGACAAGACAAACATGAGAGCAACTCATGTCTTGAAAACAAAAGGACTTAATCCCTACAACTCTGCGCTGGCCAGAAAGCTCTGAAAGCCACGCGGAAGGGAAAAACGCAAGGAGGCGTTGACTACATACAAGGGTACAAGGTGGCAGAGCTGTGACCCAATAGCCGCTCGGCAGGTTGTGTCAGACTGTGTCGCATGAACAGTAATGCAGAGGTAAGACTGTACACCAACCAAACTAACGCCAGCGATTGTCACACATTCTCCACTTTCGACTGATGACAGGTCTGACACCAGGGACAACTACCATGGCACGTGGCTCCATTCAACATCCGACAAAGCACACCTCCTGCCAGAGATCATTAATGATCGATGCAGAGGAGACAGAACGGATATCCCTGGTTGTCTGGGCCGGGCCCAAGGCCCATCATGTCACACCCTCAATTTCCAGTTGCGGAGTTCTACCGCGAGACGTGTGAACAAACCAGAATCTAAGACACTAGTACGTCGAACGACTCTATATGATTTGATAATACGTTTTCCAAAATCATTTGTTGTAAATTTTAGATTACCAATATTTAGCATAAGTATCAGTTTTTAAAGTTTGAGCGGAAGCGTAAATAAGTAGTGATGCGGCGCCAACACAAACGCCAAAACAAAGGAAAAATCCCAAAACAACATTAATAAATGAGACTCGATAATGATGTCTTGTTCAATGCATGTACGTGCACCTAGAGCTCCTAGCGTCCTGAGAAACATGTAAAGAAACAAGTGTCAACATTAAAGATGAGTGAGTTCACAGGTTTTCATTCATTAGTTTGTTCGGTTATAGTTTGTTACTCCGTTATCCCCAACCCGGGATAACGTATCAGTTCCATTATTCCAATCCCGGAATATTAAGTTGTTGTTTCCATTATCCCCAACCCGGGATAATAAGTTGATGTTTCCAATATTCCAAACCCGGAATATTAAGTTGATCCGTAATTAAGTTCAATATTAATGTATATAGGTAGCTAGCCTAAAGTCATGTCACGTAAGAGTTCGCGATCGAAGCTGACTGTTGTGCCTCCGTTTTGCCAGGCCTATCACATGACCATGGCGGTGTTAGGCCAATTATTCACCCGTTGACCATACCAGGTCGGCTAGCGCGACTAGCTCGGATGGGGCTTGTCGGGCCCAGTAGTACTACTTATAATTCCCCCGCTATTTAACCCAAATACTAACGATCCGAGGAGATTGTCGAGGACTTAAGTGATAAAGCTGCTTAGTGACCATAACATTACATTAACATTAACTTAGTTACCGTATAGTTATGTGACGTTAAATTCGTATAACGTAAAGAGATTGAGTTTGAGAGTGTATACATGTTTCTCCCCATGTTGTTTAAAAACCGGATAAAGTTAGGGGCCGTGAACTCACCTTTATTTGCTCGGTTAGTGTAGCAAAGATGTTATAAGAGATGGGACCGCTAGTTGCGTCCTAACAAACCAATTAATTACACGTCAGTGTGAAATCACACCAATACAAATTCCACACGCAATTTACTCACAAAGTGATACATACAAACAACATATCTAACACTCAAACATGCATGCAAGTATTCTCATGTGATCATAGAAATCAAACAACTTATCATGAACATATTCCAAAACCATACAACACTTTATGCACACAATCACAAGTTATCAACTTTCTGCTTAACACTCAATTATTCAGCTGTTTTCTAGGATTTTTATAAAATAGTTCTAACATTCCAAAAATTCCAATATTTTTACAGTATGTGACATCTATACCATAGAAATTTATATAATTTTTCCAAGTCCTAAATCTTTACCAATTAACCATAAATATTAATTCATTAAGCTGCAGTCAGATTTACCGCTTTCTGACTGCAGTCCACGGAAGAATTTATTTAAAAATCACTGATCGTCCGATTAACAAAATTCCAGTTGGAGTTGTCCGGAAATTTCTATACCTAGTTGCTGTACAAAAATCATGACTCAACTCCCTACTGATTTTAAAATCTAACCTGATAAACAATCAACAGAATCTCAGCATTTTAACAGCTTTAGCTGCTGAACTTGTTTAGCCCTTTAAAAATATCAATCGACTTCAGAAAATTATGAATCCAGCGCCATTAGATTCCTTATTCAAATCTCTACATTCTAGACATCAGAAAATCCATTTTTCGACAACCAACGACCAAGTTACAGCCAGATAAAGTTGGCTGTAACTATTATTCAGCAGACTGTTTCAGCATCTCTTTATAATAAACTCGTATAATCCCGTTCATGCGATTAATATAAGCGATCTAGAACTGATTTCTAGTCCTAGATTAATACTAATAACCTATCCATGCAAGCCCTTCTCAATAACTTTAGTTTTTATACACAATTTACAGCCTATACAATCAGCTTTCAATATAACATTCAATTCGGTTTAAACATTCCGCAATCATACAATCATCTAACGCAAACATCATTAACAAATCAGCTAGTCTAACATTCGTTCAATCATGCTTGGCAAGCTTATATGTTCCGACAACTATCATACATATAAACAAAGATTAACAAAGCCGCTTTCATTCAGCAATCATCGTCCGAAACAACTAACTATTCTAGCATAGATATAATTCAAGACAACTAAACCATTTAAGCATACATATCATCCGAAACAACTTAAACATCTAGGCATACATATCATCTGAAACAACTTAAACATCTAAGCATACATATCATCCGAAACAATTTAAACATCTAAGTATACATATCATCCGAAACAACTTAAACATCTAGGCATACATATCATCTGAAACAACTTAAACGAACCGTGAGTGTGATGAGAGAAGATGGCGATGGTTGCTGCTGCGTCCGGAAGGGAAGAAAAGGAAAGCTGTTGCGACCGAGAGGGTGAACAAGACTAATTCAGATCGAGATGATAAAGGGGAAAGCTGTTCGCGATCGGAGGGTGCAAGAATAAAGCTGCCGACGGCAGTCTTGTTGGTTAGGGTTTTCGGATTCTGAAGGAAACATGCATGATCTGAATTTATAGGCGCACATGATAAGGTTTACGGTTTGGGATAAGTGTTGTTGGCCGAGAATCTTGGGTTGTTTGGTTTGGGTCTTGATCACGTGGCCGAGGGACTAAAGTTGCATGCTATGAGTTTCGGTTTTGGTTAGTGTTTGTGGCCGAGGGACTTGGGTTGGGTCGGTTTGGGTTTTATCTTGCGGCCAAAGATTAAGGTGAGTTGGTTTGGTTTGGGGTTTTGGCCGAGTTGTTCTAGGTTTGGCATGCAACGGTTTTCGGTTTAGGTTGTTCTCGGCCGAGTAGTTGGAACTCTAGGTCTAGGTTTGATCCTTGTTTTCTTTTGGCCGAAAACTTAAGTTCAAAGTTTAAACTTTGTTAACTCCTAAAGTCACAAAGGATCGAGGTTGGTTCGTGTCGCGGTTCGGTTCGTGTACATATCTACACTAATTACTTTATACTAAACAATCACACCAACACTCATCACGTATTCATTCCATGCACGTTTAATACTTAATACATATATTATTCGACAAGTGTCACGTGCAAGTTATCCGAAAACCCGGGATATCACACATCAGCCCATCTCCTAAACACACCTATCTTCGTCTATAAAATAAGGGTCATGCCTCAAGGTAAATTCATTCAGATATGAGTTTACTTACTAATCACTTGCTAATTGCTTATTACCTAGCAATCCCAAATGCTTACTCTCAAGCCGGAGTGTGGTCACGGAGAAAACCCTCCTCCTTTCTCTCGTGACGAGGCTAACGACGTTGCTAGTTTTGCAGATTAGCTTGGAGTGAGATCACCCAGAAGAGTGAACGAGAGACAACCCTCCATGCAAAAATATTGAGCTTAACCTAGATATCCCCGGATATTCCTTGTGGTTAATTGGTGTTTCTTCAGGATCATTATGGGTTTTGAGATGTTATGTCCCCTAATGTTGTTGAAACCCTTGTTGTACATGTTTAAGGGCTAAGGCTAGCATAGATTATGATCTCTCATATGCTGATGGGGTTGCTTATATGACTTTTTAGGGATGTTTGTTTGTTGTTTTACCAAATTGTTGTTGTTAGAGCATTAACAATACCAAACCTTTACAAACAGCCACCTCATGTCACATCAGATTCATAACCTCCTTCCAAAAGACTCATTTTTCTCACAACACTCTAATATGTTTGCAAGAGATATTTGCTAGTGGTGGCCACCATGTGAGTCTCTTGCAGGTTTGTAATTCCAAACCTCTCTCCCACAAACTTCACCCACAACGCATAGGTTTGTTTTTTATGGGTTTGGAATTTCCGAACTAGGTCACCTCACCTGTCTCGTGGCCTGTGGGTGCTCTAAATAGTTATGACGTCGTTAATTTTGACTAGTGGTACGGTGTTTGTTTCTCATAAAAGTGACATGAGTTATGGTTTGTATCAGGGCTATAGGGACATGGGACATGGTATATGATAGAGTGAGCAGCTACATGATTATGCATTGTGTATGTCACTATGTTGTTTGGATATGTAGTAAGGAACTGAGAAGATAATTGCTTTGATTGTCGTTGTAGTTGTTGACCTGTATCGGATCGTATGTGGTCTCACTAAATATAGTAGCAAGCAATCATATTATGATAGCTTTAGTGTATGCTCTGAGCCTCTGACACATTTTCTATTATTTATTATTTTAGCTTTTTTTTAAATGTTGTTCTGACGCTAATCAAATCTAACGTTTTCTTTTGACCCTAATTAAATCTACATTTTGTATGATGGCCCTTTCTGACCTCACCTTTATCAAATCTAACATTTTCTTTTTTTTTTAAACGGTGAGAATCTTTACTTGTGAGATAGATCTTACACCGTCCTAAACGGAGGGTCCTAACCCCACTATGGCCCGACTATGTTGTCTTGACTGGGCCTACGCTGGCGTCAGAGTTTGGCTAATGGCGTCAGAGTTTGGCTAATGGCATTCCCCGGGAAACCATACCACCCGTACCAATGGTAGGGGCTTGCGCCGCCACAAGAGAGAATCTCTCTGGCGTAACGCACGGTGGACAAAAACCTGGGATGGCTAGGGCTCGAACTCTTGACCTAGGGTCTGGAAGAACTAGCCTTCATTGTCTTTATCCACCAAATGTGACATTAGTGGGAATTGAACTTGAGTCTCCAAGAAAAACCCAAGTCTTTCCAATCACTAGATGTTTAGTTGCCCGTTTTGACCCTAATAAAACCTAACACTTTCTTGAAAAGCCCATTCTGTTAATATTCAACATTTTTTATAACAACCCTTTTGACCCTAATCAAATTTCACACTTAGGTTGGGCAGTGACGAGCGCCAACTGGTTATTCATGTGGGGCCCATTCATTCTCACCAATCAGATTTTCCTCTTTTTGATTTTTTTTCTTTGTATTGTTTAAAAGGGGTTTTAAATAGGTGTTATCCTACACCGTACAAATTAATGATAAAGTCCCTCGCTTATGTGACGCATACGTTACAATATAAAACCCACATATACCTATACCACACCACCCAACCTTTAGTCATTCGTATATAGCCATTATCAATAAGCATGTTAGCACTTCATCATATTAACTTTATTGTATGTTTTGACACGTTTGCTAGTTTTCTTCTTTTACCATTTTTATTAAAACCGTTCGTTTCGAAAGACATCCATTTTAACCCTAATCATATGTAACATTTTTAATAAACTTGATCAAACACATTTTTTTCACAAGGACTCGTTATGGTTACAAAAAGCATAGAAGCCAATGATCATATGATGTTAGCTTTATTGCATCTTATCAGTGTGTTAGGGGCGCTGGGGAATCGGGTTCATCTGGTACACTGCCAATTGGATCTTGGTGTCAATGTGGAAGAACTTTTTGGCTACTGAACAAGAGAGCCATACCGAAGAGGGCCGGAAATGGGTTCAACGAAAACACAGCCGCAATTGAATCAGGTTCACTCATGTTAAAGAAGTTGCAATGAGGTGTCATTTCAGGGTCGGTATCCATAAAGTAACGCCGCTCAAACCCTTACAAATTTACTACTTGCTTTTCACCATTTTCTAAAACTATGCGTTTTGTTCCGACTCGAATCCAACATGACCCACTACCACCTGTTTTTGCCACGTATTGTAGGATTTCACCACAAATTATTAGAGCTACAGGGTTTATGGTATCATCGGTTTGCTCTTCATCACAAACTATGTTTCCTCATCAAATTAAGTGATCAAAAAGTAGACCACAAACTACTGAATTTTTACACATCTTTTGATAACAAACTCAAATAGCAACACATCCGGCGCCCAACAAACGGGATCTAACAAACAATGAAACACAAAAACATTCCAACTTGATCACAAAACATGGTTAACAAAACTCTCACTTGTGTGCAGTGACCAAGGTCTCAATAAACCTCAATCCATCGAACCTGGGCGCAAATTTCTCCTCCAAACCGGTTTCCCCGCTCTTTCTCCCTCTCAATTCCTGTAACACAACATCAATTGCCACTATCATCTGACTAAACAAACTCAATCGACTAGAACCCTAAATTGTATAAAAGTTGGGGAAAATGAATGTACCTGGAAGGAGGAGGAGAGTGTTGCAGTGGTTACGGCGATGATAGATGTGATGATGGCGGACGAAGAGAGTTTTGTCATTGGGACGAAGGACGAAATCCGACGGTAGCGTCGGATCTCGATGTATGGAGTTTGTTCGTGGAGGAGAAGCGATGCAATGTATGTGGCGTTTTATACATCGGTTTGGGTAGGGATTTAACTCAATTAAATAGTGGTGTGGGTTCCACTAACGTCATACAAAGGTAGAAACTAGTTGTGTTACTTGAGACAGATATTGAGTGCAACTTGTGTTTCATAATTTACAGGATCTTTTTTTTTTAAATAAATACCAACAAGTTTTACAAAAGTTACCTACATAAAAGGATGTTTGTTACCCTCACATACGGGTTGTATTTATGAAGGAAAAAGTTGATGAGGAGCGTATCGATACATCAATTTGTATGTCGGTTATATCTATGTTGGGTGAAAAAAGTAATATAAATCGTGTTGGTTGGCGAAAAAAGGGATACGACTCATGTTTTTGGGTGAGAAATAGTGATATTGACCATATAACTCATATTCATCTTGTTATAGCAATTGATGTACCGATGTTATGTGAGTAATGTAACAATATAAGTCGCTTTATAAAGTTCCAACAATATATGATGGATGATGAAAGATCATAGGGTTATATTGTAACAATCTTGATACATGATGGTAAGAATGTCAATCAGTCTCATGTGAAGTTCTTAAACATCACAAGATATTTAAACTTTTTTAAAAAATCAACTTTGTTTTGTGAAATCGTACCTAATTTTTTATGAACTTTTATTTAAACTCACTTTGAGCTTTTTTTTTAACTCAATTATGTCACCTACTCAACAAATAACCGTTTAGGAATGGTATAGAGACAATGAATAAGAAAGTTTATTTGGGTTGTTGCCTTCTTAAGTTTACATTTTAGATAAAATATAGTATTGTTGGTGTTCAACAACTCTTCGTTGTTTACTTAAATCACTATATGTCTCTTCAATGTCAAGTGGTTCCTAGTGAATTTTTAAAAGATTTTATACAAGATGCATAGCTAACCCTGGGATAAGCGGAAGGACTCCTAACCAGGACACATTTTATCTGAGGCACATTTAAAAAAGAATCATATATATTATATAGAAAACTCATATAAAACAAAACTTGTATTTTAGACCTATTTAAAAATATCAGTCTCAAAATTTATAACATAAGCCAATTAGCTATTAGCTCAATACCCATTTTAGTTTCAACAACAACAACAAGGGGCAGCAAAAAAATAGTCAACATTGTCTATTTCGTTAAGGCATAAGGGACATGTTTTTCCAGTCTTAGACAGCGCATCCGAATTCTTAGGACCGACCCTGACGAGATGTGTTGGTTATTTTTTTCTTTTACTACATTTGTGTTGTCAAACTTCATTTTATGTTTGTTATGCAAAATTATTTCTATAAAATTGTTCTGGGTTGCTAAATTAGACTCTAACCAAGATGTATAGTTGTAGGCTTATATAAGCCTTTGTGGATACAAATGATTTTCGTATCAAACTTTATTTTAGAGTTGTTATGTGAATTGTTATTGGATTTGCAATTTTAATATTTATCCTAGATACATTGTTGTATTTATGTGATTTTATACATATATGATTTCCATGCCAAACTACATTTTAGGGTTGTTATGTGAGATTGCTTCGTAGTTTGCATATTAGTTTCTAGCATAGATTATAGATATATTGTTGTAGTTGTTTGATTTTACATTTATATATGTTACTTCACTCTTAGAGTCAATTTCATGTTATTATTGTTATGATTGTTTTTTATTTGGTATCGTATCTTACAGTCAGTGGCGAAGCTTGAGATTTACGACTGGGGGTCGAAAACGTATATACCTAAAAAAAATTATAAGGCCGGGGGTCGAAAACATGTACACCTAAAAAATTATACACGAAAACTACTTACCGGGCATTAATGAGTGAAAACTTCGAGAGTTCGGACACCCCCTCCAACCTCACTATGTTATGCCCCTGCTTACGACTCCAGATGTCTTCACTAATCTCATGTTTTCTGAAAAGTGAGAAGTCTTTGAATTTTCTTCCTTCTAAACTTTGTGAAAATAAAGAGAGAATATTGAATGAAAAAAATTCAAACTTTTACAAATCTGATTTTACTTTTTCAATCTGAATTTTATTTAAGTGAAGTACGTATTGGAAAAAACGATACATGAATGTGAATGTCAGAAATGTTTGTTTTTGGTTGCATGTATATTAATATGGTTTATTCCAAATTGATTATTATATAAATAAAATAAAATGCTACATCTTTGTGAAATATATCCACTTGTTAGATGTTCATTTTCCTTAATGGCACAAAGAATAATAGAAAAACGTGTTCCGTGAAATATTTGGGGTCAGATTAAATAAGTGTAACTAGTGGAAAAGTAAATACGGGTTTAAGTCTCAAAAATAGGGTAATATGTTAACTTTTTGGTTTTTGGGAGGGGATGCTTGTCGTTCAAAAAATTATAATATTTTCTTTTTCATATAACTTATATTTTGTAATAATTTAACCTATTATTAAGCATCTCGCATTCGAGAGGGGTGTAAAACGTGTTACCAGTGTTGCAGGGCTGAGGGAAATAAAATGATGCTAAGTAGCAACTGAACCATGATCAAAACTGGGAAAAACGTAAAACAAAAACACGAATTTTTAATACCAAGTAACTTACGTGACGTAAAAACTAACAAACTTTATGCTAAATAGCAACCGAACGAAAAAAAAGTAAGGAACCAAATATGACCGGCAAACACTTTGCTAAGTAGCATCGGAACAACGACAAAATCCTGGAAAAAGCGTATAACAAAAACTAATAAAAAAACTGAGCTTTTTTAACTTTCTCCGGCAAAATTATAAAAATAAAAAATAAACTTGTAAAACCAAAAGGAAAAAAAACTAAAGGTAAAACAAAGCCAAACATAAAACCACAAAAGACAAAACTATGTAACTATTCATCAAGATGCGATGAATTAATACATATAGTCTTAACTCCTTGCGTTGCGGTGTGGGAGCATAAAATCATGTTGTTGCGGGGCATGAGGTGTAAAATCATGCTAAGTAGCAACCGAGCGATGGCAAAACCGTAAAAACGTAAAAGAAAAACATGAATTTTTAACACCAATTGACTTGTATAACGTAAAACGTAGACAACGTCGAATTTATGCTGACACGTCTTGAAAGGTCGTGGGGCAAAAAAAATTGAAGGACCAAATGTGATCACCAAACAATATGCCAAATATCAGTTACGAACAACCACCAAATCCAAAAAAAACATAAAACAAAAACTAATAAAAGATACTAAAATCATTTACCCTTGTGGTAAATTACAAAAAATCAAAGTCTGTTGCAACAATTAAAAATCATAATATTTATTATGAAAAAAAAAAGAAAAAAACAAAAAGACAACAAAAGGCAAAAACAATGTTCGTTAACATGCTATGAAAAACACTATTCTTTTAACATGTTATAAATATAAATTAATATAAATATAGAATATAGAATATATGAACAATTATTCTAAAGGGGTTTGATTAAGGATACAGCCGAGCTATTCAAGCTTCACTAAAAAGCAAGCTCTGAACGAGCTCGAAAGTCAAAAGATAAACTTGTTTAGTAAACGAGTCCGGGCTTCACTTATTTAGCTCGAGCCCCAGTACTCTAAACGAACAAAACGTTCAACAAACAGTTTGTGAATCGCTTGGTGGGAAGCTCGTTTGCGTTCGTTCTTACTTAATGAACGAACATGAACAAGAAATTATGTTCTGTTAGTTAGATGAACGAACATGAACATAACAGAGGTCTCGTTCGTTCATTTGCGGTCGTGAACGTTCAATAATGTGATCGTGAACATTTGTTTATGTTCGTTTGTTTATGTTGTTCAGTAGATATTTTTTTTAACATTTATTTATTTTATCTAACATTTCATATTCTCTAATTCTTACATTACCCGAAGATATAATATAAGGAAACCCTATATTCACCTTGTTTATGCACTGTTCCACTTTCTTTCCCATTGTTCATATCGATAATATTATCAACCTTCGTTCAACGATAAGGGCTTTAAGGTCTAGCACCATCCACATCTAGCCACAACCGTCTTCGCTGATTTTATATATGTTCGTTTGTGTTTGTGATTCGTCCGTGAACACGTTCCTTTCCTTAATGAACGAACACGAATAGAAAATCTCGTTAGTAAGTGTTCATAAATACACTATATCCTTAACGAACATACACTTTTTTTCACATGTTGTAGATCACCATAACACATAGCATAAATAAGAAGTAATGTACCAAATTTTAAACTTCAATGTAAACATAATATACATCATTTACAATGATGTTAGACTAAACACGATATTAAACTTTATTCAAAAGATGATTATGAAGTCATTCAAAATAAGTATAAGGATAATGGATATACAAAAGCTTTGTTTAGAATTCAATTTTCATGCATATTTTTTCTCGAACCCACCCAGGACTTTATCCGATTTTTACTAAAGGAAAGCTTTAATCACAAGTACGCACGCCCCAAACCAAGCGAAGAAGAATGACGTGCCTGATGTATGAAACTTTAGGCAGCATACCATATGCCGCCCTAGTGATTCTCCTTTGTGTATCTAGCAACGTAGGTAAGAAGAATTTCAGAATGGCAATTCTTTGTGAAGCAAGAGGTGTACCATACGATGGTATCTATATATTTCCGGACAACTTCTTGTTTTACCTCTATTTTATATGTATAACATGTTAGATACATATTCAAATACAAGCCTTTGTCTTTGACTATTAGCTCATAATAAGTCATATGACTTTCTCTATGGTCACATTACTCATTTCTATGGTCATCATCATAGGACGTATAATTTGGCAAACACCACCACATACGACCAATATGATCCATATGATTATTTTCGCACGTCATATGACTCGTATAAGATCATAGGGAACATTTGACACGACAATAAGGCTAAACGATGTCGGGCAACATCCCCCTCCATATCACCTTGTTAAGGGCCAGAACATTGCTAGTGGGGTGCAGAGAGGCGCGATACTCACTACCTCGTTAGCCCATTCATGTGACACTTTTAGTTTCACAAATTTAGAGTTATATTTTATATTTTTTACTAACACATAAATACTACTTATCATAGATGTGGAAATAATCCTTTCATGATTTATGGTAATAAATACCAAAATTCTTTATAAGTCAAATATTTAATATTCTATTTTATAATAACTAATATAATTCAAATTTAAATTCAGACCTAAATTATCTTCAAACTAATTTTTGTTATTATCAATAAATTTAACTATATGGTTTAAAATTCTCCAATATAATCCTCCTTTAATAACAAGTTTACTATTAAATTTAAAAATATGTTAGGTTATATAAAAAACATATAACTTAAAAAAATTGATTTAAATTTTTCAATAAATACGTATACGTTTTCATTTCACATTGTATCATTTATTTAGGATGGTGTAATAAACGAGATCAAATAAGACAATCTCTCATTGTATATTTCGCAACGACGATACATACAATTCAAGGACAATCACTATCAAGAAATGTTTTCTTTTAAAATAGTCAATGTTTTCACATGTTTTGTACGTGATCTTTTCCCGAGTCAAAAGTAGAGATGGACTTAAATTGTTAATTGGTGATAAAAATAGTAATCTTACGAGTAGGACATCCATAGTTATCTACAAATAATATTTATAGATTTGTAACTTGTATTTATATTCATAGATTTGTAAGTTGTAAATACAACATTAATATGTAAGTTTTAATATTACAAGTAATGTAATATTTAATTATTTATTATAAATATCTTTTTATTGCATATTTTTTATACTTATCTTTGTGTAGTACATATGTCTTTAACCTAATTAATTCTAATTGTTTTTAAAATTAGCATTTTCTTTATTATTTTACAACTTTAGTATGCTTTTTTAGTTTGGTTTGTAACTTTTTAAGTTATTTTAATTTAGCACTTTACCATTTTCTTCGCTTTTTGTTGTTTTGAAATTAAAAGAAGAATGTTGTAACACCTCGCTTTTTCATACTTTCCTTAATTAGAAAGTAAAGTCGTATTTCTATTTTTGAAAACTTGTATTCGTATCGCATCCGTATTTCATTTCTCAATCTTGTAATCCGAGACTTTGATTGTAATAAAATTCATACTTAATACATACTTGTCTTACATGCATTCAATCGTATAATACGTGTTTACATACAAACCGATACTTGTTATACGTGCAAATACTCATACATACATACTCGGTACTTAAATATACTTACACATACGTTAAACACTTAAAAAATGCTAAATTATGAGTTTCTAGGATAAAATAATAGAATTATCAAACTATAGGGGTCAAACTACAAATTTGGGAAAATTCTGTCGGGAAGCATGACCATGCTCATGACTCGCACGATAGTGCTCATGACCACTCAGTGAATATTCATGACCCGCATGACCATGCTCATGTCTCGCATGATAGTGCTCATGACCACTCAGTGAAGATTCATGACCCGCATGACCATGCTCATGTCTCGCACGGTCATGCTCATGGCTCGCACGACCATACTTAAGATTGGCACGACCGTGCCTAATGACCAGGTCTGATAGAATCTTTCAAAAAACGTGAATTTTGGCTCCATTTCCCTTCTTCCAACTTCCAACCACCACCAACTTCATTAATTACCTATAAACTAATTCCCCATTATAAATAGAAGCCTCCTCCCACTCTCATTTCACACCTCAAACATTCTTCTTCTCTTCTCTTTAAAGCTCTAAGAGCTCTCTCCATCTAAAGGATCAAGGTTTTCAAAAGTGAGTTCTAACTCACTCTTACCTCTCTCCTTTTGATCTTTCTTCCATGTTAACACTTGAATCACCTTTTGGAATGTCTCCATAAGTTTTTCATGGAAAACCAATTTGGAGCATCACCGTGTATGAGGCCTCAAGTGTAAGAACCTTTTGTTTTAATAGGGGTTTAACCCACAAGTGTTTTATCCTTCCAAGCTTGTTCTTGAAACGAGACTTGAGTTGTAGTGTGTGATTACTTGGAAGCCTTGGCTATCCTACCTTAAATCTACCACATCACTTGATGATTTTGATTACTTTTGTCTTTTATGTAATTGTTTAAACTTACTCATGACCATCCTTGTCGCCCTTGTGACGACTTGTGCATTGGTGAACTATACGAAAGAGGTTAAAAGGAAGGTTATCCTCCTACCTCCATGTATGACTTCTATGAACTTCCATGATGTTTATGATCTACTTATTATGTATACTATATATATATATATACATATATATATATGGTAATCAAATGTTTATCCGTCATGGTACTAGGTTACATCACCTAAGTACTTAATCGCACGTTACGATCTAATAGGTATCCTAACCCATGAAAACACATCAACCCGAATGGGTATTATAGTGTCAAGAACGAGTATTAAGTCTAGATGATTATTTTCTCATATATATACTTTAGCGTATTTAAAGTTCCTAACCCTCCGTTATCGTTCGTATACTTATCAACCTACGTTTTCTCTTGTAGGATAACTCGGTGCTCCATCCACCAAACTCTCCAACACTTTACGGAAGTACCAAGTGGAAGCTTGCAAAACCGTGAGTACACTCGAACACCCTTTTTACGCTTTACACTTTTGGGTGCAATATGTTAACCTATCAAAATACACGCAATCACACTTATACTTTTATGCAATCACACAAACAATCCATCATACATGCTATAGTTACGTGATACATGATTCGTATACTTGGAACATTCTTATTTGATACTATTCGTCATTAACTTTGGCTAAAGCCTCCCCTTAACATGTATACCGCTATAGGAGTAACGCATCGCCCGCATTCTAAAGGTCATGTTAAGTTTTATTCTATTTTTTTTGCGGTACACGCGAGGGTGGACTTATAGATTGCATGCCATGTTTACATAAATCTTGTATGCTAGCTTAACATGTGGATTCGTTTAAACCTTTTTGTACCTATGCTATATCAAACTTGTGTACTCGCCAATACTTGTTGTATTGAACTATACTTTGAACATGTTGCAGGTTAAAGATGTTGATCATGATGGAACTTAGTATGGATGGCTTAGAAACACACGTAGAATGCTAGGATTTATGTTGTTGAATTGATTGTATTTGAAATTTCATGTTGTACTTGACAATTTTGTTATGAAATGAAACGGCTTTGACTAAATTATTGTCGCAAATAGTGTTATGATGCCTTGAGCAATCTATTTCGTCTCACTCCGATGTTTCCGCCATCGGTTGGGGTGTGACAGATTGGTATCAGAGCCATAACTATAGGGAATTAGGTAGAATATTCATGTTCGACCTAGTCTATAGTTTAAGTGTCCAATTTTGACCATTCTTGATTTATGCTTAAAATATTAATTCATCCTATTTGCTTCTATCTTTCCTTTTGGTCTTAATATATGCAAAATGTCTTTCCTAAGACATTTACACAATATACACACTTGAAGACTTGAAGACACCCATACAAACGAGACGATCTCACCAAAATAGGGGTCAAACCCGCACTTTGGTGATCACTCTCAATCCGCGTATTCGATTTTTCACGAAATTACGCCATCAAGTTAGGAGTGATATCCATACCTTGATGAAAAATTTCCATTTCATACTCTAGTGGACCCTTACCAATAAGTCGGAATTCGCTCCTCGTTTGTAAGTACCAACCACACTTAGGGTACGATGTTGTCAAGATAGGGGTGAAACCTGCACCTTGTCAACTAGTCCCACTCCTCGATTTTCAGTCTCGCCAAAGTTTTGATTTTTCGATCAATTAGATACGTGTAGTAACTGGAAAGGTGAAATGCCGTTAATCGCTTCTCGACGAGAGCATTTCACCTATAGGCCAAAGCATGTTCCTCTAATTTGAAAGGATCTTCGATTCACTTTGGAATAGTCGATGCTTCTCAACCCAAAGCACTCCAATAATTTTTACTAAGCCTATCTTTTATGTTATCTCAATTTTTATGTGTTTTAATACTTGTACCTTGTTCATTTCAACACACGCTTCGCACGCCCATCACAATAAAAAACAATAATAATTCTCGCAAACCAACTAAATTTATACTCCTTACACAATTATACGTGTTTAAATGAAACGGGTTTGACTAAATTATTGTCGCAAATAGTGTTATTATGCCTTGAGCAATCTATTTCGTCTCATCGATGTTTCCACCATCGGTTGGGGTGTGACAAATGTTGGAAGAGGCTCCAAACTAAACCATGCTAGGTTCGGCTAGTTAAAGCTCCACTACTTACCTGGCAGTAATGTGACGCTTTAACAAGCATGAGAGCTCTAAATCACACCGTGTAGCCTAGGGACGAGCTTGGTACATGCAGCGGCACCGAAAGCACTGATCCTGAAAATCATCAAAAAAATGTGTAGCGGTACCGGAAATACGATAAAATAGGTGAAAATAGGTAAAAATACTGATACAGTACCAAACTCGAAAACGCTAAAAGATAGGTATTGAATTGATACTGGAAACAATTCGACACGATAAATTCAATACTAGTACCGGCACGATACCGGGTTCGTTTCCGATACCGTTTGCTTAGACTAAATAGCGTGAGATTAGCTAAAACCTATGGCAAAATTAGAGAGATCGAATAGGTATGTGTCGAAAGTGTTAAAAAAGAATTTAAACAAGGAGCCTTTTCTTTTCCCCCAAGACATCTCCTTCCCAATCTCTTCCCTGCTCCGATCCCAACCGTCCACACTTGTTAACTCCGGTATGTATGCTCTCGATCTATTACGTACTTTTTGTCTATTTCATCATCATTTACTTAACTTAAATCACGATTTAGGGTTTATTTTCATAGCTATTTCACTCCATTGTAGTAATTTTGTTTCTCTTTTCTATTATTGATTCTACATCTGACATTAGGGTTTCTTAATGTTTTGCCCTTAAGCTTGATCTGATTTGAATAGTGTACTCAATGTTTGTTTGGGAATATATATTTATTATGATGTGATGAGAAAAGCATCTAAATAATGGAGGAATTTGGTGAAAATGAGATTAACAATTGAAGTCTTACTTTTCAGTAACTTTTGTATGATGAAAACTCATAGGTTCTGAAGAAGTTTGTATCGTAGTATATGCTTTTTGCTGCACATTGATGAATTCATGACATATTGAGTTGAACTAGGATTTAGAGTTATTTGGACAGCAAATTGATGACTATTTTTGTTATAAGTTATGTTGCTTTATGACCTATGTTGTTCAAGGCGCAAGGGTGAGCCTTGGGTCTATGCGCAAGGACTTTTTAAGCAAGGTGCATGGTATAGAATTACCGTTCTTAGGGGGTTATAGACATCTATGTTTTAGGCCCTGTTGTAAAGGCTCACCCAAGCACACGCCTAGGCTCACTTCGCTTCAAAAGCCCCCTTCAGGCTGTCGGGTGCCTTTTTTGGGCAAAGTTCCGACAACATTATGGCCAAAACTTGTTTGAAACAGTTATACCAACCCTAAACAAGCCTGAAATCAAACTAAACTAGCCCTAAAGAAGCCTAATACATGTCTAAAACCCCTAAAAATTATATTTTTATACTATACACAATGCCTTAAAAGCCCTCGCTTTTTAAGCGCTCTGCACTGAGGCCCAAGGCTCACCCTTTGTGCTTTGAGTGCGCCTTGCATCTTCGAGAACTATGGTTTTAGGCTTGTTTAGGGCTAGTGTAATTCTTTGGCTGGAACTTGGCCTGAAAATGCGCGTCAAGGCGAGGCTGTGCCTTTGACAACATAGTTTTTATGCCTGTTTTGTGAAGCTCAACTTGCATTACTTGCCTCCTTGTTATTTTAATATTTGACTAAATCATGATTACTTGTATAGCCTTGGGTGGGTGGGTTTTATTGCAATTGGCACGTTCATTTAGCTATATCAAAGTTGAGCTATTGCTTTGTCATTAATATCACATGCATAGTTGCATACCGATGTAACAGTTTGATTGGAAAGATTCACATCTAACACTATGTTCTGTAAAAAGTATTTTTTTTGTATGGTTTAGCCATCGAACGCGTGGCATATTAAATCACTTCGTCTGAAATTGGCTGACTTTGTTATAATTATACATTGTTTGATCATTGATGCAGTTTCCAGCGTAGATATGTTGTCATCTCACCTTCCCGCCACATCAGAATCACTCGAGCTAGCTTCAGAAGCCAAAAGCCCATCCGACGCAATCACCATCTTTTATCAAGTCCTAAACAACCCCGCATCGTCTTCCGAAGCCCTACGTGTCAAAGAACAAGCAATCACAAAACTTTCCGAACTCCTCAGGGACGAAAACCGAGGAGAAGATCTCCGCAGCCTTTTAACCACATTACGACCATTCTTTTCACTCATCCCGAAAGCCAAAACCGCAAAAATTGTCAGGGGAATTATAGATTCCGTTGCCAAAATACCAAACACCACGGATCTTCAAATATCGTTATGTAGAGAAATGGTAGAATGGACCCGGTCGGAAAAACGTACCTTTTTACGGCAACGGATCGAGGCCCGTCTTGCTGCGTTGTTGATGGATAGCAAGGAGTATTCCGAAGCATTGACTTTACTCTCGGGTTTGGTCAAAGAGGTGAGAAGATTAGACGACAAGTTACTTCTTGTCGATATCGACTTACTCGAAAGTAAACTACACTTTTCGTTACGAAACCTACCGAAAGCGAAAGCCGCACTAACTGCCGCTAGAACCGCGGCGAACGCGATCTACGTGCCGCCTGCTCAACAGGGGACAATTGATTTACAGAGTGGAATTCTTCATGCTGAAGAGAAGGATTACAAAACGGCGTATAGTTATTTCTTTGAAGCGTTTGAGGCGTTTAATGCGCTTGATGATCCGAGGGCTGTTTACAGTCTTAAGTATATGTTACTGTGTAAGATCATGGTGAACCAGGCTGATGACGTGGCAGGGATAATTTCTTCAAAAGCTTTGAAGTTTTTAGGCCCGGAACTTGATGCGATGAAAGCGGTTGCTGATGCCTATGCGAAAAGGTCGTTAAAGCTGTTTGAAACTGCCCTTCAGGATTTTAAAGCCCAATTGGATGAAGATCCTATTGTTCATAGGCATCTTTCTTCTCTCTATGACACACTTTTGGAGCAAAACTTGTGCAGGTTAGGATTATGATCTTAATTGTTACCGTTGATAGCAATTAGAATGTACGGGTTTGGGTTGGGTTGTGATTTCAAACACGCTTCAAAAGTATTACTTTTTCTTATTGATAGCTAGTTAATTAAGTATGTTTACAGTTTGTCTTGTTTTTATCAGTTCTAACCTATTTATTTTTAATAGTGTAAAATGCCATTTTCGTTCCTAAGCTTTGACTACTTTTGCGACTTTCGTCCAAAGGTTTGTTTCTCCGCATTTGGATCCAAAAGGTTTAAAATCTTGCCATTTTCATCTGGCTCGTTAACTCCAACCATTTTTCTCCGTTAAATGAGGGGCATTTCCATCATTTTAGACATTTTCTTTATTACAATAAAAATCACTATAAGAAAGAAAGATCCACCTTTGTTGACTTTCTCCCCACCCAAACCGTTTAATCATCACAAAAAAATGTCTAAAAAGACGAAAATACCCCTGACTTAACATTAAAAAATGGATGGAGTTAACGAGTTGGATGAAAATGGCAAGAATTCAAACCTTTTGGATCCAGACGCGGAAAAACAAACCTTTGGACGAAAGTAGCCAAACCTCATGGATGAAAATGACATTTTACTCTTTTTAATAAAATGATTTATTGCTAGGGCTCATACATTAAAAAAGCACTTTAGGTGACTTTTAAGCCAATTCATATGTAAATGGGCAGGCTGGGTTACAGGTCAAGACATGTAATCTTGTTTATACGGGTTCAGTCTGTTTGGGACTTTGGGTTGGTTGCGACCCAAAACACCTTCATGTCAAAAAGTATTATTTTTCGTAAATAGTTAGGTGTCACATTTGATTACAGAATTTATATTACTTTGATAATATTTTAGCTATTTAAAACAATGAGTTAGGATGTTTTGTTCGTTAAAAATACACCTTAGGCAATTTTTAGCCTGTTTACTATTTAGCTAATTTGTTTTGACCTGCTGGAGATGAAAATAACCCGAACCAACACGTTTGTAAGTGTAAATGGGTAAAATTGTGAGCTTTTTCATTGTGCAGGTTGATTGAACCGTTTTCACGGGTTGAGATAGGTCACATAGCGAGCCTGATTGAGCTTCCGGTGGAGCATGTGGAGAAGAAACTGTCGCAAATGACACTGGACAAAAAGTTTGCGGGAACACTGGATCAGGGTGTTGGGTGTCTCATCATCTTTGAAGATCCAAAGACGGATGCTATCTTCCCTGCAACTCTCGAGACGATTCAAAACATGGGCAAGGTTGTTGACAGCTTGTTTGTTAGATCCGCCAAGATAATGGCATGATATGCTTCGAGCTAAATGCTTTTATACTTGTTTCAAATGTTACTTTCTTTGAGTTTGGTTATGTTTTGATGTATGTCTTGTGTCGTCTCGCGACTGAAGTTTAACAGAACTCTTTGGTTAGGAAAAGACAGTACACTAATTAATGAATACTGCTTTCACAAGGGTATAAATGAGCCGAACTACTTGAAATCGGCTTGAAAAATGCTCAGAACTAGCAATGCTTAAACAAGCTCGAGCCCAAGCCTAAAAATACGCTTGTTTAGTGAATGAGCTCAAGCCTGAGCTTTACTTATTGGCTTGTGAGATTACACAAGCCTATTATTTATTTCATTTTTCTTTAATAATTTTTATATATTTATATAATAATTTTTATATATAAATTATGATAAATAATATTAAATGTATATACAGATATTATGTTATATAAAAGTTTTAAAATAAATGAAACTAATGTCAATTCACTAATAAATACTAAATGAGCTAAGCTCAAGTTCGAAAAATTACCCATGAACCAAGCACAAGCTTTAAAAATTAAACTCAAACTGAGCTGAGCTGACCTCAGCCGGCTTGTTTGTGGACCCATAATTGTACAGTGGCTACTACATCATGCAAAATTACATGCGCTTGCATAGTTGCATACGTGATAACCAACAAGCTCAGTATAGTTCAAGCCAACACTGCATAAAACAAACTTTATATATTATCAAGTGTACAAGTAGCTTATGCATCATATTGATGTATATGTACAAGTAGTTTATGCATCATATTGATGTATATTATCAAGGTTTTGAGATTCTAAGAACCCTTCTTGGTTTGAAAAAAAAAATTAGTGAAAATCATGTATAATTTAGGAAAAAATTAGTGAGAATTAGTGTGAATCTACCAAAAGGAACTTATGCAAAAAAACATCCAGTATCAATCACTGTATATGAAGAAGGTAAACCTGAACTCGACCACAAATGTTGATCCATGTTCTGAAAACCGTGGACACAACATCAGTGGCGGATCCAGCTCTGTTTTGTGGGTTCACATGAACCCACTCGGTTTGAAAAAAAAATAGGAAAAATAGTGAGAACCTTGTATGATTTGAAAAAAGTTAGTGTGAATCTACCAAAACGAACCCACTGAAAAAAGTTTATGGATCTGCCACTGCACAACATAACCAACTTAACTTCCATTTTGAAAATCCGACGCATGAATGATCGATCTCAACGTATGCAAATGACTCACCGTGGCCTTTGTTTTCTCTAAAGATTCAGTACCCGCTCAAATACTTAAACAAATTCACACTATTTGATCCAACAACCATACCTTCGCCATCACCATTTACCACTCCACTTCTATTACTAATATAAATGGATGACAAGCTGAGATTCAGTAGCATATGGAGACAAAATTCTGGAAGATTAGTGCGGATGAACGCACAATTACGACTGTTAAGGAGAGGAGGGGAGAGTTCGACCGCCCTAAGCCAACCAGAACGGCAAAGAAGAGTTCTATTCGGCGACCGGTAGGGAGAGGAGAGGATGGGAGGAGAGAACGTCGACCATAAGGGAGACAGCAGTTACTTCGATGTGAGCAGAGTGCCCATTTCCTTACTTGGACTAACCTTCGTTTAGAAAGTCTCGTGATTAAACGACGCCTCCTTTACCATCTCCATTTTCTACTTTATGGTAACTAGTGTGATTAGCCACGTTTAGTCAGGGAAATTCGTTCGGTGTCGTATCAGTTCGATATTGTATAAAAATTCGTTATGGAACCGAACCGGATGCCCAACCAATAAAGTTCTAATATACCAAAATGAATATTGACACGTGTTTACATCGATAAAAATATTAAAAAGAATAGCGATTCCAATAATACTGATATTCGGTACCGATTTTCAGTTAGAATCGGTGCGGTTCATCAATGTATCGGACTCAAATAATCGCTATGTTTAATACCAAACTAAACACAGTTTTTTAAATTAACCAACACAAGTTATAGAAAGAAATCAAGTTAGATGTGTTAACACATATATCAAGTTAAATGTGTTAACACATATCTATACTATATATAATGCATAAGCAAAGAATATTTTAAAATACCCAAAAGTTAATAACTTTTTAAGTTTAATGCATAAAGTACAACCCTAAAATATAGATAAATTAGTCTTTTAAACACTAATTACATTACTTTACTAGAGTAACTATATAATATAATTTGTTTTTCTTTACTTTTTTTTCAACTAGAAAACATGCTTGAGCTAATGAAAAAGAACCTTTATTTCTCAAGTTTAGCAGGTTAATATTTATTCATATTTGATTCTTTCGCTTAAATCATACCGTATAGATTTTAGAGTAAAGATCCTGTAAAAATAGCCTTATTATACAGAACGTATGGATAGCATGGAAAAGTAAAAAAGCGCGGTGATATTTTCGTAATTATTCTATTAGTATAGTAACTATCAAAATTACTTTACAAGTTCACCAAACAACATACAAATTCAAAATTACTCTATAGTTCATCATTACTACTATAAGATATCCTTTAATATTACTCTACAAGTGCATCAAACAATATGAATTTCAAAATTACTCTACATGTGTATCGTAATTACTCTACTAGTTCATCAAAATAACATTAACATAACAGACACAATTACTCTACAAGTTCACCAAACAACATACAATACAACATTACGCTACAAGTGCATCATAATTACTCTACAGTTCATCATTAATACACTACTACAAGATATCATTCAAAATTACTTTACAAGTGCATCAAACAACACAAATTTCAAATTACTCTACTAGTTCATCACATTAACATAGCAGACATAATTACCTTACAAGTTAATCAAACAACATGCAATCCAGAATTACTCTACAAATGCATCTTAATTACTCTATAGTTCATCATTATTACACTACTAGAAGATATAATTCATAATTACTCTACAAATACATTAAACAATATAAATTACAAAATTACTCTACAAATGCATCATAATTACTCTACTTTTGATAATTACCCTACAAATAAAATAATTTAGAAAAATGTCACCCTACAATACAACATTTATATTTGTATTTCATCTTTTCTCTAGATTTTAAACCTACTAGTTTACTTTGCTTGAAAAGTAGGTTACCTAAACCTTCTTGGAAGAAGAGGTCACGAAAGGTAGAAAGAAAATGAAAAAAGACATAAGATCATAAATGCCTCTTTATTTGATTTGGCTTGCATAATTGCAAAACAGCAAGAGGTCTAGACTTTTTGTGTTTCGACTTATATTTTTGGTATAACTTTTTTTTAACGACTAATTTTTTCCTTTTAAATACTTACACCTCCCAAGGATTGAACCTGCGTCTCCCCACAAGAGATAATTCCTCTTAACCACTAGGCTATAACCTAAGTGGCTTTCGTATAACTTTTTATAGTGATTTTTTCTTTTAATCTTTTCTTTCTGTTATGTGTTAAGTGTGGTCTTTTTTTTCTTATCTGAATTATTTTTATGCATTTTTTAGCTTCTATGATTGAATACAAAGCTTATTTGGTGGTACATTAAAGTTTGTTTGTTGTATATGGAGTACACTAAATTATATTATGTATGATTAATAATTAATAATCTGGTAAATATATATAATATAGAATTAGTTTATAAATATTGCATTGTACATGTTGCCTCACATACGTGAAGCTCTTGCCTCAGGCCTAGCACCTCACACCTCGGCTTTTGAGACCTAAATTCCTCAGAGCGCCTCACGCTTTTTGAAGGCAAGTAGATTAATAACCTCTAGTCAAAATCCAAAAACTACACAAGTATAAATTATGTATTATGTAACAACTAATAATACAGACTAGCCAACTCCCTCCTAGAAATTGATATTATGTTTAATTCAAGTACAAAAGAGTAGGTGCAATTTCGTTTAAGCTTCAAATTTCAACATTTGGAAAACAAAGTTTGAAACAGAATAATATACAACATTCTGAGAATTTCATTATTTAGTTAATTGACCCCACTTTTACTATTGTGATATGAAAACGATTAAGTAAATTATTTTGTATTTAATACTAGTTAATTTTATAAAAGTGCTTTAGTTCAGTAAGCCGCTTTTCTAAAGTACAAAACCTAAATTGATTCCAACTATGTGGATCTCCAAATTTTCCAAACCTAAGATGAACCTCATTAAGCAATCAACCTACATTCCAAATTAGAACATCGCTAGCAAGAATATAGTACCTACTTACAATAAATCCAACGTTCATCTCGTTTGACCTCAAATCTTGTTGAAACACATTCCATCTTCATGAATTGACAAGAAGAATCCTTGTGATAGAACCCGCATCAATCAAATCACTTTAAAAATGTGCATCACTTGCCATTTTTATAGAATCACATTCAGTATATCACTTGGAATATATGCTAACTTGTATGTATGCTTAATAATGACTACAAGCCGAAACTAAACATTCTTTCAAAACTAAACTTCTATCATCCTTATCTAAATCACGAGTTCCTCTAGTTTATGTCCCCTTTGTTACTTTGTCTAACAATTCTCATAGTGCTGCAAAAAGCCAAAGACCTTACCAAACTATGTCAAATGTACATAGAATGAATCTAAACCATCAAAAAGAAAAAGAAAAAGAAAAAGACAACGGTTTGATGAGTTAACCACTCAAGCCAACGACTAATGAATTCAACCATTTGAAAGAAAAGGAATGGTCGTTAAGCCTCTTAATATTGAATACTTGAATAAGGCAATCTAAAAAGCTACAAAATAGTAAAGAAATGATATCCCTTCACATTAACAGTCACAAACTAATGAAAGGTGAAGTCATAACATGTTATTTTGACTTCTTACTCTTTTTACTTTGTCATTTGCTTAAACCATTGGCTCTTTATCTTTGTTACGTAAGTATGGTAAAACCATCTTGCTAGTGTTACTATTGGATTTTGTATGAGTTAATTAGTAAAGCCATATCACTGTGTATTTTTGTAAAATTACACTTTTAGTCCTAACTAAAAATGACATAACTACACATTGTTAACTTATTAATCATGTGGAATCCAAACCACATATCTGTGCTAAAATCCACTTACTCAAACCTCAAGTCAACAAATTATTGCTTATATTCATCTAAAATTCGAAGCTACAATGAGTAAAGTTCGAATTTACTTTGTAAAATTCGAATTTACTACACAATTGCACAAAGTCTACAGTTTGCTGGTATTTGCTGTGCAGATTAAAGACCCATCTTCTATCCTAAGTACGTAAGAAAAACTAGAAAAACGCATGCAATTAAAAGTGCAGATGCCTTTTATAAGGAAAAAAAATCCAGCAAAACCCCTGATTCATGAAAATAGTCTTCAAGTGGTGTAGAATACAAGACTTGAAGAACCTGTGTAGTTAGCAAGTCCCCAAAATAATGTGACATTACCATTTTTGTAATCTTTTGAAGAACGGTCTTTTATCGTAACTAATTTATTTTTGTATTTCTTCAATATATATGTGTGCACGTGTGTATTAGTAGATTTCCTCAAATACTTATCCTTTGGTGTTGGTTATAAATATTATGATCAATGACGCACTGAACCACTCGTTTAAAAAAAACAAGATAAATAGCTGCATATCAAATCAACTTTTATGAAGAATGAATAGAAAGGTTCCAACATTAACTAAAGTTAAACAGTCAACTTATATATCTATATGTTCAATATTAGTTATTATTTTCTCATTTATATTTTCTATTCTAGACACAACTAACTTCAAGTATATGTTGGTTAACAAAACATGTACACGTGTGCGGTGCAAATAACTGACACTACCTTAGTAGTGTGTGAATGTACCATCCAACTAATTATGGACTTGCAGTCATACTCCCCTTAGTTACTCAAGGAAGTTCTACATTCTTACATCTATTCTTTAAAGGTAAAAGTACCCTCGCCAATGAGGCAATGACCATCAATAAAACAGGTAACATTTACTAATTATATACATGTAAATGCACTGAAGTTAATCCATAACTATTTATGGTCTGATATCTCAAATTACCTAATATGCATATCCTATTTTTTTACGTGCTCATACGATATTGAATGTATGCGCATGTTATCTAAAATATATCATGTATTTATCGCGTTCATTATTCTAACAAATCAGTTCACAATCACACGCATGAAAATTATAAAAAAATATTCACAACTCATACGGATGAGAAGAAAATACACATCACATAGAGGTGAAATACAAACTATACACCATTGAAAATCTATTTATGCATGATGTAATAAACTGGGTCTAAGTCATGTCCATACCTAATAAGAATGAACAAAGAATAAACGTTCAACACAAATCATGAATATCGCATGAAACAAGAACTATCAGTTTAATACAAAGTGTAAGAGCATTCACATCCTATCCACCATCTTCATCTCTATAGTTACACTAAAAAACACTACATTTCTCTCTCCTCTACTCACAACCACTTTCTAAAACTATTAAAAAAATTATACGGGTCAACAGTGTTTTTCATATTTACAGATGAAGAGTAACATTTTCACCCTCCTCCACTCACAACCTCTCGTAACCACTATCTATAATATGAAAGATCCTATCACTGAATTTGATGGGCATGATGTGAATGCTCTAAGGGACCATTGTGGACCAGTGGCACAAGAAAAGCTAGGTTATTGTTATATGGCATTACAAGACTTGTTAAAAGAACATTACAAGTCTTGCCTACTTGTCAAAGTAAGGTTCCACATAGAGGGCCCACAAAATCACTATTCTATTAAATATACAAACAAAAAAATGTTAAAAAATCATGAGCCACAAGTTACAAAGGTCTTTGTTCCTATAAATCCACATACAACTCAAGAAATATATATTAACATCAAAACAATAAGTAGGATCGGGTGAACTCATGATGCATGTATGGAAACTTCCAAAGCATTTTTATAATATAAGTTTATTCTTTCGATAAAATAGCACATGAAACAACATTAACTCTCGTATGATTCCAAAATGTATGCCTGGTACATCATCCGTGCAATTGATATTATAATAGGTTTTAATAGATTCAAAAACCTAAAATCCTTTGATCGTTACTGAATAATGTAAGTATCTATAGATTCATCAGTGTGTAAGCGAAAGAGAGAGAGAGAGTACCTGAAGCGAGATGACGTGAATCGGAGGAGAAGATGGAATCGAGAAGCCCTAATTGTACGACCTGCAAACCCTAGTTTCAACCTTCCATTTGCTCAATCGGTTTTGGGGGTGATGAAATAAAAAGTGATGCAATTTGCTCATAAACGTACAAGTGATTTGTTTTTATGTAAACGGTTTTTTATTTTTCATAAACGAAGTGATTTGTTTTTATGGACATGGTATTTTATTTTATTTTGTTCTAATAAAAGAATATTATTATATCATATAAACCTCTCATACTTTTGTAGATTCTTGGATGAATTTTCAAAAATTATACATACATACATACTTCGAGTATATCTAAAAGTTTGAAACATGCCTATGTGTTGACAAGGCACGTAACCATGTTATTGGGTTTGGGCAAATTCTAGTTTTTTATTGATTACTAATCATACAATATAATACGTTTTTCTTATTGATTACTAATTATACAACACACGTTTATGATTATTGTCATATCCTAAGTTATTTATTATGGATTTCGTGTTATAAGCATTGTAGGTTCAAGACACACCATAGCTTTACAATGTAAAGACATTCACAAATGATTATTTATTCTATCTATGTAATTACTGTAAAAATTATTACCTTATTAATTAAATAATATTTTTTACACCTTTATCATTACATTTTTTTCTTTTTCTTCACTCACAGCCATTTTTAAAATTATAAGGGTGAACAATATCACTATAAATTTACTACTTAATAGTAACATTTTATCTCTGCTACACTCACAACCAATTACGAATACTCAATAAAATATAGAGAATGCACTCACATAAAAATGAAGAATCGAGTCTGAAGAATCGAGTCTGAGTGCTCTAATAGCGGGTTTCTATTTCTATGTGAAGTAGTTTTCCCATCCAAATGTTGTTTTTTTTCAAATTGATGTATACTTCCATGTAAATCGTTACTACGTACTCATATCGTATTGCTATTACGATTATATTGTATACTTCCATCTAAAGCCTCAAAATATGATGGATCAATTATAAACCCTCAATACATGATGTGTATAAAGTTTAATAGCTCGCATATGCGTATAACTGGTAATGTTACCGTACTTTGTGGCTGGAATTCAGTCGGTTCTGATTGAGAATATCAAAGACAAAAAAAGGCCATGAGATGCCCAAAAAGATGTATATATGTGTTTTTCTACATTGATCGAAAGCTATTAAAATGGATATTCATTATCAATTCAGTGGCACTAATACACGATATTATAGTTACATATTTTAAGTTAATAAGACATTTATAACGTTAATCAGGAAAAAGAACAAAAAAGTATATTGATAAAAAAGACAACTAATCAAAATTAAATTAATAGTGGTTAACTAAAATAGATATAGTTCATAAAACCAAAAAGATGCGTAGCCCACTTAAAGTCACACGGGTTTCATTACCATGGTGTCACACCCTAACCGATGGCAGAAACATTGAGGCGAGACGTAATAGATTCCTCAAAGACAAACACTAAATTTGCGACAATAAATCAAAATTCAAAATTTCATCACTAAATCAAACATTACAATGTTCATGAAAATGAAAAGTATGACAATTGGAATTTCAAACTAATACTATTATTATGCATAAATTAAAACTTTGGGAGTATCTAAATCCACCCTAAGTCTTTTCTTGCAAAATCATCATCAAATATTTTCTACAACATGTATAAAATATTCGTCAACAAAAATAATGTCGGTGAGCATACTAGTTTATCCACATAGAATAAGTATGATTAAAGTCTCAAATCCAGATGTTCATTGTATACTAAGTTATATAAATCATACTAGCATGCATAAGCTAAAAATAAATCCAAAGTGCCCACTAGCATAATCTTATCACCGAGGTGAATACGACCGTATTGATTGAGTACTTAACAATGACCCAACAAACGGGGCGGTGTGCTAATCCTATAGCGTTATACATGTTAAGGGAGGCTTTTTCAAGTTAATGATAGATAACATGCACAAGATTGTCCTAGTATGTATAAACAAGTAGCATGTTTAAGGATTAAATGTTTGCATAAGATTGATTGTATGTGTGATTGTGATTTTTATACGGATACATGTTGCAACCCAAATAGTGTTTAAAGCATAAAATGGGTTAAGTATGAACTCACGCTTTGTGAAGATTTCCACAAAAAATGAGTAGACGATTTTGAAGGATGGAACACCGAAATTATCCTAAAAAGGTAAACAAATGTGTATGAATAGTTGGATTCGGAGATTGGAAAGTCACTGTCACACCCCAACCCGCAGCGGATTATTGGTCAGAGCATGAGGATTGTCCATAGCTCCTGACAACTATTATAAGTTTAATAGTTAAAATATGATCAAATCAAAGTGTCACATTTTCCATAGAAATCTCAAATAATTAATATATATTCAAATTTATCAAACATAAAATAAGATCCAATTTATTAATCTAAGTCATGTCCTACATGTTTTCATCTTCAACTCTATCTCACCTGGTTACATGTATCATGCGTAAAAAGGGTTTTTGGGTCAATATAAAGTTGGTGAATAGATCTAGATTTAAATAAAATATTTTGCCTTATTATTTGATTTATTATATTAAACAAAATAAATATGCAACTTCGTGTGTACACATACACAATGAATAATAAGACAATGAATCATGAATAAAATAAACGAAAATCAAATGCTAGTGTCTCACACCCACAAGGGCGTTACTAAATGAGGTGGCGATACCAGCATCCCATAGTCATGAGGAAATGTCAATGGATCCACAATATGCTTGCTTGAATTCAAAAATCTACATAACAACCAAATAAACAACACCCAAATAACACATGTAATACACACTTACATTGCATGCTTGATAAATGGTTTAAAATAATCAAGAAACTTTATAACCAATGATACACCCAAAAAAGTTAATGTGAAATGGGGAAACAAAATCTACCCAGTGGTTGGGAAGAATTGATCCACGGAAATTACCGCACAAAAAGAAAAAGAAATGTTTTATATCTAAAACAAAAAAAACAATCACCCTAAAATATAAATAAACCAAATACTAAATGAATGGACAATATATATTAATTTTAGGAAATTGGGTTCTCATATTTGGAGACTTAAATTATATAAAATAATAATTCAACATAATAACCAAATTAGAAAATATATTTCTAGAATAGTTTTTTACGACTGCTGTAAGGGGCCGAAAACACCACTTTGAATTTTTTTACGGCCGTCTTTTTAACCTTTTAATCTATGGGTGTGAAAACAGTGGGGCAGAACTCGCATGAGAAAGCCGAGTTCTCTAAGTCCTCACAACTTATAGGGATTTTCCCTATATATATATATTGCACTTCGATGCCGGACTTGAGGGGTAGCACAGGCTACCCCTAACCACCCTATAAATCTACCCTGCCTATGTGTGTGTTTATATTTTACCTAGATGCTATTTCGGTGGGCGATACCTAAAGCCAATCAAATTCTACGACCTCAATATAAAGTACTGGATCAAGTCAAACAAGCCACAAAGATAAAGAGTGTTCTGCAAACAATAGAAAAGACCTACATATATTCAATGTATGGTTAAACAATTACAAAAATACCTTGGTAATGATCTAGCTCCTGATATTGCTCCTTATCCAATTGTGTTTACAACGCCTGACGAGATGTTTCTTGTCATCTTACATGAGTGTACTGAATATGAGGCATTATTACAAGTTTCGTCAACGACTGGGTTGATGTCACAATCATAAATCGGTTTAAGACGTAGTTTTTTCTATGTTTATTATCCGGTACAATGACATTGTTTAGATAAATGATATATTTTTTTTTGTGTTCTAATGTTTTTCTACAAGGAGTCCAATCAGAGAGCAAACCTATGCGCTTTCTCTGGTTCGAAATGCCAACATTGACCTCAAGAATTTCAAAGTCACATATGTTGGAGCTACAAAAGAACAAATGATATCCAAAAGCCAAAGCATGATCCACTGATCAAGTAATAAGCAAAAGATTGAACCAAACTCTCCCCATAGACAGTGAATCTTGAACACCTATTCATAACATCTGTTCAAGAGCATGGCTAACATCTGATGAAGACTTGGAACCGTTGTTCAAGAGTACAAGCATCTGTTAAGACCAAAGCCCTGATCAAGCCAAGGTCTATTGAAGAAGACTAAACATCTGTTAGGGAAAATAGATGTTTGGACAACTAACACAGAGGATAGTTTATACAGTGTTTACTCAAGGTAACAATATTCATTTCATTAGTGTTTTAGTATAGCCTAGATTAGATGATAAGGTTGCTCAGATATTTGCAAACATCTGAGAATCTTTTCTGTTAGGAATGTTAGATGCCACTATCAGGGTGACGTCAGTTGATCAAGTAACAGAGCTATCGTACTTGTATAAATAGATCACATCTGTTAGTGATCTATTTATCACACACAACATCACATTTTCTCTTGTATGAAACGTCCATATTTCATTCGGTCAAATACCAAGACTTAAACAATAATAATTTATGACCAATATTAAACTTTTGTGCGTTACTTGAAAATTTAAACATAAGTTACAAGACATTCATTTAAACACTAGTTACAAACCTTCCATCACTTTATAAAATTATATAACACAAGTCTTGAGATAATTTAATAATTAAATTTCATTACATAAAAACCAAAATGTTTTGACCCATTTGCGTAAGCTAACTTCGGAAGCGCGTTGAGGGCAAAGTGGAATGTGTGTTCGTACAAGCTAGCAATCCTACATAAAGCAAAGATTAACCTACAACCACAATTCAACATTAAGTTGATATAAAACATCTATCATAGAATTCAAACTTCCATCAAACATGATATTCCACAACTTTTCTTATTCTCATATTATCTCCATATTCATATCCCCTTCAATTACATTAGCTTAACTTACTCGTTCACTTTGTTTCAACCTTATAATCATTCGTATAAGTCAATCTGTAAGCGTTTGACCCATTCGCAGTGGGTAAATTACTTAACCATTCTTTACATGTTTTATTATAGTTTGTTGACCCATTCGTACAGGATCAACTATATGACCACTATGAACATTTCATTCTAGTTCGTTGACCCGTTCGTACCAAGTCAACTGTATGACCATATTAAATATTTCATTCTAGTTCGTTGACCCGTTCGTACCGGATCAACTACTTGACATAAATTACTACACAAATTTCTATTTCCTCATGTTATAACTATAGATGTTATTACGAATGAAAAACTCTAACTATAACGAGTACGTACCTTGATCTTGCGAACCTTTAGGCTTCTTGTTGCTTGAACCTTCTTCCTTCACACCTACATTTATGCATTCATTTTCTTTAAGTTCTCATGAATCCGTTTCACCATATACAACGCATACTTGCATTCTAATATGGATTTCACTAGTAGATATCCCTTATTCACACAATTATCATTTAATGCATTTCGTCGAACACTTGGTGTGCAACAATCATTGTTGTTTAGAAATTGTTGTTTTTCATGTTCTTACATACCAACATTATTTCCTATTCTTACATGATTTCAATTCATCACAACGAATAGTCATTAACACAACATTCATCCTATCTTCTAATTGACAAGTTAACATCATAGTCCTAACTAAAATCTTCTATTTTATGATCCATTCTCAAAACCCACTTCATGATTTATGAAGGTTTCCTATCAAAACGTATAAGTATATCATTTTCTTTCGAATTGGCACTCACAATGGGTTCTAATCATGTATTCTCCAAAATTAACAATATGTCACTAACATACTTAAGAAATTTGACAATTTCATACATACTCATCATCTCAAGATCAACCAAATCAAAAAATGTAACTTACCACTTGTTAGGCTAGCTTAGATGATTGATTTTATGTGTTCATGCATTGAGTTTAAGCAAGATTTCCTTTCCAATTTCTTGATTTTATGAAGGAAAGGGGTTTCCTTTCTCCTTCTCTTGCTCTAAACGATAAACACACACACACTATTGTGTGTGTGTGTGTTGTGTTTTAATTGTTTTTATGAAATTATCTTTCCATCCTTCCAAATTTGGCCCCTCAAGTATGATCACTTATTTTAATATGGTTGAAACCAATTCTTAAGTTAAAGTTTTAGCTTGCATCTTAACTAGGTTCATCATCCTAGTTACCATTTGTAGTATTTTAACAAATACTCATACTCTAATTTTACATAACATAAACACACATTTAAAAATGTACATAACTAAATTTTGGGGTGTTACAAGTCTACCCCCCTTAAAGGAGGTTTCGTCCCCGAAACCTTGATACGTACCAAATAGTGTCGGGTAGTTCCCTCGCATTTAATCTTCTGATTCCCACATTAGATCTGACCCCTTTCGGTGTTGCCATTGGACTAGGACTTGTCGAATGGTCTTATTATAAAGATGTGTTACTTTGGAATCCTTGATAGCTATTGGTCTTTCAACATAATTCATTCCCTCATCTAATTTGATATCATCGAGTGGCACGTAAGTTGTTTCATCCGTGAGACACTTCGGTAGTTGTGACACGTGGAAGGTGTTGTGAAATTCATCCAATGCTGGTGGTAAATCCAAATGGTAAGCTACTATTCCAACTTTGGCTAAAATTTTCAAAGGTCTTATGTAACGAGACCCCAGTTTCCCTCGTTTACGGAATCAGATTACACCTTTCCGTGGGGAGATCTTCAACAACACGTGGTCATGGTATGTCTTCTTCGATTTGCATAGGCTTTTTGTAGGTCTTGTGCCTCTTTTAGTCGGGTCGTACGATATTAATCTTCTCGTTATTCTTGGCCTCTACATCCTTGGGTGCAATCTCCCTTTGTCCCACCGGAACCTATTTCATCAGTAGTAGACTGAGTCTACTTCTAACGTTCGTTAGTTTATTCTTTCAAAATGTGCACTATAACATGAACTCCCTTGTGGTTAATAAAACGACTTCATTTGCGAATAAACATAATCCTATGTTTTCTTCATACCTTCCCTTAAACAATATGCATTTCATGCTTTTATTAATCATATGAATCGATTGCTACCAATTTTCAACTTACAAGCCATGCTAGATCTACCACTCTCGCTTTTGGTGCGGAAGGTGCTCTTCTCGAGCTTACTACAATATTCACCATTTTCATTCCTTCTAAGTATTTTTTTTATCGTCATAGAGTAAGTTAGATCACGTATATGCATTTATTGCGACATTCCATCGTGGGTATTATTATCACATGTTTCTTCATTATTCCACAACATATTCATAAGTCTAACCATGATACTCACATATTCATTGACTTTTCGGAAGGTCAACAGTCAAGCATACTAATTTCCAACTTAGAAACTTATGTTCATCTTTATATAGTAGACCGTACTAGTGATACCATATACATTTCATACTCATGTTTTTAGGACACATGCAAACACATGATCAATTAACTACATCATACATATAGATAATCCATTCAATACATACTAATGCTCTCATGATACTACAATTGTCAATTACATTCAAGTAAGCAATTAAACATAATCCCAGCATCATCCTTTACTAGTAAGTCCACAAGCTATATGTTTAGTACACATTCATTTCTAAATTACCATTATGAAACTAGCCCGACATATGGTGTGCACTACACTATTCAAGTATGGAGTACAAATTCCTAAAGCATACCGTAAACTACTCTTTTCATACTTTACTCGAGAATTAAGCATCATTCTAAGTTTGCTACTGTTACTTGTACTATGCACACCCTTAGGTTTAACCTCAAATCATTTTGTTCATATGACTTTATTATTAGCTCTCTTCACACACTACTTATTCTACTTAAGTAAATATGTTGTGCGATTTCACCATACGAGCGTTTAACCAATACTTCAAATTTCACTCAAGGAATTTGAGATTTCCTCCTAATGACATAAATTCCTTCTTATGTTGACCGTTAGAAGTCCCACATTCGATACCATACCATACTTATTCCACCCTTCGTTTCATTCATAAGTACTATTCAATATACACATTCTTACTCATGAGTCATGAGCTAAAATTTTACTAACCTTGATTTCGTTGCATAAACCAACGATCCACGAGCCGGATTGGCCCGCTCCTTCACTTCCATACCATAACTAGCTTGACCCCATCCATCCATATGATGAGCTTCCGCTCGTGAACATCCTTTCGCCCCCTCTACCAGCTTTATCACTTCAAGCATTCTACCATTCTCATTCGCAAAAGTTAACGGTTAGCACATTTCATTTAAATATTCATCCTATTTGGTGTTTATTCACTTATATTTCTCTCGCAATTTCTTACTTACATGCTATATCACATTAACATTTCATTTCTTACATACAATCTTTACAGTTCATTAAAGTTTTGTCAAATTTATGCGGTCTGACTTCTTAAGGTCAAACTGTATATTCTCACTTATTGCATTCATACAAATGGCAGTTCGCGTTTGTACTTTCTTTCAGCTCGAACCTACTTACGAAAACGACATTTCATCATTTTAGCTTTTTTCTTGCCAAAATTTCCCTCGATCTTTCTTACCCGATCCTTACTCCTTTTTTTATATTTGAATCTGATTTCTCATTCCCACGTGTTTGGTTCACATTTACTTATGGATTCAATCTTTTTTTATTATAACTTTTCTTTCCTATTCGTTCAATCCGTATTAACCTACGGACTTAACTTTCCACTTATAATTTTTGTTCATACATGTTTAATCCGTACTCACCTACGGGTTTATCTTTTCATTCATACTTGTCATTCTTGCATGTTTGATCCGTACTCACCTACAAATTTAACTTTTCATTCATAACTTTCATTCTTATAAGTTTGATCTGTACTCATCAACGGATTCAAGCTTTTTCATTCTCACCATTCATTCTTACTTGTTTGATCCGTACTTACTTACGGGTTCAAACATTTTCATTCTCACATTATACCCTCATTTTCTTGAGAGTCTTACAACTTTTTTCTCCTACACATCCACCTACTTACCAATTCTACCAGATATACATGTGACGATTATCGTTGTCTCGCGAGTGTCATATGCTTCTTGTGCACTGACCAGGCGCGCAATCCACATACTAGATTCGTGCCTTCATGTAATCGTCAAGTATAACATTTTTATGCATGTTAGCATTTTCATAACTTCACATCTAGTATATCTAATACTTAACTAACTCAACATCATTCCAATTTCATCCCCTTCTAATGACTTCATATGCTTCACATTTAGTATATATTTACTTCTCAATTTCAATGAGCAACTATTCAAACACATGGTGAACATCATACCACTCCAACATACGATACAACCTTCTAATGTACACTTTTTTTTACCAAATCACATAACCAACCAAAATTCTTAAATGTATTCCATCTAAAATACATTTCACATGTTTAATTACCTAATGGTTACATCCTATACTCATTCACCCATCAATTACATAAAACTTCATCGCCAACTATATAAACATATTTACATTAGCAAATTGCTTTTTTCATTCCTTCACACCTGGATCCAATATATTATTACTTGCTTCTTGATTATTATTTTTATCATTGTGGGACCATAACGGGTCCCAACTCACATTTGTTCTATTGTAGGGTTGGAGGACTTGTTATCCTCCACATTCACAACTTTAATTTAAACCACCTTTATTTCACAGGCATCTTAACGTAATACAATTCGATTCACAAGCTTTCTTACTACCGTATGGACGAAAGCGGCCACGAAGCTCCTATGTGCCATCATAAAGCTGAAGAACTTATTATTTCATACATTCTTAATCTTCCTTCCGAAAAGTTTGTTCCCGAATATCTTAACATAGCACAATTAATTTACATGCCTTGTTATTAGTTTTTACCAATTTTAGGAGGTACGGGGCTCGTGACATGAAAAAGCATCAAAAACAACGTTCCGGGGTTGCAGGCGGCGTCGACGACGGCCTAGGGCTGCATCGTCAATGCGCCCTGCAATACCGCATCGCCAAGAAACATGCGTAGGAAACCTTTAGCGCGTCAGAACAAAGGAGGCGCGTCGACGATGCCATAGTGGCTCGTCGCCGAAGCCTTGTCTGGCCTCTTGACGCTAATTCCTTATTTCAGCTCCCGTTCCACCCAGAACTGATCCGTATTTTAAAGAACATCCTACTCTGATTATATTTTCATAACCCTTGCAACCCTTTTTATCCCGTAACCTTACTCGTTACACAAAATCATTAAAAATCTTAAAAGAAAACACTTACTTATATTGTGTCTCTGAACGAATACACACTTGCAAGACCTCTCGGTTTGAGTTCAAGTACTCCGATCCTGGTACTTGAATCTCTCAAACTTTGGCTCTGATACCAACTTGAAACGCCCATATTTCATGTCACACCCCGATTTTCGATGTAGCGGAAGCGTCGCGAGGTGTGGCCAGAGCAGCAATCGTTGCATTCAACCAAGTAAACGACAATTGTAATACATTGTAAAATGTTCATCCATACACTTTATTTAACACAAGGTTTACATACAACCTTTTGTTTTGAAACATACCAAAAATTTATCAACTCTGTTTAAAATTCAAACACGAGTTTACAAACACAATAACAAAAGACTGGATGAAATCTAATATCTTGACTTCATAACATACGAACATGTTTTCCCCCAAGGTCGTCCACTAGTTTCCTGTAATACATGTTAGTTTTGAAAACGACGTCAACAAAAGTTGGTGAATTCATGTTATAAATTTCTGTATCAAATGAATCTTCAAAAACATTTGAAATAGTAAATTCGTTTAGTATAGCTTAATGAAACTTGTAATATCATTAGTGTGTTGCAAGAACACTAAACTGTATGCCGAATAAGGTGGCAACCAACCCTTGACGATTTATTGTGTCTGAGACACTCGTTTTAGACACAAAAGCACGCTAATACGATCTGTTATTATTGCCGTAATAGAGTGAGGCTCGCCCAAACCCGATAGATCTATCCCCTTGTTCCCCGGTTCTTGTTATTCATTAATGGTCCCAATACTTGAGCCTTATCCACATGTGATCTAAATATTTTCATTGCCAAGTTGTACTAAATGTAACATGTATACATCCCCGCACGTTTAAAAACCATAAAAATGTTTAAATAAAAGGGGAAACATGAACTCACATATTTGCGTTCCGTGCAAATCTCTATTCGATTTCCGATACTTCGTTCGTTTCTCGACCTACAAGTGTTCTATTCTCATTAGACACTTAGGCTTTCTTTTGTTTTTCGTACAAGTATTTTATCTTGATTTCATACTTGTATTTGTTGGTTTTTCTTTGTTGGTATACATATATATATGTCTTTCATATATATATTCTAGATTAATTACATGTAAATGGGCCTAGCCCAAAATTTAAATATAAAAGTTCAATCTAAAAGTTTATTACATATGGGCCTAGTCTAATAGGTTTTGTAAATATGGGCCTAGCCCAATTTGCTTACTATGTGTGGGCCTAGCCCAATTCGTTTCATGTGTTTGGGCCTAGCCCAATTCAATTCATGTATGTGGGCCTAGCCCAACTTGTTTTCTTTATTTAAAGAGGTTCAAGCCCAATTGGTTTGTAAAAGTGGGCCTAGCCCAATTTAAAAATAAAAGAGTGGGCCTAGCTCAAAATAGTTTATAAAAATGGATTAGCCCAAATTTAGTTTTATAAAAATAGGCTCAGCCCAAGTTTGATTTTTATACAAGTGGGCCTAGCCCTAATTAATTTATATAAATGGGCTAGTCCATATATTTTTATAAAAATAGGTTTAGCCCAATATAATTTTATGAAAATGGTTCCAAACAATTTGTTTAGTTGGGCTTAATCCAAGTTTTTAAAATATTTACTAGCAATGTTATAACTTATAAAAAAATTATTTATAAAAACTACTAGATATAAGTTATTTTTTTAAGTCCTAGTAAGTATAAAGCGTGACATTTGCGTCGACCATTTTATTCATTTCGTCTTTGTCGTTTGCTTCGTTTATATTATATATTTTATTTTATCCGAATTGTCCGATATATTATTTTGTTAAAAGTTGATTAGTTATATATTTTTATATTAGATCCTACATGATCAAAATATATAATATTTATACAAGAATATATATATACATAATTGGTGATTTTAAAATATATACTTTTATCTAAAAATTATATATTTATTTTCTTTTTAGTTTATAAAAAAACTCAAGTAATTATATCTTAAACTTCTTGACCCAAACTTTTGTTTAAACAAGATTAAAGTTGCTAATCACTTTAAGCACAAAATCTTTAGTTTATCCACCTCTTAATCAAGATTAATTTTTATAAAAAATTTGCCATAGTTTCCTTTAAAATATAAGCTTTACCGTGTTTGTATAAACATGTTTTAAATCACTTTTCTAAGTCAAATCATCATCAAATCACAAGTATTATACTAATGTATTAACAAAAATGTCATGAACTTGTTATAGTTTAAAACTTTCTTAAAATGAAAACTTTATTATCACTTTTTAACAAAATCTAAATCATAACTTTTATTTAATAATCTATAATTTGTATGATCTTCTTAAAATATAAAATCATGTTCAAGACAATTAGTGTTAATAAATCTTGCTAATCTAAACATGCATTTGTTTAGATTATCTTTTTATACATAAAAATGCAAGATTCAAGTTTACTAGTTTATGACAAATTCAAGATCATCCATAATCATCAAAAAAACCACAAAAGCATGTTAGTGATTATAGTTTTATTAGTGTTTTTCAAGTGGGTTTTTAAATATCTTTCAAGATAATCTTGTATATTTTCATGAAACAAAAGTATAAAATTAAGTTATGAAGCTTACTACTAGCATTTGGCTAGGGATGATCAAAATATTGGTAAAAAGATGAAGAAAGTGACGATTCAAGAGTTCCAAAGCTTCAAAGTGTGCCTCCTATTCCTCGCAAACACCTTAGATTATCATTGGATCTCCATGCAAGCTTGAATTTCTTGAGTTTGGATTTTAAAAAGTTGAAGATATTGATGGTGGTGTCTGGCCGATTTTGTGAAGGAAAAAGGAAAGAAGAATGTGTTGTTACGTTTTTGGAAAATGAAGGAATGAATGTGATTTGGGTTTTTGTTTTTGTTTTGGTTCTTACAACACATAAGCCACTAATCCTCACAATTAGCCAACACAACAATCAAGTGACTAAGTGGCATGAGGGAAATCACCCCATGTAGCCGTGAGTGGGGGGGGGGGGTTGGTTATTATTTTTTTAATAACTTGTATTTTTTATAGACTTTATCAACTTTAATGTTTTTATATATAAGTTTTTATAAAAACTAATGCCCCATCACTTTAAATTGATGTTATAATATGCCAAAATAACTTACTAGTCTTATTGTTTCGTTGTTCGGTTGATAAATTTGGTTCGGATCTTGTACCGGGTAAAATACTGATATATTATGTTACTTATATAATTTTATTTACACAATAGTTCTAGTACTAATTTTATTGCCAGTTTATTAATCTAGCTCTCCAGACTAATAAAACTTGTCATTTTTAGTTTAGTTCCTGTACCGGCTTTGTGGTCAGGTTTTTACTGAACAAACTGTATAGCTTTAAACAGCAGGATTTATATATGGGTTTTATACTATTTCTGACACCCATTATTATTCTTACTTAGAAATATTTATTTTTGGGTTTTCGGACATTTGCTGTTTTGTGCTGCGGGATGCTGTATTTTGCTGCAAAATGCTGTATTTTGTTGCAGACTTAGACATTTTGGTGTTTTAAATAAATTTTCATGGTATAACAGTGCATGTATATCTTTGTTTTAATTCTGTCATATCAGACTGTACCGTAACCAGTACTGATATTTATTGCTTGTTCGCGTTTTTGTGATCCGTTTAAGATATGGTTTTATATGTTCGTGATTGTAACGAATTCAATATCATACCAAACTATGATTTTGTTGAATTCCTAGACCTTTAAGACTTAAAACTATAATTTAAGTCATGTTGTGCGGTAAATAGATAGTGTATTAGTTGTTCAGGTTGTCAGAATTATCGAAATTTTGCCGATTGTCACATTTCATTCGTTCAAATACCAAGACTTAAACAATAAAAATTTATGACCAATATTAAACTTTTTTGTGCGTTACTTGAAAATTTAAACAAAAGTTATAAGAAATTCATTTAAACACTAGTTACAAACCTTCCATCACTTTAAAAATTTTTAAAACACAAGTCTTGAGATAATTTAATAACTAAACTTTAATTACATAATAACCAAAATGTTTTGACTCGTTTGCGTAAGCTAACTTCGGAAGTGCGTTCAAAGTGGAATGTGTGTTCGTACGAGCTAGCAATCAATTACATTACATTAGCTTAACTTACTTATTCTCATATTATCTCCATACTCATAATTCGGACCAATCATTCCACTCAGTTTACTCACGTTCTCCTGATTACCACATGTAGGGTAACTCCATTTTGCATTACCTGATCACTCGTCCATCCACAAACTTGCTAAAGAAGCTTGTAAAATTGTGAGCATACTCGAACCCATTTTACGTTTTATCACATTTGGGTGCAATACATATACATTATGCAAAATTACACAAACACGAAAAATCTTTATACATGCTCCTATGCTAAACTTGAAACCCCACATGCTTATACTCAATATGCTTATGCTCGGTCATTAACTTTGATCAAGCCTCCCTTAACATGTATAGCGCTTCATGTTAAGTCATTCATAATGTCTTATCGTTGCGACGATAAGATTATGCTAGCGGTAAACTTTGGGTTAACTAGTATACTTATGCATGATAGTTTATTGTATGTTAGCCTCAAGAATAGATAAGTACGCATGAAGATTTGTTTAAACGTTTATACTATGCTATTATTCAAACTTGTATGCTTGCCGACGCCTTGTGTATTGAACTATACTATAACACGTATTGCAGGGTGACGTTGTCACACCCCGGATTTCCAACCAAATCCATACACCGGTGGGCCCGGGTGGGGAGTATTGTGACGTCAGTTGATAACATCATTGTCAATTAAACGAAGCATAGCGGAAGTCTTAGATTAAAATTACTATTACAAACCAAATGTTCAAAGTATGAAAATAATATACAGACGGTTCGTAATAGAAGATCCATAGGCAGATTGTAAAAAGTACAAAGAAAGAATATAAAACAGACTTTAGGGCAGATCCTCTTATTTCACTACCTAGCAGCTTCCGAGCTATTTCGTATTGTACCTCCAAGCTTAGCCTTTGGACGATACTTCAGCTTTCGCTGGTAAATACACCCAACTGACTCATTTTGAAAACATTTTAAATTGATTTTAAGTGCACAGGGCACAAAATCTTTTATAACTTGGGAAAGTTACTTTGTAACCTTGTTAACAGATTCACATGTTTGTCCATACATACAGGACCCAGTACAGAGACCGAGACATGATTAAATACACACCACTTAGAATTCACGGAGGAGTTATCCCCAACGTCTTGGGTAATTTGCATTTGAGCGTCTGTCAGGTGTATGCCTACACCCCGCGCTAAGGTCGTGGCCATTAACTAATGTAATGAGCCGAGGATATCCAGGACACGGTAATTTAACCCTCGATGTTTAGGTTATAAAACAAAACTGATCAAAACGGAATATGCGGATTTACTAGCCACAATCCAGCATTCGATTGATCCCATTTCCGACCAAGCGGTAATAATTTACCGTAACCCAAGCCCGTATATGGAAAATAAGTCGAGAGTATTTACCTGAGCTAGTCTTCTTCTAATTTTAATAACTCAGCCGTACGCAAAAGTACTACGTGCAGATAGCATTTACCAGCAAGGCTCTAGTCTAGATTATGGCATAAGCTAACCAATTAAATACTGTCGGTCTTTATTTAAGTCATAGACTTAGACCGAGTAGTGTACATGATCAAGACGTATAACGCTTGATTAAACGATGATTGGATAGAATGTAGTTTAAACCCGACAAGTACTTTGACTTGCATAATATGGGTAAACTATAAACATTCTGGATTTTGTAGCTTAAATGAGAAGGTTAAACCAGTTTTGGTTAATTTCCGTAAACTAGTTACATATACTTAACCGTACGCATATTAGCGATATTGGGTAACCGGATAAGTCATGGAAAAGTTCTATATGCCATTATATTTTAATTAAGTTGTAATATCAGTTGGATATCTACTTACATGCCCGTTAAGGTTTTAAAACGAAACTATGCCTCATAAGGGCATTTCGGTAATTTCATACCATATAAAAGGAACTTGAATATAACTTAAGTTTATAATTATGAGTATTCTGGAAAAATAATTTATTTATGATATAATATTAGTAGGATATTAATTATATGTGTAAATTATCTTTTATGACAAACTATGCACCGAAGGAGCATTTTGGTCATTTTACACATAGTTTTATAAATTACTTGGGATTCTGAGTTCATATAAAAAAACTACTGTAAAAATACTTAAAATAAGTTTTAATATCAGTAGGTAACAAGTCTTGGTCAAATAATATGGTTTAAAACCATACTATGCGCCGAAACGATGCTTATGTCGTAAAATGACGATTTATGCGATGTTTAACAAAAAGTGATGTTAGGTTAGATTAAAATTTCTTAGATATGTTATTTAATATAACATATCAGTAGGTAAAATATTTGATATGAAAAGGTATGATTAAAACCATTTTATGAGCCACAAGGGCTTTATCGTCATTTACCGACATACTATAAGGACCTATTTGAAAACTCAGTATATAATCTGGTTTAACATCTCAAATAATCCTGCTTATAATATTACATCAGTGGATAACTTAGTTTTAAGTTCATTATCCTTTAAACCTTGTTTTATGCAAAAAGGGCATTTTAGTCAAAATGGCATAATTACGGAACTTGTGCATAAACTCAGATTCTGATTATGATCATGTAATATAACCTCAGAGGATTATGCTACATTATATTACAATCATAATGCAAATTTAGATCAGTAGCTAACTAATCTAAATTGGGTCAGAATCGAAAGTCAAAGCAGAAGTCAAACTTCACGACTTTCGGTTGCGAACCGACCCTAGAACTGAAATTGATGAGCCGAACATGTTCTTACATGTTCTAATAATTACTACCAACTTGTTTAAGTGTCAAAACAGGTTTCATAACATATATAAGATCAAATTATAATTTTTCCGAAAAATGGTCTGTTTGACTTTTTAATATCATAACTTTGACCCGTCAATTGGTCTAGCAAGCAAGATCTTCATGAGGTGCCCTTTATAGGGATTAACACCTACCTTATTACGATCACTTAAGCATGTTCGTTACGAACAATGGCTGGACCATAATGGTCTTAACCGAAAGTCAAGGCGTTTTTCGTAAAACGCTTGACTTTTGGCTACAAAAGCCTATAAACGAAAATGCATCAAGAAGGAACACTTACCAGTGATTCCTAGGGTGCAAAAGAACTATGTTGGATGCTCCTTTCAGTTAGGAACTTCCAGAGGAAGGAGAAGAGTTGGAAATGAGAATGGTGCAAGTTCAAAGGTTGAACCTTTGCACCTATTTATAGTTGGAGAGCTTGAAGGAGGTGATGCCATGTGCTAAGGGGTGTAAGAGGAAGCTTACAAGTGTCCTAAAACGTGGCATAGCTGTTTGAAAGCCCCTGGTTTCGAACACATTGGTTTTTGGCCCTTTGTGTGGTGGCCAAGGCAATTTTCTGCAGATACAGGCCTCTCGCGCCCCGCGAGAGGCACATGCCTTGCCTCTCGCGCCCTGCGAGCACCCCATGGCCAGTTTCAAAGTTTGACACTTTTAGCCCCTTAACTTATAAAACCCTCTAGAACCACCTAAAACACCTTTTTAGCATTTTTAGCCCCCCGTAACCAATATTTGGCATACCCGGATTATGCCCGGATATTGTCGAGCTCTCGGTTCGTTAAAAGGTCACTAAGAGGTATAAATTAGCATGTTGACACTTTTAATATCTCCATTATCCGACTTTTATATTAATACGGATTTAATTCCTCTCATCCAACAAACGAGACATATGAGAGTTAGGACTTCGTAAAGGATCACTCAGAGGCTCAGTATAAGCATGTGACTCCGATGTCACTCAGAGCCTGGGCATGTTGACACAACGGTCACTCAGAGGCTAAATTTAAGCATGTTGACACTAATGGTCACTCAGAGGCTATGTTTTAAGCATGTTGACACTAATGGTCATTTAGAGGCTCGGTTTATGCATGTTGACATCAGGAAGTCACTCAAAGGCTCAGTTTGAGCATGTTGTCACTTTTAGTCCTTATTATTCTTCAATAGACTAAATTAAAAATACAACACGTGTCACTATACTATTAGACACGATTTTACATGGTATTACATCCTTACCTCAGGTTTTCATCAATCTGCACATCTTTATGTGACATTGCTAGCGACTCATCGGCTAGACATTTCTTAAGGTTAGATATGTGGAATACGTCATGAATTCCACTAAGCTCCTCTGGCAACCTGAGCTTATAAGCTACAGTGCCGACACATTCGATTATCTCGAATGGTCCTATATATCTTGGGCTTAACTTGTGCTTCTTTCCAAAGCGCATCACACCTTTCCACGGTGATACCTTTAACATGACTTTGTCCCCTATTTGGAACTTAAGAGGTTTACGCCTCTTGTCAGCATAGCTCTTCTACCTATCTCGGGCAGCTTTGAGACGATCACGGATTTGTACAATCTTTTCCGTGGTCTCCAGAACAATCTACGATCCTGATAGTTGGGCTTCCCCAACTTCTGCCCAACACACGGGCGTTCTACACTTTCTCCCATACACGGCATTGAAAGGAGCAGCCTTGATGCTCGTATGATAACAGTTATTGTAGGAGAATTCTATTAGGGGTAAGTGGTCATCCCAGCTTCCACCTAAATCAATCACACATGCCCTAAGCATGTCTTCCAAAGTTTGAATAGGCTCACTCTGACCATCAGTCTGCGGATGGTAAGCCATACTAAAGTTTAATCGTGTGCCTAACGATTGTTGGAAACTTTTCCAAAAGTGAGATGTGTATCTAGTATCTCTATCAGATACAATAGATACGGCACACCGTGTAGGGACACAATCTTGTCCATGTACAACTTAGCCAATTTGTCAGAGTTATAAGTCTCTTTAATTGGCAAGAAGTGTGCTGACTTAGTCAGCCTATCAACGATGACCAAAATCGTGTCATTACCACTTTTGGTCTTAGGTAACTTGGTAATCAAGTCCATTGTTACCATTTCCCATTTCCAAGTGGGAATCTCAAGCTGTTGTAGAAGTCCTGACGGTTTCTGATGTTCGGCCTTAACTTGCGAACACGTCAGACACTTAGCTACATAGGTGGCTATGGATTTCTTCAAACCCATCCAACAATAATTCTTCTTCAAATCTTGATACATCTTGTCACCTCCCAGGTGAACTGAGTATCTCGTATTATGCGCTTCTTGGAGGATTAGATCTCTAAGTCCTTCAAACATTGGAACCCAGATTCTATCATTAAATCGAAGGATTCCGTCTTTTCCAGGCGTTAACTGATCAACAGTTTCGCCTAATCCCTCATTAGGAGCATTGGCCTCTAATAAGGCTTGCTTTTGCACATCTAATAGCTTTTCACTTAAGCTATTTATGAGCTCAATGCTCTTGGCGTTAATCCTAATAGGTTTAACCCTTTCTTTGCGACTTAAGGCATCGCCAACTACATTTGCCTTGCCGGGATGGTAGCGAATCTCGCAATCATAATCATTAAGTGTTTCCATCCAACAGCGTTGTCGCATGTTCAATTCCTTCTAATTGAACAGGTGTTGGAGACTCTTATGGTTAGTGTATATAATACACTTTGTGCCATACAAGTAATGTCTCCACAACTTTAGTGCAAATACAACGGCACCTTATTCCAAATCGTGGGTGGTGTAATTCCTCTCATGCACCTTTAATTGTCGTGATGCATAGGCAATCACTTTGCCTTTTTGCATTAGCAGACAACCCATGCTAGTGTGCGAAGCATCATAATAAACAACAAAGTCCTCTATACCCTCAGGTAGAGATAACATAGGAGCATTGCTCAACTTGTGTTTTAGAATCTCAAAAGATTCTTGTTGTTTTAGACCCCAAACGAACTTAACATTCTTACAGGTCAGGGTAGTCAAAGGAGTGGCTATTCTTGAAAAGTTCTCAATGAACTTCCTATAATAACCAACCAATCCTAAGAAACTACGAATCTCAGACGGAGTTTTGGGAACTTCCCAGTTCATTATGGCTTCTATCTTTGCGGGATCCACTTGGATACCACACTCACTTACAACGTGTTCAAGAACTGGACTTCTCTAAGCCAAAACTCGCATTTAGAGAACTTTGCATAAAGTTTCTCTTGTCTTAATAATTCTAGGATGCACCGAAGATGTTACTCGTGATCGGCTTGATTACGAGAATAGATAAGTATGTCGTCTATGAAGACAATGACAAACTTATCCAAATACGGTTTGCAGAGTCTATTCATGAGATCCATGAATGTTACTGGTGCATTTGTGAGCCCAAAAGACATCACCAAAAATTCAAAGTGACCATAGCGGCTCCTGAAGGCTGTTTTAGGAACATCCTCACTCCTAACCTTCAGTTGATGATATCCTGATCTCAAATTGATCTTGGAGAAGTAAATAGCCCCTTAAATTTGGTCAAATAAATCATTAATCCTGGGCAGAGAATATCTATTCTTGATTGTTAACTTGTTCAGCTCTCGGTAGTCGATGCACATTCACATCGAACCGTCTTTCTTCTTTACAAACAGAATAGGAGCTCCCCAAGGCGAGGAACTAGGCTGGATAAAGCCTTTTTCCAAGAGTTCGTCTAGCAGCGTCCTCAATTCCTTCATTTCTGTTGGTGCTAGCCTATATAGAGCTCTAGCTATGCGTGTTGACCCTGGTATAATATCAATCCTGAACTCCACTTGTCTGTCTGGAGATAGGCCTGGTAATTCTTCTGGGAATACATCGGAATACTCCGAGATAACTAGTAAGTCTTCAATATTTGGTTTAGGCTCGTTTATGGTGACTTGTGCCATGTAGATGACACAACCTTTTCTCAAACACTTGGATGTCTTAAATAACGACACCTTGTCTGGCAAGCCGTAGTGCGAGTCTCCAAGAATGGTGATCATTTCACCAGATGGGGTTTTAATTTCGATGAGCTTCTTATAGCAGTCAATGCGGGCTTGGTTATAGGATAACCAATCCATGCCTAAGACAGCATCGAACCCCGCCAATTTAATTGGCAGAAGAGAGGGATGGAATGATTCTTAATGGATATAGAACATCCATCAAGAATGGAAGATGTTGTTTCTATCGTTCCATCAGCAAGTTCTATCTCATAAGTTTTATCTAGAGTTCTTATGGGCAAGTTTAATAGTTTACTAAACTTATGATAAACAAAAGATTTATATGCACCCGAATCGAAAAGAACTCTAGCATAAATATCGTTAATGAGGGATGTACATATTATGACATTGTTGTCATTAACAACTTCCTTAGCAGTTAATTGAAAAGCACGGGCATTCCCTTTCTTGGCCTCTCCAGGCTTCGGATTATTATTCTTTAGATTCTTAGGGCAGTTAGTCTTAATATGCCCTTTTTCATTGTAGACATAGCAAACGGAATCCTTAAGATCCTTGCAATCTAGGTTCTTATGCCTTCTTCTTTTACAAATACCACAAGGTTTAGCTTGTGGATCATAATTACACAGTCCCAAGTGCCTGCGGTTGCAGTCTTGCATATTGGTGTCACAGCCGACTTGCCTTGGTTCCCTTTGAACCCAAATCTCCCTTTATTTTTCTTATTAAACTTTTGGGAGTTGTCATCTTCACTCTTTCTTTTCCTGTCAGTTTCAGATTTAACTGACTTTTGCCTCACTAGATCAAGGATGAGGGAGAGTGATAGGTCAACAACAGACCTATAGGTACTAGGCTGAGCAGCCTTTACCATGCCCTTAATCTCGGGCGTAACCCATTAATAAAACGCGCAATGCGTTTGGTTTCAGGGGTGATTAGATAGGAAACTAAACTAGATAGGGAATTGAAATCGGAAACATACTTCCGACAATCTAGGTTTTTCGTCGAAAGAGATAAGAAGCCTGTCTCTATTTTTTCCACCTCATGGGGTGGGCAATATGTTTCCTTAACAAGGTCCATAAACTTGGACCATCCCAGATTATACAGGTGTACTTTAGTTGTAGACTGGATCATGGCTTTCCATCAGATTAGGGCATCACCCTTAAAGGATTGTAATACGTACTTAACCACATCTTTTTCAGCACAACCGCTGATATCTACAATTGTCTCCATCTCATCAAGCCACTTCAAGGCTTCCACAGCCCCCTTTTCTCCATTGAAGTCTCGGGGCTTACAAGAGATCAAATATTTATAGGTACAACCCGTCTTTAGAAGAACGGGACCTATCAGCAAAATCTATCTTCTTTTGTTCACTCTTCGCATTTGAAGAGTGAACAGAGCTCTCCCTATGAGCTAAGGATGGGGTAATCGATAATGATCTAGAGCGAGTAACACTCGACTCTTTAAGTTTTTCTATGGCCTTACCCATGGCCTTTTCAACAACCGCTTCAATGCGAGCTTGGAAATCGTTATTATTAATATCTCTATTCTCAGCATTGTTAGAGTCAACATCCCGGTGGCTACTTTGTGCCTCATCCGACTTAGCCATTATTTGAGATTTGGTTCTATAAACCAATAAAAGTTCTCCTTTAGCCATGGTATTAAAACCCATATTGGCTTTAAACATTGGATATAGCAATTCATTGCCTAATCAAGCTAGTGTGAATAACATCACAACTCTTAGGCTTAAAATACCTATATTTGGCCTAGGTCTTAATAAGACCATTATAGGCAAATTAAAATTTTGGACATAGTCCATACATTACTAGACAGTGGATCGTAATGTCACAACTGTCATTGTCATATAGACAATTATATATAGCACATAGGCTTGTCACAAAGGACATTTAAAACATGGCTCATAGGCCTATCACTAATGGACATAAGATTATGGCACATAGGCCTGTCACTAATGGACATAAAATATGGCACACAGGCCTACATTTCTAATGGATGTTTGAATCATAGCCCCAAGGGCAATACATCACTAATGGATGTTTAATCATAGCCCAAAGGGCAATACATCACTAATGGATGTTTAATCATAGCCCCATGGGCAATACATCACTAATGGATGTTTAATCATAGCCCCAAGGGCAATACATCACTAATGGATGTTTTAATCATAGCCCCAAGGGCAATACATCACTAATGGATGTTTAATCATAGCCCCAAGGGCAATACATCACCAATGGATGTTTAATCATAGCCCCATGGGCAATACATCACTAATGGATGTTTTAATCATAGCCCCAAGGGCAACACATCACTAATGGATGTTTATCATCGCACTGATGATATTAGCCGGGATCAAATTTGATTACATAGGCTATATAAGGTTAGGACATAGTCCATTACCTTGAAGGCCATTATGGTTCCTCAAGTCACACTACCAAGAGTATGAATATTCTTGAATGTTAACATAAGAGTGCCTTAATGGTTGATTAATAGTCCCGGTCGCATTGACCTTAATGACTTGGAGGCTTGAACTTAGTCTACCACCTCTAGATAGAAGGATAACATTCCTTAACTATCATGATAGAAGACCCCTTCGTACTTAACTATCATTTATACATTTGGCCAAATATGTGGTCTATGCCACTTGGCTAATCAAAACCATTAAGATCTTTTGGAATTATATAGCTGATCATAAATTTCGAGTAAAATCGAGACGATCGCTTGAAGATGATGAGTACACACACACACACACACATATATATATATAATTCCAAAATATTTCATTAAAAGTCGTTATAAATTATAATACTAAAATGAAAGGAAATATATTATCCATGCAAGGACTAAAGAAACAAAAATGTCCACGCAGGGACTAAATAAATAACAATGTCCACGCCGGGACTACATATAATATAAGAGACTTTACTCGTCCTTCTTTCCCTTAACAAACTTGGAGAGTTTCTTGAAGAATTTGTTCGTCTTATTCTCCATCTTCTCCGCTTGTTGTTGCATTTCTTTCATCCTTTCCAAGGTCTCATTAATGGCCTCTAGTGGCGGCGGAGGTTGTGGTTGTGGCATAACCGGATACTGGTACCGATAACTTGGATATCCAGTAGGTGGATAAGCAGGTGGGAAAGGATATGGGTAAAGTGCATTATGCATGATCGCTTGCATGTAAGGATCATGAGAAAGTGTTTGGTAATCAATAAGAGTAGTTAGGTTAAAAGGATCGTATCCAGTGTTATCCGGATACGTTGGGATTGGGTTATTATAACTCGATGGTGGTGGTTGAACCATTGATGATGGTGTAGGTTCCACCACAGGTGAAGCATTTGAGGGTTTACCCATTTGTGGGTCCTCTTGGATAGTAGGGTAAGATTTGGGCAAGGGTGGTAGCGAACCCGACCGTTGGCCCGCACGTACCGACATACGTGCTCCACGTTTCCTTCTTGGCGGCTCAGGTGGAGGTTGGGGTTGGTCCACGGGTTCCATGTGGACATCTTCCTGCATGTGAGGTGGTTGAGAATGATGGGAAGGAGTATTAGCAAAGGTGAATTAACTCCAGTATTGGTCCCACTCATTAGGACCTTGATATGGCGATCCGGCGTAGGAGTTGGAATCGCTCGAGATTTCAATAGGATGCGCGTTCAATCCTGATGGCGGCATCTCCGGGTTGGAGTCCTCATCCATAGGGTTGGGTTGATCTAACTGATTCTGATCAGCTGGAGGTGTATTTCAATATTGGTTTGAATTAAACTCATCATGGTAAGAATGATGAGAGTGATGGGAGTGATGCGAATGATATGAGTGGTAAGAACTTTGGGTATGTGTAGGCGAATGTTGGGTAAATGGCCATGAATCTCCTGAGTCCTCACAAGGGTTCGGGTGATGGGGATGTGAAGGGATATGGCTTGATGGTCCTCCCCTCATAGGTCCTTTTCCTTGTTCTCGTACTCTTGGCGGCATTTTCCCGTTTAAAAATCAATTCAAAAACATACTAATAACTTAATAATGAAATGAGTAATCCTAGGTCAAAGCCTAGACTCGGAAGTCTATGGAATGTGCTTGTATGTTTGAGATTAAACACAATTAGGATAGTGTTTAATTCTCTCAAACCTTAGCTCTGATACCAACCTGTCACACCCCGGATTTCTAACCAAATCCATACACCAGTGGGCCCGAGTGGGGAGTATTGTGACGTCAGTTGATAACATCATTGTCAATTAAACGAAGCAGAGCGGAAGTCTTGTTTAAAATTACTATTACAAACCAAATGTTCAAAGTAAGAAAATAATATACAGACGGTTCGTAATAGAAGATCCACAGGCGGATCGTAAAATGTACAAAGAAAGAATATAAAACAGACTTTAGGGCAGATCTTAAGGATTTGCAAGATCCTCTTATTTCACTACCGAGCAGCTTCCGGCCTATTTCGTATTCTACCTGCAAGCTTAGCCTTTGGATGATACGTCAGCTTTCACTGGTAAATACACCCAACTGACTCATTTTGAAAACATTTTAAATTGATTTTAAGTGCACAAGGCACAAAATCTTTTATAACTTGGCAATGTTACTTTGTAACCTTGTTAACAGATTCACATGTTTGTCCATACATACAGGGCCCAATACAGAGACCGAGACATGATTAAATACACACCACTTAGAACTCACGGAAGAGTTATCCCCAACGTCTTGGGTATTTTGCATTTGAGCGTCTGTCAGGTGTATGCCTACACCCCGCGCTAAGGTCGTGCCCATTAACCAATGTAATGAGCCGAGGATATCCAGGACACGGTAATTTAACCCCCGTTGTTTAAGTTATAAAAAAACTGATTAAAACGGAATACACGGATTTACGAGCCACAATCCGGCATTCGATTGATCCCATTTCCGACCAAGCGGTAATAATTTACCGTAACCCAAGCCTGTATAGGGAAAATAAGTCGAGAGTATTTACCTGAGCTAGTCTTCTTCTAATTTTAATAACTCAGCCGTACACAAAAGTACTAACCGCAGATAGCATATACCGGCAAGGCTCTAGTCTGGATTATGGCATAAGCTAACCAATTAAATACTATCGGTCTTTATTTAAGTCACAGACTTAGACCGAGTAGTGTACATGATCAAGACGTATAACGCTTGATTAAACGATGATTGGATATAATGTAGTTTAAACCCGACAAGTACTTTGACTTGCATAATATGGGTAAACTAAACATTCTGGATTTTGGAGTTTAAATGACAAGGTTAAACCCGTTTCGGTTAATTTCCATAAAATAGTTACATATACTTAACCGTACGCATATTAGCGATATTGGGTAACCGGATAAGTCACGGACAAGTTCTATATGCCATTATATTTTAATTAAGCTGTAATATCAGTAGGATATCAACTTACATGCCCGTTAAGGTTTTAAAACGAAAGTATGCCTCATAAGGGTATTTAGGTAATTTCATACCATATAAAAGGAACTTGAATATAACTTAAGTTTATAATTATGAGTATTCTGGAAAAATAATTTATTTATGATATAATATCAGTAGGATATTAATTATATGTGTAAATTATCTTTCATGACCAAACTATGCACCCAAGGGGCATTTTGGTCATTTTACACATAGTTTATAAATTACTTGGGATTCCGAGTTCATATAATAAACCTACATTAAAAATATTTAAAATAAGTTTTAATATCACTAGGTAACAAGTCTTGGTCAAATAATATGGTTTAAAACCATACTATGCGCCGAAATGGCGCTTATGTCGTAAAATGACGATTTATGCGATGTTTAACAAAAACTGATGTTAAGGTCAGATTAAAATGTCTTAGATATGTTATTTAATATAACATATCATTAGGTAAAATATTTGATATGAAAAGGTATGATTAAGACCATTTTATGAGCCACAAGGGCTTTATCATCATTTACTGACATACTATAAGAACCTGTTTGAAACTTAGTATATAATCTGGTTTAACATCTCAAATAATCCTGCTTATAATATTACATCAGTAGATAACTTAGTTTGAAGTTCATTATCCTTTAAACCTTGTTTTATGCAAAAAGGGCATTTTAGTCAAAATGGCATAATTACGGAACTTGTGCATAAACTCAGATTTTGATTATGATCATGTAATATAACCTCAGAGGATTATGCTACATTATATTACAATCATAATGCAAATTTAGATCAGTAGCTAACTAATCTAAATTGGGTCAGAATCGAAAGTCAAAGCAGAAGTCAAACTTCACGACTTTCGGTTGCGAACCGACCCTAGAACTGAAATTGACGAGCCGAACATGTTCTTACATGTTCTAATAATTACTACCAACTTATTTAAGTGTCAAAACAGGTTTCATAACATATATAAGATCAAATTATAATTTTTCCGAAAAATGGTCTGTTTGACTTTTTAATATCATAACTTTGACCCGTCAATTGGTCTAGCAAACAAGATCTTCATGAGGTGCCCTTTATAGGGATTAACACCTACCTTATTACGATCACTTAAGCATGTTCGTTACGAACAATGGCTGGACCATAATGGTCTTAACCGAAAGTCAAGGCGTTTTCCGTAAAACGCTTGACTTTTGGCTACAAAACCCTATAAACGAAAATACACAAAGAAGGAACACTTACCAGTGATTCCTAGGGTGCAAAAGAACTATGTTGGATGCTCCTTTCAGTTAGGAACTTCCAGAGGAGGGAGAAGAGTTGGAAATGAGAATGGTGCAAGTTCAAAGGTTGAACCTTTGCACCTATTTATAGTTGGAGAGCTTGAAGGAGGTGATCCCAGGTGCCAAGGGGTGTAAGAGGAAGCTTACAAGTGTCCTAAAATGTGGCATAGCTGTTTGAAAGCCCCTGGTTTCGAGCACATTGGTTTTTGGCCCTTTGTGTGGTGGCCAAGGCAATTTTCTGCAGATACAGGCCTCTCGCGCCCCGCGAGAGGCACAGGCCTTGCCTCTCGCGCCCCGCGAGCGCCCCATGGCCAGTTTCAAAGTTTGACACTTTTAGCCCCTTAACTTATAAAACCCTCTAGAACCTCCTAAAACACCTTTTTAGCATTTTTAGCCAATATTTGGCATACCCGGGATTATGCCCGGACATTGTCGAGCTTTCGGTTCGAAAAAGGTCACTCAGAGGTATAAATTAACATGTTGACATTTTTAATCCCTCTATTATCAGACTTTTATATAAATACAGATTTAATTCCTCTCGTCCAACAAACGAGACATATGATGGTTAGGACTTCGTAAAGGATCACTCAGAGGCTCTGTATAAGCATGTTGACTCCGATGTCACTGAGAGGCTGGGCATGTTGACACAATGGTCACTCAGAGGCCAAATTTAAGCATGTTGACACTAATGGTCACTCAGAGGCTATGTTTTAAGCATATTGACACTAATAGTCATTCAGAGGCTCGGTTTATGCATGTTGACATCAGGAAGTCACTCAGAGGCTCAGTTTGAGCATGTTGTCACTTTTAGTCCTTAATAGTCTTCAATAGACTAAATAAAAATACAACACGTGTCACTATACTATTGGACACGATTTTACAGGGTGTTACAGACGTTGATGATAACTACGGATGGGAACAAATAGGATGACTTAGATACACCTAGAATTGTGACATTAGAGTTGTATTTGAAATTTGTTATCCATGATGTTGTATCTTGGAATTTGCACTATGTACTTGCCATTTCAATGGAATGAAATTTTGTTGTATAAATTATTGACACATTTTAGCGTTATGAAGTCTCGAGCAATCTCTTTCATCCCGCCCTGATGTTTTCGCCATCGATTGGGGTGTGATAAGTAACACTATAAACATTTCATTCTAGTTCGTTGACTCGCTTGTACCAGATCAACTGTATAACCGTATTAAAAATTTCATTCTAGTTCGTTGACCTATTCGTACCGGACCAACTACTTGACCATATGAAATATTTCATTCTTGTTCGTTAACACGTTCGTACCGGATCAACTGTATACCATATTAAACATTTCATTCGAGTTCGTTGACCCGTTCGTACCGGATCAACTATATGACCATATTAAAATTTTCATCTAGTTCGTTGAACTGTTCCTACCGGATCAATTACTTGACCATATTAAATATTTCATTCTAGTTCGTTGACACGTTCGTACCGGATCAACTGTATGACCACATTAAACATTTTATTCTAGTTCGCTGACCCATTTGTACCGGATCAACTACTTGACCAGTTAAAACATTCCATTTCAGTTCGTTGATCCGTTCGTACCGGATCAACTACTTGACACAAATTACTACACAAATTTCTATTTCCTCATGTTATAACTATAGATGTTATTAGAATGAAAAATTATAACTATAATGAGTACGTACCTCGATCTTGCAAACCTTGAGGCTTCTTGTTGCTTGAACCTTCTTCCTTCACACATACATTTACGCATTCATTTTCTTTAAGTTTTCATGAATCTGTTTCACCATATACAACGCATATTTGCATTCTAACATGAATTTCACTAGTAGATGAAACTTATTCACACAGTTATCATCTAATGCATTTCGTCGAACACTTGGTGTGCGACAATTATTGTTGTTTTTCATGTTCTTACATACCAACATTATTTCCTATTCTTACATGATTTCCCAATTACTCAATTCATCACAACAAATAATCATTAACAAAAACATTCATCCTATCTTCTAATTGACAAGTTAACATCATAATCCTAACTAAAATCTTCTATTTTATTATCCATTCTCAAAACCCACTTCATGATTTATGAAGGTTTCCTATCAAAACGTATAAGTATATCATTTTCTTTCTAATTGGCACTCACACTGGGTTCTAATCATGTATTCTCCAACAATTAACAATATGTTACTAACATACTTAAGAAATTTGCCAATTTCATACATACTCATCATCTCAAGATCAAACAAATCGAAAATTGTAACTTACCACTTGTTAGCCTAGCTTAGATGATTGATTTTATGTATTCATGCATTGAGTTTGACCAAGATTTCCTTTCCAATTTCTTGATTTTATGAAGGAAAGAATTTTCCTTTCTCCTTCTCTTGCTCAAGGCGACACACACAAACACACTATTTTAATTGTTTTTATGAAATTATCTTTCCTTTCGTCCAAATTTGGCCCCTCAAGTATGATCACTTATTTTAAAATGGCAGAAACCAATTCTTAAGTTAAAGATTTAGCTTGCATCTTAACTAGGTGTAAAACCCCATTTTGTGGACAAAAATAAAAATATATAAAATTCTTAATTCATATATTGTCAAATGAGTAAGTAACTAGTAAGTTGGTTATGTGAAATATAAAATATGAAATATCTTGACGAGTTTTGGCTATTACAAGAGACTGTTTAATATTAATAATAATATATATTATATTTGACCCAACTCCGTATTTAACGAAAGTTAGGTCAAAATGTAGAGAAAAATACACTCATCTCAAAAATATCTTTGTAATTTTATAAAACACCATATAACTTATGAGAGTAAATCGAGATTCAAACTAAATTAATTACAACTATATATAATTACATTAATATGATATGTATTTTAGTTGTTTATAAAATAGATATTAGTATTAAACTATATAATATCTAAATCATTTGTAACAATTGTTCTAGAATCTTAAATATAAATATTTATACGTATCGAGGGTAACATGAAATGCAATAATAAATATAATCAAAATGTAACACAAGAACTTGTGTGAGATCAAGCAAAGACACGTGTTGGGGAGGTGCCAGAGATATCTCGAATTGAAGCCTTGATGGTTAAGGAAACTTTTGAACAAAGAAACCATCAAAACAGGTTAAAACCTTACTATAAATAAGAGACATAAGTTTCAAGTGAATATACTGAATGTACAAAATTGGGAAAACTTTCGTTTAAAGTGAAACCTATGTCATAAAACTCTTTGCGTACTTATTTTCGGAGTACGAGTATTCAGACTACGCATCAACTTGTCGTAAATAATTTGAAGGTATTTGCTTGTTTAAGTTTATGTCTAGTTATTTATTATGTATATTAATATTAGTAGTACTAGTATTATTATTTTTAAACATTAGGATTATTGTTAGGGGTGGATATTGCGTAGCCTAGCCTTAGTTTAGCATGGACCGATCACCTATGTCTAAACAAGGTAGCGTTAACCAATATCCAATCATGATAATAACTAGTTAGGTGTACCAATATCTAATTTAGGATTCTGTAAATTGTGTCAGGACCTTGAGATAGTACGTGGTTATACTAGCAACTGTATCAACAATTACGCTACTAGCAAGAGATGAGTTTTACGAATGCTTTCCAAATTTGAACATGCTTGTTCTAAATTGTAATAATATGGCATGACTGTTATACGCATGTATATAACCTGAGCATGACATACACATGATATTTGTGGTCCTTTATACGTGCCGCTACGACGGGGTTTGTCGGTACTACACCCGTTATGTAGTGGCCATTAACTGTATGGTTAAGTAAGTTACGTGATGTGATTTATAAATTGTGTATATTCATGAACTCACCAATAATAGCTGACGTCTTTTAAGCATGTGTCACAGATGATGATGGTTAGTTTTGTACAAGCTGTTTATCCCGGACTTGTGTGGCCGGTGGAACATTGTATCCTGGGTCGGTGTGATCTGGTGGAAGTGTTGTTACATCAGACTAGACTTAGTCGGATTAGATGTTGTATTTGAGCTTCCAACATTTGTACAATATCTTTATTATCAATAAGATAAGCACTTTCTATATCAACTGTGTTATAAAGCATCCTTATTGGGCTGGGTGTCACTGTTGGTATCAGAGCCAAAGGTTTTAACGAATTAGGTATTCGGTAGAAATATCTAGGCTTCAATTTTGGATATTAGGTCTGCCTAAAAAAAGTAAGTTATATACTTATATAGGTAATTTTCAGATGAGGATGCTAGGGGAGGCATAAAACTCGACTCTATGTGTAAATTACAACTTATGCACCCTCATTTAGCTATCATTCAATTATGTATACCTCTCGTTCAACTTAGCTAGGGCACATCTTAAGGCATATCCCACATCCAAAGAGGATGAAGATTCCAACGAACTACCTAAGCCTCCAATCCATACCGTCCTGCAGAGAGATTCCCATCGTTATTAGAACCTAAACCCTTCCCAAAGTGACTATAAACCCAAGTAGCCCTATAACTATACATAGCACTTGTAAAATGGGAGGTACAAGGAGAACCTCGAAAAATAAGAGCATGCGAGTTAGAATAGCTCAGTTAGAGGCTGTGAACTAGAGGCTAACAAATGTATAAGGTTAGAACATGATAGTTCAGCATGAACTAGATTTGGCTCGAACTTGGGGAGGGTCGTAAAGTTTGATTTTCTGTGGTTTATATTTGACAACGTATTATACTATGTGTATTATGTGAACTTGTTATTGTAATTACTTGTTAATGAATAATTCTGAAGTTGTATTTTCTTGAAATTATTGAATACTATCTACAGAACACCCGAAGTACTAAATGACTAAGACTTTTATATTAGGACTTGACTACTTCAGTTGTCCTAAGAATACTTAAGTTTGAATAATGGAACTCTTAGACTTGACGGCTAAGATTACGACTATTTAGTAATAGTGGGACTTAATAGAGAAGTTACTAAGAGTATTGTTGTATGCATGGTAACTAGGATGTGCTCCACTAAGAAGAATGATAGTTAAATCTTTGATATGAGGTTAATGTAAACGTGTGTTATGTCCTAAGATCTGAACCAACGGTACAAGTATACACAAATTAATGACTAAACTAAGAACATATATTATGGTATATGACGAGTCCATGCACTAAAATTGTGGCTAAATTAGGAGCATACTGTTGAGTATGACGTGGTTGTGTTTTAGAAACATGGTGGCTAGGGGTACGGCATGGCTAAAACATGATGGCTAAAGTAACAGCACATGTTGCGGTATGTGATGTGACGATATCATGGAACCATAATACTAAATGAGAACATATGTCATTGTGTATAAAGAGGTCATACGGTATAGAAAACGTGAGTATACATTACGGTACCTTATAAAAAAGTAACATATGTACTGACTGATATATCGAAAAAATACTATGTGTGAAAACCAAACACGTTAATAATAGAAACAAGGGTACTTTTAGAACCAAAACTTCATTAAAAAATATCCGAACACAGGGAAGCGCAAAAGTATAGTTAAACTAGTAAACACTTTAGAGAATAATCCTCGAAGTAGCCAACATTATGGATACGAATCGACCAAGGACTGACCCAGAGAACCAAAGAATAAACTAGAGGTAAGTTTTTAGTTATTTATGACTAAGTTTACAGATTAATAAAGTGAGAAAAATGAAAGGTAAGTACAAGGAGTGTACTTACAAGTTAAGCATGTTTTGTAACCCTCCAACCGTGGATGTCAATATAGGAGCTATATAAGCATAGAGTTGTTACGTCCAATGGAATATGTCATAGACATATGCGACAACGCAAAAAACAATAGTGTTCAATTCATAGTGCATTGGTTTCAATCAAAAGCACTGCATTATTATAATAGTATACTACGTACCAAAGGAAAAGACATCGATAAGCAAAGAAATTGGGAAGAATTCACCTAAGAATGTCCGGAGAAATATGTTCCCTAAGTGAGATAGAACAATTAGAGATAAAATTCTTCAAATTTAGAATTGGGGAAATCAAATTTACATAGAATATGTCATGAAGTCTAACAAACCAGCTAGGTTAGTCCCTTATGTGATGGTAATTGGGAAACAAATAATGAATCAAGTCATGTATTATTGGAAATTTGAACATTCATTTAAGCTGGAGCCCCTAAAATTTCTCTGATTCGTGGAAGCCGGTGTGAATAGAAGCTTAGTATCAGCCTTTTTTAAACCCTATGTCACACCCTCAAATTTCCACGTGCAGAGTTTTACCGCGAGAGGTGCGACCGACTAGGATCAAGCCACTAATCAATGTTGAACCACTATTAAAGATATAAAAAAGTATCACCATCAACACGATTAGTGATCTAATGTTTAAATGTCCAAAAACATAGTTTAACCAACAGCGGAAGCAAACAGTTTTTAAAAAAATCCAAACAATGTTTAAAAGCCATAATTGTTTAAGTAAAACCAATTCAAATAATTCACGCAGCCACGACACTCCTCCAATGCAGGCTCCCATGCTGTACCTAACGACCTGCAAAGCATGCAATAGTATGTCAACATAAGGTTGGCAAGTTCACAGTTTTTCAGTATTATTTTCCAAAAAAAACCTTAGGTTGTTAAATTACTTAATTTATAAAACACGTCATGGGGAGCTATCCCATCTTTAAGCTACTAAACTGTGTGGTACCGAAACTTTAACTGTGCAAGTTGTTTGTGCCCCAAGTCAATGTCTATTGTCATTGACCAGTTGCTAAGGTATAAAAGTTCATGCCCATCCTCCCAGGTACAGTGTGAGGTTTGTCGAACCTAATAGCGTGATCAACCAATATCCCGTTCGACAGGCCCCGACGATTAATCGGTATAATGTGTAGGGAATTTCAGATGGAGTTTGTTTAGCCAGCTAAAGACATGAAATATAAATAGCATTTAACAGTATTCCATCCCTAGGAATACTAGGCAATCCCATACCTGGGTAAGTGAGGTTCCCAACCACCGGGAATACATGCTTTTAGTAAAGGTGTGGACTCACTTTTGTTTTGCTTGGTAAGAAACAAAGTGCAAATAGTAGCGAAGATGATCAACCGAGTCCTAAAATAGTTATCATGTATTTCATTAGAGTGAATTCATACAACACGTGTATTCCTACACGCAATCTAACATTTTGCACGTAACGCGTTTATACATGAACCATTTAACCAAATGTATGCATGCATAACACTATAGCATATCACATACTAAGTATCAATTATGTAGTCATCAAACACAATAGGACATTATATGATCTCACAAGCAAGAAAAAGCACATTAAGTTAACTTATCAAAATTCAGCATTGACACTTAATTCTGTGCAGTTTTCAGGAATTTTTCAAATATATTTCAGAACTGCAAAACTTCCTAAAAAATTATAGAAAGTACCCAACAGCCCCTTTCATTTATATAAAATTTTCAGAACCTAATTCTTTATAGATTTTCCGCGAAAAATCAAATACTAAACAGTGGTCAGATTCGTCGAAATCTGACCCTTTCCCACTAAATATTTTCTTAAAAATTCCTCGTTTATCCGATTGACTTGAAACCAGCGAAAAATTCTTAAAACAGGCTATCTACAGTAATAATTTCATAGAAAAACTCCAATTAAGCAGCAAGTTATGACCCAAAACATATCACACAAAATATGTAGAAAATACAGCTTAAATTGCTGAAACTAAACAATTTATTTAAAATAGTAAACGGTGTCTAAAAATCATGGTTCCAACGTCATTAGAAGCGTATTTCAAAATAGCACGTTATAGACTCAAGAAAATCTAGTTTTCGTTAAGTTATGACTTGGTTACAGCCGATTATAAGTCTGCTGTAAATACCGAACAACTTTCTGTTTTCAGCTATCAACGCCTAAATGTGTGTTCGAGTGGTTCCATTATCGAGTTTAGCGATCATGCGACCTATTAACACTATTTATTTCAGACCACACCCATTGTTAATCAGATTTGTCATGAACTCATCCACATACGCTAAGCTATCATTGAAAACATAACTTTTGCAAACCTAGTCACGTACTAACGCTTCATACACATAATCAAACCCATTTGATCCCGCATATGTTACCCGTTACAATCAAGGAGTCACCAAAACCATCAATATTGTTACACAAAACTCATGTCATCAGGTACATATACACTTACGAAATCACAACACTTATCATAAGCATATTCATAACAACGATTGACATATCACAATACTTACAAATTCATGTACCCTAACGTCATCAAACCAAAATCATGTAACCCTAAAAGAAACACATACGATACAAATACACTACCATACGGGAACCGAGATGTTACCTCGCGTGTGTGGGTGTCACCGGCCGAACAAAATGAGAGGAGAGCGGGAGAGATGTAGCTGAGACTGGGAGGAGGGACGGAAGTTGTTGTGCGTGGGAAGGGTTAGGGCTTTAGTAAAATATGAGGGTCATGCACTTACATAAGCTAATAAACTTAAGGGTGAGGGCGGTTTGTGGCTTGAGTGTGTGCGTGGGCCGAAAGTTACAAGGGCTGCACAACAAAAAATGTAAGAAATATGGATGTTATATTTTATTGGTAAGCCGCAAGGTGAGGGTGTAGGATGGCTGCCAACAGTGGGTTAATTGTTTCACAAGTATTATTATTATTATTATTATTATTATTATTATTATTATTATTATTATTATTATCATTATTATTAACCAACTAATATATGTAACAATAAATTAGCAATGTGAAAATATAATATACACGCTATGTTTTGGACCTCAAAAGTTTCGGGTTTCACGAGTGGGTTGAAGCGACAAGCGAGCTCATGCTTTGGTTCAATGGTACAAACGGTTCGAGTCGGTTCAACATTATAAATTGGATAAGTATGTAGGATTTGGTTTCGTAGGAAAGTAAAGCATAACTTAACATAATCTAAAAGGAAAGTGAAACGAACAATGCCAACCTTGCGAGCACAGGTTGTCACACCCTATTTAAAATAAGAATACTCGAATTCTAGCCATACCTTTATAGTAAAATGATCGATGGGTGTTAAAAGGAGATAGTGAAATCTATTAGAATTGTATGATAAGCTTGAACAAGCCGGTACTATAGAATTGGTGCCTATGAAATTGGGAGAATTCAATGACTTCACAAAAATGGATTGCTTAGCTCTCTTAAGTAGAAATCGTGTGCACCAGAAAGATACCAAGACTGAGATTGTTTAGTAACAAGAAACTAGTCGTATCTAGAAACGAATGGAAAAGATAAAGCACATCATTGTGACCCAAACCTAGAAGCTTAGATTCCTTGTTAAGAAGAAAGACATTTGATTTGTATGTGCATTTATTATAGAGGCCTGAATACAATCACCATGAGTTCTTAGTGATGCCATTCGTGTAAGACCAACACACCTGTTGTATTCACGGATATCATGAACTTGGTTTGTAAGACAAACGTGATAGTGGATGCACATAGTAGAACATAATGTCTCCAACTATTAAGAATCCATGTATCTAGAATTAGTGTTAAGATAAACCACTCAGACCAAATAAAGAATGCACAACAAGAATGTCTTACCTGTATAAGAGTTAATTTAGAACATTAGACGCCTTCTAGCTACCAACAACTTGAGATGGCAAAATGGTAATAAGAGAAAGTAACAATGGACTTTGTTATTAACTCTTGAGATCGAGTCATGGACACACTACTATATAGGTGATGATAGATAGGATTACCAAATCAACATACTATATACCTATTTTCAAAGGGACTATAAAATAGAAAGGTTTTGCCAAAGTCTATATTAACAAGATTAGTCTCATGACATAGTGTGCATATCTCAATCATATCCAAGAAAGATAGTCGTTTCACCTCGAGATATTTGGAAAAGTTTCTATAGTGTGCATATTTCGAATAATATCAAGCACTACATACCACTCTTATACTGACTGGAAAAATGAATAGACAATCCAAATATTAGAATATATACTACATACATGCATAATCAACGTTGGTAGTAGCTGGGACATCTATCTACCATTGATCGAATCCCATGCGATAATAGTTATCACATTAGCATAAAAGGGGCACCCTATGAAGCGTTATGTTGGAGGAGATATAGGACTCATAGCGGTTAGACTAAAGTAGGCAAAAGTTAGTTATGTGGACCTAAGATTATCCAGCATACAACTTCTTATATAAAGCATATTAAAGAAAGCGTGAAAAGTCCTCACAACCGACAAAAGAGTTACGCAAATCAAATGCGAAAGCTCCAATAATTCAAGTAGCTAATAAGGTGATGCTTGATACGTGGTCGATAACCGGTGTTCTTATATGTTTTAGCTTATGTTTTTACTCAACTTTTAGTTCGAATAGCCTACTTTTGATTGGATTTGTGTTTTACAGGTCTTACGGAGTTTAAGGAGCTATTCGGGAGCTTTACGGAGCATCGGGATGGAAAACGGGTCAACTGGGACCGTCGTCGACGCTCTCTTGGGCCGTCGGCAACACTCTCCAGAAATGCTTGTCGGCTGGTTTGAATCGTAGGCAGTGGTTTACGTCGTCGGGGAACTTTTGACTAACCAGAGGCCGTCGCTGATGCCATGATGGGCCGTCGGCGATGCCCCTCCCTTATGCCAGATGCTGAAAATTCAATTTTGATGTTTGGGGACGGGTTATATTGTTGTTTTTGATCATTTTCGGTGAGTTACGGAGTTTTGGGGTTTTGAACAACACTTGGGAGACAAGAACACCATCCTCTTCAATTCCAATCCATCTCTTCCATCCATCATCAACCGAATCAATCATAAAATCTAACCTAATCCTACCATCATCACCATCCTCCAATCTCCAATCCATTCATCATCACCATCAATCCTAAACCCTAATCACTATCCATCTTCATCTTCAAGCTTCAAGATGTCAATGTTCAAGCTCTCATCATCCGGTGACCAAGTTCCATTCGTCATGAGCGGCTAATTCTCTAGGGTTTCACCCGGTGTAGGTTTTTGTAAGTTTTTAGGTTAAACATTGTTTGAGTTTTGATTTATGAGAGGTTGTAATTTGATTTTGAAACCTAAAATAACTGTCTTGCATTTGTATTGAATTCGTGAATTGTCGAGTGAAGATTAAATTTGACTTTACGAAATATTTATGTGCAATTATGCCTTGTCTAGGTTAGAGTTTACATGTTTGTGATAACGAAGTGCATTGTAGTCCGTTGTTCATGATGTCGATAGCTCTTGGCATTTAGTCACGTAACACTGAATTCGTTGGTCAATTATACAATATAATCAAATCTAAAATGTGTAGAAACCCTAGGACTTCAATTATCGAACCGGGTGTGAACCTTGTTCTCTACTATTGTTATAATCATCAATTAAGTTTTCGTACAATCATTCAAGTATTTGTAGTAAAATAATCAAACACAAACTTGTTGGTTTAATCCGACAACCCTTTTCAATCAATTAAATTAAACAAAATTCTTAGCAAGCTTCATAAGTGACAACATTATTAAAATCAGTCGTGTCCATCGCAAACCACAATCTCTTCGTGGTTCGACCCCTTACTACCACTAACACATTGTTAAGGGTAATTTGGGACTATAAATATTATCTTTGACCAGGGCGCGACACTCCAGTCAATATAACTCGAATGCTAGAAGGCATGCAAAGGTCATGCATTATAGACTTTATGGGACTTGAGATTTCTATCTGTCACTATTAGAATTTTCATACAACAATAGTTATCATTAGTGGATGTGATTACTAATATATCTTTAGTAGATATGGAGCTCAATTAAAAAAAAAACAAAACTCCTTCAAGGAACATATAAAGGTTTTAGACACAAAAAAAATTAGTTATGCTAATAGAAATATTGAAAATAATCAAATATTACATAAAAGGGATTCAAAGCGAGATAAAGAAATTCTTCCCCTCAATTATATACGGTTTGACAGGTTTCGAGGATGAAAACTAATTTAAGGAGGGGTAGAGTTGTAACACCCCATTTTGTAGACAAAAATAAAAATATATGAAACTCTTAATTCATATATTGTCAAATAAGTAAGTAACAAGTAAGTTGGTTGTGTGAAATATGAAATATCTTGACGACTCTTGGCTATTACAAGAGACCATTTAATATTAATAATAAAATATATTATATTTGACCAAACTCTATTTTTAACGAAACTTATGTCAAAACGTAAAGAAAAATATGCTCCTCTCAAAAATATATTTGTAATTTTATAAAACACCGTACGCTAAAAGTTGACTAAATTAATTACAACTATATATAATTATATTAATATGATATGTATGTCTGTTTGTTTATAAATATATATTATTATTAATCATTAAACTATATAATATGTAAATCATGTGTAAGGTCTAGCAAAGACACGTGTTGGGGAGGTGCCAGATATCTCGAATTGAAGCCTTGATGGTTATAGAATCTTAAATATAAATATTTATACGTATCGAGGGTAACATGAAATGCAATAATAAAATATAATAAAAATGTAACACAAGAACATGTGTAAGGTCTAGCAAAGACACGTGTTGGGGATGTGCCAGATATCTCGAATTGAAGCCTTCATGGTTAAGGAAACTTTTGAACAAAGAAACCATCAAAACAGGTTAAAACCTTACTATAAATAAGAGACATAAGTTTCAAGTGAATATACTGAATGTACAAAATTGGGAAAACTTTCGTTTAAAGTGAAACCTGTCATAAAACTCTTTGCGTACTTATTTTTGGAGTACGAGTATTCAGACTACACATCAACTTGTCGTAAATAATTTAAAGGTATTTGCTTGTTTAAGTTTATGTCTAGTTATTTAAGCATGTGTCACAGGTGATGATAGTTAGTTTTGTGCAAGCTGTTTATCCCGGACTTGTGTGGCCGGTGGAACATTGTATCCTGGGTCGGTGTGATTTGGTGGAATTGTTTTTACATCAGACTAGACTTAGTCGGATTAGATGTTGTAATTGAGTTTCCAACATTTGTACAATACCTTTATTATCAATAAGATAAGCACTTTCTATATCAACTGTGTTATAAAGCATCCTTATTGGATGGGGTGTCACATTAGGTTCATTCTCCTAGTTACTATTTGTAGTTTGACATCCCACCGATAAGGATACTTTATAACACAGTTGATACAAGAAGTGCTTATCTTATTGATAATAAACGTATTATACAAATGTTGGAAACTCAAATTACAACATCTAATCAGACGAAGGCTAGCATGATGTAACAACATTTCCACTAGATCACACCGATCCGGGATATACATTTCTACCAGACACAAGCCTAGGATACAGTATTCCAATGGCCACACAGATCGGGATAACCAACACTTACAATTCTAACCATCATTACCTGTGACACATGCTTAAAAGTCGTCAGCTATTGCTGGTGAGTTCATGAATATACACGAGTTATAAATCACATTATTTAATCATGACTTTGTGCCCACCCATATCATCGTAACCCAAAGTCAACACGTGACACATCATCATACAGTCAGTGCCCTCTACACCACAGGTGTAAACCAGACAAATCCCGCCACAGCGACACGTATAAGGGACCACAAATATCGTGTGTATGAGTGCACAAGTTATGTACATGAGCACCATGCATTAATATTACAGTTTTAGATAAGAATGTTGACGTATTCAAAGCATTCATAAACCTCACCCGTGTAACAATTGCTAGTACAATTAGATAATAGTTGCTAGCATAATCAAACAATATCTCTAGGTCCTTGATACAACATAAGAAATCCTAGGTTAGGCTATGATACATCTAACTACTTATTATCATGGTTGGTATTGATTAATATTGTCTTGTTTAAGCATGGTCCATGCCTAACTAAGGCTAGGCTACCCTATACTTACTCCTAATAATAACCCAAATACCTAAAAATAATAATACTAATACCACTAATACTAATATTAACTACTAAAAATAAATAAATAATAAAACTAAACATAAAATTAAACGAGAACATAACTTAAAACTATCTATGACAATTTGATGTAGAGTCTCCTTACTCGAGCTCCTACTCGTGCTTCAAAAATGACTACTAACAACCCCAACGGAATATCGTATGCTCAAAATTCTCTTCTATTAGAATATTCCATTTAAAAGAAACTGATAATCCAAGTGACATACCCAAGGTTCTTATTATAGAAACAAGTGGACGGTGGGTTCTATATTTGGTCGATGTGGGAATGAAATGACATGCTTACTACCCTGCTTGCTTCCTCACGGCAAAGTTAGTAAGTTAAGTTTTAAATTTTATTACTATTATTATTATTATTATTATTATTGTAATTAATTCAGCTACTTTTATAACTTTTAAAATATGACGTTTTATAAAACGATGATTATACCATTAAAAAGAGCTCATTTTTATCTACGTTTTAACGAAAGTTTCATTAAAAAGAATATAATTTTATTATGAATATTAAATGGTCTCCTATAATAGCCAAGGCTTGTCTAGATCGTTCATATTTCGAACAATCATTCTACTCGTTACTTAGTCGTTCAACAATATATGAAGAAATGTCAGTTTTATATATTTTATTTGTCTACAAAACGGGGTGTTACAACTCTATCCCACTTAAATTTGGTTTCATCCTTTAAACCTGTCAAACCGTGAATAACTGAGGAAAGGTTCCTTCATCTCGTCTTCACTTGCTTTTATTTATCATTTCATATATTGTTCCTTTTAAAGGCGATATCTCCAACTAACTTTCTAAGAGCTTAGGCTTTGCATAAATTTTCCACCGATTATTAGGGATTTTCATACTTTCTTTAATATGCTTTATATTTTCAGTTGTTTGCTGGTTCACACAACTAACTTTTGCCTACTTTAGTCTAACAGATAGGAGTTCTACATTTCCTCTAACATAGCGCTTCATGGGGTGCTTCTTTATGCTTATGTGGTACTTTCTCATACGGGAATTTGATCAATGGTAGATGAATGCCCAGATTACTACCAAAGTTGATTATGTATGTACGAAACATATCTTCTACTATTTGGATAGTTTGTTTGCTTTCCTTCAGTATGGAGGTGGTATCTAGTGCTCAAATTTATTCATGTTCCTAACTCTTTTTGGCAACCTTGCCAGAATCTCGAGGATAAACGATTATCTTTCTTTGATATGATCGAGATAGGTACACCATGTCACGTACTATCTCTTTAGTAAAGAGTTTATCTTACTTTCCATCTTATAGCCTATAGACTATCACCTAATTAGCATTGTGCCCATGACTCGATCTTGAAAGTATAGTAACAGCGTCCCTTGTTATCTGCTCTCATTCCATTATGAGATTTAGTTTGTTGTATGTAGTTAGGTCGTTTTTAATGCTCTGCTTTTGCTTTAAAATGGGTGAGACGTTTCTATACATATCTTGCAATAGGTCTTTTCATTCTCGGTCACTATTGATCATTTCTTAAATCTTTATACATTTTATCACTACTAGGGTGTATTGTGTATTTAGACTTATGGATTTCCTCTAATATCATATATTATAAACCACCAATTCTAGATCCATAGGTTCTTATTGATTAGGTTCTTTCTTTCCTACTAAATGCATCCATGACTACATTTTCCTAAGTTCATGAGATCCATGAATGCTACAGGTATATTGTTCTTATATTAATGGCATCACTAAGAACTCATAATGACTGTATTGAAATCTTTATAATAAATTCACGTACACATTTCATGTCTTTCTTTCTAACAAAGAATCTGAGCTTGCTGGTTTGGGTTATGATAATGTTCTTTATCCTTTTCATTCATTTCTAGACACGATTAGTTTCTTGTTGTTAAGCAATCTCAGTCGTGGTATCTTTTGGGCACCTGATTCTGCTTAATACAGAGCTAAGCAATCCATTTATGTGACTCCATTGAGTTCTCCAAATTTCATAGGCATCAAGTCTATAAGTACCGGGTTGTTAAAGCTTATCGTACAATTCTGAATGATTTCAACTATTTTCTTTTGACACCCATCGGTCATTTAACTATAAAGGGATGACTAAAATTTTAGGATTCTTAATTTAAATAGGGTTTAAATATGGTGTATATTTAACTTCTATTTACACCAGTTTCCACAAATCAAAGAAATTCTTAGGGGCTCTAGCTTAAATGACGTTTAGATTTCTAATAATAAATCCCACATGACTCAATTCATTATTTGTTTCCCTGTTACCATCACGTGTGAGACTAGCCTAGCTGTTTCATTAGACTTCATGACATATTCTCTATATATCTGATTTTCCCAATTCTAATTTGAAAAAAGTTTATTTCTAGTTGTTCTATCTCACTAAGGGGACATAATTTCTTAATACATTCTTGGGTGAATTCTTCTCAACTCATTTGCTTGGCGATGTCTTTTCCTTTGGTACTAGTATACTATTCTAATAATGCAGTGCTTTTGATTGAACCCAATGCACTATAAATTGAAATTCGCATATGTCTATGACATATTCCATTGGACTTAAGAACTAGTGTGTCTATATAGCTCATATATTGACATCAATGGTTGGAGGGTTACAAAACATGCTTAACTCTTAAGTACACTCCTTGTACTTACCTTTCTTTATCCCAGTTTCTTTATCTATAGACTTAACTCGTAACTACACTCCTTGTACTAATTGATTTTGTGATTATCTATTTAAAGTTCTTGTTTCTTTATATCTTTTCTGCTTTTGTGTTACGCGGGTATGTTACTTGTGCAGGTTACAGGTAGTACATGTATATAGGAAATCCGGTAGGACCTCTCTGTTAGTGTTTGAACCGGAAGTTGAGCGGTTAGTGCGAAGAAACCTAGCCAACCAATTAGAGGCAACACTTGTCTCTAATCCACCCAAACCCAACTCACCATCTAAACCATTCTTTCGACCCATTCCAATGGAACAACTACCAACATCAATACCATGATTACCAACCCCAAAACCAAAACGTTCAAAACAACCAACCGGGGGGTGGTAATAATTCGAGACCACCAACACCACCATTCCAAAACCGTGGCTGAAACCAAACCAATAGCCAACGTACACCCACACCTCCACCTCAAAACTCAAATCAACAAAACCCATTACCACCCAACCTCAACAACCGAAATGTTAACGCTAACCGTGGAGTTAACCAAAATTGTGGCATTCCCACGAATGAAGCTCTGTTTCTCGATCTCGATGGTTTGAGAAACAACATTCCCGATGATGAACCGTATAGTATCCCCGGTTATCAATCACCGGAACATGTGAGTATTCACACGGAATACTCGGATGATGGTGGGAACTATAACGAGTAGGTTGAAGATAATATATGGGGTGATGGAAATGTTGGGAATATACATTATGCGAGAGGTTTTGAGTATGAAGACATGGGCTACCAAAATGCCAACTTTGTGGGGATGACGATGAATATGGGTATGATTATGGTCGAGGCGACGGTTACGGATATAACCGTCAACCACGAAACAATCAAAGGAATTGGAATAATGGGGATTACAGTAACAACAACAATAACATTAACCGTAACCGGATTCGGCAATTCGTGGGCGGTGGTAATCAAGGTGGTGATAGAGGTGGTGATCGAAAGGGCAATAATAGACCGGTGAATCAAGAGGTCAATGGTCCATGACGTCAACCGCATCAACAAGCTCCGCGAGGTGTGAATGGTCAATTTAGACCGGTGGTCACCGAAAACGACTCACCCATTGTTCCTACGCCTCGAGGGAGCCGTTCACGCATATGGCAGTGGTACTATTGGGGCTCACGATTTTGCGCTAGAAGAAGTGAAGTTACGTTTGAGTCAATTATTTTTTAAAGATAAAGCTAAACAGTGGTTCCTCACACTTCTGGCTAATAGTATTCACACTTGGGCAGAAATGCAACAAGTGTTTCCTAACGAATACTATTCGACAACAAAAACTGACAATGCAAGAGATGAAATTAGGTCGTTTAGACAACTACCGGGGGAGTTACTACATGAGGCTTTGACACACTTCAAGGAGTTGGTTCGGAAGTGTCCTCATCATCAAATTCCAAAGTGGGAATCGTTGAAATGCTTTATAAGGGGATTGGACGCCGATGATCATAAATACTTGCAATTGAAAAGTAACGGTACCTTGTTGAACAATCATGAGGAGGACGATTGGGATTTCTTGGAAAGGATGAGCAAGAATTCTAAAGTGGTTGCTATGGCAGACCGAGCCAAAAAGCATCCTGTTTCCCGATCTCTTCCCGATCTTGATTCAAGTGCTAAGGATCGAATCGCCACATTAGAGCGAGAGTTAGCTCGGATGAAGAAAAAGGATATGAGTGTGGTTCAATTCTCGGTTTGTGAGGTTTTGGAGACATTGGTAATCGGACTGAAGAGTGCCAAGTGAGTATGGCACACACCACCGAGGAGGTGAGTCAAGTGTATAGAGAATGGAAACAATTTGATAGGAACTCCAACACTTATCACCTAGGTTTGAGGAACCATCCTAATTTTAGGTATGGTAACGCCTCAAACCAAATGAACCCAAATTTCCAACCGGGTAATCAAAGTGGAAATCAAGGTGGATCGACGTACCAAAACCGCCAAAGTGGTAACCAAGGGGGTTACCAAAGGAATTATAACCAAGGAAGTGGCCAAGGGTATCAAAATCGTGAAGGTAATTACCAACGGGGCTACAACCATGGCGGTAATGGGGGTGGTAACTCAATCTCTCAAATGGGTGGTGATGATTCGTTAAACTCTAAACTGGATGCAATCATGAATGCCATCACCACTTCAAATCAAGAGATCAAGTCGGAGATGAAGAAAGAGTTTGAGGTACGAGACAAATCGCACAAGGCATTGGAAAAGCAAGTGGGTCAACTTGCGGAAAAGATGGCTCCAATGCGAGGAAATGGTGGGAGATTGCCAAGTGACACCACCGTGTACCCTAAGCATCAAGGGTCCAACTCGAAATCTACACGTGAGGTACCCATAAATAAAAATTTCTTTACGTAGTGGTCGAGTCATCGATACAGGTGCGAGTCACCACCACCCCAGTTTGTTAAAGGGGTGGTGGAAGATGTTAGTGATGATGAGGTTATTAACGGTCAAACGGGTTAAAATGAAAATGTTTCTAAAAATGACAAAACACACCCGTTGTGACCGTCCCGTCCTAAAGGCTAAGCAACACGGTGTGGATGTTAATACCGCTCCTTATCCCGAAGCTTTGTTGGGACAATCTAAAAAGGTGGTAAATAAACATGGTCCCTGTCAAGAAGAGATGTGGGAAATTTTTACACAAGTAAAAATAAATTTACCACTTTTGGATGCTATCAAACAAGTGCCTTCGTATGCTAAGTACTTGAAGGACTTATGCACTCAGAAACGAACTCACAAGTTTCCAAAGAAACTTGATTTGACCGAAAATGTGAGTTCGATTCTCTCAGGGTGCACTTCCACCTAAGTTACAAGATCCGGGGGCGCCCATCATCTCCACTCAAGTGAGAGAATTTAAATTGAATAGGCCAATTCTAGATCTTGGGGCGAGTGTGAGTATCCTACCGGGTAGTCTATATGACCAATACGAGTTTGGTCCACTTCAAGCGGCAAACACCACCATGGTGCTAGCCGACTTGACTCCCAAACTACCCCGTGGAATAGTCACAGATGTAATTGTTACGGTCGAGGACTTTTACTATCCGGTTGATTTTCTAATACTGGATTACGTTTCTTTGGATCGAACCAAGAAACCAACGGTTATTCTCAGTCGACCATTTTGGCAACATCGAATGCCCAAATTAATTGTAAAACGGGTACGGTCGACATGACTTTTGGTAACCGTTGGTTGCGGTTAAATGTCTTTTCAGGATTAATGGATCCTCTAGTTAGCGACGAATGCTATATGGTGGACCTCGTTGACGAGGGTATACCTCTTCGCGACATGGGTGTCGAGGAGGAAAACACAATAGAGGAATACTTTAGGTTTAACAGGTTGCAAACAGAGACGAATCAGGGCATAGGTGAAAAGGAAAGGAAGATGGAGGTGATGGCGGTGAAGGAAGGAAGACCACCTTCGACACACCAAGTGGAAAGTCTTCCCGAGAAGATTGACACCAAATTGAAGCCATCGTTCATAGAGCCTCTGGTTGTTGAAATGAAGGTGTTGCCTAAGCATTTGAAATATGCTTATGTGGGCGAGGGCAACACGCTACTGGTAATTATTGCATCAAACTTGACAGGGGTGCAAGAGGAGAAGTTGATGGAAGTTTTGGCCACCAATAGAGCAGCTATTGGGTGGACCATTGCAGATTTGAAGGGAATTAGTCATTCTGTGGTGATGCATAAAATCATCACCGAAGATGGTATTACTCCTTCTCATGACGCACAACGGAGGTTGAATCCGAATATGCGAGATGTGGTCAAGAAGGAGGTGTTAAAGTGGCTAGATGCAGGTATCATATACCCATTTCTAATAGCCAATGGGTGAGCCCTAAACAAACCGTTCCCAAAAAGGCGGGCATTCAAGTCATCACAAATGACGTAGGTGAAGAGGTTGCAACTCGGCCGGTAACCGGGTTGGCGATTTGTATTGATTATAGGAAGTTGAATTCCGCAACTTCTAAAGACCATTTCCCTTTACCTTTTATTGACCAAATCATTGAGAAATTAGCAGACCAAAAATTCTATTGTTTCTTGGATTGGTATTAGGGTTACAATCAAATCGCTATTCATATGAAAGACCAGGTTAAGACTACGTTTACTTGTCCGTATGGCACATTCGCATTTAGGTGAATGCCATGTGGATTATGTAACGCCCACGCCACCTTTCAAAGGTGTAAGATGAGTATCTTTTCGGATATGGTGGGGGAGTTATTGGAAATATTCATGGATGATTTCTCAATATTTGGGTCGTCGTTTGATGCTTGCTTAGACACATTAGAAAAAGTTTTAAAAAGATGTGTTGAAACTAATTTGGTCTTAAGTTGGAAAAAAGCCATTTCATGATTCAAGAGGGGATTGTGTTGGGACATGTAGTGTTAAGTCGTGGGATAGAGGTTGACCGTGCAAAGGTGCAAGTCATCTCTGCTTTGCCGTATCCCACGAGTGTTAATGGTGTTAGGTCATTCTTAGGTCACACGAGTTTTTATAGAAGGTTTATAAAGGGTTTAGTGACATAACAAAACCTTTATGTAACTTGTTGTTCAAAGACTAAACGTTGACTTTAACAAAGATTGTCAAAATGCCTTTAACATGTTGAAAAAAAAGTTAGTTGAGGCCCCAATCTTGCAATCACCGAATTAGTCTTTACCATTCGAAATCATGTGTGATGCAAGTGACTACGCGGTGGGGGCCGTGTTGGGTCAAAGGGTAGAAAAGAAACATGTTGCTATATACTACGCGAGTAAGACTCTTTCGGATGCTCAATTAAACTACACAACTACCGAGAAAGAGCTACTCGCGGCGGTATACGTATTGGATAAATTCCTGGCTTACATTTGGGGTAATAAAGTGATTATATATACTGACCATTCTGCTGTCAGGTACCTCATGGAAAAGAAGGGTGCAAAGCCGTGATTAATTCGATGGGTTTTGTTGCTACAGGAGTTTGACCTAGAGATACGGGACAACAAGGGTAGTGAAAACGTGGTTGCAGACCACTTGTCCCGGTTGTTGGTAGAAGAGGGTTCTTCCCATGTGGAAATTAATGAGACTTTTCCAGATGAGCACATTTCTAAAGTTTCAGTATTACCGTGGTTCGCTAATATTGTAAATTATTTGGTGACATGTGATCTACCGGCTCATTGGGATTGGAGGAGGAGGTTGCACTTCCCCTCGCAAATCAAATATTACAGTGGAAGAACCAGACTTATTCAAGATATGTCTGGATCATGTCGTGGGGAGATGCATACCGGACGACGAGATTCCGAGTGTCTTGACGCACTTGCATTCATTTGCTTTTAGGGGCCATTTTAGTGGCCACAAAACCGGGCACAAAGTGCTTAGTAGCGGCCTTTATTGGCCGACTACTTTTAAGGATGCTTTCAATTTTGCTAAAAATTGTGTTGAGTGTCAAAGGTTGGGGGTATTTCCAAGCAAGATGAGATGCCTATGCAACCGATTCTCATAGTTGATATTTTTGATGTGTTGGGGATCGATTTCATGGGCCCATTCCCGAATTCACATGGGAATTTGTATATTTTGGTGGCGGTAGACTATGTATCTAAATGGGTCGCCACCAAAATGAATGACCATACCGTAGTTTGCAATTTTGTTCAAACGAATTAATTTCACGATTTGGTGTTCCTAGGGTCAACATTAGTGATGGGGGATCTCATTTTAAGAATTCTAATTTTGGCAAACTATTGAAACGGTATGGTGTTGACCATCGAATTGCTATCCCCACCATCCGCAAACGAGGGGTCAAGTGGAAGTGTCAAATAGGCAAATTAAAGAAATTTTGCAAAAGACCGTTCTATCGGACCGTAAGGATTGGTCAATGAAGTTGAACGATGCTTTATGGGCCTATCAAATGGCCATAAAATACCTATTGGCACTACACCTTACCACTCAGTTTATGGTAAAAATTTTCACTTGCCGGTTGAACTTGTACATCGTGCTTTTTGGGTTATCAAAGAGGTTAATGTTAAGTACGATGATGCAGGTAACGAACGCAAGTTGAAGTTGTGCGAGTTGGAAGAGCTTTGGGTGGAGGTATATGAATGTGCTTCGAAATACAAGGATGGCATGAAGCGAGAACATGATGCCAAGTTGAAGCCGAAGGAATTCGTGGTGGGTCAAAAGGTTTGGCTCTACAATTCGAGGCTCAAGTTCTTTTTCAGAAAGCTAAAGAGCAAGTGGATGGGCCCGTACATGGTTACACGGGTTAGAAAGTTGGGTGATGTTACCATCGAGGACCCAAATGATGGGTCAAAGCAAAAGGTCAACAGTCACCGTCTTAAACCGTTTCTTGATAGTAACGAGGAGAACAAGGATGCGAACACGAAGTTGGTAAGCTTTTTGGTAAGCATGCCAACTTATGAGGTCAATTAAAGGACTGGTAACATTGATGTAGAGTTTGTGCCATTTTCATTGTTTGTTCGTATTGTTCTTTGTTTTATTGTTTTCGTTTCATACTAATCTCTTTGATGTGTGAAGTTCCGGACACCGTGATGACTGTCGTTAGTGTCAATCAAAAACCAAAATAAACTACGTAGATAGAATAAGTCGGGTATCGAACCAGAGGAGTATTGTGGAAAGTGTTATGGATTAAGCACTGATTAACTAATTGCAGAAAATATAAATTCAATTGGTTTGGTTGTTTGATTAGCTAAAAGTTACTCAAACGGAGTTTGTAAACAGTTGGAAAGAAAGTGATTCATCCAAGTTGAAGATTCGAAGTGGATTCAAGTTATTAGTTTTAATTGTGAAAACCACATCGACATGATTCAGATAGTTAATTAACTAATTGTGATAAACGAGGACTAAGTACTTTGATTGATTAACAACGACAGGTTATCACACGATTATCAATTGAAGATTACCAAACCCAATTCCTATCGAATATATCCCAATTACTAGAACTCTCAGGAATTGAAAGAATCAAAACTAAGTTTTAAGTAAAATCAATCGTTTACAGTCAAGATAATAAATCCCTACGCAAAAAATATTGAATGCTTAAATTTCTAGTCTCAATTACAAAGAAAAACTCAAAACAATCATCCACTTACAAGAATCCTCCACTCGGAGGAAGCCACGAATGAATTAGCCGCTCATGTTGGTCACTTGATCATCAAACACTTGAGAAAGGTTGACTTCATGACTTTAATCTTTGATTCGGTAAGAATGATGATGATTGCAGGTGGAAAGCGCCCAAAATCTGCTCCTTTAATCCCCAATTTCGACCCAAAGTGTCTCCCTTCAATTAGGGTTTTAAAGCCCTTTTAATACCTTCAAAATACCAATATGTGCGCTGCTGACCTGCTCCTGCCGTAGCCTACGGTCTGATGGCCATAGGTTACGGTTGACACCTGCTATTCAATCTTCACTGGACCGTAACCTATGGTCTCCCACCGTAGGTTATGTTCGGCGGATTCCTTCCAAAAATGTTTTCTGCATAACTTCTTCGTTTTAGCTCCGTTTTACACACCGTTTTCGCCCACATCTTCCTAATTCTACCCTCTATCATTCCATCTCTTAAGACCTTTAATTCCACTCCATTTAGTTTCCTCAAAACACATCCAATCTTCGTGTTTAACCTACAAAACACCATTTTCTCGTAGTTATTAAATTTCACATATTTAAACAGATAAAAATTCATAAGGTTAATCACTTAAACATGTTAAACACCATTCCAATCCCATTCCATCCCACCGCAAATGGGTCATGAAGACGTAAGGTATGTCTTATACTTGTTTTGTGTATTGAGGACAATACACGACTATTCGGGGGGTGGTAGGAATCGTAAACGATTGTTTGTTAATAATATTAAAATCCAAAAACCCTTACAAACAGATTTTTAACAATCTTTAGGACTTTTTCTAGCTTAGGTTCCTTTTGTGAAAAGTCCTTGTTTTCATTCATATTTTTAAATTTTTTTTGAAAATTAAAAAAATGAAGAATCGAGAGGGCGTCGGTGACGGGGCTTTAGACCGTCGCCGACAGTGCTTGAAGGAGGACGTCAGGTGTCAAGTGCCATAGAGAATTAATTAAGCCATCGGAGGGTTTGGCATTTTAAGGGGCATCGGTGACGGTCCTCGGGCCGTCGTCGACAGTGTGTTGATTACAAGCCGACACTGGTTTGTTTTTTACCATTATTCCGAACCCAAACACCTTTAAACCCATCCAAACTCAACCCGAACTTCATTTTAGCCACATGTCTGACCCGGGAATCATAAAACCTGACCCACAAGTGCTCCAAACATAAAAATCTCTATCCCAACCCTCCCAATCACTTCATTTTCTTCATCAAGAGCTCAAGAACCCTAAAACTTTCTTCTACTCATAACTCCTTCAATCCTCCACTAAATCTGGTGATTCTTGAGCCTATTTTGTGTGGTTTTTCAAGAGGAACAAAACCCCCATCACGATTTTCAATAATTCTTGCTCGTTTGCAAGATTTTTGAACTTGAATTTTTTGGGTTTTTAGAAAGGGTGTTCTTCAAGCTTTGATTTTCATCTTTTCTTAGTTCTTCTTAGTCTACAACATCAAAGGTATGAATTTTACTTGAATTTAAGCATGATTATCATACGGTTTGTGATTTCTTTCAAAATTTTAAACTTTTGTTTAAGTGTAGGTTGTTTATGATAATGTATGATGTTTTAGCTTGAATTTGTGGGTAAACACTTGATTTGGGTGGGGATTAGCATGCAACAAGTATGGTGATGTGATTACACTCATTTGTTAGCATGATTGAACATGAACATGATGTTGAACCTTGTTGAAATCTTATTAACTTAGGATTAAACATGAAAAATTAATGTTTAGATGATAAAGTTTGCTACTTTGGAAGTTTAAATCGGCTAAGTTACATTTAATGAATAGTTGTGGTTCAACATTGCATGTTATGTTCAAAGTTTGATTTGAATTGTGGTTTTCAGTGAGATTGATTATTTTCTTTGCATTATTTTGTAGACATGGCAAGCCGGAAAAGAAGCAAACTTTCGGGTCAAGGCTCATCCTTGGGGGCCGGTTCGTCTTCGGGGTTAATGTCAAATGGCAGGACTGGGTCTAGGAAAGAATTAGATATAGAAATGTGGTTGAGCCATGGGAGAACAACAAGAAGCGACCAATTTCACGGTTTAATGATACAAAACTTGAAGTGAAATTGTGTTAGTGGAAGATGGTGCATGGTGTATCCACTACTATTCCGGAGAGGGTTGTACCGGAAAGGATGGTGAATGTGGAGGAGTTCAGGACGATTAGTATCATCCAGATGTTCGAGAGGCTCGGCTGGGTTTGAATTTTAGATTGGTGTGAGGACATCACACCATGGGTGTATCTGACAACGGTGTGCGAATGGTTTGCCTCATTGAGGTTCAACAATAAGGATGGTCTACCGGATAAGTGGCAATTGGTTGATGATACCACAAGAGGTCAAATGGTCATGTCCTTCGAGACCATGAACTGCATTGCACGGTTTGATTCCTTGGGGGTCGACGAGTATTTTACTACAACATTGACCAATTCCTAGATAATAAAATGAATACAACATATCCAGATGGTATGGTTGGATCAGTGTTACCTTTTTTGGATGGTGGGGCGGCATTGAGGAGCTAGTTGTCGGTTGAAGGAATTCTTCAACCCATCTCTCTCGAGAAGATCATGGTCAGATTTGGAGACCGTGGGAAGTTGAAGGGGCCAGATTGTCGGGTTTTGCATGCGTTATTATTTGGGTCGCCAAAGTTGGCGTGGCGACAAATTGTGATAATGAATACGTGGGAAACCTGTGAATCCTAAGCGCAAAAAATGCTACCGTATGAGCGGTTGATTAGCGCCATGATTTTGCAACAAAACAACTTACCAACAAAATCATTGTGGGTCTCAAAGCCCATGGATCAACTCTTTTTGCCTCAATGAAGCAGCATTGGAAGATATAGGCCCAAGTCTTTGGTCACTAGTACACGGTGACAGATGACCAAGGACACAGTTTCCAGTACACTGATCCGAGTGCGGCGCAGGAAGCCGCAAGAGAGAAGAGATGGTGGATAAGGGAAATGAGGATGAGCCTCCCGGTTCGAGGGGACCACGTTGAAGATATGCTCGGCTACACCAGGAAATATCGGCAAGTGTGGCACAGTTTGTGACTAACCGGCGTAGACCGGGGTACCCAGTTACAACCGGGGACAACTAGATAGGTATGATAACACTTTCGGCGGTATTTGGGAAAACTGCTAGTATAAACAACGGAGACGGCAATGGGAGCAAGATTTCCAAGGCCAACATCAAACTCATTGGGCCGAAGAGGCAGCCCATCGGGTTAAGGAACAAGAATATTGGGATGAGCAGTAGTTGTTTTGGGCTAAGCAGCAGTCCCAGTAGGATCAAATGGAAAGGAAACGGATGCAAGAGGCAGCCTAGAGACAGGTTTGGGAGGATGAGCACGATCGCCTCCGACTTGAGTGTAACGCGATGGAAGACAGTCGATGGAGTGCGTTGGCTATAGATCAAAAACTTGCAATAAACAACGCCAAGCACCTCCACGATCAAGAAAGGCACCATCAAGACTACCTGGTAGGTCTAGAGTACCAAGAGCACACACCTTGGAAGTCTTATGAGAACCTTCCCGTGCCACCCGGGCCTTCGGACCTGTCTCCTCATTGGCCCGAGGAGTCGGTTCCAGTTTTATCCCTCCATAGTTTCAAGCACCTGCTGAAGGGAAAGAGGGTCCTTGATGATTATCATGAGATGATGTCAACTCTCACCGGATACCCCTACCATCCATACCCGCCGGTCGATCCTACCGAGTGTTACCAGAGATAGTGCGCGGTATGTTTTATGTTGTTGTATATTTTTGTTTATTCATTGGTTTTTTCTTTTCTTTAGTAGTTAAATGAACTTTGTGGGTGTGTTACCTATATACCCTCACGAGGCCTACTCGTCCTCCCGAGCTATCGGGAGGTTTAAAAGGGCTTGTTACATGAGCTAAATGTAACCATGATTCCTACGAAAGTGAGTTAGGATTGTTATTATTGTAAAATATTTTTCCACAAAAAATCAAAGTGAAATAACGAATGACTTGGTAATTCTTTATAAAAATGGTAGAACTAGGTAACTAACAAATTTTGATGGTTGTGAGAAGCATGCTTCTACACAAGGGTTGAGATTTGTAGGTACACAATGTTCGCGTGACGACCGTTTTTGTTGAAGAATGAAGAGCACACGAGGAATGAGCGAAAACCTGGTGCATACGTTTCTTTTTAGCTTTGATTATTAGTTAGTAATAATTGGATTGTACTTTGTATTTTATTTTCAGGGGTGAATTTTTTGGGAGGTTATCCGTGTCACATCCCTTGTGCATTTTAAAAGCACTATTCCTACACATTGAGGACAATATTGACCTTAAGTGTGGGATGAGGAGAAAAAAAAGTTTTACGATTTTGACATGTTCATTTAAACACTACATATTTATGACAATGTTAACCTCAAGTGTGGAGATGAGGGAAAATTTCAAATATTATTTTCAAAATGTCTTGGTTGAAGCAATCTGAAAAGCACAAGTAACTAAGTCAATGGGGGATGACACAACCCATGTGATCTTTTGTCATGGTCAAGTTCGAATTTATAACATGATGGGTATTTAGCGGGTGGTTATTTGGGAGTAATCCGCTTTAGAAACTTGCCTTTTGTACATATCACATACCATACCCTTTATACGTGAGATTTTGAGCCGCTTTACACATTACAGATATATGCATATATTTCTTTGTTTGAGTGGACCTTTAGTCGCGTATTGTAGAACTTGCAACTTTTGATGCGTTTGAGACCACAGACCGAATACGAGCACAAGAATGATTAAGGCATTAGGTAAACCTTTTCCATTTACACCATTTATATATCTCCTTACCCGAAATCAATCCCATAGTCGCCAACATTGAGCCTAAACCTTTCGTTTGACTAACCCATTTAGCCTTTGACCGTGAACCTTTTTATTTCTAACCCTTGTGATGAAAATTCGATTCTAAGTTTGCGAAAAAAAATCAAAAATTCAGAAAATATCATGAAAAATAAGAGAAAAAATCATTGAGAAAAGCATAAAAAGATGTGTGGTAGTTGTTGAATAAAAGGCGAACGCTTTTGCCTATTAGTTTGTTGATTATTGTTTAGTTGTTTTAGAATAGTTGTTTTTGTAGTTAAAAAAATCGAATTTTCGTCAACTTAGCCACTTTAAAACATCTTTTTCCACGCCTATAGCCTGCCCCATTACCACCTGGAAAGACCTTTTGACTTGTGCTTAGTATTTGTGTTCGGTGGTGGAGAATGATTGAGTTGCAAGCCTATGCGGGTACGTGTTCTAATCAGTTTGAGTGATTACATCAAAAGTGCTAATGCATTATTTATTAGCCAATTTTTAAATCGAGTGGAGAGAACATTATGAGGGGTGTGTATGATTTGTGAGTTTCAAGGGCGGGTTAATCTTGAATAACCATCTATATTTGATTAATCACTTTACCGCTAAAAAATTTGAAAATTGTAAGAATCATGAACTGGGTATGACACTAGACCTTAGGTTACGTCTCAAGAATGGGATGTGTATTTCTCATTCGATCCACACGAAAGTGAAAAAACAGACTTGCTTGACGGCAAGCAAAAGACAAGTGTGGGTATGTGATGTGTGGTCGATAACCGATGTTCTTATATGTTTAAGCTTATATTTTTACTTAACTTTTAGTTTCAAATAGCCTACTTTTGATTAGATTTGTGTTTTGCAGGTCTTACGGAGTTTAAGGAGCTATTCGGGAGCTTTACGGAGCATCGGGACGGAAAACGGGTCAACCGGGAGCGATAAACAAGCAAATCAGAAAACAAGAAATGGAGGCCGTCGGCGACACCCTCCAAATATGCCCGTCAGCTGGTTTGCATCGTAGGCAGTGGTTTATGCCGTCAAGGAACTTTTGACTAACCAGAGGCCGTCGCTGATGCCATGATGGGCCGTCGCCGATGCCATGATGGGCCGTCGCCGACGCCCCTCCCTTATGCCAGACGCTTAAACTTTAATTTTGATGTTTGGGGTTGGGTTATATTGTTGCTTTTAACCATTTTCAGGGAGTTACGAAGTTTTGGAGTTTTGAACAACACTTGGGAGCCAAGAACACCATCCTTTTCAATTCCAATCCATCTCTTCCATCCATCATCAACCAAATCAATCATGAATCATTCCTAACCCTAATCCAATACCATCATCACCATCCTCCAATCACCTTCAATCCTAAACCCTAATCACTATCCATCTTCATCTTCAAGCTTCAAGATGTCATGTTCAAGCTCTCATCATCGGTGACCAAGTTTCATTCGTCATGAGCGGCTATTCTCTAGGGTTTCACCCCGGTGTAGGTTTTGTAAGTTTTTAGGGTTAAACATTGTTTGAGTTTTGATTATGGAGGTTGTAATTTGATTTTGAAACCTAAGATAACTGTCTTGCATTTTGTATTGGATTCGTGAATTGTCGAGTGAAGATTAAATTTGACTTTACGAAATATTTATTGTGCAATTATGCCTTGTCTAGGTTAGAGTTTACATTGTTTGTGATAACGAAGTGCATTGTAGTTTGTTGTTCACGATGTCGATAGCTCTTGGCATTTAGTCACGTAACACTGAATTTGTTGGTCAATTATACAATATAATCAAATAAAAAATGTGTAGAAACCCTAGGACTTCAATTACCGAACCGGGTGTGAACCTTGTTCTCTACTATTGTTATAATCATCAATTAAGTTTTTGTACAATCTTTCAAGTATTTGTAGTAAAATAATCAAACACAAACTTGTTGGTTTAATCCGACAACCTTTTTCAATCAATTAAATTAAACAAAATTCTTAGCAAGCTTTATAAATGACAACATTCATTAAAATCAGTCGTGTCCATCGCAAACCACAAACTCTTCGTGGTTCCACACCTTACTACAACTAACAAATTGTTAAGGGTAATTTGGGACTATAAATATTATCTTTGACCGGGGCGCGACACTCCAGTTAATATGACTCGAATGCTAGAAGGCATGCAAAGGGCATGCATTATAGACTTTATGGGATTCTATCTGTCAACAATAGTTATCATTGGTGGATGTGATTACTAATGTATCTTTAGTAGATATGGAGCTCAATTAAAAAAAAACTAAACTCCTTCAAGGAACATATAAAGGTTTTAGACACAAAAAAATTAGTTATGCTAATAGAAATATAGAAAATAATCAAATATTACATAAAAGGGATTCAAAGCGAGATAAAGAAATTCTTCCATCAATTATATACGGTTTGACAGGTTTCGAGGGTGAAAACTAATTTAAGGAGGGGTAGAGTTGTAACACCCATTTTGTAGACAAAAATAAAAATATATGAAACTCATAATTCATATATTGTCAAATGAGTAAGTAACAAGTAAGTTGGTTGTGTGAAATATGAAATATCTTGACGACTCTTGGCTATTACAAGAGACCATTTAATATTAATAATAAAATATATTATATTTGACCCAACTCTATTTTTGACGAAACTTAGGTAAAAAATGTAAAGAAAAATACGCTCATCTCAAAAATATATTTGTAATTTTATAAAACACCGTACGCTAAAAGTTATGAGAGTAAATTGAGATTCAAACTAAATTAATACAACTATATATAATTATATTAATATGATATGTATGTCTGTTGTTTATAAAATATATATTAGTGTTAAACTATATAATATGTAAATCATTTGTAACAATTGTTATAGAATGTTAATGTCACGCCCCGATTTTCGATGTAGCGGAAGCGTGTCATGAGGTGTGGTTAGAGCGGAAATCGTTGTATTCAACCAAGTAAACGACAATTGTATTACATTACAAAACGTTCATTCATACTTTTTATCTAACACAAAATTTACATAATAACTTTTGTCTTTAAAGCATAACACAAGCTTAACATTATTACTTAAAATTCAAACATAAATTTATAAAACATAACAACAAAAGACCGGATGAAACACAACATCTTGACTTCACAACAAACGAATAAGAATTTCCCCGAAAGGCATCCACTAGTTTCCTGTAATACATGTTAATTTTTGAAAACAATGTTAACTAAAGCTGGGGAATTCATGTTATAAATTTTCATATCAAATGAATCTTCAAAAACATTTGAAATAATAAGTTCGTTTAATATAGCTTAATGAAACTTGTATGATCATTAGTGTGTTGCAAGGACACTAATCTGTATGCCGAATAAGGTGGCAACCAAACCTTGACGATTTATTTTGTGTCTGAGACACTCGTTTTAGACACAAAAGCACTCTAATACGATCTGTTATTATTGCTGGGCTCGCCCAAACCCAATAGATCTATCCCCTTGTTACTCGGTACTTGTAATTCATTAATGGTCCCAATGCTTGAGCCTTATTCACATGTGATCTAAATATTTTCATTTTCTCAGCTATATTAACTATAACATGTATACATTCCCACACGTTTAAAACCATAAAAACGTTAAAATAAAAGGGGAAACATGAACTCAAAGATTTGCGTTCCGTGCAAATCTCTATTCGATTCTTGATAATTCGTTCGTTTTTCAACCTACAAGTGTTCTAATCTATTAGACACTTAGGCTATCTTTCGTTTTTCATACAAGTTTTTATTTTGAATTTCATACTTGTATTTGTTGGTGTTTCTTTGTTGATAAACACACACACACACACACACACATATATATATATATATATATAAATATATATATATATATATTTCTTTCATATATATATATTCTAGATTGATTACATGTAAATGTACCTAGTCAATAATTTAATTGTAAATAACTCAATCTAATAATTTATTACATATGGGCCTAGCTCAATTTTCTTACTATATGTGGGCCTAGCCCAATTCCTTTTCATATGTGTGGCCATAGCCCAACCTAATTTTGTTTAAAGTGGGTTAAGCCCAATTGGTTTGTAAAAGTGGGTCTAGCCTAAGTTAAAAATGAAAGATTCGGTCTAGGCCAATATAGTTTATAAAAATTTGATTAGCCCAATTTTAGTTTTATAAAAGTGGGCTTTAGTCCAAGGTTAGTTTTTATAGAAATAGATTAGCCCAATTTATTTCTTTATAAAAGTAGGCTTGGCCCAAAGTTAACTTTTATATAAGTGGGCTTAGACCATGTAATTTTTATAAAAGTGAACTTAGCCCAAAGTGATTTTTATACAAGTGGGCCTAGCACTTGTAAATTTTATAAAAGTGAGCTTAGCCCAAAGTTAATTTTATAAAAGTGGGCCTTAGCCCAACTAATTTATATAAATGGGATAGTCCATATATTTTATAAAAATAAGTTTAGCCCAATATAATTTTTATAAAAATGGGCTTAGTCCAAGCAATTGTTTAGTTTGGCTTAATTCAAGTTTTTAAAATAGTTACTAGTAAATGTTTATAACTTATAAAAATTTATTTATAAAAACTATTAGTTATAAGTTAAATTTTTTGTAGATTCTAGTAAATATAAAATGTAACGGTTGATTTGTTTGTTTTGACCGTTATGTTCGCGTCGACTATTTTATTCGTTTCGTTTTTGTCGTTTGTTTCGTTTATACCATATATTTTATTTTGTCCGAATTGTCCAAGTTGTCCGAATTGTCCGATGTATATTATTTCGTCAAAAGTTGAATATTCATATATTTTTGTATTTGATTCAACATGATCAAAATATATAGTTTTTATATAAAAATATATATACACATTTTAGGTGGTTTAAAAATATATATTTTTTTTATCAAAAACATATATTCATCTTATTTTTAGTTTAAGAAAATATAAGTAATTAATTTCTTAACTTTTCCATCCAAACCTTTATTTAAACAAGATTAACGTTCCTAATCATTTTTAATCACAAAATCTTTAATTAATCATATCTTAATCAAGATAAATTTTTATAAAACTTTTTCATAGTTTCCTTTAAAATATAAGCTTTTCCATGTTTTTATAAACATGTTTTAAATCATTTTTCTAACTCAAATCATCATCAATCACGCATATTATACAAATGTATTTACAAAAATGTCATGAGCTTGTTATAGTTTTAATCTTTCTTAAAATGGAAACTTTATTATCATTTTTAAACAAAATTTCTAAATCATAACTTTTATTTAATGTTCTAATACTTGTATGATCATTTTTAAAATATACAATTATGTTCATGACTATTTTTGTTAATGAATCTTGCTAATCTAAACATGCATGTGTTTAGATTATCTTTTTATTCATAAATTTGCAAGATTCAAGTTTACTAGTTTATAACAATTTCAAGATCATCCAAAATCATCAATAAAACTACATAATTATATTAGGGTGATCAGAGATTTATTAGTATATTTCATGTGGGTTTGTAAATATGTCATAAGATGATCTTGTGCATTTTTATAAATATAAAGTATAAGATTGGGTTTAAAGATCTTACTACTAGCACAAGGCTAGGGATGATCTAAAACATGAAGAAAAGGGGTTGATCAAAAGTTCCAAGCTTTCAAAGTGAGCTCCTAATCCTTGCAAGTTCCTTAGATCATCCTTGGATCTTCATGCAAGCTTAAAATTCTAGAGTTTGGTTTTTTTAAAAAAAATTGAAGGTGATGATGATGAGGCTTGGCTGATTTCAAGGGGGAAAAAGGAAGGAGTATTCTTGAGTTTTAGTGTTGTGAAAATGAAAGGAAATGAAGGTGGTGTTGGTTTTGATTTATGATCAAGTGCTTACACCTCAATACACACTAACGATTTTTATAAACTTGCCAACACATTAAACAAAGATTAGTGGCATGGGGAATTATCCCATATAGCCGTGAGGTTGGGGGGGGGGGGATTGGTTTATACATATATATATTTTTATAAATAATATGTAATTTATATAAACTTTTATAAACTTTAATAATTATATATAAGTTTTTATAAAAACTAATGCCCCGATACTTTAAAGTGATATTATAATATGCCAAAATAACTCACTGGTCTTATTGTTTCGTTGTTCGGTTGATAAAGTTAGTTTAGGTCTTGTACCGAGTGAAATACTGATATTTTGTTTTACTTATATATTTTTTGTTCATAATAATTCTAGTACAATTTTTATTGTCTTCTTAATTAATCTAGCTCTTCAGACTAAGAAATTTATCATTTTGAGTTCAGTTCTGATACCGGCTTTGTTGTCAGGTTTTTACTGAATAAAATGTATAGCTTCATATAATAAGATTTATATCTGGGTTCTATACTATTTCTAAAACCCGTTATTATTCTTTAGCTAAGAATGTTTATTTTTGGATTTTCGGACATTTGCTGTTTTGTGCTACGGAATGCTGCATTTTTGCTGCAAAATGCTGTATTTTGCTGCAGACTTGGATAATTTGGTATTTTAAATAAATTTTTTTTATCGTATAATAGTACAAACATATCTTATGTTTTAATTCTGAAATATCAGACTGTACCGTAACCTTCTGATATTTATTTCGTGTTCGCGTCTTTGTCATTTGCCTAGGATATGGTTTTTATATATTCGTGATTGTGACGAATCCATTATCATACCAAGCTATGATTTGGTTAAATTTCTAGACTTTTAAGAGTTAAAATAAAAAATGAAGACATGTTATACGATAAATAGACAATGTACTAGTTGTTCAAATTGTAAAGAAAACTAGAATTTTGCCAATGATCACAGTTAAATACAAATATTTATACATATTGAGGATAACATGAAATGCAATAATAAAATATAATAAGAATGTAAGACAAGAACTTGTGTAAGGTCTAGCAAAGACACGTGTTGGGGAGGTGCCTGATCTCTGGAATTGAAGCCTTGATGGTTAAGGAAACTATTGAACAAAGAAATCATCGAAGCAGGTTAAAACCTTACTATAAATAAGAGACATAAGTTTGAATATACTGAATGTACAAAATTGGGAAAACTTTAGTATAAAGTGAATCCTATGTCATAAAAATCTTTTCTTACTTATTTTCGGAGTACAAGTATTTAGACTACACATCAACTTGCCGTAGATAGTTTTAAGGTATTTGCTTGTTTAAGTTATGTCTAGTTATTTATTATGTATATTAATATTAGTAGTACTAGTTATATTAGTTTTAGGCATTAGGATTATTGTAGGAGTGGATATTGGGTAGCCTAGCCTTAGTTCGGCATGGACCGATCACCTATGCCTAAACAAGGTAGCGTTAACCAATATCCAATCATGATAATAACTAGTTAGGTGTACCAATAACTAATTTAGTATTATGTAAATTGTGTCAGGACCTTGAGATAGTACGTCGTTATACTAGCAACTGTATCAACTGTTACGCTACTAGCCAGAGGCGAGTTTCACGAATGCTTTCCAAATGTGAACATGCTTGTCCTAAACTGTAATAATATGGCATGACTGTTGTATGCATGTATATAACCTGAGCATGATATACACATGATATTTGTGGACCCTTATATGTGCCGCTATGGCGGGGTTTGTCGGTACTACACCCGTGGTGTAGTTGGCATTAACTGTATGGTTATGTAAGTTATATGGTGACGCTGTGTTATGATGACATGGGTGGATATAAGTCATGAGTAAATAATGTGATTTACAAATTATGTATATTCATGAACTCACCAGTAATAGCTATAGCTGACATCTTTTAGGCATGTGTCACAGGTGATGATGGTAAGTACTATGACTTGTATATTATGGGTAAACCATAAGCATTCTGATTTTGAGACTTAAATGATAAGATTAAACCCGTTTCGGTTAATTTCTGTAAACTAATTACATATACTTAACCGTGCGCATATAAGCGATATCGGGTAACCGGATAAGTCATGGACAAGTTCTATATGCCATTGTATTTTAAATAAGTTGTAATACCAGTAGTATATCAACTTACATGCTCATTAAGGTTTTAAAATGAAACTATGCCTCATAAAGGCGTTTTGGTAATTATATACCGTATAAAAGGAACTTAAATATATTTTGATGTCATGATCATAAACATTCTGGAAAAATACTTAATTTGTGATATAATATCAGTAAGATGGCACACATAAGTGTGGTTTAAGGTTTATGACCAAACTATGCACCGAATAGGCATTTTGTTCTTTTAAAAATATAATTTACGATATTATAATAAAACTTAGTTTATGATCAGAATATTAACATAATAATATGTTAATTATATTAACATATCAGTAGGTAATTCATTTGCAAGATCATTGTTGATTAAAACCTTATTTTATGTGAAAAGGGCATTTTAGTCAAAATTGACATAATTACGGAACTAGTGCATAACTCTGATTCTGATTATGATCATGTAATATTACCTCTGGGGGTTATGCTACATTATATTAAGATCATAATGCAACCTTAGATCAGTAGCTAACTAATCTAAATCAGGTCAGAATCGAAAGTCAAAGCAGAAGTCAAACTTTGCGACTTTCGGTTGCGAACCAACCCTAGAACTGAAATTGACGAGTCGAACATGTTCCCACATGTTCTAATAATTATTACCAACTTGTTTATGTGTTAAAACATGTTTCATAACATATATAAGCTCGGTTTATAATATTTTCGAAAACTAGCCTGTTTGACTTTTTAATATTAAAACTTTGACCCGTCAGTTAGTCTAGCAAACGTGATCTTTAGAAGGTGTCCTTAATAGGGACTAACACCTAACTTGCTACGATCACTTAGCCATGTTCGTTATGAACAATGGCTGGACCATAATGGTCTTAACCGAAAGTCATAGCGTTTTCCGTAAAACACTTGACTTTTGGCTATAAAAGCATATAAACGAAAATGCAAGAGAAAGGAACACTCACAAGTGATTCCTAGGATGAAATAGAACTAAGTTGGATGCTCCTTTTAGCTAGGAACTTCCAGAGGAGGGAGATAGAATGAAAATGAGAAACTTGCAAGTTCAAGTGGTGAACTAATTCACCTATTTATAGTTGGGGAGCTTGAAGGAGGTGATGTCAGGTGTTAGAGAGTGTTAAAGGAACCCTACAAGTTTCCTAAAACGTGGCATAGCAGTTTGGAAGTCCATGGTTTTGAATCAATAGTTTTTGGCAATTTGTGTGGAGGCCAGGCCTATGTCTCTCGCGGCCCGCGAGCGCCTCATGGGAACTTTCAAAACTTGTCACATTTAGCCCCTCAACTTATAAAACCTCTAAAACACCTTCAGAAGCTTACTTAGCCCTTTGTAGCCAATATCTGGCGTACCCGGGAGTATGCCTGGACATTTTCAAGCTCTCGGTTCATTAAAAGGTCACTCATAGGTATAAATTAACATGTTGACACTTTTAACCCCTCCATTGTCCAACTTTTACATATTTACATAATTAATTCCTCTCGTCCAACTAGTGGCTCATATGAGAGTTAGGACTTGATAAAGGATCACTCAGAGGCTAAGCATGTTGACACAAATGGTCACTCAGAGGCTAAGTTTAAGCATGTTGACACTAATGGTCACTCAGAGGCTAAGTTTAAGCATGTTGACACTAATGGTCACTCAGAGGCTCGGTTTATGCATGTTGACACCAGAGGGTCACTCAGAGGTATAGTTTGAGCATGTTGACACCTTTAGTCCTTATTAGTCCTTAATGGACTTATTATTAAAGTAATGGCACATGTCTTTTTTCCTTCGGAGCTTCTTAACCTGTCGATCCTCGATCGAAATCGGTTTCTCAATGAACCTCAGGTTTTCATCAATTTGCATATCATGATGTGACATTGCTAGCGACTCATTGGCTAGACATTTCTTAAGATTACAGATTTGGAATACATCATGAATTCCACTGTGCTCCTCTGGCAGCTTAAGCTTATAACATACAGCGCCGACACATTTGATTATATCGAATGGTCCTATATATCTTGTGCTTAACTTGCCCTTCCTTCCAAATCTCATTACACCTTTACAAGGTGATACTTTTAGCATGACTTTGTCCCCTATTTGGAACTTAAGAGGTTTACGCCTCTTATCAGCATAGCTCTTCTGCCTATCACGGGTACCTTTGAGACAATCACGGATTTGCAAAATTTTATCCGTGGTCTCCAGGACAACCTCTAGTCCTGTTAGTTGGGCTTCCGCAGCTTCGGCCCAACACACGGGCGTTCTACATTTTCTCCCGTACATGGCCTCAAAAGGAGCAGCCTTGATGCTCGTATGATAACTATTATTATAGGAGAATTCTATTAGGGTAAGTGGTCATCCCAACTTCCACCTAAATCAATCACACATGCTCTAAGCATGTCTTCCAAAGTTTGGATAGTACGCTCACTTTGTCCATCCGTCTGCGCGTGGTAAGCCGTACTAAAGTTTAATCTAGTGCCTAAAGATTATTGGAAACTTTTCCAAAAGTGAGATGTATATCTAGTATCTCTATCAGATACAATAGATACCGGCACACCATGTAGGGACACAATTTTTTCCACATACAACTTAGTTAACTTGTCAAAGCTATACGTTTCCTTAATTGGCACGAAATGTGCTGACTTAGTCAGTCTATCTATAATGACCCAAATCGTGTCATTACCATGTTTGGTCTTAGGTAACTTGGTAATCAAGTCCATTGTTACCATTTCCCATTTCCAAGTGGGAATTTCTTGTTGTTGTAGAGGTCCTGATGGTTTCTGAAGTTCGGCTTTAACTTGTAAACATGTCAGACACTTAGCTACATAAGTGGCTATGGATTTATTCAAACCCATCCATCAAAAATTCTTCTTTAAATCTAGATACATCTTGTCACCACCTGGGTGAATAGAGTATCTCGAATTATATGTTTCTTGGAGGATTAGATATCTAAGTCCTCCAAAGATTGGAACCTAGATTCTATCATTAAATCTAAGGATTCCATCTTTTCCTGGCATTAACTAGTCAACAATTCCGCCTAATCCTTCATTAGGAATATTAGCCTCTAACAGGGCTTGCTTTTGTGCATCTAATAGCTTTTCATTTAAGCTATTTCTGAGCTCAATGCTCTTGGCGTTAATCCTAATAGGCTTAACTCTTTCCTTCTGACTTAAGGCGTCAGCATTGACATTTGCCTTGCCGGGATGGTAGCAAATTTCGCAATCATAATCATTAAGTGTTTCCATCCAGCGGTGTTGTCGCATGTTCAAATCCTTTTGATTGAACAAATGTTGGAGACTCTTATGGTCACTGTATATAATACACTTTGTGCTATATAAGTAATGTCTCCATAACTTAAGTGCAAATATAACAGCACCCAATTCCAAATCATGGGTGGTGTAATTCCTTTCGTGCACCTTTAATTGTCGTGATGCATAAGCAATCACTTTGCCTATTTGCATTAGCATACAACCCATGCCAGTGTGCGAGGCATCACAATAAACGACAAAATCCTCAATACCCTCAGGTAGAGATAACACAGGAGGATTGCTCAACTTGCGTTTTAGAACTTCAAAAGATTCTTGTTGTTTTGGACCCCAGTCAAACTTGACATTCTTAGGAGTCAAGGTAGTTAAAGGAGTGGCTATCCTCGAAAAGTTCTCAAAGAATCTCCTATAATACCAGCCAATCCTAAGAAACTACGAATCTCCGATGGAGTTTTGGGTACTTCCCAATTCATTATGGCGTCAATTTTGGTTGGATCCACTTGGATACCATGCTCACTTATAACATGTCCAAGAAATTGGACTTCTCTAAGCCAAAATTCGCACTTAGAGAACTTAGCATAAAGCTTATCTTGTCTTAGCAATTATAGGAAGCACCGAAGATGTTTCTCGTGATCAACTTGATTACAAGAGTAGATAAGTATGTCGTCTATGAAGAGAATGACAAACATATCTAAATATGGCTTGCAGACTTTATTCATGAGATCCATGAATGCTGCAGGTGCATTTGTGAGCCCAAAAGGCGTCACCAAAAATTCATAATGACCATAACGGGTCCTAAAGGCAGTTTTAGGAACATCATCACTTCTAACCTTCAGTTGATGATATCCTGATCTTAAATCGATCTTAGGGAAATAACTAGCCCCTTGAAGTTGATCAAACAAGTCATCGATCCTGGGCAGAGGATAACGATTCTTGATCGTTATCTTGTTTAGCTCATGATAATCAATGCACATCCGCATTGAACCATCCTTTTTCTTAACGAAAAGGATAGGAGCTCCCCAAGGTGAGGAACTAGGCTGAATAAAACCTTTTTCTAAAAGTTCATCTAATTGTATTCTTAATTCTTTCATTTCCCTCGGTGCTAACCGATATGGAGCTCTAGCAACAGGTGCTGCTCATGGTAGGATGTCAATGCTAAACTCTAGTTGTCTATCTTGAGGTAGACCTGGTAATTCTTCTGGAAAGACATCGGAATATTCCGAGATGATTGGAAGGTCTTCAATATTTGGCTTTGGCTTGTTAATAGTTACTTGTGGCATATAAATGACACAACCTTTCCCTAGACACTTGGATGTCTTAAATAACGACACCTTAACAAAAAGGATAGGAGCTCCCCAAGGTGAGGAACTAGGCTGAATAAAGCCTTTCTCTAAAAGTTCATCTAACTTTATTCTTAATTCCTTCATTTCCGTCGGTGCTAACCGATACGGAGCTCTAGCAACGGGTGCTAATCCTGGTAGGATGTCTATCCTAAACTCCACTTGTCTATCTGGAGGTAGACCTGGTAATTCTTCAGGAAAGACATCGAAAAATTCCAAAATGACTAGAAGGTCTTCAGTCTTAGGCTTAGGCTCGTTGGTAGTGACTTGTGCCATGTAAATGACACAACCTTTCCTTAAACATTTGGATGCCTTGAATAACTACACCTTGTCTGGCAATCCGTAGTGTGAATCTCCAAGGATGGTGATCATTTCACCAGATGGGGTTTTAATTTCAATGAGTTTCTTATCACAGGCAATGCAGGCTTGGTTATAAGATAACCAATCCATGCCTAAGACAACATCGAACCCCGCCAATTTCATTGGTAGAAAAGAGATAGGGATAGAATATTTCTTAATGGATATAAAACATCCATCAAGAATGGAAGATGTTGTTTCTAAAGTTTCATAGCAAGTTCTACCTTATAGGTTATGTCTAGAGTTGTTATGGGTAAATCTAATAGTTTACTAAACTTATGGTCTATAAAGGATTTATCTGCACCTGAATCAAAAAGAACTCTAGCATATACATCATTAATGAGGAATGTACCTGTTATGACGTTATTGTCATTAACAACCTCCTTTGCATTCATCTGAAAGGCTCGCACATTTTCTTTCTTAGCCTCTCCAGACTTTGTTTCATTACTTATGGGGTTCTTAGGGCAGTTAAGCTTAATATGCCCCTTTTCATTACAACCATAACAGACGGCATCCTTAAGATTTTTGAACTCTAGGGTCTTATGCCCCCTTTTCTTACAGATACTACAAGGTTTAATTTGTGGGTCAACATTGCATTGCCCATAATGCATGCGGTTACAGGTCTTGCATAGAGGTCTATCATTAGACCTGTGCTGGTTCTTCTTGAACCCAAAATTTCCTTTCTTTTTGAACCTTTGGGAGTTATCATCCTCCCGTTTACTTTTTCCATCAGTCTCAGTTCTGACTGACTTTTGTCTCACTAAATCTAAGGTGAGAGAGAGAGATAGGTCAACAGTAGACCTATAGGTACTAGGCTGAGTAGCCTTTACCATGCCCTTAATCTCGGGCGCTAACCCATTAATGAAACACATAATGCGTTTGGGTTCAGGAGTGATTAAATAGGAAACTAATCTAGATAAGGAGTGAAGTAAGACACATACTTCCGATCGTCTAGATTTTTCATTGTAAGAGTCAGAAAGTCTGATTCTATCTTTTCCACCTCATGAGGTGGGCAATATGTCTCTTTAACTAGGTCAACAAACTTGGACCATCCCAAATTATACAGGTGTACCTTATCTGTTGACTGGACCATAGCCTTCCACCAAATTAGGGCATCACCCTTAAAGGATTGTGATACATACTTTACCACATCCTTATCAGCACAACCGCTGATATCTACTATCATCTCCATTTCATCAAGCCATATTAAGGCTTCTACTGCCCCCTTTCTCCATTGAAATCTCAGGGCTTGCATGAGACAAAGTATTTATAGGTACATCCGTCTTTAGAAGAACGGGACCTATCGTTAAATTCTAATTTCCTTGGTTCACTCTTCGCATTTGAAGAGTGAATAGAGCTCTCCTTATAAGCTGAAGATGGTGGAATAGATGAAGGTCTAGAGCGAGTAGCGCTCGACTCCTTAAGTTTTTCTATGGCCTTTCCAACAACTGCATCGATGCGAGCTTGGAAATCATCGTTATTAATGGCTATGTTTTCAACATTATTAGAGTTAATATTTCGGTGGCTACTTTACGCCTCATCCGAGTTAGCCATTTCTGAAGCTTTGGTTCTAAACACCAAATTAAACTTCTCTTAGCCATGGTATTAATAACCATATTGGCTATAAAACATGGATATATAAATCTATTGCCTATTTAAACTAGTGTGAATATAATCACAACTCTTAGGCTTAACATTTCTATGAATGTTATCTATATTTGGCCTAGGTCTCAAAGGACCATCAAAGGTAAATTACAATTTGGACATAGTCCATATATATATTTTAGACAGTGGATCTTAATGTCACAACTGCCATTGTCATAAGACAATTATAAATGGCTCACAGGCTTATCTCGAAAGACATTTAAGATATGGCTCTTGGGCCTGTCACTAAGGACATAAAAATACGACATATCGGCCTGTCACTAATGGACATAAAAAAATACGTCACATTAGCCTGTCACTAATGGACATAAAAATATGGCACATTGGTCTGTCACTATTGGACATAAAAATACGGCACATTGGCCTATCACTAATGGACATAAAAAATACGGCACATTGGCCTGTCACTAATAGACATAAAAATATGGCACATTGGTCTGTCACTAATGGACATAAAAAATACGACACATTGGCCTATCACTAATGGACATAAAAATATGGCACATTGGCCTATCAATAATGGACATAAAAATACGACACATTGGCCTTTCACTAATGGACATAAAAATAGGGCACAATGGCACTTACATCACTAATGGATGTCAATTATGGCCCGTAGGAACTACATCAGTAATGGATGTTTAATCATGGCCCATAGGCACTACATCACTAATGGATGTTTTATTATTATTATTATTATTATCGCACTGATGATATTAGCCGGGATCAAATTTGAACACATAGGCTATAAGGTTAGGACATAGTCCGTTCACCTAGACGGCTAGTGTGGTTCCTCAAGTCACACTACCAAGAGTATGAACATTTTGTTGATACACTTTTTTGTCTGTCGCTTGTTCTTAGTTATGTCTGTAATTGTATGGTCTTTATTTATTGTGTCTGTATAGTTTTCTCGTGTCGGCCAGATCAAGATATCCTCCTATCTTGATTTAGTACGATGATTAGTTTGTCTGTGTAAACACAGTTGCATGTGTGCATACTGTTGAAAAAGAGCTTCGTACGAGCAAGACGTTGCTCGTACGAGCAGCTTGTCATTCGTACGAGTGGCATTATATTGGTACGACTGGATCTTAGTAAACAAGAATCTTTTTTGTTCGTACGAGCCAAGTTGTACTCGTACGAGTCACTAGTCGTTCGTACGAGCATCCATTGCTGAAGGTTCTTCATGTCTCTTAGTGTTTCGTACGACCAGCAACATTCTTCGTATTGTTGTTTGGTGTTGGCACTATATAAACAGACATGCACTTCTCAGTTGTCATGAATGTATGTGAGCATAGACGCACTAGCTGAGACATTGAGAGCACAGAGTGAGAGCACAGAGTGAATACATAGAGTCTGTATGAACATTGTTTGTATGTGTTTATACTAGTTCTCATCAGTTAATCAAGATATTGAATCTTTGGTTATCCTGTGTTTCTTACTTTGCTTTGGTTTGCATGCATACTTGGATTCCGCACTTGTATGTGTGTTATATGAACAAGGAAGCATGTTTATCTTGATCCTCCAAGTGGACCTACAAGTGGTATCAGAGCTTTGGCTCTCTTCACTTTGAAAAACCAAGCTTAGTGTTGTGTCTGAGCTAGTTTTGAGGGTTGCTTAAAGTGTTCTTGAACTTTCAACAGAAAACTTAAGTTTTTAAAAGATAACCAACTTAAAACATCGTTAAAACTTGTTGTATCCAGAAAAGTTTCATAAAAACCTTGTTAGAACACATGGAGACATGTTAGAATCTGGTTTTTCTTAAAATTTTCTTCTTTTCAATATCAAACATATTTTCAGGTGAAACTCTGCCGGAAACTCACGGAATATTGCTGTAGGTTTGACCAAATCTCTGACATTCTGGACTTGACTATTATAACTATAAAAGCTAATATGAATGTTTCTCTTTTTAACCAAAATTGTGTAGAGAATAGACCACTTTCGAAAACTAGTCTGTGCAAGAAAAGGAAAATTTTCACCAAACCAACCCTGCAAGAAGATTCCTCTGTGAAAAACATCTGTGCGAATAACCCATCCGCATGAAGAAGTAGGTTGCTCGTGCGAAAGACCAGTCATCCGCATGAAGAACCTTATTCGCACGAAGAAGTAACGTTCATACGAAACACCAGGTTCGTATGAAGGACTCCCATTCGTACGAATCATTGATTTGTACGAAGAACCTTCTTCGATTGTTTTTTGTGTTTCAATTTTTCAAACTTTGTGATTTTTCAAACTTTGTGATTTTTAAGATTGTGAAATTTAAAAGGACACTGTTATTTTCAAAAATCAAACTTTAAACCTTTTATTATTCATAATCAAGAAAATATAATGAGTACTAATCCGTGTGATTGGAGTAGTAGTTCAAGCACAAGTCAAGACTCATCACAAAACTCCGTAACCTCATGGGTTAAATCATTGATGCCTCAACACACAGCCATGATTACTACTAATCAATGGGCATGTGTAGCAAATCAAAACTAAAGTATCCAAACTCTTATTATGAGCGAGAGTGAGACAGGAAGTAATAACCGTCCTCCAAAACTAAACCATATGAACGATTATCCTTCGTAAAAAAGTCGTTTCCATACATATGTTCTAGGCCAAAATACTGAATTATGGACATGTTTTACTACACCGTATAAAGAATCTCTCGAAGAAGCAGGATCAAATCTAACCTCCTTAGCCAATCTAGATGAAAGTGATAAAAAGGCCTATGATTTAGAGAAAAAGGCGTTTGCTATCCTAACACAAGCTCTTCATAAAGACATTTACCATCAGTTTGTGTACTGTACTACCACCAAAAATTTGTGGGATACATTAGAAGCAAGAGGAGAAGGGAATGCTGCTACAAGAAAAAATCCGACATGATCTACTGAAGAAGGAGTTTGAAGGTTTCATGTTCATGGAGAATGAAACATTGAATGATATGACAACACGTTTCTACCACTTGCTGAGTGAAATGTACTCATATAAAGTGTTAGCATCTCCACAGGAAATCGTGATGCGTTTTGCTGACGCCTTGCCGCCAAAATGGGGTCAATTCATTGACCTATTGAAGCATACAGGTGTTTTAGATGCGATCAGTATCTATGAATTTGTGCAGAAGTTGGAGAACAAGAACAAAGAAGAACTTCGAAAAGCACAAAGAGTTTCTGTTCCACAAAACCCTGAGATGTACTTTGAAGGTATCAATACAGGTGTCAGTGCAACTCAGCAACCAAAACTGCAAACCGCGTTTGCATCAAATGTTAACCCATTTCTACCACAACCAGTTCAAGCAAACCAGTCTACAAGCTCAAGTACTCAATCCTATGGACAAGTATTTGATCCGAAATCCTTTCTACCACAACCACGAGATCTTGCACCTCAAGTTCCACAACAAGATTCTCAACAAGCTTTCTATAGGAACAATTTTCAACCTGCAAACCCTAATACTGTCATACTTGACATATCACATCTTTCAAAGGTCAGTGTAGAAGTTGCCTAGGAACACATGGAACTTCTAAACACCATGGTTAGCGCTTATTGTGGGTTAGTTGTTGGTCAAATCGGAAACATAAATTTGACAAATGAAGACTACCAACAAATAGACAAAGATGAGATGGAACTGATGGATATAAAATGGGGTTTTGGAAGTGCGGTCAGAAGAGCTAAGGATTATATGAGAAGAACTGGAAGAACAAGTCTGGAGAGCAAGAAAGATACGAAGTATGGTTTTAGATAAAGATGCTGTTACTTGTTTCAATTGTGGAGAAAAGGTCGTTTCGTGTGCGAGTGTACTCTACCCAGTAAACAACGAAATCACAATCCCTTTCGAAATCAATCACAACCATACAACACAACTCACGTCAACAATGAACGAAGAATAGTGGCTGTTAACAACCAACACAACTCCAATCAATTTGGACCTTCTAACAGCTAAGCTTTAGTATTTCAAGCAGATGAAGGATGCGATTGGTCAATACAGTTGGGAAACGAGAATCACGGAGGAACCGCATGTTATGCGAAAATTATCAATCGAATCAAACATGTTCACAGCATTGATAGTTCTGATGATGATGAGAGTTCGGGGTATAATGGTAGTTCTGATGAAGATTGTTCGAGTTCTGGTAGTTGTGGATCTGATTAAAATGGAAGAGAAAAGATTGATACTGAGGTCAGTAAGTTGCTAAAAGAGGCAGAAAAGATGAAAGGTCAGAAGGGTGGTTTGATGAAGAAATCAGACGTTGCTTTGAAGGAAATAGAGAAAATCTTTACAAACAGTGCATCCTTTACTCATCATACTGCCATCATGGCCAATGTAGCTGGTTCGACAAGTTAGGTAAATTCTGACTCTCCTAAAATTTGCAGTGATTGTGCTGAATTAAAAAAAAATTGAAACAACAAACATTCACAATCAAAACCTAGTTGTTGAATTGTCAAAATGCAAAGAGGCAAATTTGGCTTTAACTCGAAACGAAAAAGAATTCAAATCTGTAATAGAAACTCTTAAGAAAAGCGTTTCTGAATTAACAAAGACAGTTTTGAATAAACAAATATGAAATAATAACTACATTAATATCCTTGAAGAAACTAAGAAAGAGTTAGCCATCGCCAAATGCAAACATGATGCGATCAAACTAAAATTGGAAAGTTACTCTAACTCCCGATATGTGCTTGATCATATCATTGATGTTCAAAAGCTAAAAGGAGATGTCAAATCATAGGGTATAAGTCGTGTCCACCTCCATTAAAACACAACTATACCAAACTGCCTGATGAAGAGGAAATGCCACACTTTGAACCATCTGTACCACTCAATCCTGAAGAGTTTGCAGCAGGATTAGGGTTCAAGCTGGACAATTCCTCATAAGAACCAAGAAAACCAGAGAACTCGTCATCTGTTGATGATCAAAATTCATCTATTATAGAGGAAGATGATACATCAGATGATGAGTCAAACAGAAGTTATCAGGATCAATCTCTTGATGAGGAGAAAGGAGTAGAAATTTCTGCTGCTCCCAATGTTAAAGCTGTTGAAAATCAAGAGAATGATCCTATGAAGTCTGTCAAGACAAATGTGTCTACAACCGAGAATGATAATGTGTTGTATACTTTGGTTGGAGACAAGAAAATTTATTCTAACAAAGACTTTTTGATCAAAAATGTAAATCCAACCTCTATTGATTAAGTTTTTGAAAACTCAACAATCAAGTTTTTGGAAAAGAAAAACCCAATCAAGTCACAACCATTATCCATTTCAAAAGAAAACAGCAAGGGAAGCGAGTTGAAAAACCTAAAGTACCACAACGAAAGGTTGAAGCAAAAGGTGCTCGCTACAAGAAGAAAATGAAAAATGTTAAATTTGTGAGTTCAAAGGGTACAGATAAAGTCGAGACTTTTGAAAGCATGTCCAACATAGATTTTGTAAACAAAGTCAAGATTTTAAAGCGTAACAGTGCAAACAATTACACTCAACATACAAATGGGTATAACGAAAATGAACCAAGTACCTTAAGACCCACAAGTTCAACATCAAATCATGAAACACGATCTCCTAAATTTGTTGAAAGGAGAACGTGTTTCAAATGTGGAGAGTTTGGCCACATTATCAAGAATTGTACCAACCCAGCAAAACCTAGATTTGTTGAGAAAACTACTTCTGAAACAACTTGTCAACGTCGATCTGTGTCACCTATACAAGGCAGACGTCACGTTAAGGAACAAGAAGAAAAAAGAAATGTAAACAAGTTAAAATAATTGAAAAAGCATTAAAACCGGGCAATTTTGAAAAAGAAACCAAGTTCAGCAAGATCAATAAAACCAGAAGATTCTAAAACTGTAAATAATAGTCAATCTGGTAATAATCAACGATCTTGGAAATAAAAAACCGGTAGTTTTTTAGGAGGAGGTACAAAGTTTCCGAATCATCAAGAAATTGAAATCACATTTCTTGATGATAAGGGTCGACCCCAGACCACTAAGGCTTGGGTCCCCATCTCAAACTGATCGGGTTATGTGTTGTGTTGGGTGTTCCCGGAGGAACTGTGAATAGTCATTGGATTGTTGATAGTGGAGCATCGAGGCACATGACAGGCGACTTACGCTCCTTTATGATGTGAAAAGCATTCGGGGTGGTTATGTTGCCTTTGCTACTAATGAGGGCGGATACATCACTAGAGAAGGAATGGTCTCCAATGGTGTTGTGAGTTTTGATAAGAGCAATTATGTTCGTCAAATTGATCATAATCTTCTAAGTGTTTCTCCAATCTGCGACAAGAAGTTCACGATAGATTTTGATGATGCCAATTGTTATGTGCTGAAACCTGGATTCAAGATCCCCAAAGAATGGATTCTCTTGTCGGCTCCAAGAATTAACGACTTGTATATTACTGATATGAGCCAAGCTATTACCACGTCTCCACAAGTCACATGTTTTGTCTCAAAAGCCACCGAAAAGGAATCAATCTCTTGGCATAGATGAATGGGACACATTCACTTGAGGAAAATGAACTATTTGGTAAAGAAGAATCTGGTGAATGGTGTATCGGTAAAAGATTTTCATCTTCAAGACGTCTGTGTATTGTGTCTAAAGGGAAAGCAAGTTCGAAAATCTCATCCTGTGAAGAACATCAACACGGTGAATATGCCTCTGGAATGTCTTCATATAGACCTCTTTGGACCTATGAAACACAAGACTACCTTTGGTGATTCTTATTGTTTGGTAGTTACTGACGGCTAATCAAGATTTTCATGGGTGAATATGTTGGCACACAAGAGTGAAGTTCCTAAAATCCTCAAGAATCTCCTAACATTGATTGAAAATTTGTACAATTTGAAGATAAGGAGAATCATAAGCGACAATGGCAGCAAATTCAAGAATCAGGTTATGGATGAGTTCTGTTCTTTAAAGGGCATTTTGCATGAGTACAGTTCTCGTTACACTCCACAACAAAATGGTGTCGCTGAGAGGAAAAATAGAACTCTAATTGAAACAACAAGAACTATGTTAGTAGAATCAGAACTTACTGTTCAATTTTGGGGAGAAGCTATTGCTACTGCATGTTACATGATGAATAGAGTTCTAAAGGTGAAGAGGCATGGGAAGACATGTTTTGAGTTGCTATATAAAAGGAAACCAGATGTTTCATTGTTAGAACTTTTTGGAGCTCCATGCACTATGATTGATCCACGTGGTAAGTTTGGTCCAAAGGCTATCGAAGACTTCTTTCTTGGATATGCTATCCAAACTTCAGGGTGGGGAATTTGTCTTTGAAGAAGATTGAAGAATGGGGTGAAGTCAAGGTTCAAAGATAGACAAAATCAGTAAGAGCTCCGGGTGCTCCTTGGATGTTTGACTACGATGGACTGTTCGACTCCTTTAATATGCCAATGTTTGATGATGCATCTACTGCTGCTCAAACACTACAAAAAGTGATACTGCAGTTGACTCATCATTAGTTCGACCAATTATTGTTAATCCTCAAGTGTCGACCTCGGTTAACAATCGTGCTCAAAATGAGGAATTCAAAGATGCTATGGATTATAATGTTTCATCAGAAGATGATGAGTTTCATGATGCAAATGAAGCTACCTCTGGTGCAGTTCATGGAATATCTGATGCCACGTCAAATATACAACATCAAGGGACGACTGAAGGTCATGCATCTACATCCTCATCAAATCCAGCAATCGATTTGACTGTTGATTTGAATATCAACAATTTGGGTATAAATTCTCAAGTTCCCGATGTTTCTGAAACTCGAATTCATAATGCCCATCCTCAGCGGAATATTATTGGAGATGTCCAAAGTGGAGTGCAAACTCGTAATCAGCTTCGAAACAACCAGAATGCTGGCTTGTATTCGAAAATTAGGGAATCTGGGGAACAGAATGATTGGTCTTTTGCCTGCTATGTTTGCTAAGTTGAACCAAAATCTTGGAAGGAGGCGATGAAAGAAGACTCTTGGGTTGAAGCCATGCAAGAAGAACTTCAGAAGTTTCAGAAGTTGGGTGTGTGGAAATTAGTTGACAGACCTGACAACTACAAGAAGATTGGTACACGATGGGTGTACAAATGCAAGAAGGATGACTGAGGTGTTGTTGTGAGAAACAAAGCGAGATTGGTTGTCCAGGGATTTAATCAGGTAGAAGCCATTGATTATAATGAAGTTAATGCACTGGTAGCACAACTTGAGGCCATAAGAATTTTCTTGGCTTATGCGTCCTACAAGAAGTTTACCGTTTATCAAATGGATGTGAAGAGTGCATTTCTTCATGATGTGGTTGAAGAAGAAATATATGTCGAGCAACCGCCTGGTTTTGAAGATCCAATCCATCCTGACAAGGTTTGGCTTCTCAACAAGGCGTTATATGATCTTCATCAAGCTCCAAGGGCTTGGTATGAAACGTTGTCTACCTATCTTCTCAAGAATGGCTTTCGATGTGGATTGATTGACTGTACTCTCTTCATCAAGGAAATGAACGAGAATTTGCTGCTGGTATAAGTATATGTTGATGATATTATTTTCGGGTCTACAAAACGAACGAATGTGCAAAGAATTCGAGCAGGTTATGCAGGAGAAGTTCGAGATGAGCGCCATGGGAGAAATGACTTTCTTTTTAGTTTGCAGGTTCAGCAATCAAAGGAAGGAATCTTCATTCATCAAACCAAGTATGTCGGGGATATTCTCAAACGATTTCAAATGGAAGACTCAAAGCCTTTGGGAACTCCATTAGCTCAGAATCATGGGATAACTCCTGATGGAATGGGTGAACATGTGGAACCGTCTCTCTACTGTGCTATGATCGGATCTCTTATGTATCTTATTGCTTCAAGACCCGATATAATGTACCCAACATGTCTTCTGGTGCGCTACCAGTCAAGTCCAAAGGTTTCCCATTTGATGGCTGTGAAAAGGACCTTTCGTTATTTAAAGGGTCGCCCAGACACTAGTCTATGGTACCCTAAGGATGATAACTTTGATATGACAGCATTCAGTGATTCTTATCATGGTGGTTGCAAGATCGATGCAAAGTCAACATCAGCAGGATGTCAGTTCTTGGGAAATCGCCTGGTCACGTGGCAATGCAAAAAGCAGACTTGTGTAGCTACATCAACTTGTGAGACTGGGTATATTTCGGCTTCTAGTTGCTGCTCTCAGGTTCCATGGATCCAACAGCAAATGCACGACTACGTTATGAATTTCTAATACTCCTATTTTTGTTGATAACGAAGCTGCTTTACAGATCACTCGTAATCCTGTACAACAATCAAAAACCAAACACATTGAGATTAAGTATCATTTCGTACGAGATTGTTATGAAAAGAAACTTATCAATGTTGTTAAAATCCACACCGATCACCAACGGCCAACCTGTTTACAAAAGCTTTTGATAAATACGTTTTGATTATCTTCTTTTGGTCAATGGCATCAAGGTGAAACCCGAGTAAATCATCCTTGGCTAATCGTTTTTGTAAATATTTTTCTAAAAATCTAAAACTACAAAAAGATTTTCCTTTTTCTCTTAGTTTTATATTTTAGGGGGAGAAGTTTTCAAGAAAATAAAAAAAATACAAAAACATGAGAAAAATGCAAATATACAAAAACATTTATTTACTTTCCATATTTAAGGGGGAGAAAATTTCAGAAAAATACAAAACAATAGAAAATCCAAATACCAAAAATGAGTTTCTTGGAAAGATAAGAGAAGATGATGATACACCGGTAATCTGTCAAAAACAGTCAAAAGCATAAAAAGAAAATTGATAAGTAGCTTTACTAATGATGTATCGGTAGGCTCACAATCAGATTAAAATGTGCAGGTTGATATAAACATAACGGACAGAACAATCGGTGGGAACCATTCATTGACATATGGTCTTTGTACCGAAATTTCGTTTGATAGTGTGTCGAGGTTCTGAGATATGCGGTCCTTATGCTTGCTTATCATCTGGATATCATGGTTGAATCTTTTATCGATAAACAACCATGACGCAAGTCTAGAACTTTCATGATACCATAAATACGTGTAAATAATGCATACGACCATCAATAAGTGATAAATATATCACATTCACCCAAAAATAAGTGATAAAATATCATAGCTTTATGCGGGAGCTAAGTTCGTCTCTTTGTCGGTACGATGGTACTAACCTATTTACGGACTTACTCTTATGCCCTGCATGCATTTGAAAATCAAGTTCCTCATAAATAAGTGATTTAATCACATAGGGCTTGTTTTAAATCAAAATAAGTGAGTATCTCACATCATATACGTCAAACCAAATGATAAAGCAGTATACTCACCGGTAAGATGCATATCTTGATACGGGAATGTGTCGTGAAGTGGTTGAACACCGGCTAGTAAGTATAATTCATACATTAATCATATCTCCTAATCATGATTACATCTGATAAGCTGAACTTATGTGGACAACAATACCGATAATCATAGTAGAATATTTATTTATTTAATTTAATGTTTAAACAAAACCCGTTTTTGACAAGATTGAAAGCTGGTATGATTCCCATACCTTGAAACTCTAAAAAAGATTGACTTGTAAATATATAATTTATAGTTTATAGCTTATTCTTATAATAGTTGTTTTTAAAAAGTTTAGTTTACTCTGTTGATTAAAATAAATTATTTTTGAACTAGCCAACGTTGAAGCTCAAAAGTTTTCCACCAAGATACGCCCTGAAAACCATTTGCTTTGATATCATAACTTCATAAAGTAATTTCTTGCAACGGGTAAACTCATCTAAGAAAAACAAAATCTGTTTAATGAGCACTTTTCCTAACATAACTTTGTTATTTGTGTGGATATGTGCAAAGATATAAACAGGTCAGCGAAAAACATAAGGTCCTCAAAGAACTGAAGTCCAGTTTTGAAAAACAAGGATTCGTACGAATCAAAGGTAATTCGTACGAGTAAGTGTACATCATACGAATGAACCTTTGATGGTTCGTACGAATGGAAGTTCTTCGTGCGATCAAAGGTGCTTCGCACGAGTATGTTGATGTGGTATAAAAGGAAATGAAGTTCTTTGGTAGAACTTTACTTTCACTTTGCTCACGTCATCTTTACACCTTCCTTCAACTTGTTTTTTATTTCTTTAAGGTATACTTGACAATGATGGCATACTTTGAAGATAAACAACTTAAACATTATCTGACCATGTGACTTTGACTAACATGAACAACAAACTTTAAGCGAAGAAATCTTTAACGAAAAACAAGTTTTTCATGAATAATCTTTACTTAAAGTTTGTTGTGCAAACAGTTAACATTGCTTTGTACGAATGATTAATCACTCGCACGAATAAGCTGCTGCTAGTACGAGCCAGTTACTCCTACGAGTAAGTCACTTATTTTCCTATATTATTTGTTCGTACACATCAGTTGTTCTTCGTACGAATAGATTGTTATTCGTACAAGTCAGTATTTCTTCGTTCAGGGAATACATACATACGGAAAGTTGAAATAAGCTTTTCGTGTATATTCCCTAATAAATTTATGTTCTAATAAATTTATGTTCTGATTATAGTTATCTTTTGAGTACAGAATGGAACATAAAGAACATAAAAGAAAACCCGCAATGAGAAGAACCGACAAGTCAGACGAGGAAATCATGTCAGAGCCGAGACACAACATGGTGGCCTACTTGGATCTGGAAGACAAATTTGCTGAGTACAACGGTATAATGAAGTTCTTGCGCAACTCAAGGATACATCATGCTATCACGCACAAGACTACAGTGTACAAGACGTTGATCAAGAAATTTTGGGATTCAGCTAAAGTTGTTGAAGTTAATGGGAAGGAAGTCATCCATGGAAAAGTAAACAACTTGGACGTAGATGTGTCTGCTGAAATCATTAACTTAGTATTACAGCTTGGTGATGATCCTAAAGCTCCATTCTCAGTGCCATTGAAGTGTCAACGTGGATGTTTGCTGCGTATGAAATGTGTTGAAGATTTTCTCGTAGGACAACTAAACAAAGAATGGCTGCCACTTCGATACAAGTTCTTCTACATGTTTTAATTCAGTGTTTGAGCAACAGACGAAGTGGTTATGACATGGAAAATAACGACTTAGTTGGAATGATGATAGCTTTGACATTGAACAAACCGTTTAGTGTTTCAAAGTATATTTTTGCAAACATGAAGGAAAACCTGAGTAGAACCGGATATGGTGGAAACAAGTTTTGGATGTATCCTCGTTTTCTTCAGATGATCTTGAATACGTAACATCCGAATCTTCCAATGAATGACAATGATGTTCTAAAAGTTGAAGTTATGATGGAACATTCATTGAAAATCTTTAAAGGAGTAGCAGCAAAACGTTACAAGGAAAGCAAACCTCCTTGCAAGTTGATTGGTTTTCTGGCAAATGATGATTATGTTGCACCAGAAAACGACAAGTGGCGCCATGATGACAGTTATTTAAATAATGAAGAACCAATCTTGAAGAAGATGATCGAAGATAGGTTTGGTCATCAAAAGGGAAAAGGAAATGATGATGACGGTAATAATGATGGTAATTGTGGTGCTAATGATGTTGGTACTTCAGATGGTGACAAGGGTAGAAAGAAGCAGAGGAGATCGTCTACGAATACTTCCTCAACTCAACCTGAAATCACACAACCTTCAACCTCACATCAAGAAAATGTACAGTAACCAGTTGCAGAAACCCAGTCTACCTTTACAATGGAGGAGACTGAACCTGTAATGACGGAACCCGCTACAGCTCTTGAACCACAACCTTCAAATACCACAGCAGCTGAAACACCTTCGGCTGAAGATACTCATGTTCAGTCACAACCTACTACTTCTTCAATTCAACAATCCTAATCCACAACTCACCAACAAAATACGAAACGAGGCAGTTGTTTATTTTCTGAAATGGAAAAGGATGAGAAAGTGGAATTTCTGTTCACTCAGTTGCAAACTACGGCAATGTAGATTAACAAGCATTCGGAGTTTATGTATTCGAATCGAAACACAATTATCAAACAACAGTTGAGATAAATTCTTTGAAAGAGACAGTTAGAAAACAGAATTCTGAATTGTGCAGTTAAGGAAAGAAAATGAGCAACTAAAGGCTGCAGATGCAGAAAGGGCAACTCAGCTACAACAGATAAGAGCAGCTGATAACTCTCGGGGAATTGAGTTGAATATACTGAAAGAACGTAGTGCAGCTGTACAACGATCTGCATAAACATTAACTACCAATCATAACGACTTGAAGGAATGGTATCATTCTCGTAATGCTAAACTGGTGGAAGGCTTTAATGGTATTAAAGACGTGTTTGAAATGAGCAGAAAGCGATTGAACATTCTATGGAATGAGAGATGAAAAGCACAGGAGATCAAACGTAAACATGATCGGGATAGTGAAGACCCTGGTAATCCTAATGCTTCAGCCTCATTCTCGCAACCAAAAGTTTCTGCTTCACTTCTAGTGGTAGATTGTAGTGTACAGCAGATCGTGACCGATCCAGTTGCCTCCAGTGACACTCAAGAGGAAACAGGAAAGGTTTGATGTTTCTGGAAAATGTTGAAGACTTGGATTCTCAATAAACTATGTATTGATTATCTTCAAGGGGAGTTTGTTGATACAATAGGCAGTTCAAAAATAAAGATCGAAGACCAAGCAACAACCAAGGGGATGTTTGTTGATACACTTTTGTGTCTGTCGCTTGTTCTTAGTTACGTCTGTAATTGTACGGTCTTTATTTATTGTGTCTGTATAGTTTGGTCGTGTCGGCCAGATCAAGATATCCTCCTATCTTGATTTAGTACGACGATTAGTTTGTTTGTGTAAACATAATTGCATGTGTGCATACTGTTGAGTCTTGTGTACGTCATGTCTGTGACACGTTCTCCAAAGAACCCTTCAGGTATGACTGAAAAGGAGCTTCGTACGAGCAAGATGTTGCTCGTACGAGCAGCTTGTCATTCGTACGAGTAGCATTATATTCGTATGACTGGATCTTAAACAAGCATCTTTCTTGTTCGTACGAGCCAGGTTGTACTCGTATGAGTCACTAGTCGTTCGTACAAGCATCCATTGCTGAAGGTTCTTCGTGTCTTTTAGTGTTTCGTACGACCAGCAACATTCTTCGTATTGTTGCTTGGTGTTGGAACTATATAAACAGACGTGCACTTCTCAGTTGTCATGAATGTATGTGAGCATAGACGCACTAGCTGAGACATTGAGAGCACAAGAGTGAGAGCATAGAGTGAATACATAGAGTCTGTATGAACATTGTTTGTATGCGTTTGTACTAGTTCTCATCAGTTAATCAAGATATTGAGTCTTTGGTTATCCTGTGTTTCTTACTTTGCTTTGGTTTGCATGCATACTTGGATTCCGCACTTGTATGTGTGTTATATGAACAAGGAAGCAGGTTTATCTTGATCCTCCAAGTGGACCTACATATTTCTTGAATGTTAACATAGGAGTATCTTAATGGTCGATTAATAGTCACGGTCGCGTTGACTTTAATGACTTGGAGGCTTGAACATAGTCCACCACCTCTGGATAGCAGGATAACTCTCCTTAACTATCATGATAGAAGGCTATTCATCCTAAACTATCACTTATAAGTTGGCCAAATAATGTGGTATGTGCCACTTGGCTAATCAAAACCATTAAGATCTTTTGGAATTATATGGCAGACCATAAATTTCGAGTGAAATCGAGACGTTCGCTTGAAGTGGATGAGTACATATATATATATATATATATAAAATCCCAAAATATTTCATTAAATGCAAATAGGAAATTAGACTATCTCGAATGCTTATTGTGAGGAGGATGCCCTTGATGATGTGGAGGGAATTTGTAGGAAGGGAAGCAATGGAGGGGAGGTAGCATGTGAGGTGCATCCTTCCAAACAAACGGCTGCACTTCATCTTTTTCTTTTTTTCATTATTTACCAATAATATATAATAATTACAAATTAATTTTACAAATAAAAAAGCTAAAGGCTAAATTAAAAAAAATTCTTTTAAATTTCAAATCTCCAACAACTATATTTTCAAAAAAAATGGCTAGTTTTTTCCCCCTATAATACCCACTCAAACTAACTCATATTTCACCCCAAAATCTTACAAACTCTAAAATTCCTTCAATCTTACACTCTTAAAATGGATTCAAGATGCACATTTTCTTTCTCTGGGTTGTTAAACGATGATGATGATGACCAACAAAACCCACCACAACAACAATCATTCCCTCTTTTCTCACATACACAAAACTTTTCTCAATTTTCTCAACCACACCCATATCCCCAGTTTCAACAACAAGGACCTTCATTCCCCCAATTAAAACAATTTCCTGTCATGCCACAGTTTCAACAACAACTTTTGATCCTCAACAATTTCTTCAATGGCAACAACTTCAAAAAACTTCCCAAATTTAACAACCCCAGTTTCAACAAACTCAAGAAGATCTTGTGGAATCACCATCAAAAGCAAAGCCGCAAAAAAGAAGAAGAAGCCAAGCAAGGTGGTGACGGAGAAGAATGACGAGCAATCAACAAAGGCAAGTCGTCAAAAGTGGCCTCAAAGTGATGAGGTTTTGCTTGCCCAAGCTCTGATTTCAACTACTGAGAATCCAATCATTGGCAATAACCAAAATGGGGAGGCCTATTGGGGTAAGATTACAAAATACTACAATGAAAGTAACCCTGTAATTCCACGAGATTCTCACAATCTACGAAGTCATTGGCATATGTTTAAATCTAAGGTGAGTAGATTTAATAATTTGTATTTACAAGTCAAGTCTAGTTACAAAAGCGGTTGGTCAAATGACCAGTACATCCAAGAGACCAGACATTTTTTTATCAACGATCCATCTAACAAGACTTCTGCTCCTTTCACATACGAACATGTATGGAATATTGTTAAAGATCATGGTAAGTACAACTCCGCTACGCATGTTCATGGCTTTCAACCCCCTAAAAGAACAAAAACTAACAACTCGGGAGGGTATACGAGTTCTGCTTCTGATGCCAACTTTGGTGAGAATCCTGAAATGACAATATCACTTGATAATACTGATGTTGATGAATAACAATTTCATGTTGAAGTTGAGGAGGTTCCTCCAACTCATCCAATTGGGAGGGACAAGGCCAAGGCAGAAGCCAAAGCTAAGGGAAAAGGCAAAGCAGGAATTGAATCATCTGAATTTAACATGAGAAAGCTAAAGCTCATGGATGAGATATCCACCACCAATCGTGCTAAAGGTGAAGCGATTGGGATGTTCGACCATAGAATTGAAAAATTCAATGAACTTCAGAAAAAGAAGGTCGAAATGAAGAGAAGAAAATGCTCCTAATGGACACGAGTCATATAAATCCATTTCAGTTGGCCGAATACGAAGCAATGTGCAATCAAATCCGCGAGAAATACAATCGTCATGATTAGTTTTTAAATGTAATTTAAATTTTCGTTTTTTACGTCTAGTTTAATTTATGTATTTTTATTTTTAATTTTAGGAAACTGTAATTTCTTTTTATGCAATGCAAGTTTAACTTTTAAATTAATAACGGCTAGTTTTTAAATTCCTAACGGCTAGTTTTTTAAAAAAATTTATAACTGACTAGTTTTTAAATTAATAACGGCTAGTTTTTAAATTCTTACGGCTAGTTTTTAAATTTCTAACGGCTATTTTTTTAAATTGATAACGGCTAGTTTTTAAATTTCTAACGGCTAGTTTTTAAATTCCTAACGGCTAGTTTTTCCCCACCACTATAAATACATATCTAGACCAACCATTTTCATACACACACAATTTGTTCAAACTTTCTACGTACAATTCTCTCTAAAATTGAGAATGAGTTCAGATGATGAACAAGTCCCACAAAACATCCGATGATGTTGACTCAACACTTTCAACATCTCATTTCCGATGATGTTGAAGAACTAGCTATGCAATTGTTTGAGCTTGATGCTCAAGATGAGGCTGATTCACAAGAGGGAAGTTCTTCTAGACGGAAGGGTAAACGGATATACATAAACAGAGGTCGGAAGGATGCAGATGCCCGTTTGTGGAACGACTACTTTGCTCCAGAGCCGGTATACAATGAAAGCTTCTTTAGACGAAGGTTTCGGATGAAAAAAAACGTCTTTTTAATCGCATTGTTGAAGTAATTTCCAAACCAGGTAGCTGTCAACATTTTAAGTATTTCACACAAAGATACGATGCTCTTGGTGTAAAAGGTCTTTCACCAATACAAAAATGTACAAGTGCCATTCGTCAGTTGGCTTATGCTGCATCAGCTGACCAATGTGATGAGTACATACGCATTGGTGAAAGCACTTCCATTGAATGTCTACACAAGTTCTGTAGGTCTGTTGTTGAGGTTTTTGGACCATGATATCTTAGAAGGCCCAACCAAGATGACATTCAACGATTGCTACAACTGCATTCTAAAAAGCATGGGTTTGTCGGAATGGTTGGAAGCATAGATTGTATGCATTGGGGTTGGAGAAACTGTCCAACGGCTTAGAAAGGACAATACACTCGAGGGGATCATGGTCATCCAACCATTATGCTATAGGCTGTTGCATCACATGACCTTTGGATTTGGCATGCATTTTTTGGAGTGGCAGGTTCAAACAATGATATCAATGTTCTTAATCAATCACCAGTACTCAATCAATTCTTAGAAGGGAATGCACCACAGTGCAACTTTATTGTGAATGGGAATGAGTACACGCAAGGATACTATCTTGCAGATGGTATTTACCCAGAATGGTCAACACTGGTAAAGTCTTTCGTTTATCCACCAAACAATAATCATAAAATGCAATACTTTAAGCAACGACAGGAGTCTTGTAGAAAGGATGTTGAAAGAGCATTTGGTGTCCTCCAATCAAGGTGGGCGATAATACCAGGCCCTAGAAGATCTACAAGCATACCAGTGTTAGGTGATATAATGCACGCATGTATCATTCTACATAATATGATTGTAGAAGATGAAGGTCATACGATAACTGATTGGTCCCGTGAAGAAGATGAGCCTGAGCCACTAAGTTATAATAGAGGTACACCCACTGAGTTTGCACACTATTTGGAGAGGTTTAGATCCTTACGCAGCAAAGATACTCACATCACACTACGCAACGATCTAAGGGAACATATCTGGAATCTTAAGCAAGGTAATCAAGCTAACGAAGAGTAGATTTGCCTTAGGTGAGCTTAATTTTAGGTTGTGGTTTAATTTGAGTATTTGTATTCTATTTTTTTAGGAAAATATAATTTCTTTTTTATGTAATGCAAGTTTAATTTTTATTAAATTTTATCTTTTTTTATTATTTAAATATATTTTTACAGTTATTTATTAAATATTTTTTTATAAAATAAAAGTTTTTAAAGAAAAAAGGAAAAAGAAATGGTGATGGTGAAGAGAGAGATGCATGTGAAAGGATGGGTTGGAGTTTAAAGAGGAGATGGATGTAGTGGTAAGGAGAGGAGAGAGAGATGTGGCATGTGGTGAAGGATGCATGTAGTAAATGCAGCCTTAGCGTTGGGTAGTCTTGTTACTAGAAATAATTAATAAAATTAAGTGTCTATGCAGGATTAAGAAATAATAATGTCCACGTAGGAATACAGAAATTAACAATGTCTAGCAGGGACTAAGGCAAAATTACGTCTAGAGAGAGATTTCACTCGTCCTTCTTTCCCTTAACCAACTTGGAAAGCTTCTTGAAGAACTTATTTGTCTTCTTCTCTGTCTTCTCCGCTTGTTGTTGCATCTCCTTCATTCGTTCCAAGGCCTCATTAATGGCCTCAAGAGGCGGCGGAGGTTGTGGTTGTGGTTGAGGTACAACAGGATACTGGTACCCATAACTTGGATAACTAGTAGGTGGAAAGCAGGTGGAAAAGGAGATGGATAAAGTGCATTATGCATGACCGCTTGCATATAAGGGTCATGCAATAGTGCCTGGTAATTTACTGGCGTGGATGGGTTAAAAGGATCATATCTAGATGTATCCGGATATGTAGGAATAGGGTTATTAAAACCCGATGGTGGTGGTTGAACCACTTATGATGGTGTCGGTTCCACCACAGGTGAAGTATTGGAGGGTCCACCCATTTGCGGATCCTCGTGAATGGTAGGGTAGGGTTTGAGCAATGGTGGCAGTGAATCTGATCATTGACCTGCACGTACCGACATACATGCTCCACGTTTCCTCCTTGGTGGCTCAGGTGTCTGAGGTTGTTCCACTGGTTCCATTTGAACATCTTCTTGTATAGGAGGTGTTAGGGAGTGGCGTGAAGGAGTGTTAGCAAAAGTGAATTGGCTCCAATATTGCTCCCATTCGTTAGGACCTTGGTATGGTGATCCAGCGTAAGAATTTGAATCGTTAGAGATTTCGATAGGATGTCCTAGCGATCCTGACGGTGGCATCTCCGGCTCGGAGTCCTCGTCCATAGGGTTGGGTTGATCTATTTGATTTTGATCAGCTGGGGGGTGTGTTGAAGTAGTGGTTAGGGTTAAACTCGTCATGATATGAGTGAGAATGATGAGAGTGATAAGAATGGTGTGATTGGTGAGAATGGTAAGAGTGGTATCAGTTTTGTGTGTGAGTAGGTGAATGTCTTGCTAGTGGCCAGGATCCCCAGAATCCTCATAAGGATTTGAGTGATGGGGTTGTGAAGGGATACGTCCAGATGGTCCTCCCCTCATGGGTCCTTTACCTCTTCCTCGTACTCTTGGTGGCATTTTTCCTGTTAAAATCAATTTAAAACAATAATAATAACTTAATAATGAGATGAGTAATCCTAGTCTAAGGAATGTGCTTTTGCGTAAGTTTGAGATTAAACACAAGAGGGCTAATGTTTAATTCTCTCAAATGCTGGCTCTGATACCATCCTGTCACACCCTGGATTCCAATACAAACACCGGTGGGCCCGGGTGGGGAATATCGTGACGTAAGTTGATATCATCAAAGTCAATTATACACAGCACAGCGGAAGTCTTGGAGTTGAAATTACTATTACAAACCAAAATGTTCAAAGTACGAAAATAATAAACAGATGGCTTGTAACGAAAGATCCACAGTCGGATCGTAAATATACATAAAAATGTGTAACAGACTTTGGACAGATCTAAGGATTTGCAAGATCCTCTTATATCACTACCGAGCAGCTTCCATCCTATTTCGTATTGTACCTGCATCTTAGTCTTTTGAAAATACGTTAGCTTTCGCTGGTAAATACACCTGACTGACTCATTTTGAAAACATTTTAAAATTTTGATTTAAGTGCACAATGCACAAATATTTTATAACTTGGGAAAGTCACCTTGTAACCTTGTTAACAGATTCACATGTTTGTCCATACATATGGGGCCCAGTACGAAGACAGAGACATGATTAACGTACATACCACTTATGAACTCACGAATGAGTTATCCCCAACTAGTGGGTAAAAATAATTTAGCATGAGCATCTGTCAGGTGTATGCCTACACCCCGCGCTTTGGTCGTGGACATTAACTAATGTAATGAGCTAAGGATATCCAGGACACGGTCATTAACCCCCAATGTTTAAGTTATCAAACAAAACTGTTCAAAACGGAATATCTGGATTTACTAGCCATAGTCCGGCATTCGATTGATCCCATTTCCGACCAAGTGGTAATAATTTACCGTAACCCCAAGCCCGTATAGGGAAAATAAGCCAAGAGTATTTACCTGAGCTACTCTTGATTAAAAATGCAAGATTTTATATCTCAGTCGTATTCAAAATGAAATAAGTGCAGATTTACTGGAAGGCTCTAGTCTGGATTATGGCATAAGCTAACCAATTAAAATGTTAATGGTCTTAATTAACTCATAGACTTAGGCTGACTAACGTATAGGATCAAAACGGTATAATACGCTAGATTAAGCGATGATCGGATAGAATGTAGTTTAAACCCAACAAGTACTATGACTTGTATATTATGGGCAAACCATAAGCATTCTGATTTTGAGACTTAAATGATAAGGTTAAACCCGTTCCGATTAATTTCCGTAAACTAGTTACATATACTTAATCGTGCGCATATAAGCGATATCAGGTAACTGGATAAGTCATAGACAAGTTCTATATGCCATTGTATTTTAAATAAGTTGTAATACCAATAGGATATCAAATTACATGCCCGTGAAGGTTTTAAAATGAAACTATGCCTCATAAGGGCGTTTTGGTAATTATATACCGTATAAAAGGAACTTCAATATATTTTGATGTCATGATCATAAACATTCTGGAAAAATACTTAATTTGTGATATAATATCAGTAAGATGGCACACATAAGTGTGGTTTAAGGTTTATGACCAAACTATGCACCGAAAGGGCATTTTGGTCTTTTAAAAATATAATTTACGATATTTATTAAAACTTAGTTTATGATCAGAATATTAACATAATAATATGTTAATTATATTAACATATCAGTAGGTAATTCATTTGCAAGTTCACTGTTGATTAAAACCTTATTATGCGAAAAGGGCATTTTAGTCAAAATTGGTATAATTACGGAACCAGTGCATAACTCAGATTCTAATTATGATCATGTAATATAACCTCAGGGGGTTATGCTACATTATATTACGATCATAATTCAACCTTAGATCAGTAGATAACTAATCTAAATTAGGTCAGAATCGAAAGTCAAAGCAGAAGTCAAACTTTGGGACTCTCGGTTGCGAACCGACCCTAGAACTGAAATTGACGAGTCGAACATGTTCCCAGATGTTCTAATAATTATTACCAACTTGTTTATGTGTCAAAACATGTTTCATAACATATATAAGCTCAGTTTATAACATTTTCGAAAACTGGCTTGTTTGACTTTTTAATATTAAAACTTTGACCCGTCAATTGGTCTAGCAAACGTGATCTTTAAGAGGTGTCCTTAATAAAGATTAAAACCTAACTTATTACGATCACTTAGCCATGTTTGTTATGAAAAATGGCTGGACCATAATGGTCTTAACCGAAAGTCAAAGCGTTTATCGTAAAACACTTGACTTTTGGCTATAAAAGCCTATAAACGAAACTGCAAGAGAAAGGAACACTGACAAGTGATTCCTAGGATGAAATGGAACTAATTTGGATGCTTCTTTCAGTTTGGAACTTCCAGAGGAGGGAGATTGAATGAAAATGAGAAACTTGCAAGTTCAAGTGGTGAACTAATGCACCTATTTATAGTTGGGGAGCTTGAAGGAGGTGATGCCAGGTGTTAGGGAGTGTTAGAGGAAGCCTACAAGTGTCCTAAAACGTAGCATAGCAGTTTGGAAGTCCATGGTTTTGAATCAAATGGTTTTTGGCAATATGTGTGGAGGCCAGGCCTATCTCTCTCGCGGCCCGCGGCGCCTCCTGGGAACTTTCAAAACTTGCAACATTTAGCCCCTCAACTTATAAAAACTCTAAAACACCTTCATAAGCATGTTTAGCCCTCCGTAGCCAATATTTGGCGTACTCGGGAGTATGCCCTGACATTTTCAAGCTCTCGGTTCGTTAAAAGGTCACTCATAGGTATAAATTAACATGTTGACACTTTTAACCCCTCCATTGTCCAACTTTTACATATTTACATAATTAATCCCTCTCGTCCAACTAGTGACTCATATGAGAGTTATGACTTCATAAAGGATCACTCAGAGGCTCAGTATAAGCATGTTGACTCTGATGGTCACTCAGAGGCTAAGTTTAAGCATGTTGACACTAATGGTCACTCAGAGGCTAAGTTTAAGCATGTTGACACTAATGGTCACTCAGAGGCTCGGTTTATGCATGTTGACACCAGAGGGTCACTCAGAGGCTTAGTTTAAGCATGTTGACACCTTTAGTCCTTATTAGTCCTTAATGGACTCATTATAAAAGTAATGGCACGTGTCACTATACTATTGAACACGATTTTACGAGGTGTTACAATATCTTCTACTATTTAGATAGTCTGTTTGCTTTATCCTTCAGTATGGAGGTGGTATCTAATGCTCAAATTTATTCATGTTCCCAACTCTTTCTAGAAATCTTGCAAGAATCTCGAGGATAAACGATTATCTCTCTGTGATATGATCGAGATAGGCACATCGTGTCACATACTATCTCTTTAGTAAAGAGTTCATCTTACTTTCTATCTTATAGCCTATCGACTATCACCTAATTAACATTGTGCTCATGACTCGATCTTGAAAGTATAGCAACATTATCCCTTGTTATCTGCTCTCATTCCATTCTGCGATTTAGTTTGTTGTAGGTAGTTAGGTCGATTTTAATGCTCCACTTTTGCTTTAGAATGGGTGAGATGTTTCTATACATATCTTCCAATAGGTCTTTTCATTCTCGGTTACTATTGATCATTTCTTAAATCTTTATACATTTTATCACTACTAGGGTGTATTGTGTATTTGAACTTATGGATTTCCTCTAATATCATATCTTATAAACCACCAATTCTAGATCTAAGGTTCGTATTGTTTATGTTCTTTGTTTTCTATCGAATGCATCCATGACTACATTTTCCTAAGTTCATGAGATCCATGAATGCTACAGGTGTATTGTTCTTATATTAATGGCATCACTAAAAAATCATAATGACTGTATTGAAATCTCTATAATAAATTCACATACACATCTCATGTCTTTCTTTCTAACAAAGAATCTGAGCTTGTGAGTTTGGGTTATGAGGATGTTCTTTATCCTTTCATTCGTTTCTAGACACGATTAGTTTCTTGTTGTTAAGCAATCTCAGTCATGGTATCTTTCGGGCACCCGATTTTGCTTAATACAGAGCTAAGCAATCCATTTATGTGACTCCGTTGAGTTCTCCAAATTTCATAGGCATCAAGTCTATAGGTACCAGGTTGTTCAAGCTTGTCGTACAATTCTGAATGATTTCAACTATTTTCTTTTGACACCCATCGGTCATTTAACTATAAAGGGATGACTAAAATTTTAGGATTCTTAATTTAAATAGGGTTTAAATTACGTTAGTACATAGGTTTTTTTTTTCTTTATTATTTTTTTACCGAATGACCTTGTTATACATAATAACCTATGCTCTCAATTTAGTTATTATGGTTCAAGATACCGTCACATCACGTCACATACCACAACAAGTGCTTTAGCTTTGGCCATCATGGTTTAGCCACATCATACTCATAGCCACCATGTTTCAAATACATGACCACGTCATACTCAACAATATGCTTTTAGTTTAGCCACAATTTTAGTGCACGGGCTTGTCATATACCACAATACTTGTTCTTAGTTTAATCATTATTTTGTACATAGTTGTACTTGTGTTTCAGATCTTCAGACATAACACACATATACATTGGTCTCATATTAGAGATTTAACTATCAATCTTGTTAGTGGAGCATAACTAGTTACAATGCCTTACAACAATATTCTTTGTAGCTTATCTATTAAGTCTCACTATTACTAAATAGTTGTAATCCTATCTGTCAAGTCTAAGAGTTCCATTATTCAAACTTTAGTATTCTTAGGATAGCTGAAGTAGTCAAGTCTAAATTTAAAAGTCTTAGTCATTATAGTGCTTAGAGTGTTATGTCGATCATTTTCTATAATTTCAAGAAAATACAACTTCAACATTTTATTCATTAACAAGCAGTTACAATAACAAGTTCACATAATACACATAGTACAACACATTGTCAAATATAAGCCACAGAATTAGAAATTTATTGCATTCCCGAGGCTCGAGCTAAATCTAGTTCCTGCTGAACTATCATGTTATGAGCTTCTACATTTGTTAACCTCTAGTTCACACCCTCTAACTTGGCTACTCTAACTCGCATTGCTCTTATTTTTCAGGTTTCTCCTTGTAAACCTACTATTTTACAAGGACTACGTATAGTTATAAAGCTACTTGGGTTTATTGGCACTTCGTGGAAAGGTTTAGGTTCCAATAGGGATGGGAATTTCTCTTTAGGATGGTATGGATTGGAGATTTAGGTGGTTCGTTGGAATCTTCTTCCTATTTAGATCTAGGATACGCATTAAGATGTGCCCTTGCTAACATTCATGACGAGTAAGGGAACAAAAGATATAGGTAATTGTTGCTGAAGGTGATGGGTACAGAGTGATAACTAAATGAGAGTACGTAACTTGTAATTGTCACTATTAGTATATCCCAGTGACTCTGCACCCTACGTAGGTTCGTACTTGGGTTCATTTATTACTTGTGTATCAGAGTTAGCTGAAGCAAGCTTACACGCAAAGTCAGGTCTTTTGCTTCCCCTAGCATCCTTATCTAAAAGCTACCTATATAAATATATAACTTACCTTTTTAGGCAGGTCTAATCTCCAAGGTTAGAGCCTAGATATCCCTACTGAATAACAAATTCGCTAAGACCTTTAGCTCTGATACCAACTATGACACCACACCGATAAGAATGCTTTATACCATAGTTGATACAAGAAGTGCTTATCTTATTGATAATAAACGTATTGTACAAATGTTGGAAACTCAAATTACAACATCTAATCAGACTAAGTCTAGCCTGATGTAACAACACTTCCACCAGATCACACCGATCCAGGATATACATTTCTACTAGACACAAGTTTGGGATACAGTATTGCACAGGCCACACAGGTTGGGATAATTAGCACGTACAAAACTAACCATCATTACCTGTGACTCATGCTTAAAATACGTCAGCTATTGCCATTGAGTTCATGAATATACACGAGTTATAAATCACATTATATAATCATGACTTTGTACCCGCCCATATCATCATAACCCAAAGTCAACACGTGACACATCATCATACAGTTAATGCTCTCTACACCACAAGTGTAAACCAGACAAATCCCGCCATAGCGGCACGTATAAGGGACCACAAATATCCTGTGTATGAGTGCACAGGTTATGTGCATGCATACAACAATCATGCATTAATATTATAGTTTAGGACAAGCATTTTCAGGTATTGAAAGCATTCATAAAACTCACCCGTGTAACAGTTACTAGTATAACCAGGTAACAATTGCTAGTACAATCAGATAACACTTGCTAGCATAATCAAACAACATCTCTAGGTCCTGATACAACATAAGAAATACTAGATTAGGTTATGATACATCTAACTACTTATTATCATGGTTGGTATTGGTTAACACTGCCTTGTTAAGCATGGGTGATCACTCCATGCCTAACTAAGGCTAGGCTACCCTATACCCACCCCTAATAATAACCCTAATACCTAAAAATAATAATACAAATACTACTAATACTAATATTAACCACAAAAAATGAATAAATAATAAATACTAAACATAAAATTAAACTGGAACATACCTTTAAACTATCTACGGCAATTTGATGTAGAGTCTCCCTACTCGTGCTCCAAAAACAACTACTAACAACACCCAACGGGGTATCATATGCTTGAGATTCTCTTATACTAGAACGTTCCCGTTAGAAGAAACTGATAATCGTTTCTTTTGAACGGCAAACAGAATCAAATCCCAAGCACTCTTGGGGCACCCACTAGACCAAACGGAGTACTCCGAGAGTTGATCGAGTCCACCACCAATTCCAGGGAAAACCCGATTACCCACCCACCCGTAGGCACACGCTGAAATTACCGGTAAAACTTGTTTGGCTCAAGGATCAAACCCACATTTCCCTAGGTCTCCTATCATTGCTCACCAATGCCTCACTATACACCAAGTGAGAGTTGAACTTGTATCTCTCAAGAGAAATACAAGCCTTTCACCCTTGATCTAGAGATCATTAGCAAAGTTCTTATTTATACAAACAAGTGGACGGCGGTTTCTATATTTGGTCGATGTGGGAATGAAATGACATACTTACTAGCCTGCTTGCTTCCTCACGGCAAAGTTAGTAAGTTAAGTTTTATATTTTATTATTATTATTATTATTATTATTATTATTATTATTATTATATTATTATAATTAATTTAGCTGCTTCATTCATCTTACTTTTATAACTTTTTAAAATATAACATTTTATAAAACGATGAATATATCATTGAGACAAACTCATTTTTATCTACGTTTTAACTGAAGTTTCATTAAAAATAGAGTAAGGTACAAAAATAATATAATTTTATTATTAATATTAAACGGTCTCCTCTAATAGCCAATGCTTGTTAAAATCTTTCATATTTTAAACAATCATTCTACGCGTTACTTAGTCGTTCAACAATATATGAAGACATATTAGTGTTATATATTTTATTTGTCTACAAAACGTGGCATTACATGTAGTATTTTAACAAATATTCATATTCTAATTTTACAGAACATAAACACATTTAAAAATATACATAAATTTTTTTTGGGGTATTACTTTGTACAAACTGATTTGTTTGTTTGATCAGTTGAGCGGGAGTTTGTAGAGTCAATTGAGTTATATAACGTTTGAATCATTAATATTCATTGAAAATAATTCGTCGATGATAACTCTTAGTTTGTGAATATTATTGGGATAATCAATACTTATTTGCAAACAAAGAAACTCAGTTTCTAACAATTGGTATCAGAGATTTGTCACATTTAAACTTGAATTCAGAATCAGTTTAACACAAAAATATTAGCTCTTAAAAGATCCAATTTCAGTTTGTAGCTTAGGGTTATTTAGTGAAGAACTGATAAAGTATCTCTCACACTCTATTTTCTTCAAAAAAAACTTGAGAAAATGGCACAGAATGATCCCCATAACACGGGCTTCAGCAATAAGCCTCCTATGCTCATCAAATGTGGATACAATATCTGGTGACGTAGGATGGAACATACGCTAACTCAACAGAATACAGGGTATTAGAGATCTGTTGTTTTCAGAACACATGTCCCAATGGTACCAAATACCGAAAACCCACATGTATTTGAGCCTAAGAAGTCTGAAAATTACTCAGAGCAAGATTATCAAAAATTCAAGCTTGATGCGAAAGCTTTCAGCATTGTGGCTATGGCATTGCCGAATGATATCTATGCCGGCCTATTACATTGTAAAGTGCTAAATATTTGTGGGATGCATTGAAAGAGCAGTTTGGTGGTACAGAGGAGGTCCTCGAAAACACTCAAGAGATCCTTAACCAACAATATGATACTTTCACACATGTCAAAGGGGAGACCCTAACACAACAATTTGAGAGGTTTTCTTGTTTAATTAGTGAGCTAAAGTTGGTGAACAAAGAATTCACAAAATCAACTTTAAGTAATCATTTTCTGAGGTCTTTACCTGAGAAATGGGATACAATAGCCATAGTGATGAGAACAAATCCAGATTTTAAAGATTTGACACTAACCCAACTTCATGGAAGGCTCTTGACTTTCTAAAGAGAGATTGTGCAGAAAAAGAAGCTCCAGGAAATTGGAAAAGTGTCCAATGAATATGTATTCGGTAACACGAGTCTTCTTGGTCAGGAAGGTTCATCAATAGGAATGAATGACCAGAGTTATGATCACTTTATTGACATATCAACTGGAATCAACTTTGGTCAACATTCCTCAAACTATGCATTTGCTGCTAATGATGACAGTCAAAATAAAGATAATCTATCATTTGTTTTTTATGATCTTAAGTACACTAATCCCATTGATCTTGAGGAAATGGATATTCTACACCAGGTGGCTCTACTAAGTGTATGAGCAAACAATTTTTATAAGTAAACTGTTAGAAGCTATCCTGGAGTTAATGGGAGATCTAGGGTTGGGTTGGACAAGTCCAAGATAAAGTGTTTTAAATGTAACCATTAGGTCACTTTGCTAGGGAATGTAGGAGCCAAAACTCGACACCTGTCATTACCTATCCAAATCCAAGACTTCAAGCTAATCAAACACTTTTATCAAAATACCCCTACAACAAGTGTTCAAAACACAGCCCCTTTTGCAAGTCTTGCACCTGTGCAATATATCCAAGCACCACTTCCTCAAGTTCAGTATGTCTAAATGGCCATATCACATGTTCCAGCACCCCAAACTGTTCCTATTCCTGCAACAATTGAGCCAAATCAACAAAGCTTTTTCACACAAGGCTATGATTAGAGTAGTTTGCCTGAAAATTTAACTGATGAAAATCTTGCTTTAATAGAAAGTGATAATGATGAACATGAAAATTTTTGTTTTATGGTTTTGGATCATGCCTTAGGTGAAGAATCTCAAGAAAAAGAAACCTTTGCTGGTGAAATCTCAGTTGGTGAAACTGCTAAGAGCCCAAGACAAACATTAGTTTATGAAGAGGGTGATGCAGAAGGAACCAAAAACTATCCCAAAGTACCACTGACCTCATCAACGATGATCTGAAGGTTGCTATTTCCAAGGTATCACCTCAAGTTCTAAAAGAACTATTTTCAGCCAAATATATCATAGTATTTGCTAACATCATCGAGGTAATGAAACCTTAGTGAAAAGATCCAAGTTGGTGAACTTATCTTAGAAAAACCAAAAAATGACTTCAAAAAATAGACTAACTAAAAAGGATCAAGAAATCAGCACATTAAAACATAAATCACCCATAATCAGAGACCAACTCCAGTTAATAATAGAAGAATATCAAAACTGCAAAAAGGAGTTGGAAGCCACCAAAATAAATTGTGAAAAATGGGTGCAGTCTTGCCTAATTATGAAAAGATGCTAGAAAATAGATAAAAACAATGAGAAGTTTGTGGCAAGTCTTGTTATACCTGACAAAAATGTCAACACTTCTAGTTGCTCTGAGATAATTGAAGATAATTTAACTAAGTCAACTGGAAAAGAAATGAAGATTACTAAGACAAGTGGCAAGAATGTCATTCTTGAAAAACCACAAAGCTCCACTCAGTCTGAAAAACAAAAATATGTTCTTAAACCGACTTGGTCAGATGAGTGTGATGATCTTGATAATTTCAAACCAATTGAGTTTGCAAACCCTGATGGTCTTAAGCCACCTAAGATAAAACATGTTACTATTACCAACTCTCAAGCAAAGTTTAAACCATTTGTTTCAGAAAGATAGACAAAGGTAATAGAAATGAGAAAGTTACGGTCATGTTGTGTGATTACTATGGTAAAACAAATCACTGGGTAAAAGACTATTTTAAGCTAAAAGCCCTCAAATTCAATCAAAGCAACAATGAAAGTGAATCAATTCTTGGGTGCACCATCTGGGGTAAAGCAACCACTTCACTCAACAGTGTTCATTTCTTAGATCACATAATTCTAACAAAAACTAGTCAAAAAATAAATTTAGTGTCAAAAGGGAAGATGGATCTGTTAATAGGAATACATAATCTCTTCCCAAAAGAGTTGAGTCTGATTCCACTGTTACACCACTAAATGCATTACCTAGAGGCTATGGGCAACCACCTTGCAATAGGGTTGTTTACAGGTATACAAAACCTACACCACAACCCCAAAAGCCTAGGATTAACATGCATCCTCATGGATATCAACATCTTGTTGGGAATGGTCAACTTCCTACTAACCCAAGTGTGCAGACACTTGTAGAGGCTCAAAAACATCTACTGGAGATTGTTCAACAACTCCTTGTGACCAAAGACCAATCCCAACAAGTTACTGTAGTGGTTAATAACACCAAATCTAAGGCAGACAATGCTTTGGATCATTAGCAAGATTGACCCATTCACCACCATATGCAGGGAACCACTGATGGTAATTTTAAAGTACCAATAGAGGTTACTTGCACAACTACCCTTCTGCCCCAATAAAAGAAAGAAAACTTTTATGAAAAACCCAAAATCATCTCTATCTTCCTTTTTACTTTATGTCAAAAATCAGAAAAACCCAAAATTTTATTTTAAAAATCAAGAAAAGATTAACAAAATCACCAAAAACAAAAACTATGTTCAAAGTAGTTAAAACAATAGATGGAGAGAAACAAAAGTCTGTTCAAGTGTGATAACCATTTTTAAGGCAAAGAAACACTGTTTTTCAAAACCACTCTTTGAATTTAAAAGTCAAACAGTGCCATTGTTTTCCTTCATAAATCTGTTAAACCCAATAAAGGTTTAAAACAGAAGATTTTCAAAACTTTGTTGACCAAGAGTCAAACAGATATTTCAAAACACTAATCAAGTTATTCTAAAGTCTATTAAACCCAACAGAGGTTTCAAACAGATATTTGAAAAACAGATATTTGGTATCTTCATCAATGGGTTTCCGATATAGGACCCACTTTCTGAATGGTGGTATGCCATGACAAATAGCAACTGACCACGTGGACTAAAAGGTTACCGTTGTCTACGCTGATATCCATGTTTTATTAACCCTATAAAAATCCATGAGAATAAAAAAGTTTACTTCGATCCTCCATTGTTGAAAATTTCAGAAGTGTTTCAAAAGAGAAAAACTCCGAATTTGCTTTCATCAAACTCTGTTTCAATCAAAAGATTTTCTAGATAAAAGACTTTCAAAAGATTTAAACAACAGTTCATCGTGGATCTCGAATCAAAACCCCTCACAATTACTTGCCATATCTTATTCAACATAGCAAGAATATAGACTCCACCCCGTCATCGACATCATCAATTCATCAAAATACTTCTACATTCTCACCGCCGACGCACCCATTTACATATCCACACTCAAAGAATTTTGGGCAAATGCTAAACTATCCCTGCAAAACAAAAAGCCCTTTCTAATTACTTCCACTATCAATAAAGAACATGTGGAATCACCACAGAATCCATCTCCACTATGTTCCATCTAGAGGTAATGACAAGTATGGAAACTTACCCTAAAAATGAATAAGAAGCTGAATTCATAGAAAGGGGCTCTGAAGGTCAGATGGTGGGAGCAACACTTTATAAACCAAAGTTCCCACCTGAAATGAAATTCTTTTTTCATACTCTCTTGGTTTACCTTTCTGCTAAAACCATTGCTTTTGATGAGATTCCTCAAAAAACTCAGTATCTTGGGGATGCTATTTTGAAAAACTTAAACCATAAGCTATCCCAAACACTGTTTCTTGATTTGGTAGCAAATTTGAGGGCAATTAAGAGAGGTACTAGCAATCCTTTTCTTATCTATCCAAGGCTGTTGAGCTTTTACTTGAAAAACGTTTTAAGAAAAAAAAGTTTTGAAAAAGGTGAAGCATTACAAAGCAACAGTCTTTCTAATGAAGCGTTTATTCGCATGATGGTCAAAAGCCATGAAAATGTGGTAAATGAAAATGTTTTAGAAAACCAAGCAACAAATGTTATGACTTCTGTTGCTGAGCCCACTACTCCTGGTGACTGTGGTGCAAATCCCAACACTATGGAACCTACACTAGACATTTCCATACAAACCTCACCCATTACTATCACCAAATATAAAGAAAAAACCATAAAAAGGGTATCTCTAGGGGTTGAGATGCCAGAGATCCCTATTGCAACATAAAAGAAACAAACTCAAACATCTGTTGTTACTTACTCACAACAAATGCGAACATCTCCACCAACCCAACCTCCTCACTCTTCCTCACAAAAGGAAGGTGTTGTAAGCACATGGGACACACATCAAGGGGAGATACATCATTTGTTTATCTCTTCTCAAGCCCCTCTCCCAAGGCTGCTCCTCCTTCATCACCACCACCTACATCAATTGTTCATTCACCCTTACAAAAATTGTTTGATGCAATTGATACATCTGACTTAAAGATACCTAGTTCCTCTCAACAACAAATAAAGATAGTTCACCCCAACAAGTTACTAGGGCAAGTTCAGGGATCATTGCTATACCACAAGGAGATGAGGCTACACCTCCTGTATCTAAAGAGATATGGGTTTGTATTTCAAGTGGGGCAGCTACTGCAACTGTTGAAAACAGGCTTACAATTGGATAGTGGTTACATTACTAAGACCCCCTTGAAGGCAACAACTGTTGAGACAATAGTCTCTAAACCAGTTGGAAGTCCCCAATACCAAAAACAACGGGCACTTGGTCTAAAACCAAGTTCAACCACTACTTGTGGGAATTCAGATGATCCTGTTCACTCAGATGATGGATTAAACTATCAAGAATTGACAGAGAGGTAACCAACTTAGAAACATCTATTAGGGAGATAAAGGATATGATGCAAATCTTGCTCAAAAACTCCAAACACAGACCAACAAATACAGCAATTGCAAAAGAAATATGGGAGCATGTTCAACAATACCTGCATCTTCAAAAGCAAGCTGCTGAAGAAAGATATACCATGCAGGTTGAGTTTGTCAGAAAAACAGTGGACGCCAGATATCAAGATACAATTGCAGAAGTTAAAGCCATTAAAGACTTTATCTTTGAAAACACTAGACAAGCTCTCACTCTCCCAAAATATGATGATACCAAAAAGGGAGAGATAGAAGACTTCATGAGCAATTTCCCACCCTTTGTCAAAAAGGCTGGTAAAAGCCCAGATACTGATGCACTCAAAAGGGCTAGAAAAGCATAACTTAACAAATGAGAAGGAGGAAAGAAGGGATAGAAGGGAAGCCAAACAGATCACAATGCAAAAGATTATCAAAAGAAAAGAAATCCAAGATAACCAAGGTTCTTCGACAGAGGTTCTAACAGAGGTTAGTCAAAGCACTATTGCATCTATATCAACCACTGTTTCACCTATCACAACTCAAACCACTTCTCCCCACCTCCACAACTCAAATCACCACCATTTCTACTGCTAAAGCATCTGTTGCCACTACAAAAGTGACAATAGAGGTTAAAAGTATCCAAACACCTCCTTCAAAGTCTCCCAAAGGACTTCTGAAGAGAAAACCAACCTCAGCACCTAAACAACCACCACTAAAAACTCAAAAATCTCAAACAAGAACCATGAGAATTAAATTCATTGTCCAAGAAGACGATGAATAAACTCCCGATGCATCTCCTAACCATACAACCACAACCATTGTTACATCACTACCATCCACCACAACACCAACTACCACAACTTCCACACCTACTATCCTTGATCCACTTGAATTAGAAAATGTATCCAAAGAGATACAATCTTTCTATTCCATAATTGACCCTAGTCAACTTACCTTTCCATCCCTCAAAAGATATCAAAAGCACAAAATGTACAAGAATACCTTGAGGTTAAACTTAGTGTAGGCTGAGAAGATAGCTGCTTTCAAAAGCAAGGGTAAAAGTGATAAGGAGGCTAGGTAAATCATGTCTGCAGAGTTTACAAAAGTAAACAGACTTGAAGACTATACATAAGAGGTCTGTCAAAAGGCATCTCATGAACCACTTAGACACCCTAATCTCAAGAAAGATCTAAGGGAAGACTATCTGGACTTCATCATGAAGAATAAGCCCTACAGAGCTTCAAAAGCTCAATTTACTAGATGGTTTGTTGCGGCTCTACCGGAAGAAAAAGCTAGAACAGAGCTAGCAAAACTCAATCTAAGTATCAATCCCACTCTTCCCAACTAGGATGCAGGTAGAAAACCTGTTGGCATAAAATGACTGAGCTTACCAGAATGAAAGAAGAAATGGTGGGTGCCAAATATGGCATGATGAGATCAATCGCAAAATGGGATGAGTCAACAATCAGGGCAACATACATACAACTTGAAGCTTTAAGAGCCAAAGATCCCTTAGTCCCAAGAAAGCCAAACTGTGAAGACTTACCTATCGGATCAAAGGCTATTAGATCTAAACTTTCATCTGCAAGTTAAGCCTCTTCATTGATGAGAAGCCATCTTAAAAGACAGAAGGATATGTCTTTAGAGGATGAAAAAGATTTGAAGAAGACATCTTAAAGGAAGGGATAAAAAACATGATTGATTATGAACTTCCTAATGCAAATCAAGCTGATCCAATAGGTCAAGTTAAGGGAATGCAAATCCCTTAACCTCTTCAAATAACATCACTCGCAGCAAACCCCATTGTTTCAAAAATTCAAAAGTGGTCTACTGACAAAGCCATCCATGAATTGAGTCTAGTTAGAGCAAATGGGGAAGTGCAAAAGACTTCAATAAACAACATCATGAGCTTTAAAATTGAAGATCTGCAAGATCTACTAGATCTTACACTCGAAAGGGATGCTGATGATTCACTATCTGAAAGATTTGAGAAAAGCGTCAAAGCTCAAGTCAAAGGTATGTTGAAGAAGAGGAATAAAAACTGATCAAGTAAACATCTGTTTTGGCATCATCTATTCTAGGGGGAGATTGTTAGACCTACAAAAGAACATATGATATCCAAAAGCCAAAGTATGATCCACTGATTAAGAAATAAGCAAAAGATTGAACCAAACTCTCTCCAAAGATAGTGAATCTTAAACACCTATTGAGAACATTTGTTCAAGAGCAAGGCTAACATCTGATGAAGACTTGAAATCGTTGTTCAATAGTACAAGCATCTGTTGAAGACCAAGCATTTGTTAGGCCAAACAGATGTTTGGACAACTGGAACAGAGGATAGTTTAGACAGTGTTTACTCAATGTAACAGTATTCATTTCATTAGTGTTTTAGTATAGCCTATATCAGATGATAAGGTTGCTAAGATGTTTGCAAACATTTGAGAATATTTCCTGTTAGGATTGTTAGATGTTATTATCAGGTTGACGTCATTTGATCTCATAACATAGCTTTCTTACTTGTTAGTGGTCTATTTATCACACACACCATTACATTTTCTCTTATATGAACTGATTTTTTTGTGTGATCAGCCGAGGGGAAGTTTGTAGAGTCAATCAAATTGAAAAACTTTTGAATCATTAATATTCATTGAAAACAATTCATTGATAAAAACTCTCAGTTTGTGAATATTATTGTGATAATCAATACTTGTTTGCAAACAACGAAACTCAGTTTCTAACAACATCCTGAGTGTATACAATCTTCATAAAGAAACAATATTTTCTTGCAACATATTTGGCTTGGTAATATATAATATATATATTGCTTTTAGTCTATTTTAATTAGTTTTATTTTATTTTATTACTATAATCTTTATTTATTACTATAATTTTAGTTAATTATTCTATAACTTTTTTTTATTAATCAGTGGTTGCTAGTTACTATTTTCCCTAAAAGGAAAGAAGTATTCATTTTAGATTCTTTAAAGGGCCAAAAAGGCAATAGAATTCACACGGAACATGGTTGAGGTATGTTTTTCTATTACCAGGTTAACTTTTTCAGGTTTAGTTAAGTGATTGTTAATTTACTATAGTGCAAACAACAAGAAACCGGATGCGAATGCAGCTCTATAGTATTGGGATATATGATGAAGTTTGTGTATGCTTATCAACAAGATTTTCCCAACTTTGTAAGTATCTTTTATCATTTATATATATATCCATTGTCTTGTCTATATGTATGTGGTTGAATGTGTATGCATGCATATGTGTATGTGTGTAAGTGTGTGTATATGTACCATGTAGTTGTATGTATATGTAGTATGTTGTGATGATTGTTCCAAATACTGGTACCGTACCATCACTGTCCTGGCGGATTTTAATAGGTAACGGTTACCTATTACCGAATTTAACCGAATTTAGACAGTAGTAGGTGTGAATCCTAGAAGTCAAGGATGGTCGGTAATTATTTGAAAGTGTTCTTGACAACCATCTTGAACATGTGTACATGTCTTTTAATTATTATTTTTTTACATTCTTAAGAATATAATATTAATTGTTTGTATTTTGGGACATGTTTTATTTCAATATTGACACCAGCTGATGAGAACGGGTATCGTTATGTTATCATTATGAATTTTGATGTTGCTAACTTGCTGTCAAATTTTGGATCAAGTTACAAATTTGACAAAGGCTGCTGTCAATTATATATTACATAATCAGTATCGGTTTGGTACGATAGGGCATTTGTTTTTTAGATCTATACAAATTCGATATCGGTTTGGTACGGTAGCAATACATGTTAGGTGCGGTAGCAGTACCTATACCATCCCTAGTTGTATGTCTAAAATAGTGTAAATATAGTTTAAATCTAACTTTCTCTATTTTTTTAGATTTGGCGAGAAATGAGAGTTGCTACAAGAAGATATCGAGGACTTATGCATGATCATAGTGCCTATTCATTTTAGAAGTGCGTTTGAGAATTGGACATATATCGTGTACGTGTTAATATTGTTCATATCTTAGTATAGAGTTAAATAAATTAGTTATTATTGTATAGATGTTTAGTTTTCTAGAAACATAATGTTGTTGAATTTATAAAATTTATTGATATATACAACTTGTGATTGTGTTATTGGATTGGATTGGATTGCACGTTTTTGTTTTCTCTTAGCAAAACTCATTTTACTATTGAAAAATACAGTATATTTCTAATTATTTTGGATTACATAAGTATTAGATTTCCAAGTTTTTTTAATTAATACAAACCGACCAATGTTAATTATTTTTATCTGTATTAATTAATTAAAAACATATTAGTCTAGAACTCAGAGTTGTTCCTACATTTTTGAAGGCCTAAAACAAAATGAAATTTTAGGGCCTTTTTTCCTTTTTTTTATTTTTATGAACGGTACTCCTTTATCAATGTTTGGAACCTAACAAAAATCTAACACAACTATAATAAAGAGTGGTTTGATTCTATAAGAAATTAAACAAATCTAAAACAATAAATTTACGTTAATATTAATAGTTAGCATATAAATTTTCTTTTAATTGTAGGCCCAATTTTTTGGAGGCCTAGGCCCAAGCCTGGATTATTTATACTATAGGTCCGGCCATGCCAGAACCGTTGCAAAAAATCATTTTTTTTTTACTTTTTGACCAAATGTTCTTTTTGGGCCGGTATTTTTTGAGGCGCCATCTTTTAAAGCATTTTCAAAACGCTTCTAAAACCATTTTCACCGCTGCTAAAAACTATTTTTTGTACTAGTGTATATTATTGAAAACGGAGTCGTATTCGAATTAAATCATTGTATATTATTGAAGGCTGAGTCGTATTCGAATTAATCATTTTTTGTATAGTAAGCTATAGTGAATGCTTATAAGTTTTATCGAAACTGATATCGGTATTCGTTCTTTGATGGTTGTATAGTAAGCTATAGTGAATGCTGATAAGTTTTACCGAAACTGATATATGTATTCTTTCTTTGATGGTTCTCCACCGACGTAAAATACGTGTCGATAAAAATATCAATGTCCCCTTTTCATCGCTTGGGTTTACGTTAAGGTTTACCACTACTGGTATTCTTTACGTGTCGATAACAATATCAATGTCCCCGGTGCATCGCTTGGGTTTATGTTAATGTTTAATATCGATACCACTACTGGTTTTGTTTTTAATTTCTTAGGTTGTAATACTGAGTGCCCTTAGAACATGTACCAATTAAATTCTCACGGCAAGGTATGGGGTAACAATACCCGTTATTTTAATTACAAAGTTATGAAGATATGCATTTGTTAACAACATAGGAAATTATAGTGTAAAGAAAACCAGCAAACACAAATGTAAAGTGCTACTTTGTATAAACCAAAACAACATAGGAAATTATAGTGTAAAGAAAACCAGCAAATACAAATATAAAGTACTACTTTGTATAAACCAAAAGATGATTCAAACTAGAGGCTTTTGCGATGTTCTTAAGTGCAACGTCTTCAACTGCAACGAACAAACTAAAATTATTTAGCGTTGGTTGAGGCTAAGGGTGAAAGCGAGCCGAGCCGAGACCGACTCACCCAGGCTTGAGCTCGAGCTCGGCTTGAGCTCGAGCTCGGCTTGATTCAAGCTTTGTTTTTAAAGCTCAAGCTCAGCTCGTAGGTAATTTTTCAAGTTCGGGCTCGAATCGTTTATCATTTCCTAATTAATTTATATTAATTATAATTATTATTTTGCAACACCCAACTTATTTTCATGACCGAAAATCCATAAAATTTTAAACTTTTATAACACAACCTAAAATTCCTATTATGCCCTTGCAATTTAGTTCGACAAACATGGCTACAAAATATTTCGACCACATATCTTTAACCTACTAATTACTAAAGCTAATTCATCTACTTACAAAATGAACTTTTAAAATAAGTTCATCATTTACAAACCCAAAAGTAGTTTGACCCGTTTGTCTTTAATACTTGCGGAAGCGTAAAGGGAGCAAAAGGTGTGTTCGTTCCAAGCGAGGCGCATCATCAAATGGAAGTTTTACCTAAACACCACAACAAGTTTGATTAACATTTCATTTGATAATTATAACATTACTACTAACAATTTATAAGACTAACATCATTAAAATTTTGACCAATTTGAATAGGTCTCATATGAACCATTCTTTTATACTTTATCATTCTTACCCGGTTGACTCATTTACAACGAGTCAACACGAACCCATTCTTTTCATCATTCATTCTCATCCGGTTGATCCGTTCACAACGAGTCAACGCGAACACATTCTTTTTATCATTCATTCCTTTCACGCTAGCAATTCCATTTTAAATGGATATTGCGTTTACCATTCATTCTTCTTCAATAACTTCGATTCATCCAACCCATTCTTGATGGATCAACACATAACCATTTTGTCATCTTGAGTTTCATTCATTTTGACTCGTTTACTACTAACCATTACTTATCCCTTTCTTTACCTTGCTATTCATACTTTTTGACCCGTTCATAACGGGTCTTCATACATACTTCACATTCTTTGATATTTCGACACATTGCATACACCATATTCTAAACTATAGTTTACCATTTTGTAACAATATATTAGGAGACACATATCATGATCTGCATTAAGATAAAGAGAAATTCACGTGAACTTACCGTGATCTTGTGCTACTGCGCCTTGGTATGACTTGTGCCTTTTTCCTTCTTTGCTCCTATATGGTTACAACAACATGATTTTAGCTTCCATACAATTCATCACCTAAGCATGCTTCCCTACTTATTATGATCTTATTCAATCATATATAATTTCATTTTCATCCTACTACATCGATTCAACAAGTATTCATATCAAACACAACTAATTCAACCAAGCCATTTCATCGAACATGTTGTGTGCGTACCACCAATAAAGCATACTGTACAAGTATTCAAAGCATATATATTTCCTAGTTCATGCATAGATTAACATAATCATTCAATCTTTACAAATCTTCATTTTATCATGTATCTTTTGTTTTATATCAAATCAACCAACAAAATGTATCACCATGTATAACTTCAAGCATTTAACATTACACATAATCTACAACAAGCCCCATCTTCTACAATTACAAGTGGGTTTTACCCCAAATCATCAATATGATCAAAATTAAACATAATACAAACTCTACATGTTGATATTATCTAACATTCATGCTCAATTTCATTTAACATTCACGGATTATACATAACCCACTTCATTAAATCGCTAAAAACCTGAAATTTAACTTACTTGATGATGACAATACTTAGATGATAACAAATCTTAGTTCATGCATTGATTCAAGCTTCAGTTCTTCATTCAATTTGGTTGATTTGTGTTGATATGGGTTTTCCCCCTTCTTCTCAAGCTCTCATCGACACATACACATCTGATGTATGCATCTTTGAGTTTTTAGTTTTGTGTTTTATTAACTTACTTTCCTACTTATCCAAGTTTGGTCCCTCTAGTTTGATGTTTATGTTATTATGGCTAAACATATCCCTTTAGTTAAATCTTAACTTGTACTTTAACTAAGATTATATTTCTTATCACTATTTAATCAACACTTCTACTTGCACACTCGCGCCCACATATATATAAGTTTTTAGGTGTTACATATTTATATATATAATTTAATTTTTTTATATGAATTTATAAATGATAATCATTAGTATTTGAATATATAATTAATATATTGATAAAAAAATATATAAACAGTATGCTCGTATAGGCTCGCGAGTCAGCTAGAGCTCAATAAGAGAAGCTTGGCTGGGCTCGTTTATTAAACGAGCTTGTTTTTTAGGCTCGGGCTCATTTAATCTTGGCTCATTTGAGTTTTTTTTTCGAGTTGATCTCGAGTAGTTCGCTTACACCCCTAGTATGTCGGAGAGCTAGTTTCCCTTGATATAGATTTTTTTGTGCATCTTCTAATACTTCACGTTAAAAATCTAAATCTCATAACACAAAGATTTGGATTCATTTGAATGCACGTGTTTTTTATTCAATCATAAACAAGTAAATGCATACAGATTCAAATTCAGTTAATTTTGCAAAATGAAAGCATTTCTAACAACCATTGTCAATCATCATCACCAACTACTCCTAAAATTACTGTAAATCACACGTAAATATAGTAGTGATTGTAAAGTCAATATTATTGTTATACCTTTCCTTGTATTTATCCTTGTAATTAGCTTTGTAATCATCTATATATTAATATCAAAATCTCTCTAATAATCAAGAGAGAATTCCTTGACTTTCATGGTATCAGCCTAATCGCTCCTCTCATCAACCTTCTTTTTCTCCAACAACCAACCATGTCATCCTCCTCTACCACCACCACCGAAACCAAACTTCCCATGGCAACCATACTCCACATGCTCACTATCAAACTCTCATCCACCAACTATCTCTATTGGCAAAATCAACTCCTTCCTCTCCTTGCTAATCAGGGACTTCTCAGCCATGTCGATGGTTCTATCCCTCCACCTCCGAAAACACTCACCCTTGATTCAAAAGAACAGTCCAACCCGGCTCACGCAGCCTAGCTTGTCTCCGATCAACAGGCTGTCCTCATCCTCAACTCCTCTCTCACCGAGGAGGCTGTTGCTGAAATACTCGGCCTCTCCACTGCTCACCAAATCTGGACTGCCCAAGAGGCAGCCTACATCAACACCTCCTTAGAACGGATGCATCTGCTCCGTGATAATCTTCATCAGTTACCCAAAGGTTCATCTACGGTTGCTGAATATGGCCGAAAATTCAAAGTCATCTGTGATCAACTATCGGCCATTGGTCATCCTGTTAGCTACACGGACAAAACACACTGGTTCCTATGTGGTCTTGGTCCCACGTTTGAAAGTTGGTCCACTGCTATTCGCACTGCTCGTGAACCCCTTTCCTTCCGTGAATTGCTCACCAAAGCGGAGAGCCAAGAACAATTTCTTCTTACCCTTCATCCACCCACCCCTCCTACCATGGCCTTTGTTGCTCAACAAACCCATCATCGATCCTCCGGCTTACCCGCTAATCGATCCAGATCTGGACCTTCTGGATCTAGCTCCCACAACCGTGGACAAAATCATTCCAACGGTACCCGTCGGCCACCCATTGTCAATTGTATCGAAATAACTGACACTATGCCAACAAATGTCCGCAACTCTCCTCCTTCGTGGCATCGGCTACAGACAGTGAAGGGATTGCTAGAGCTTTTCATGCTCAATGCCATGTTTCAAATGATGATGCACCCGACTGGACCGCCGACACCGGTGCCGATATCCACATGACTGATAACACTGGTAATCTGCAATCCTTTTCTCCTTATACAGGACCCACATCAGTCATCTTTGGTAATGGGCATTCATTACCAATTACTCACAAAGGATGTGTCTCACTTCATAAACACTTTAAATTAAACGATGTTTTAGTTGTTCCATCTTTGACCCGAAACCTCCTTTCTATTAGCAAGTTGACAAATGATTATCCTGTTGATGTGTTATTTTCTAATTCATTCTTTGTCATTCAGGACCGAAAAACAAGCCAGCCTCTCGCTCAAGGTCGGTGTGAAAACGGTCTCTATGTGCTTCGAGACAAGTCTTTTGCTTTTGTTGCTTCCATTTCGTCAAATAAAGCCGCATTCAAATTATGGCATAATCGTTTAGGTCATGTTGCGTTTGATACTATTTCTATTTTAAAAAGACTTGGTTGTTTATCTTTTACTTCAATTTTACCAAAGCCTAATTTATGTTCTCCATGTCAACTTGCTAAAGCTCACAAATTACCATTTGAAGCAAACGAAAAACGTGTTTCCCATCCCCTAGATCTTGTTCACTGTGACCTATGGGGACCATCACCAGTAATTAGCAAAGATGGTTACAAATATTATGTCGTGTTTGTGGATGATTATTCTAGATTTTCATGGCTATATCCTCTTAAAACCAAAACTGAATTTTTATACGGTTCTTCAAACCTTTTTGCGTTTAGTCCAAACCCAACTCTGCTCCATCATGTTCCATATGTGATCACCATCCTCCTACTCAACCACCCCCATATCCTTCCACAATCGCCAACCCCCACCACCACCTACACCCTCATCCCATTCATCACCTTTGCTACCATCTCCTCACACTCCTCCATCCTCACCCATCCCCTCTCCCACGTCATCTACCTCCTCTCCCTCATCCCCTATATCGAATTCGGTCCCGTCACCACCCGCACCACCTCACCCTATGGTTACACGCTCCAAAGTTGGCACTTTCAAACCCAACCCCAAACACACCTCCTACTTAGCCAGTACCATGCAATCCTGCCTTCATGCTGCCCTACTCACCACCACAATTCCAAAGGGGTATAAAAGTGCTTCAAAAAATCATCATTGGACTCATGCAATGCAAACAGAATATAATGCTCTTACCAAAAATTGCACGTGGACCCTTGTGCCAAGACCTGCAACTATAAATATTGTTGGTTCCAAATGGGTATTTCGAATTAGATATCGTTCCGATGGATCAATTGATCGCTACAAAGCGAGACTTGTCGCTCAAGGTTTCACTCAAATACCGAGACTTGATTTCAATCATACTTTTAGTCCGGTAGTAAAAGCATCCACTATTCGCATTGTTCTCTCCTTGGCTGTTATCAACGGTTGGTCTCTTAAGCAACTCGATGTAGACAATGCATTTCTCAATGGTCACATCTCTGAAACCATTTATATGGAGCAACCTACCGGGTTTGTGGACCCAAAACTTCCAAATCACGTATGGAAGCTCAACAAGGCCCTCTACGGTCTTAAACAAGCTCCTCGAGCTTGGTTTCATCGGCTTAGTACCTTTCTTTTCTCAAACAGCTTCAAATGTAGTCGAGCCGACCCTTCCCTTTTTATCTTTCTTCATGGCGATTCCATCATGTATCTTCTAGTTTACGTGGACAATCTCATTCTCAAAGGAAATAAATCCACGTTACTCAGTAACTTCACAACTCGTCTACATCAGGAATTCGCTATCAAAGATCTCGGCTCCTTAAACTACTTTCTTAGTCTCGAGGTTGCGCATACTACCGAAGGACTTTTCCTCACTCAAACAAAATATGCAAATGACATCCTCACTCAAGCTGGCCTAACCGACACAAAACATCTCCCTACCCCTCTCTCAACATCCGACACCTTTACCAAAGAAGGCACCCGTATTCCGATCCCACCCTCTATCTCTCCCTTGTTGGAGCACTTCAATACTTAACCATCACTCGACCCGACTTGTCATATGCGGTCAATCAAGCCTGTCAACACCTCCATTCGCCCATTGAACACCACTTCTAGTTGGTTAAGCGGATACTTCGTTATGTCAAGGGAACTATCTCTCATGGGTTAGTATTCAGACGTTCTACAATTCCTTCTATCTTAGGTTATTCGGATGCGGATTGGGCACGATGTATTGAGACACGTAGATCAACTTACGGCTACTCAGTTTTCTTGGGTCGCAACTTAGTCTCATGGAGTGCTAAGAAACAACCAACGAAGATCAAGCTGTGAATCTGAATATCGTGCAATGGTAAACGCCGCCACAGAAATTGTTTGTATTACTCATTTGTTGCAGGAACTTCATGCTCTTCCACCTAGTCGGCCAACTCTCTTATGTGACAACAAGAGTGCATTATTCATGAGTCAAAATCCGGTCTCTCATAAACGAGCCAAGCACATCGACTTAGATTATCACTTTGTTCGGGAACTAGTTATGTCCGGCAAATTACACACTAAGTTCGTTCCTACCAAGCTTCAACTTGAGGATATTTTCACTAAAAGCTTGCCACGGCCACTCTTTGAGCAATTTCGAGACTTACTACGAGTTCAACCACCGCCATTTCGCTTGCAGGGGGATAACAACCATTGTCAATCATCATCACCAACTACTCCTAAAATTACTGTCAATCACATGTAAATATAGTAGTGATTGTAAAGTCAATATTATTGTTATACCTTTCCTTGTATTTCTCCTTGTAATTAGCTTTGTAATCATCTATATATTAATATCAAAATCTCTCTAATAATCAAGAGAGAATTCCTTGACTTTCAATTTCTTTGTCACTCTGAAATACTTTCATGTCTTGTGATTCTAAAGTCACCCATGCTAAGATACCATCTCCATTTGGAGTATCCATCAATACACAACCATTCATACCCAAAGATTCATACGTTACACTCGCAACGGTGGGATTTCCCCATCCGAAATCAACTTTGCTATAAGGGAACCCACATAAGCTCGAACAAGAAAAGGATCCATTAACACTAGATCTTGACATAGCCGATTCTAAGTATTGAGAAGCCAGTTGCATACTTTCGACTCGCTCGACTTCCATCTTCTCCTTTCTTATCTTGGAAACCAACTCACTTAATGAACTTTCACTTTCTTGCCGGGTGGTCACCAACATAGTTCCAAAGAAATTTCCCATGGTAGTTTGAGGCAACTTTGGGACAAAATGCTTACGTATATCTACTGGGATTGCTAAAAGATATGGCTTAAAAGAAGATGATCTTCGGGTGGTAGCTGCCAGCACGGTTTTGTAAATTAGAGACGACAATACTTCAAACCGTGTAGGATTTTTTATAGAGGAGACCTTGTTCTTGAGGTCACTTAATTTTGAATTGGGGAAAACGAATTTTCTGGTGACAAAGTGTGCACAACTAATTTGTGATGTGGGCTGAAGAGGATTAATAGGATTGGTAGTGGCTGGGATTGAATAAAATGAGGGTTTAGAGGTAGTACCTCTTTGTGATCAGTGGAACCACAACGTGCCACAGAAGCCCAATAATTCCTGTATGAGCCAAGAGTGCAGCCATCACAAATTTTATGTGACATAGACACCGCCAACCCGCTTCCACCACACGCGAAGTGATTGAGTTGAATACCAACAAGACTGGTGCTATGAGGAGACTTTTGCCACACCATGTCATCAGCAAAAAGTTGGCCAACAGTACTCTCATCTTCTGTATGTTGGAACTTGTGGAGTTGGCTGTCATGTTTGGCTTCGACAAACACGACTCCCTGGTCGTTACAATCAACGTACGGTGTTCTTGGTGTAGGTAACCTGCCAGCAAACGGGTAGTATCGTGTTAAGGTGTGTGATAATGATTTCTTCAGCTTCTGGGCTTTGTGACCAGCAGTTAGACTGCAATTTTCATTGTTTGGATAGAAAAGAATAAGTGGCATGTAGATGTGAGCCATGCCTTGATCAAGGTGGGAAAGATTATAAGTCCGGAGATGAGATGTGGTTGGAGATGAGGGCTTTATTATTTCATGAGAAATGATGGTGTGATGTTGTCTTCTTCCGAATCGTAGGATCTTCCTTATCATCGTCACTTACTATGAAAGGAAAGATTTTATTGTGTTTGATCATGATACGTAGATACGACATATATATAGGGCATACATAGAGAGAAATCCTAGTCGAGATAAAAAAAAAAAATTAAAGTCGATTTGTGGTCAAGATTATGCTACCATCTTTGTGTTACAGATTTCTGAAGGGGTAGTATCGTAACTTCAACCTAGACATACTTTTTGACTAGAACATTTTTCTATTTAACAAAAGTAACTCTGATCACTTTTTTTCTTTTCGAACTAAATCACTTTTTCAACTCTCATTTATCATCCTTAGAGAAAAAAATCACCAATTTTATTTATTCATTATCTTCATCTTTAACATTTTGGAGAGAGAAACACACAAATGTTCAGATCTACTATGCTCGAATAATAAAAAAGAATCAATTTTTTGAATATGAAGAGTTTTTTTTATTTTGAAATGAATTTTTTACGTGGGTTTGATGGTTCCTAGATTTTCTTTCTATTTCCTTTTCTTTGGCTTTTTTTTCTTTTTTATAGATTATATGGTATATTTGTTGAGGAAAACTTTAGGGTTCTATCTCTTTTTCAATTTTTGAGTTTTGTTTTGTAGTCGAATGGTTGGAGAATGTTAAGAAAGGGGGTCTGGTTATGTTAAATTTTGTTGAGATTTATGTCGTTTCAGGTGTTATACAAGCATCGGTTAGAGCTTGATCAGAAGAAGAAAAAAACACTTGATAAGCAGCTTGAATTTCTTCTTGGGCAAACCGAAAGGTAACATTTACCTATGAATTTGCTTTTTAGTCTGTTTTAACTTTTTTAATACTTCATTTAATAATGACGACCATCAGGTATTCGACAATGCTGACAGAAAATTTAAATATGAGAAAATGAGTAACATCATGCGTAATCGACACTCCGGTGACGCGAAGAGGCTTGATAATGCCATTAAAATAACGTCCCCGGATGTTATAGGGGCATTTACAGAGAAGAGAGTTTATAATATAACGCTAAATTTGGAGAGGAAAAAATTATAAAGTAATAATTGAAAGAGTATTAATGGATGTTCTATTACACATTTTTTGAAAGGGCGTGTCGATATGCCACAACATACCCCTTAAAAAATTTTAACCATTACAAATTGTCTACAATTGAGGGAGCGAAAGTGTAAATATTATTAGAAACACATATACGCCTCAAGAAATAAATTAACACATCAATAATTGTTATACTTTGAGCAATCACATTTATATTTGTTATGGCCTTTCTCAAAATGTATTATAATATATATATATATACACATACATATATATATATATATATATATATATATATATATATATATATATATATATATATAGGGTGAGTTATTGTAAGAAAATATAAAAGTGTGAGAATGATAAAAAAATATCTAAACCATTAGATATTTAATCTAATGGTTGAGATATTCAAGGCAATCTTGTAAATAGTGTTGACTATTAAACTAATTAATTTTTTAGATTAAGGGTATAAGGGTAAATTTAACATTTTTAAATTAAAAAACTAACATTAATGCACATGCAAGTTCTCTCATTCTTTTTTAAACTTCAATAATTTTTTATACGTAACTCTTTTTTTTAAATTACACCATAATAACGAGTGTTTTTTATCTTTAATATGAGTACCATATTAATATACTTATGCAGAGAAAAAAATTACGTCCCGCTTGGATGTTTTAGTCCATGGTGTTTTTTCTATGTTCATACATTGGTGTTTTAATCGTAGGGTGTTATTTTTGTTATATTTTTGTTCTTCATAAGATGTATGCCTTCAGTATACATGCTGTGGTGTTTTTATCAGTTAGGGTGTTATTGCTGTTATATTTAATGTGAGTACAAAGGTCCTTGATTTATTAGGGTGTTATTTCTGTTATATTGTTGTGGTGTTTTTATGAGTTATGGTGTTATAGCTGTTATATTTAATGTGAGTACAAAGGTACTTGATTTATTAGGGTGTTTTTCTGTTATATTCAATGTTAGAGTGTTCTTTATAAGATGTGTGCCTTCAATATACTTGTTGTGGTGTTTTTTGTGAGTTAGGGTGTTGATTCTGTTATATTTCTGTTTTTTATAAGATGTATGCCTTCAATATATATGATGTGGTGTTTTTATGAGTTAGGGTGTTATTTCTTTATAAGATGTATGCCTTCAAATTCGAAAATCCCTACAATAACTGTCAAAAATCGGTTACATATATTCATTCCGTAATTAGATTTTATTAATTAAATTACACTTATACCCTTAAACTACCAAAAAAAAAAGGGATACGTGTCACCTTCAAAATCTTTCTTATCTTTCTTACACTTTTATATTTTCTTACATGAACCTCTACTTACCTATATATATATACATATATATATATATATATAGAGAGAGAGAGAGAGAGAGATCATAATAAAATTACATAAAAATGAGAAAACTAGGTGGGAGGGGGGGGGGGTTAGGTTCTTTGGGGGTTTATGTTTAGGGTTTAGTTTTATGTTTTTTTTTTGGGGGGGGGGGGGTGTCGATACAGGGGGTAGATTAGGTGGTTTAGGCTTTTTTTATATTTATTCACATGTGCAGTATAATCTTTTTTTTTTGGAAAAACGTTTTTTTTTATATGTCATATTTAGAGATTTTTATTTTAAAAAAGTTCCAAATTTTTTTTGCTATATTTTTAGGCTTTTTTAATTTGTTTTTTAGTTTTCTCATTTAAACTAGTTTTCTCATGATCCGTCCCATATATATATATATATATATATATATATATATATATATATATATATATATATATATATATATAGATGTTAGGGTGAAATGAGAACTATTACGAGTTATAGCCTTACAAAAAAAATTTCATTTTTTTACCAAAGATCCAAAAAAGATCAATTTTTCAAAAAAAAAAAATAAAAAATAAAAAATAGTTTTTGTTGATTTACACTAGTAAAAACCCTTATGGTTGGGTAAATGCTAATTTTTACTGATCTCAGCAGCATCAAAACTCTGAAAATGCTGCTTTGATTTTTTATAGCTATGTTTATAACATTTTAATCTACGTGTGTGTAAAAAATGGAAGTAAAAAATCGCACGAGAAGTCGCAAATCTCTAAGTTCTTACACTCAAGGGGATTTTTTTCTTCATCTTGATCCTATATTTATATATACAGGGAGAGGATCATGAGAAAACCATATATAAACGAGAAAACTAAAAAAACCTAAAAAAACATACCAAATGTTTTTACCAAAATTCGCTACTTTTTATGTATAATTTTTTTTTCAAAAAAAAAAAGAAAAAAAAGTTGTTGTAAAGACATTAATAGGTTTATGCGTAAGTATTCGTTAATGATTTGGGTTGTTTTATTGTATTGGGCCTAAGAGTTTAGAGTTTAGGAGCTCCAACCCTCTAGTATATATATAGTTAATGATGTATTAGGGTTAGGGAGCTTTTTGATTGCATTTTCACTTGTATTAGACAAATTTCAATTTGTATGCAAGTTGAACCTTTATATCTTCATTTTAGCTTGTTTGTGTGATATCGGTCAGATCCGGTTTATCGGGACCTACAATTGGTACCAGATCTTGTTTGAACCTGTTTCCAGGCTCAGATCTTATATCACACGGTTTTCTGATTGTATCTACTTCTGTTTCGGTTTCCGTTGAAGATCTCAGATCATCTTAGAGTTTCTTTGAAGATCTCGGATCATCTCGGACCATCTCAGATTTATTTTCTTGAAGATCTCGAACCTTCTCGGATAGTCTCAGATAGTCTGCTTGAACATCTCGAACCATCTCTGATCATTTCGGATTGTTTGCTTGAACATCTCGAAACATCTCGGACCATTTTGGATTTTTTACTTGAGCATCTCGAACTAACTTGGACCATCTCGGATCAATTCAAATCTCTAACCTTGCATTTCGGATCAATTTTACTCAGAAAGTTCACTATTCCGGGATACTGTTTACATCTCGGATCAACTTTAGCATTTCGAACCAATTATTACCATCTCGGATCATTTACCATTTCGAGTCAAAGTTACTGTTCAGTGTTACTGTTTAGAGGTTACTGTTCGGAGGTTAGTGTTCAGAGATTATTGTTCAGAGTTGTTGTTTACTGTTCACTTCTCTGTTTGATATCTTTTCACCATCTTTGACAATGAATCAACATAGCATTCTGACTGTTGCAGATCTCAACAATGCTACCTTAACGGCCATTCAGTCTCAGACTCTGGCATTGCATCAAGAACTAGACCAGAGTATTGGAACGTCTACCAAAATCCCAAGATTGCTGTATGGTGATGATTACTTTGAATGGACTTGGAGCTTTGAACAGTATTGCAAAGCAAAGGAACCCGGAATGTGGAGGTGCATTCGTGATGGTCCCCGCACAATCATGTACGCAATTACAGATGATCCAGAAACTCGAATTCCGAAACCAGAAAGTTTGTGGTCTGATGAAGATCGAAAAATCAAGGATGAAGACGATAAGGTAATGGCAAATCTTACCATGGCACTTGGTCTCGACATCTCAATTGTTGTTAGAAACTGCACAAGTGCAAAAGAAATCTGGGATGTGTTGAAAAATCTGTACGAAGGAAACACTGATGTGAAAGCTAGTAGGGTGAATATGTTGAACCAGCAGTTCAGTTCTTTTAATCACATTTAACGGAGAGACTGTGGAAAATCAAATCAGGAGATTCATCAACCTTATTTCACAGATGGTTAGTGCTGGAATTTCAATCACTAATAGTGGGATGAATCGTCAACTGTTGAATTCTCTGTCGAAGTTTTGGGATGCCGATGTTTCAATGATCAAACATACCAAGAATCTGAATGAAGTTGCTCTTACTGAGCTAATCGCCACCATCAAATCATGTGAAATAGACCATCAGCAAAGAGAACTGAACCACAAGAACTCTATGATGGTTGCAGGGGTGACTGGCTCTAACACTGCCTTGATGTCTCAAAGTCATACTAATTTTATCTTTAGCCCCGTGACAAACAGCAATCCAACTGTTGTTTTCGGTCCTTTAACTCAAGCATAGCTTCAAGCCCAAAAGACTAACTATGTTTATGGCATGTCTCCTCCAACCAACTCTGCTGTTTTGACTTCTATAACTATTCAGCAATTACCTCAGCACGCAAACGTTGTCTACAGTCCCATTAATCTTCCAGCTCCTCAAAATATTCAATCCACAACCCGCACTGAAAATCTTGCATTTCTGACCAAACAAGACGAATAGAAGTTAGCCTTGGCAGCTTTAATGCTTTACAGTTTGAATGCTTTTCTAGCAGGAGATCTCTTGCCTCCTTCAGTGTTTGCTACCGATCTGAATCAAGTGGTTGAAGAAGACATCGAAGAACTGGATGCATCATAGAATCTAGCAATGGCTGCTTTTCGAGCAGAAAAGTTTCAAAAAAGATACGGGCGTCGTCCAATGTCAAGCATTCGCACTGGGTCAGTCAAGGATAAGTTGAGATGCTACAGATGTCATGAACCCAGACACTTCGCCAGAGACTGCAGGATATGAAGCAACTGCTGCTGCTGCTAGGAATTCAGAAAGGTCCATGGTTCCAGTTTCCTCAGCTCAGGCATCATCATCAATTCATCAAGCCAAGGAGTATCAGGAGCAGGAAAGGCTCTAATGGTACAAGAGCAGCATGGTTTCAGCTGGATTGATGCTGCAGCTCAAGTGGAATCTCTGAAGATTGCTGAAGTGGCTGAAGATCATCTCAAATGCTTGATGGGCAAACTGAGGAGCCCAAATCTCTCTCTGAAACGGTAAGTTCTCTTATGTGCTCAGAATATTGTAAACATAAAATGGCACAAATGATAGCTCATAATCTCAATCTCATTAATGATTACAATAGTGCATGTCAAAGTACATTGGTCTTCGTGAGAACAATAGAATTCTCTACGAAAAGATTGATGTTCTAAAGAAGGACATAGCTCAACTCCATCGGGACGTAAACCAACAGAATTGTTGGGTTTATGATTATAAAATCAAACTAGAATCAAAAAACTTTGGTAAGAATTGAGCTGGGTCTTCTTACTTGAAAGTTTCAACAAAACGAATTGAATATTAAGAAATATGATTCTTCCAGTGACATTGTTCGCAATCTGTGCAATATACAAATGGCATACAAAGAGAACAAGGGAAAAGGGTTAGGTTATTCACAAGTTCCTCCGCCATACAATCATAATTATTCAAGAATGCCGCTCACTGAGCAAGAATTGGAAAATTATTATAAAATGGCGTCTGGCAAACTAAGGGAGTACGTTCCTTGGGAACCTTTCAAGCATAAGAATGCCAAATCAATTGATTTTCAAAAGCCTGTAAGTTTTGTAAAAATTAATGATGAAGAGCACTCGATGAGCCAGTTGAAAATTTGAAAGGTGAAAAGGAGCTAATAACAACTCCATCTGAAGAACTTATGAAAACAATTCTTACTTCTGATTCTAAAAAGGAAGTTAATTCTTTTAGTGAATGTGCAGAGTCACTGATAGACGAGGAGCAATCAAAAGTGGATAATGAATCACATCTAATTATTGCTGATGACACATATGTTTCTTTATGTGATAAACATGATGACTATGTTTGGAATTTTGTTCAGTCTTTGGTTTTTGAGACTCGGGGTTTTTCCAATGTTGTTGAAACTGAAACTTCAAATGATATGGTTTTTGATTCAGTCCATGATTTAACTGACAGTCGAAAGGAATCTGGAGTTTCAGTTTTGAGTGATTCAGAAAACTACTTTAGTTCTTCTAAAACCTCAACGGATACCTCAGATATTTCTGGATCTAGTGAACTGAAAATATTGTTATGATGGACTGTTTGAATGTAAATGTTTGTAAACAGGAGACATCTGATATTTCTGGAAATCAGACTGAAGATTCTAACTCATCAGATAATGAGCAAGACAGTTACGACAGTCAAAGTATTGACAAAACTTGCTCATCATTCGGTGACCAAGAATCCTATGATTCTGAAAGCTCAGTTCCAAATGAAACCATTCTCAAAGAAACTGAAACACTTGATTCTGAGACTTTAGTTTCAGAAGAAAAGGTTTCAAATGAAACTAAGATTACAGAATCCACTCCTGTAAAAAAAAGACGATATAGAAAAACCAGAGCCAGTGCACAATGAAAATTCAGGAGAAAATTTCCTCGAGTATTGTTAATCAAAAGAGAAACCCAACTCAAAAACCAACTAAATCAAGATTGAAGGGTAAAGCTGTTAATACTCACTATTGTGCTGATAATTGTGAGCAGGTTTATCCTAAGAGTTAAAATGCACACAAGAAATCAGCACCTAGTGGAAAGAAGAGACCCAATCAGCTCCCCAGAATAACACAAGCCGAATTAAGAGTCTTTTTCTCAAAATTGCAAACTTGCTTCAATTGTTGAATTCTAGGGCATATAGGTAGAAACTGTGTTCATCGTCCTTGTGGGTCTTATACATCCAAAATTTCCATCCATTAGATGACTTCATATAATCGACGTCAAAGTCATCAAAAGCCTTCTGATGGGGACTGGAATCTAGCAAAGAAAACCAATAAAAGTTGTTCCAACTCAAATGATTTCGTAAATCCATGCAAGAAATTAAACGCCTCATCATCACATGTATTCTCAAATAATACACAGTTAAAGATTTGGAAACCTAAAAAGATTGCTAGATCTCAGTCAGAGCGGTCTCATTTGCCAAATTTCATTTCTTCATCTTCTCAAGCATCAAAATCTTCTAACCAACCCGAATTGAAAAAGATATGGGTTCTCGTCTCCCACTAATCTTGTTCTGTGTGCAGGAACGGCTTTGGAGGGCTGTTGTTAGACTTTGGTTTATCGACAATGGCTGTTCCAAACACATGACTGGGGACATCTCCCAGTTGAATGATATCAAAATCTTCGATGGTGGATTTGTCACTTTTGCAGGGGGAGAAACGGGACAAATTACTATGAAAGGCACAATCCGTAACGGGGTTTTCAGTTTCTCAGATGTCAATTATGTTCCTGAACTCAAACACAGTCTTCTCAGTGTCTCTCAGATGTGCGACAATGGTTTAGAGGTTTTGTTTACAAAAGGTGGATGCGTGGTCTTGAAACCTGGAACTGTCATACTAGAGGATTGGTACTTGATTGAAGCAGAACGACGGGGTAACGCTTACGTGATCGCCATGAACAGAGCCCCCACTTATTAAGTTACTTGCTTGTTCTCTGAAATTGCTGAACATGATGCAATGTTGTGGCATCAAAGACTTAGGCATCTTAACATGAAGAATCTTAATCGCCTGGCAAAGGGAGGCATGGTCCGAAATTTACCAATCATGGATTTCATGCAAATTGAAAAATGTGAGTCCTTTGCTCGTGGGAAGCAACACCGTAAGCCCCATAAGCCCAAGCTCGTGCACAAGACATCCAAAGTTCTGGAACTGCTTCATATGGATCTTTTTGGTCCTGTCAATGTGCTGAGTATTGGAAGAAAAGCTTATTGCCTGGTTATCACTGATGACTACTCTCGTTTCACTTGGGTATTTTTCTTGGAACAAAAGAGTGAAACAGCAAGTCTAATAAAGAAATTTATCACTCTCATGGAGAACCAAGCAAACAAGCGAGTAAAGATTATGCGTTGAGACAATGGAATGGAATTCAACATAGTCGAACTGAGCAATTTTTGTGCATCAAAAGGGATTGATCGTCAGTACACTGCAGCTCGAACTCCTCAACAAAATGGAGTCGTAGAAAGACGAAACAGAACTCTCATTGAAGCAGCTCGTACTATGCTGATTGATTCCGGTCTTCCACTAATATTTTGGGCAGAAGCAGTTAACACAGCATGCTATGTGCAAAACCATGCTCTCATCAACAAACATCACATGAAGACACCTTATGAAATAGTGGAAGGACAAAAACTCTCGGTACAGCATCTTCGTACTTTTGGTTGTCCTTGTGTTCTACTCAACATGGATGCTAAAGGAAAATTTGATGCAAGAGGTGCTCCATGCTATTTCGTCGGCTATGCAAAGAACACTTCATATCGTGTCTACAACAAACTTAAGAAACAGATCATGGAGACATATTATGTGGATTGGCTGGAAGAAAATCCGAAAGATGCTAGACTTGGACCTGATTGGTTATACGACTATTCTTCCTTGTTTCAGTCTTTTAGTATTCTACCTGACTTAATTGTTGATGCAGATGTCTCAAAAACAGTAATATCCATTCCTATCATAGCTGAAGATGATGCTGTCCTGCTTCATGATTCTTTCAAGAAACTTACCGTGGATCCTCTAGGATTTCATGAAGTTCCTACGGACGTGCACTCTTCTTCACAGATGCAAGACAAGGTTCTCGAACCTACTGTTGTCAGCAACATTGAATCCTCTGCACCGCAAGATACAGTTCAAGAAACTTCACCATTTCCGGAGCTGATTCCTTTATATTGCACATGTGATCCTCCTGTAATCCATACTGCTGCATCAAATGAGGGGGAGCAATCTGGGATAGTATCAGGAAGTGCTTCTAACTTAGAATCTAATTTACAGGCATCAGGTGTGGCAATTCCCCAGCGCATTCAGATAAATCATCCAATTGCAAAAGTTATTGGTCTTGTATCTGCTGGTGTTCAAACACGCAGTAGATCAGGAACAATTAACACATGTTTGTATTCATGCTTCATTTCACAAATTGAGCCTAAAAACATTGATGTTGCTTTGCAGGAACCTGGATGGGTCAACGCAATGCATGAAGAGCTCAACCAGTTTGAAAAGCTGGGAGTGTGGAAATTGGTGAAGTTGCAAGAGGGAAAACGAGCTCTTGGTACTCGTTGGGTGTATAGAAATAAACAAGACGATACTGGAGTGATGTGCGGAACAAAGCTCGGCTAGTGGTACAGGGATTCAGACAGATCGAAGGCCTTGACTATGATGAGGCATATGCACCCGTAGCCCGTCTGGAAGCGATATGCATCTTCTTGGCATATGCATCCTACATGGGTTTCACGATTTATCAAATGGATGTCAAGACAGCGTTTTTGTACGGGAAGGTCAAGGAGGAGATTTATGTTGCTCAACCCCCAGGTTTTACAGATCCAAAGAAGCAAGGCTATGTGTATAAATTAGATAAAGCTTTGTATGGTTAGCACCAAGCACCTCGTGCATGGTATGCAACTCTAACAGAGCATCTGCTTGCTCATGGTTATGTACGGGGTATGATAGATCAAATGTTTTTCATGAAACATGTGGGCAAGGATCTTATTCTTGTTCAGATCTATGTTGACAACATCATTGTCGGGTCTAGCAATGAAGAGTTGTACAAAGAATTTGAGGACGTGATGAAGAAGAAGTTCGAAATGAGTTCTCTACGTGAAATGACTATGTTTCTGGGCTTGCAAGTTTGTCAGAACAATCAAGGAATCTTGATCCATCAAGGAAAATATGTTTAGGACTTTCTTGCAAAATTCGACATGTCAAACTCAAAACCCTTCGACTCGCCCATTCCCGAACGGCCATTGCTGAATGAGTATGCTGAAGGTGATCCGGTCAATCCAACAATGTACCGATCTATGATTGTTTCACTGATGTACTTAACTGCCAGCTGACCGGACATTATGTTTGCGGTTTGTCAATGTGCCAGATATCAAGCAAACCCTAAACTTTCTCATCTTTCAGCTGTTAAATGAATCTTTCGATACTTCAAGGGCGCTCCAAAATTGGGTCTCTTGTATCCTAGAGATTCGAATTTTGATCTGTTTGCTTTTTCTAACAGTAACTTTGGAGGGACAGACAGGGACATGAAGTCCACATCAGCTGGATGCCAATACTTGGGAGACAGGCTTATTTCCTGGCAGTGCAAAAAGCAACAAACAATGTCTTTATTTACTGCAGAAGCATAATATGTTGTAGCATCTGCATACTGCTCTCAGGTTATTTGGATGCAACATCAGCTTGCGGATTACGGTTTGACTTATCTTAACACTACTATCTATTGTGATAATGATGTCGTTATCCAGATTGTCAAAAACTCTGTTTTTCATTCCAAAACCATGCATATTGATATCAAAGTTCATTTTATTCGAGTTTGCTTCTACAGAGGATTAATTAAACTTGAACAGATCCACACAGATGCTAATTCAGCGGATCTTTTTACAAAACCTGTTAGCAATTAGAGATTCAAAGTGCTTGTGGACCTTTTGAAAATGATGTGTTTTATCGGCTAAGCAATACTAAAAATATTAATAATAATAAAAATATATAGCAAACTAACTAAATTTGTACATAAAGTTTTCTACTTCTGCACAAATTTAGGGGAGAAATATTCGCTTTGCTGCTCAAATCTAATGTACTTGGCTAACACATGTAAGGTATTGATGCTGTAAAAGCAAGGATTGTTATGATGTGTTGACAGGCTTATCGTTCAAGAGTCAAAAGGATACCAGGTGACTAACTTTCTGACAAGCTATACATCTCGCGGGTAACGTGTCATCGGAATATGATATTATGGTCTTAAATCCGGTGTTGATAGATAGCCAATGTCTGAAGTTTCAAGTCTTTATGTCGATAAGTCATCCAGGATATCAGGACTGCCCGTCTGTTACATCCAGATACATGTAGACCTAGGCAGAGTTAGGATATTCTTAAAAGAGTGTAAATGAAAGGGCCAAACCTTAAAAAGGGAAATCTCTTACGAGAAAAACCTAAAAGTAAAACATACCGACAGAAGCGCTCTTTTCCCTTCCTAATGGCAAGGGAAAAAATTCTTGATTTTTTGGAAAGGGCTGCCTCGTATAGGGTATTGTGCCAGTAACCCTTGTCTGATATTGTTTGGTCTCTCTGCAGTACGTTGTACTTACTTGCTCATCAACAAATCGGACATTGTAAGTAGAAAGAATGACCTCGGTATATTCACTTGTTACGATGAATTGTTGTGCTTACCTTGATCACGGATGTATGCCTCGATGTGGGACACACGGATGTTATTGCAAACTCACTTGATGAAGTCACAAGGTTGAAAATTGAAGATTGAAGCGATGAGTTTAAAAGAACAAATATATCAGCAATCACATGGTTCTATTTGACCAAGCTCATGCCGAAAAATGTTCCTTAATCAGTTCAGAACTGGTTTGATCTCATGGCAACTCTCCCCTTATCCTTTTGTGATTACCATTCTTATTGATAGTCTTTCTTTTTGTAAGATTGGTTGCTTGGTCGGTTGGATCGCAGATTTAACAGAAGGTGTTACTATTCAGGACTAGTTAAAACTAATAGGGGCCTAAAAAGAATTAATTCTTTCTCTTTTGAGTGGGCCCACTTATCTCAAATTCATTCACCTGGTTTGTTTACTGTTTCGAGATGGACTTGGTTAGAGATGGACTTGGCCTAGTCACATCTCGAATCAACTGTTCCGACATGGGCTGGGCTATGTTTTGAGTATATATAAAGCCCATCTCTAGTCATTTCGGATCATTCCGAATTATGTTTATCTGGATCTCTTTCATCTATGTCTCTGAGGTAGATTTTTCTTCATCTCGGATGCATCTCAGATGCTTTTCGGATGCATTCCGGGTGCATCTCGAGTGCATCTCGGATGCTTTCCGGATGCTCTTGTATGAACCATCTCGAATGACAAGGGGTCATTGACTTGAACCCTTGTCATTCGAGTTCATCTGACCTGTGAACCTTTGAACTTCTGTTATCTTTTGACCCTCTTACCTTCACCTCTGAAATGCTAATTTGTCAACCAAGTTTACCTGTCATAACAATTTAGAGGAAATTAATGTTTGCTATGAATGATGACATTTTTATTTCATGTGCAGAAAATGGCTCAGAAAATGATGGACATACGCAAGCTGGAAGTCGAAGCTTTTCATAATATAGCCTTCTATTTGTCCGATTCTCCACCAAAATATAGAGAGAGATTTGATTCCCTAGTTTCTGGACTGAACAACTGCCGGATCACTCATGCTCTAAAGTCATATCCAGTAACCGATGAAGATATGATTCAGGACTTCTAGATCAATGCAAAAGTCAAAGGTGGAGGTGCCTTCATTGAAACGAAGATCGGAGAGAAAGAAATTAAAGTTTCAGAGACAGACGTACGAGATGAATTATAATTTGGGGACAATGAACGTCATCCTACTGCTTTTGACAAGGATAGTGTGATGAAAGCTCTTCGTCGAATGAGCTATGAATGAGCATATCCAACAGTGCTGAAGAAGCTATTCCCTCCATACTGGAGGTGTCCTGCTCACATATTTCTACAATGTATTTTAGAGAAAAAGGGCGGCCAGGACCAACTGAATCAGACTCAGACAGCCGCAATTGTTGCATTAGTAAACAACTGGGATTATAACTCTTCGGTTTTCATTTTTGACAATATGAAAAGCATGTTGAAGAGTACAAAGAAGAAGGTATTCCTACTTTATCCAAGATTTGTACAGATGATTATTGACAAGAAGCATCCCGAGCTTGTTAAAGGCATCAACCATCTGAACTTAAAGCTGCTAGGACCAAGTTGCTTTGAAGCAGCGTGCAAACAGCGGGACTCTGCTAAGTTCAAGTTTGTGGGTCGATATGAACTTATTAAACATGCGAAATTCAAGGAAATTGTATCTGCTCCTAAACCCGTAACAGCATTTGTAGCTGAAGAGCATGACATTCAGGTCGTAGGAAAACCGAGACAACCAGAACCCATTGTTGAAGATCTTGATTAAGAAGAAGAAATAGAAGAAGCAGCAGCACAGGCTGAATCAGAGACAGCTAAGAAGACTGTGAGAGAAACGAATTTGATTTCTGCTGAGAATCTAGAAGCTTTACTTGCATCTCTAAAGGGTAATTCTAGGATCCATTCTCCTAGTATCATTCCTTCCGATGAAACATTGGTTGAAGATGATGAAATTGAGAATATTTTTGCATCTGATGTCTCTGAACTCCCCAAGCCCTCAAGCTCAAGTTATATTCCTGATCCAGTTTTTCAGCCAGAAAATTCTAGCGGTGCTCATGGTGAGGCAGGTAGTTCCGGCGTTGGTTTATCTGAGAATGAAGAGGTAGCGATGAGAATGGCCGCAGAAATGATGAAATTTATCGAGCAATCTGATAGCAATGAGGATGAAGTTGTGGATGTTGGCAAACTACAATGCAGAGTAGTGTTGCTAGAGCAAGAAAATGAACTGAAAAACGCTCAAATAGCCTCCTTACAAAATCATATATCTATCAGGGATCAAGCCGTTGAGCAACTTCAAGGAGATGTGAGTCTGCTAATGAAAGGTTTACGAGATGAAGGCAAAGTTACATAAAAAGTTCGGAAGTGAGTTTGCGGATAAAGATGATGATCCTATTAACGTTGCTCATCATGAACGAACAGAAGCAGAAAAAGCTGCAACTGATGTAGAAAATGAAGCGGTCATGAATGTCACACCCCGGATTTCCAACCCAAAGCCATATACCGGTGGGCCCGGGTGGGGAGTATCGTGACATCAGTTGATAATCATCATAGTCAATTAAACACCGCACAGCGGAAGTCTTGGAGTAAAATTACTATTACAAACCAAATGTTCGAAATAAAATAATATACAGGCTTGTAATAGAAGATCCACAGGCGGATCGTAAAATGTACAAAGAAAGAATATAAAACAGACTTTAGGGCATATCTAAGGATTTGCAAGATCCTCTTATTCACTACCGAGCAGCTTCCGGCCTATTTCGTATTGTACCTACAAGCTTAATCTTTTTGAAAATACATCAGCTTTCGCTGGTAAATACACCCGACTGACTCATTTTGAAAACATTTTAGAAATTAGATTTAAGTGCACGGGGCACAAATCTTTTATAACTTGGGAAAGTTACTTTGTAACCTTGTTAACAGATTCACATGTTTGTCCATACATACAAAGCCTAGTACAGAGACCGAGACATAATTAAATACACACCACTTAGAACTCACAGAGGAGTTATGCCCAACGTCTTGGGTAATTTTCATTTGAGCGTCTGTCAGGTGTACGCCTACACCCTGCGCTAAGGTCGTGGCTACTATCTAATGTAATGAGCCGAGGATATCCAGGACACGATAATTTAACACCCGATGTTTAAGTTATCAAACAAAACTGATTAAAACAGAATATGCAGATTTACTAGCCACAATCCGGCATTCGATTAATCCATTTCTGACCTAGCCGTAATAATTTACCGTATCCCAAGCCCGTATAGGGAAAATAAGTCAAGAGTATTTACCTGAGCTAGTCTTGATTTAAAAATGCAAGATTTTATATCTCAGCCGTATCCAAAATGAATTAAGTGCAGATAGCATTTACCGGAAGGCTCTTGTCTGGATTATGGCATAAACTAACCAATTAAATACTAACGGTCTTATTTAAGTCATAGACGTAGACCGAATAGTGTACAGGATCAAGACGTATAGCGCTTGATTAAATGATGATCGGATAGAATGTAGTTTGAACCCGAGAAGTACTTTGACTTGCATAATATGGGTTAACTATAAATATTCTAGATTTTGAAACTTAAATGACAAGGTTAAACCCGTTTCGGTTAATTTCCATAAAATAGTTACATATACTTAACCGTACGTATATTAGCGAAAAAAAGGAACTTGATTGTAACTTAATGTTATAACTATAAGTATTCTGAAAAAATAACTTATTTATGATATAATATCAGTAGGATATCAATTATATGTGTAATTTATCTTCTATGACCAAACTACGCACCGAAGGGGCATTTTGGTCATTTTACACATAGTTTATAAATTATTTGGGATTCTGAGTTTATAACATGTACCTACTATAAAAAATTTTAAACTAAGTTTTAAAATCAGTAAGTAACAGGTCTTGGTTAATTAATATGGTTTAAAGCCATACTATGCGCCGAAACGGCGCTTATGTCGTAAAATGACGTTTTACGTGATGTTTTTGAAAACTGATGTTAAGGTCAGATTTAAAATGTCTTAGATATGTTATTTAATATAACATATCAGTATGTAAAAGATTTACCTTGAAAAGATTTGATTAAAACCAATTTATAAGCCACAAGGGCTAATTCGTCATTTATCGACATAATTCAAGGACCTGCTTGCAAACTCAGTTTATAATCTGGTTTAACATCCCAAATAATCCTACTTATTATATTACATCAGTAGGATACTTATTTTCAAGTTCATTATCACTTAAACCTTGTTTTATGCAAAAAGGACATTTTAGTCAAAAATGACATAATTATGGAACTTGCGCATAAACTCAGATTCTGATTATGATTATGTAATAAAACCTCAGAGGGTTATGCTACATTATATTATGATCATAATGCAACTTTAGATCAGTAGGTAACTAATTAAATGGGGTCAGAATCGAAAGTAAAAGTAGAAGTCAAACTTCACGACTTTCGGTTGCGAACCGACCCTAGAACTAAAATTGATGAGCCGAACATGTTCTTACATGTTCTAATAATTACTACCAACTTGTTTAAGTGTCAAAACAGGTTTCATAACATATATAAGATCAATTTATGATTTTTCTGAAAAATGGCCTGTTTGACTTTTTAATATCATAACTTTGACCCGTCAATTGGTCTAGCAAACGTGATCTTTTGGAGGTGCCCTTTATAGGGATTAACACCTACCTTATTACGATCACTTAGCCATGTTCGTTATGAGCAATGGCTGGACCATAATGGTCTTAACCGAAAGTCAAAGCGTTTTCCGTAAAACACTCAACTTTTGACTATAAAAGCCTACAAACTAAAATGCACAAGGAAGGAACCCTTACAAGAGGTTCCTTGAATGCAATAGAACTAAGTTGGATGCTCCTTTCAGTTAGGAACCTCCAAAGGAGGGAGAAAAGTTGAAATTGAGAAAGGTGCAAGTCCAAATGGTGAACTTGGGCACCTATTTATAGTTGGAGAACTCAAAGGAAGTGATGCCAGGTGTTTAGGGGTGTAAGAAGGAGCTTACAAGTGTCCTAAAACATGGCATAGCTGATTGAAAGTCCATAGTTTCAAAAAAATGGTTTTTGGCAACATGTGTGGAGGCCAAGCAAAACTTTCTGCAGACACAGGCCTCTCGTGCCCCGTGAGAGGCCAAGGCCTTGCCTCTCGCGCCCCGCGAGCGCCTCATGTCAGTTTTTAAAATTTGCCACATTTATCCCCTCAACTTATTAAACCCCTTTAAACCTTCTAAAACACCTTTTTAGCATTTTTAGCCCTCCGTAGCCAATATTTAGCGTACCCGGGATTATGCCCGGACATTATCGAGCTCTCGGTTCGTTAAAAGGTCACTCTGAGGTATAAATTTAACATGTTGACACTTTTAATTCCTCCATTAGTCAATTTTCACATATTTATAAAATTGAACCCTCTCATCCATCAAATGGCACGTATGAGAGTTAGGACTTCGTAAAGGATCACTCAGAGGCTCATTATAAGCATGTTGACTCCGATGTCACTCATGGGCTGGGCATGTTGACACAACAGTCACTCAGAGGCCAAGTTTTAGCATGTTGACACTACTGGTCACTCAGAGGCTATGATTTAAGCATGCTGACACTAATGGTCATTCAGAGGCTTGATTTATGCATGTTGACATCTGAAGATCACTCAGAGACTTAGTTTGAGCATGTTGATGCTTTTAGTCCTTGTTAGTCTTTAATAGAATAAAATACAATATAACAGGTGTCGCTATATTATTGGACACGATTTTTACAGGGTGTTACAATGAATGCATACCTTTCTGCTGAAAGATCAAAAAAGAGAAAGCAGCCACAAAAAGGGAGTTCTAGCAGCAAGAAGATGACCGTGATGAAAAATCAAGATGTGAAGCCTCTCGATGAGAATTTTCAGCAAAAGGATCCTTCAAAAGTATCGGACAGATATGTCATGGAGATAGGGTCGAGTCACTATGATAAAGTTGGAAACAAATCAGAATTTAAATATTGGAGGTATGATCACGACAGAAATTTATGGATCGTCATGCGAGAGTGGACATAGAGAATAATATTCGAAACAGACACAATTTGAATCATGGACTAAGATTAATCTGAAAAGTCTGTTAAGAGCTCACTATTCTGATGCAGATCCAAAACAACGAGGTCCCGGTTGGGCGTTTCACTCTAAGCTTGAACATGAAGTATCCCATAACTTTCCAACAATGAAAACTGCAGTCATATCTAAACAAAAGCCCAGGTGTTCGAGACCCTCATACTCACAAACGAATCCAAAACGTTATCTGGCCACCGACTAACAAGGACAAGGTTATTCCAGTCGCTCCAAAGTTTCCTAAAGGTGTGCTGCAAAATCTTTGCTATTGGGCCTATGATCCAAGAATGGTTGAAGTTGTCATTGTTACAAAGAAAAGGCATTTCGTCTGGCAGACACTTTGGATCTAATTAGTTTTCACGAGGAGGATATTCTGATACTGGGAGCACATCAAATTCAAGCGAGTGACAGATATGAAGAATGTGCAAAATCCTGGACAAGTGCAGTGGCTACAGTAATTCAAAACAAATTATTTGCACATGACTTATGATCTTGAAGCGTAAGGCCAGTTCTAATGTAGTAAACCTAGGGGGAGATTTTACAGACATTAATAGGTTTATGCATTAGTATTCATTAATGATTTGGGTTGTTTTATTGTAATGGGGTTGGGAAAGGCCTTGGGCCTAAGAGTTTAGGAGCCCCAACCCTCTAGTATATATAGTCAATGATGTATTAGGGTTAGAGATCTTTTTTATTGCACTTTCACTTGTATTAGACAAATTCCAATTTGTATGCAAGTTGAATCTTTATATCTTCAACTTAGCTTGTTTGTGTGATATCGATCAGTATCGGGACCTACAGTTGTACTACACAAGTGCATTATATGCTTAGAGTTAGCTTTGAGTTTAGTTTAACTTTTAGTGTTAGGTTTTCTGAGGGTTTAGGATTAGGATTAGGTTTTTGGGTGGGGGAGGGGGGTTTAGGTTTGGGTGGGGGTGGGGGTGGTTTACGTTTAGAGTTTAATTTTAGGTTTTTTTTGGGGGGGGTAGGTGTTTTGGGGGTAAAGTGTTTAGAATTTTGGTGGGATGGTGGATTTAGGCTTCTATGGGGTGGGGTGGAGGGTGTCGGTTAGGGATGGGTTATGTGGTTTAGACTTTGTTCGTATTAATGCACATGTGTAGTACAACTTATTTTTTTATTTAAATATTTTTTATACATAAAATATAGCAACTTTTATTAAAAATTACAAAAATTAAATTTTGGTATGTTTTTTTAGGCTTTTTAGTTTTCTCATTTAAACTAGTTTTTTTATGATCCATCCCCTATATATATATAGGATCAAGCTCAAGGGAAAACCACTGCGAGTTGTGAGAACTAAGAAAACTAAGCATTCTCGTGCACCATATATATATAGTGGAGTTCTGGGGTGAACACTAGTGTATTTGTGATTGAGTGAACAGATTCCGACCATTGATTTATATCATCAAATTGTAAATACACTAGTGTATTTTCATCATCAAATCCTGACCATTGATTTACACTTGTGTATTGATAATCAATAGCTAGGATTAGTTCACTAGTATCCACAATCAATGAGTTTGTTCTCAAATGGACATAACCATATATATATGGTAGGGATCCTAAGAGAAACACTTGCTAATTGAGAGAAACATGAGAAGTATTCTAGACTACACGTTTGTCTCCAAGCCAATTTTTTTTACTTATAATCATACATTTTTTAAAAAAATTTTAAATATTCATACATATATGTATTATGTCAATATTGAATTATACACTTATGTAAATAGTCAATTTTTAAACGATATATATGTATACAATATAAAAATATATATCATTAACCTATAAAGTGTAGAAAACCGGATCAAAGGAACTCCGATTGAGCTCATTGCAGCGGCATTGGAACCAACTCTTCGAACCATAACAAACTCTAAACCCTAAAACCCTAAGGCTACATCCTATGCAAAAACCTAAAAACTAAACTATAAACCCTAATTAAAAGTTAAACCTAAACCCAAAATATTAATGCTAAACCTTAAACCAAAAAACTAACTTCTAAATAATAATGTTAAACACTAAAACTAAACCCTAAAGTGAAGCCCTAAATACTAATGTTAAACCCTAATTCCTGAAACTAAAACTAAATCATTCCCCTCAAACATAAGTGTACAATACTTATGTTTCACTTTTAAACACGTATATACATATATGTATATTAAAAGATTTCTAATATACACAAGTGTATATTTCAAAAAAGAAAGTGATATAAAAGTTTTGATATTTTCACAAAAAAAAAACCCATATTTTTTTTGCATTTTTCTTAGAGAAATTGTGTGGTCCAGAAAGCTTCTCAAGTTTCTCAATTAATTTAGTGTTTCTTACACGATCCTAGTCCTATATATAAGGATGGGTTAAAATGAGAACTATCGCGAGTTGTGAGAACTAGGTCATACAAAAGGTTTTTCAAAAAAAAATTTTTCTCAAAAATCATAAAACAATCAATTGTTTCAGCAAGAATTTTTTTAAAAAGCCGCATACACACATTTACATGAGATGTAAAAAGAATATTTATCCTCCTAACAAATTTTACACCAGTGCGTAAAAAACTTACATCAGGCAAAACTACCGACTTAACAATTTTTTTGCTTTTTTTTTACAGATGCATTTATAATATTTTTATCTACGTTTGTGCAAAAAATGATGGCCCGACTCGCGCAGTAAATATAAGTTCATATGGTTCTCACAACTCGTGGTATATATATATATATATATATATTAGAGAAAGGCAAACAAAATTAGGAGTCGTAATCAAAATGTTGTCACTCCTTTTGATTCCCCCCTAAACAGACAGTTTGAATTAATATAATAAACGTCGGTTTGCATTTAGCCTTAAAATAATTAATTAAGCAGTATAATACTCAATAGTTAACAAAACACATATATTATATCCAACTCTTGTATGGATTGTTTTGTCGGGGTACGTCGTGTTTTTATTATATTTTAATTAACTAAGGTTCTTATTTCATACTAAAAAACCAACATTTCACATAGAATTGCTCGTATCGATTACTATTATGATATCTTCTAATATAATTTTTGTCTTAATTATGTAATCAACATATGGATTTAAAATGCCATTAATAATTTTATTGTGGTAGTTTTTGGATTTTGTAGCTAATACATTAATAATTACTTATATATGTATGTGTGGAAACTTTAAAGACTTTATACAAATATATGATTCAACAAAATAAAGTGATCAAAACAAACTTGTAGAACTTTAATTACTCTATCAACGAAAATTTAAAGCTCAAACTATAAAAAAATCCGTAAAATGCCCTACTATTGACCCGTCAATTACTTGTACTATAATCATATTATAATTGTAATTAAGGTATAAAATATAAAAAAAGTGGTAATTTCAATAGCATGTATTATATACTTCCCATAAGCAATATATTATAGTGGTTTACTTTGTACTTAGAAAGTGATATAACTTTGAATATGACATCATTCTTTCATAAGGTTTAAAATTAGATAAATCCTTTCATAATAAATTATGCTTTATTGCATCATTACTTTTTAACGCCAGTAAAACATCATAAAAGGTGACATTTTACTAACTTTTTAGGGTTGTCACGTTAAGTTTGATGTCATTATAATATATTGCTGTTGATCAGCCGCCATTGATGTTTTGGAGGGTGAATATGTCGTTTATAGCTACGGTATCTTTTCGATTTCTATATTATTATGCTGCTGAATATACTTATAAAGTTTAATAACAAAAATGACATATGTATATTTATCTTTCATAATAAAATTCGATTTTATGAAAGAAAAAATGACATATGCGTTAAACAAATGTATATTACTTTACTACATATGTATGCGTTTGTAATACTTGACATTCATTTGGTTGGAAAGAGTGTATATAATAGTATTTTATTATGCAAAAATATGTGAGTAGGAGATTGAGATGCGTATTATTCCTTATTTTTTATAACGTGTGTAGTTATATATATATATATATAGGAAAGTTCATTTGAGAAGAAATTTAATGTGAGAACAAAAAGAAGAAAGGGCATAATGATAAAACATTAAATAGTTTATAACTCCTCTCATTAATTATGTTATTTCTCATTAATAAAGCAAAAACATTTTATCCTACACATTTCAAAATTTATCCTACTTATGTCTTATATTTACCGGAATTTACCCTACACACATGTAAATTTACCCTACACATAATAAAATTTATCCTACACATGTGGAAAATTGTCATACACCTTAAATTATTTTATCTTAAAAGAGTATATGAAAAAAAATGAGTTACAAGTTTAATTAATTAGCTAATTAATGACAATTATAGATTTACCTATGTCACACCCCGGATTTCCAACCGAAATCCAAACACCGGTGGGCCCTGGTGGAGAGTATCATGACGTAAGTTGATATCATTATTGTCAATTAAACACGACACAGCGGAAGTCTTGGAGTAAAATTACTATTACAAACCAAATGTTCGAAATAAAATAATATACAGGCTCGTAATAGAAGATCCACAGGCGGATCATTAAAATGTACAAGAAAGAATATAAAACAGACTTTAGGGCAGATCTAAGGATTTGTAAGATTCTCTTATTCACTACCGAGCAGCTTCCGGCCTATTTCGTATTGTACCTGCAGTTAGCCTTTGGACGATAAGTCAGCTTTAGCTGGTAAATACACCCAACTGACTCATTTTGAAAACATTTTTAAATGATTTTTAAGTGCAAAACGACACAAAATCTTTTATCAACTTGGAAAAGTTGACCTTGCAACCTTGTATCAGATTCACATGTTTGTCAATACATACATGACCCAGTACAGAAACCGATACATGATTAAATACACACCACTTACGAAGGAGTTATCCCCAACGTCTTGGGTAATTTGCATATGAGCGTCTGTCAGGTGTATGCCTACACCCCGCGCTAAGGTCGTGGCCAATAACTAATGTATTGAGCCGAGGATATCCAGGACACGGTAATTTAACCCCCGATGTTTAAGTTATAAAAAAAACTGATTAAAACGGAATATGCGGGGTTACTAGCCACAAACGGGCATTCGATTGACCCTATTTCAGACCAAGCGGTAATAATTTACCGTATCCCAAACCCATATAGGGAAAATAAGTTGAGAGTATTTACCTGAGCTAGTCTTCTTTCAAAATTCAATAACTCAGCCGTATACAAAAGTACTAACGTGCAGATAGCAATTACCGGCAAGGCTCTAGTCTGGATTATAGCATTAGCTAACCAATTAAATACTATCGGTCTTTATTTAAGTCATAGACTTAGACCGAGTAGTGTACATGATCAAAACGTATAATGCTTGATTAAACGATGATCGGATAGAATGTAGTTTAAACCCGACAAGTACTTTGACTTGCATAATATGGGTAAACAATTATCATTCTGGATTTTGAGATAAAAATGAATAGGTTAAACCCGTTTCGGTTAATTTCCGTAAACTAGTTACGTATAATCAACCATATGCTTATAAGCGATAATGGGTAACCAGATAAGTTATGGACAAGTTCTATATGCCATTATATTTTTAAATAAGTTAAGATATATGTGTGTGAGAACCACAACGAGTTATGAGAACCATGAGAACTCCTACTTCGCGCGCGAATTGGGCTGAAATTTTTTTGCACAAACGTAGATGAAATATTATAAACACATCTGTAAAAAACAAAAAAAATTATCGATTCGGTAGTTACGCTTGATGTAATTTTTACACCCGATGTAAATGTTTGCTTGCGACATTTTTTTATTTTTATTTTTCACTAGAACAAGTGATTTTTTTTATATTTTTGAGTAATGAGTCTTTTTGAAGAAACCTTTTGGAATGACTAATTCTCATGATTCTCACAACTCAATACAGTATTCATTTTACCCTTTCATTAGTTATATATATATATATATATTAGGACCAAAATGCCCTTTCATTCGATGACTTATAAGGAGTTCTATTCACATTTTTGCTTAGTAAAAGTATACGGTCCAGAATACTTCTAACGTTTCTTACCTTCTCATATAATATTATCCATATATATGTATAGGGGAGAGTTATCTTGAAAACGCTAAATATTACGAGAATCATGAGAACAAATGAAAATCATTTTTTAATACAAACCTTGTAATTTGAATACAACATAAAAAAAAATTCTAAAATCACATAGTTAATTTCTTCTCTTAAAATCATTTTTATTAGATTTTTTACACGTGTATTATTAATTGAATACAGTGTTAGATATTAAATTTAGACGTTTAAATTTATATGAATTCGTAAATAAAAAAATTTACACATGTTTAAAAAATTAATAAGAGTTATTTTGAGAAAAGAAATGAATTATTTGATATTGTAAATTTTTTTTGATATTGCATTTTAGTTAGAATGGGGTTTGTATTAAATTAATTGGTTTTGATTGGGTTTTTAATTCGGTCTCACGATTCTCGCAATATTTAGCATTTTCAAGATAGTCATCCCCTATAGATATATACACGCATAGAGAGTCCAAACTTATTTTAAAATATACATAAATATGTTTTTCCTATATAGGGTTAGGTTCATTTGTGAATAACCTCTTAATTGTGAACACTAGTAAACTAATCTTAGCACTTGATTATTTGTACACAAGTGTAAATCAATTACTAGGATCGGATTTGATTATGAAAATACAAAATACATTAGTATATTTTACAATTTGATGATGTAAATCAATGGTTATGTTTGTTTACTCAATTCACAAATACACTAATGTTACTTTAGAACGCCACCCTTTCTGTATACGTAGAAAGTATTTTATGTCCGTATATAATGAATGAAAGTGAATGAAACTAAATGAACTTAATGACAATTATTGAACATAAAGAGCGAAACCGTGTAAGTCATACCTTCACTTAATTAGTAATATAGGTGTAATTTGACTTTCCTAGTTTTTTAAATTTGCAATGTCTATGAAAAGACAACAGTTATGTTAGTTTTTTTTACTTCTGCTCTAGATCATTCCTGATAGTTTTTGTCAGGGGCGAATCGAGGTCATAAGGGGCGGGTGCCCCCTTGAGAAAAATAGTGTAAAATTCTGATTGTTTTTCTTAAAAATTTGAAATCTCACCATTTGAAATTTGACCCTCATGATGATGTGAAACAAATGAAAAAAAAGTAAAAAATTTATTCATCGAAAAGAAGAGTACGAGGTGAGTTGAGGTGGGATGAGCGCTGCAACTCCATTAGCTAAATTGAAGAAGAGGAGGGAAATAAGGTACTAATGGCCTTTTGGGTAATAGGTTGGGGTGTTTAAAATCGGATATTCGAAATTTTCGGATATCAAATTTTACTATCCGAAATTAGGATATCTGAAATTTCGGATATCCGATCGGAAAGAGAATCGGATATCAGAATATCCAATTTTTTTATTTAATTTTTATTTTTTATTAATTTTTTTAGTATTCAGAACCAGATATTTCGGATAGTTTCGGATATCCGAATATAAGTTTTCAGATATTTCAGATAATTTTCGGATATTTCGGATAGTTTTCGGATACTTCGGATATTTTCAGATATTCGAATATCGGAAAAAAACATAAAAATTAATTTTTCGAATATCTGAAAATTTTTAAAATCACTATCTGAATCCGAATCCGAAAATTCGGATATCGGATAATTCGAATCGGATTTTCAGATACGAATAGTTTTAAACACCTCTAATTATACCTCTAATTATAGTGAAGGACCCACTTACCAATATTTTATTTAGGTTCAATTATAATCATAAAATTTTTACTTTCTTTTGTGCCATTAAAATAAAGACAATAGTACAATACAATCTATTAGATTGGTACACCAATTTAATTTACACCAAAATTAGTACTTTTAGTAGGAATTTAGATTAATTATCTTATTGCCTTTTGTCACGAACATAATTAATTTTATTGCTCTTTAAGTATTTCTATTTTATATAACTCTCTTGCATCTCTTATAAATATACCTTAATCAATAATATTAATCCTTTATATTTATAATTTTCTTATATTCTTTTGCTACTAGGCTAGTTTTACAACATCGTTATCAGCACGACACAACATGTCCCCTATGGTGTTGTAGCCCTTGGTCTCACCCTCGTTCGACAGCCTCAACACCCATCGTCATTAATGAAACCACCAATGGTGAAGGCCTCACAAAATCACGAAGCTATCGACTGCTTTACCAAACCAAGTAAATAAACTCTTCCTATTCCAATATATTCAACAATATATCTTTTGTACCTTTTTGCGAATTGATTTTGGGCATCGGGGATGGGATGGGTTACGGCAAAGTTTAAGAAACCCCTAACTTCGTAAAGATGAATTGGTGGGTTGTGGCGCTTCATTCCTATATTCCCTACCAATATATTTTATTAAGTTACTTATCTAAATCTATACTATATAATAAATTAAATTACTTATCTAAAAGAGGCCAGGGGTATAACAGAAAGCACGTTCACACAAAATTGAAAATATTGGTTAGGCTTCAGTTCACGATATTCAAATTTTAAGCACTACGTGTTATGCCTGTAAATGAACTGAACGAACACGAACACAGACATGTTCGTGTTCGTTCATTTAACTTTAACCGAACATGAACACAAACACGAACATATAATCGAACATTTTTTTGTGTTCGTTTTCGTTTATTAAGAAAATGAGCATGTTCATGTTCGTTCGTCTAAACCTAAACGAACAGTTCACGAACATAAACAAACAAACTTAAACGAACATAGTTTAAGAAACAATAGTAAACACTATTGAACATAATCTATTATGTATTAATAAACAAAACTCAAGAGGGGCATGCGTCATTTATTGGAAAGATTAACTTTTTAGTTATCCCTTCTTTCTCTTTTACTAAATGATAGATATTTATTTTTAATTAAATAATCTATTTTTTAATAATATAATCTAAAACTTCATAAATCATTCTTTATCACTATTTCAAATAAAAATTTACAAATAAATCAGTGTATAATAATTTAATCCTAATATATATAATGATGAAAGTCATTTTATATTTAGTAATATGATTACCCATAATTTATATATATCGAATGTAAATCACACGTTTTAGAAAATGATTCTATATAAAAAGTATGTTTATCCTGAAATACATATATATTTGTTTATTTTTATTTTAAAAATTACAAGCTTTAAAACATTGATCAAGTTACAACATTCCATATTTAAGTAGAAATTTATCTATATCAATATCTATATATTTATGTTTATCTTATAATAAAGATTCAAATAATATTATTGATATATAATCTTTATCTTTATTTTTATTTAATTTTTTCTTATCACTTAAGTATTTAATATTTGTTTTTTCAACTAATTCTTTTTTTTTTCTGTTTATTAATGATAACTATTTAACATTTCATTGATCCGGTTCCACGTGTAACACTCACGTTTCTAACTTTATAATAAATAAATAAATAAATAAGTAAACAAAGTAAAATGTTATAGATGATTATGTATGTTAATTGATTATATTATATTTATTCAAATTGTGTAATACACGTGTTTATTCAACTTATGTAATACATGGGTTTTTAAAGATGTAATTTTTTATCACTTACTATATAAAACTATATATCTTCAACGCGTGTAATACGCGAGATTCTAATCTAGTAGATAATTCATATAAAACCGGCTCCCTGGTAGGCTTTTAATATTAATAAAGTTATGCATGAATAAAATTGAATGTTTTGAATAAATTCATGAGTTTTAAACTTCCTGATAGGCTGTAAATATTAATAAAGTTATGTATGAATAGAATTGAATGTTTTGAATAAATTCATGAGTTTTAATATAAGTAATTGAAATGGGTTGGTTTAAAAGTATAAGTATTGTTTTATTATATATAGCAGTAATATACTTCACGTGTTGCAGCATAAATTCGGTTAATATCAATCCGGCACTCAGTGTAACAACTTAAAAAAAAAAAGAATCTAAAGATAATATGACATTATCTTCAAAATATAATAATACATGATTTAAATCGATAAAAACAAAAAAAAAGTAAATATATGAAGAAAAAAATTCAACGCTTCGTATTAAGCTAAGCTTCAGCTTTATTACCCTGATGGTTTAAAACTTAAATGTGGTAACTTTTTATAAATCGTTTATGAACCCTTTTTATTTCATTATTGACCTTTAGTATACAAAGAAACATATTTTATAAATGTTTGCCAATAATGATTGTTCATATTTCATAAATTTGTTTTTTCACCAAAAAAAGAATGGTTGAATCAAATGGCCCCGGGCTCGAACTGGTGAACGCGGGGTTGTACATCAAGTTGTTTTCCGCCAAACGACAAAGTTTACATTGTTTAACAATATCCGTTTCCAAATGCATACATGTTAAAATTGAAGTTGCGAAAAAATAGTGATTGCCACGTGACGTCCACCTATTATTCTGACAGCCACAACTATCATTCAGACGATATTAGTGTAGACCCTGATTTGCCGTTCATCCTAAGGTACATATGTTTGGTTGACAAACGTTAAACCTTACACATGTATAAATGTATGTTTATAATGTTTTGTTTTCCTTTTCTCCAAACAAAATTCTTAGATTTAGTAGTTTTAAGCAGCATATAATTTATTGCCTGTATCATATATAAGAGAGAACTCCCGTGCAAAGAATAGGTGAGAAGGAGGGAGTGATAGATGTCATTGGCAGGAAAGATATTTTGTTCTTTTTCAAGTGAACTAGTTTCCTCTTGATTTTTAAACGGTTAATTTTCTCATACGTTAAGATTTTAAAATAAATTATACCGTATTAACGAACTTTTCATTCTCTTTAATTCGAGCAGCCTATTGCTATATATTTCTTGAATTATAAATTTTTGAATACCCATTACGTGATTTTGAATACCCAGTACCCATTACGTGATTACGTGATTTTGAATATTCAGTGCATGACTACGTGATTTTTGAATACCCATTGCGTGATTGCACATTCAACACAAATCATTACAGATTCAATATGATTTGTTATAACTAATGTCAATACAATTATACTTACTACATCACACATTCAACAATAAAAACTTGATTGTTTATTATTTATTATGTGATTAAATCTCTAATATATGACATTATGTGGTTATTATAGGGGCTGAAATAGAAGAGGAAATACCACTTGTTCGCAAGCACAAAGACAAAGGGAAGAAAATGGTTGAAGAAGAACCCTCAAAGAAAATAAGTAAGAAAGATTCACCTAATCCAGATCGAATCATGGGCGACAGTATTCGCGCTGGATCTATGTGAGAAGAAATTGAAAGGATGCAGGCCATTCAAGCAGTTGCAGAGGCAGAAAAAACGTGAAAGAAGAATGAAGAGAAGAGAGATAACAGAATCAGAAACTCCTGTGGTGGTTACTTCAGAACAGGAGCAGTTGGATCGATTTGTGGAAGGGCTTTTATCCGATCCCCTAGAGCCCATTCCAAGCAAAACTTCTGCACCAAAGAAAAGAAAATCAGGTGAGGGATCCTCCGCAAATGTTCCACCCAAACCCCCTTTATCTGCTCAACCCCCTCCTCAGAAAGTTCCCTCAAGACCTCGACCGTTTCAAGAGCTGTATAATCGTCTATCCAAAGAAATCGATCTATTTCCTGCAAAGGAGTTTTGTTTGCTGAAGAATCAAGTAAACGATACTATGTGCTTAAAAGAAAACTGAAAGAACAAAGAAAGAAGAACAAAGAATTGCACTCCTACGTCTATAAGTAATCAGAATTTATCAGATTTCAACAAGAGGGGCTAGAAAAATTGCATGAGCTAGTGCAGAAGGTGTATGTCTCAGCAAATCGGAAACCAATATACACAAGCGAAGACATCTTCAATTTTGACATCTTCAGAGAAAGAGAATAGAAAAAGAAGGATGACAGAGCAGAAAAGAAAAAGAAACGACTTGAATTTGCTGTTGATGTTAATTTGGGTGAAGATAGTGAAGAAGAAGAAGTAGATAAAACCGAGATGCCAACAAAATTTCTTGAATAGGGTTTGGAGGATGATGTGTTATATGAGACTGATGGTGGAGAAGAGTTCGAACATCAGCATCCAGAATGGTTTAAGAAAGAAAGAGCAAAAATGCCAGATTTTTATCAGGTGATAACAGTTGAAAAGACGGAGGTCACGGATAGAATCATCAGCTGGAAATACTGTAATCTCACTGGATGGTTTGTGGTGAAGCGAAGGGGTGGGGTAATTCAATACTTCCGAAATGCCAACGATATGCAAAGTTTACCCACACGGGATATCCGAGAGCTGAACAGGCATGATCTGGTAAATCCCACAAATAGCAGCATTGGTGGAGACCTGGAAAGATTAATTCATAGAGAATGCATGCGTGGATTTATTGTCTTCAAACCTCAACGCCCAAGAAGACGCGTGTCAAAAACCACTAAAGACCCGTTCACTTGAAAAGGAAAGATAACTTAGGTAATCAATCCAGCGAAAGTTGTGACTAGGGAGAAACTTCCTCCTGAACAGCCTGTGATACTCACCAACTTCAAGAAGTGGTTCTATGATGGCAAAACTGGTGAAGCGGTTATTAGATCCAATTCAAACGAAGACATCCGTATCCTAGATCCTATGGACGTATTTATGTTTTGTCTTTTTGATCTGAATGTTCTCTATGGAAAAAAGATAAACGTTGGAGCCAGAAACGAATACAGAGAGGAAGGAATGTTGTTTCAAAGGGCGGTAGAGTGAGTAAGAGAAAGAAAGATAGAAATGATAGACATTGTGATCAGAATCGAGAAACAGAAAGAAAAAGAGGAAGCAAGAAAAAGGAAAAGGAAACACAAGTCATCGGCTCAACAGAAAGCTCCTTCGCCATCTCAAGCTGCATCAAAGTCTCAAACTCTGGCCTCATCCACATATGAAGCCACTACGGAGATCCAACCAACCACAAGTGAATCTTTTATTACTTCTGAAGCAACAACTGAACAACCAACAGATCAAGCTGCGCCTCTATCACAAGCAAAAGGTCGAGAATCAGCCGCAGGCCCTGAAGCTCAGGAACAAGACTGAAGAATCTCAAGTACGCAACGGTTTAGGGGGATATAATTAGGACGTTTTGAGACCGTTGATACTTGAGTTTAAATAGTTTGAGTTGGCTTTGTAATAGTTAGCAAATCTAGAAGGGCTAAATGTGTAATTTGTCAAACTTATATCAGGGCTGCGTACTTAATATCCCAGCGTATTTAATAAATACGCTGGGTAGTCAGATTGTATATATAAGCATATCAATGAAAACCCTAGTACAAGGTTCTTGGACAGATTTTGGTGATTGATCTTGTGTTGTGCTTGTTGTTCTTGTGCTTAATTCGAAATATCCAGGTGCATTCAGTGAATATATCGTTTGGGATTCTATATACAACACTTGTTGTTTGATCCATTCAAGAATCTTCATCTTCATCTTTTGGTTTTCTTAACTTTTACACATTCAAACAACTAATCTATAGTTGTTTGGGTGATAACAATCAACCACTGTGATTTGAATCTTATTTGGGACTCACAGTTGTACTACAAATGTGCATTATATGCTTAGAGTTAATTTTTGAGTTTAGTTTAACTTTTAGTGTTAAGTTTTCTGAGGGTTTAGGATTAGGATTAGGTTTTTGGGTGAGGAGGGGGGTTTAGGTTTGGGATGGGGTGGTTTACGTTTAGAGTTTAATTTTAGGTTTTTTAGGGGTGGGGGGGTAGGTTTTTCGGGGGGTAAGGTGTTTAGGCTTTTGGTGGGATGGTGGATTTAGGTTTCTATGGGATGGGGGTGGAGGGTTTAGGTTTTTGGTGGGTGTCGGTTAGGTGGTTTAGACTTTGTTCGTATTAATGCACATGTGCAGTACAACTTATTTTGTTTATTTAAAGTTTTTTTATACATAAAATATACCGATTTTTATTAAAAAATACAAAAAATAAATTTTGGTATGTTTTTTTAGACTTTTTTAGTTTTCTCATTTAAATTAGTTTTTTTATGATCCATCCCCTATATATATATATATATATATATATATATAGTGGAGAGTTCAAATGAGAAGAAAAATTTTGTAAGAATAAAAAGATTAACTTTTAAACCAATAGAAATTCTTCATTTACTTCATTTAATGTGTGTATTTAATATTATGAAAAATGGCATATAAGTAAATCTATAATTGTCATTAATTAGCAAATTAATTAAACTTGTAATTCATTTTTTTAATATACTTTTACAAGATAAAATAATTTATGGTGAAGGACAATTTTCGACATATATAGGATATATTTTAGTATGTGTAGGATAAATTTTGAAATGTGTAGGGTAAATTCGATAAATATAAGATATTTGTAGGATAACTTTTGAATGTGTAAAATATAATGTTTTTTGTTTTATTAATGAGAGATAACATAATTAATGAGAGGAGTTATAAATTATTTAATGTTTTACCATTACGTCCTTTCTTCTTTTTATGCTCATATTAAATTTCTTCTCAAATGAACCTTCCCCTATATATATATATATATATATATATATATATATATATATATATAGTGTAGTTCTAGAGTGAACACTAGTGTATTTGTGATTGAGTGAATAGATCGTGACTATTGATTTATATCATCAATTGTAAATACACTAGTGTATTTTCATCATCCAATCCTGACCATTGATTTACACTTGTGTGTTGATAATCAATGGCTAGAATTAGTTCACTAGTATTCACAATCAATGGGTTTGTTCTCAAATGGACATAACCCTATATGTATGGTAGGGATCCTAAAAGAAACACTTGCTAATTAAGAGAAACATGAGAAGTATTCTGGACTACACGTTTGTCTCCAAGCCAATTTCTTTTTACTTATAATCGTACATTTTTTTAAGTTTTTTTAAATATTCATACATGTATGTATTTTATCAATATTAAATTATACACATATGTAAATAGTCAATTTTTAAACGATACATATGTATACAATATAAAAACATATATCATTAACCTATGAAGTGTAGAAAACCAGGTCAAAGGAACTCCGATTGAGGTCATTGCAGGGGCATTGGAACCAGCTCTCTGAACCATAACAAGAATCTCTAAACCCCAATACTAAAATCTAAAAACTAAACTATAAACCCTAATTAAAAGCTAAACCTAAACCCCAAATATGAATGCTAAACCTTAAACCCTAAAACTAACTTCTAAATAATAATGCTAAACACTAAAACTAAACCCTAAAGTGAAGCCCTAAATACTAATGTTAAACCCTAAACCCTGAAACTAAAACTAAATCATTCCCCTCAAACATAAATGTACAATACTTATGTTTTAATTTTAAACACGTATATACATATATGTATAGTTAAAAGATTTCCAATAAACACAACTGTATATTTCAAAAAAGAAAGTGATATAAAAGGTCCGCTTTTTCACAAAAAAACGCATATTTTTTGTATTTTTATTAGAGAAATTGTGTGGTCCAGAAAGCTTCTCAAGTTTCTCAATTAGCTTAGTGTTTCTTACACGATCCTAATCCTATAAATAAGGATGGGTTAAAATGAGAACCATCGCGAGTTGTGAAAACCGTGAGAACTAGGCCATCCAAAAGGTTTTTCCAAAAAATATTTTTCTCAAAAATCATAAAAAATAATTGGTTCAGCAAGAATTTTTTTTTAAAAATGCCACATACACACATTTACATGAGGTTGTAAAAAAATATTTATCCTCCTAACAAATTTTACACCAGCGCATAAAAAAACCTTACATCAGGCAAAACTACCGACTCGACAATTTTGTTTGCTTTTTTTACATATGTGTTTATAATATTATCATCTACGTTTGTGCAAAAAATGATGGCCCAACTCGCGCGGTAAGTATGAGTTCATATGGTTCTCACAACTTGTGTGGTTCTCATTTGAACCGAGCCATATACATATATATATATATACATATATATATATATATATATATACACATATATATATGTATATGGCTCGGTTCAAATGAGAACCACAACGAGTTGTGAGAACCATGAGAACTCCTACTTCGCGCGCGAGTTGGGCTAATTTTTTTTTCACAAATGTAGATGAAAATATTATAAATACATCTGTAAAAAAACAAAAAAAAATTATCGATTCGGTAGTTACGCCTGATGTAATTTTTACACCCGATGTAAATGTTTGCTTGCGAGATTTTTTAATTTTTATTTTTCACTGAACAAGTGATTTTTTTATATTTTTGAGAAATGAGTCTTTTTGAAGAAACCTTTTGGAAGGACTAGTTCTCATGATCCTCACAACTCAATACAGTAATATCTATATATATATATATATAGAGAGAGAGAGAGAGAGAGGTTCATGTAAGAAAATATAAAAGTGTGAGAAGGATAAGAAAGATTTTGGAGGTGGCACGTGTCCCTTTTTATTTTGGTAGTTTAAGGGTATAAGTGTAATTTAACTAATAAAATCTAATTATGGAATGAATATATGCAACCGATTTTTGGCAGTTATTGTAGAGATCTTTGAATTTGAAGGCATACATCTTATAAAAAAAATAACACCCTAACTCATAAAAACACCACAACATGTATATTGAAGGCATACATCTTATAAAGAACAGAAATATAACAGTAATAACACCATAACTTATAAAAACACCACAACAGTTATATTGAAGGCACACATCTTATAAAGAACACCCTAACATTGAATATAACAGAAATAACACCCTAATAAATCAATTTCAAAACACAATACTTTAATCCGAATCAAGACATGAATAACACCCTAAATATAACACCAATCAACACTTTAGTCGGAATCAAAACAGAAATAACACCCTAAATATATAAAAACAGAAATAACACCCTAACACTTTGAAGGCAATAGAAACCAGAAACCTACTGAAGACACCAGGGCAATGCAAGGACCTTTGTCCTCACATTAAATATAACAGGAATAACACCCAAACTCATAAAAACACCACAACATGTATATTGAAGGCATACATCTTACGAAGAACAGAAATAACACCCTACAATTAAAACACCATTGTATGAACATATAAAAAACAACATGGACTAAAACATCCATGCGAGACGTAATTTTTTTCTCTACATAAGTATATCAATATGGTACTCATATTAAATATAAAAAACACTCGTTATTATGCTGTAATTTAAAAAAAAAGAGTTACGTATAAAAAGTTACTGACGTTTAAAAAAGAGGGGAGGGGAACTTGTATGTGCATTAATGTTAGTTTCTTAAATTAAAAATGTTAAATTTACCTTTATATCCTTAATATAGAAAATTAATTAGTTTAATAATCAACAGTATTTACAAGATTGTCATCAATATATCAACCATTAGATTAAAAATCTAATGGTTTAGATTTTTTTCTTATCTTTCTCACACTTTTATATTTTCTTACAATAACGTCACCATATATATATATATATATGTATATATATATATATATATATTAGGACCAAAATGCCCTTTCATTTGATGACTTATAAGGAGTTCTATTCACATTTTGCTTAGTAAAAATATACGGTCTAGAATACTTCTAACGTTTCTTACCTTCTAACATAATATTAACCATATATATGTATAAGGGAGAGTTATCTTGAAAACGCTAAATATTGCGAAAACTATGAGAACGAATGAAAATCATTTTGTTAATACAAACCTTGTAATTAGAATACAACATAAAAAAAATTATAAAATAAAATAGTTCATTTTTTCTCTTAAAATCATTTTTATTAGATTTTTTACACATGTGTTATTAATTGAATACAATGTTAGATATTAGATTTTCACGTTTAAATTTATATGAATTCGTAAATAAAAAAATTTACACGTGTTTAAAAAAATTAATAAGAGTTATTTTGAGAGAAGAAATAAATTATTTGATATTGTAAATTTTTTTGATATTGTATTAGTTACAATAAGGTTTGTATTAAATTAACTGGTTTTGATTGGGTTTTTAATTCGGTCTCATGATTCTTGCAATATTTAGTATTTTCAAGATAGTCATCCCCTATATACATATATATATATATACACACACACACAGTCCAAACTTATTTTAAAATATACATAAATATGTTTTTCCTATAGGGTAGGTTTATTTGTGAACAACCTCTTAATTGTGAACACTAGTAAACTAATCCTAGGCTTTGATTATTTGTACACAAGTGTAAATCAATTACTAGGATAGGATTTGATGATGAAAATACAAATGGTTAGGGTTTGTTTACCCAGTTCACAAATACACTGATGTTACTCTAGAACCCCACATTTTCCGCATACGTAGAAAGTATTTTATGTCCGTATGTATAATGAATGAAAGTGAATGAAACTAAATGAACTTAACATAAATAGCGAGAGCGTGTAAGTCATACCTTCACTTAATTAGTAATATAGGTGTAATCTTAACTTTGGTAGTTTTTTAAATTTGCAATGCCTATGAAAAGACAGCGGTTATGTTAGTTTTGTTTATACTTCTGCTCTAGATCATTCCTGATAGTTTTTGCCAGGGGCGGATCAAGGTTACGCATAAGCGGGGGGCTCCCCCTTGAGAAAAGTAGTGTAAAATTCTGATTGTTTTTCTTAAAAATTTGAAATCGCACCATTTGAAATTTCACATACATTATGATGTGAAACAAATGAAAGAAAAATATAAAATGTGTTCATTGAAAAAAAGAGTACGAGGTGAGGTGGGATGAGCTCTGCAACTCCATTAGCTAAAATGAAGAAGAGGAGGGAAATAAGGTACTAATGGCCTTTGGGTAATAGGTTGGGGTGTTTAAAATCGGATATTCGAAATTTTCGGATACCAAATTTTACCATCCAAAATTAGGATATCTGAAATTTTGGATATCCGATCGGATAGGAATCGGATATCCGAGTATCCAATTTTTTTATTTAATTTTTATTTTTTTATTATTTTTTTAGTATTCAGAACCGGATATTTCAGATAATTTTGGATATCTAAATATAAGTTTTCAGATATTTCGGATATTTTTCGGATATTCGAATATCGGAAAAAACATAAAAATTAAATTTTTGGATATCCGAAAATTTTTAAAATCACTATCTGAATCCTAATCCGAACATTCGAATATCAGATAATTCGGATCGGATTTTCGAATACGAATAATTTTAAACACCCTAATTATAGTGAAGGACCCACTTACCAATATTTTATTTAGGTTCAATTATAATCATAAAATTTTACTTTCTTTTGTGCCATTAAAATAAAGACAATAGTAAAATACATCTATTAGATTGCTACACCAATTTAATTTACACCAAAATTAATACTTTTAGTAGGATTGTAGATTAATTATTATAGGATTTTATATTATTTTGGTTTATCTTCTCCTATTCTATCGTCCTACCATATATTTTGCATATATTTTGTTTCCTTGTTTTGCTCTTTGCTAGGTTTATTTATTCTTATTATTTGATTGTAATTTCTCATTAAGAAATCAATAGAAACAAAAACGAATTTCTCTGTGTCATCGAATTCTAAATGGTATCAGAGCGGTTCTAAAACCCTCGATACAGTTTTTCATTCAAGGCGTTCTTAGAGGATGGCCGGAGATAAGGACCCAAAGGAAACCGAAGGAAGCTCTGGAGTTGTGATCAATCACGATTCACCATACTATCTTCATCCTTCGGACTTCCCAAAACAACTTCACGTAAACGATGTCCTTACGGATAGCAACTATGTCGATTGGTCACAAGAGATGACAAATTTTCTCTTTGCCAAGAACAAAATAGACTTTGTTGATGGAACAATCATAAAGCCAGAAAAAACGTCCCCTGAATATAAGCCATGGATGCAGTGCGATGCAATGATAAAGGGATGGCTTACTACAGCCATGGAAAAGAATATACGCGACAGCGTAAAATACGCAACCACATCATCGGAGATATGGTCGGATTTACACGAGAGGTTCGGGAAGGAAAGCGCTCCAAGAGGTTACGAATTGAGGCAGAAAATAGCTGCCACCAGACAAGAAGGCGCCACTGTTTCGACATATTATACCCGTCTTCGATCCCTATGGGATGAAGCCACCCAATCTTTTCCTCGTTGTTCCTGTAACAAGTGTACATGTGAACTAGGTAAGAAAGTTATTCAACATCTTGAAAAGGAGCGAATCTATGAATTTCTTATGGGGCTAGATAATGATTTTACTGTGATTAAAACTCAAATCTTGGCAACAAAACCCACTCTTACCTTGGGAGTCGCTTATCACATGGTGGCTGAAGACGAAAGATAAAGAGCGATCTCGAATGAAAGCCGAGAGGGCAATACTAGTCAGTCGAAGGAGAAATATACAACCAAGCAAGGAAGGGAAGGAAAAGAAAATGACCATTGCACCTTTTGTGGAAGAAATGGTCACAAACGTGAAGCATGCTTCAAGTTGGTCGGATATCCGGATTGGTAGCCCGGAAAGAAAGGAGACAAAGCGAAACCAAAAGCTGCATGTGTTGAAACCGGAAATAGTCCTATACTCGGCTTAAGTGACGAACAATATCAATCATTCGTAAAGTTTTTTTCAGGAACAAATAGCGACGCGGAGGCAAAACCCGAGGCAAACATGGCAGGTAAAGGGGACGATACATGGGTTATGGATTCGGGATGCACCGAGTACATAGCTCATGAACCCGAACTCATTGAAAACACTAAAAGAATCTCCTGCGAAGCTCCGGTCGTAATAGCGAACGGTGACGCCATTCCTGTTGAAGGAAAAGGCGAGTCTACACTTGCAGGGGGAGTTAAAATAAAACGAGTTCTTTATGTTCCGAATTTTAAATGCAATCTTCTCTCAGTTAGCCGATTAAGCAAAGAACTACAATGTGTTGTAACATTTTTTCCTGATTTTTTTTGTCATACAGGGGTTACGAACGAGGAGCTTGATTGGAGCGGGTGAATGCCGAGGGGGGTTGTATCGTATGAAGATGGCCAAAGGAAATAGAAGAGCCTTGATGACTACAGTGGATACATGGCACAAAAGATTAGGTCATGCTTCAAAAGGAAGCTTTCAAATGTTGATTTTCTCAAAAGTAACTCCGTTAAACTTAGTAATGATTTTTATGATTCTTGTACTAAAGCAAAACATGCTCGAACACCGTTTCCTACCAATTTTATTAAAACTAGTGGTTGTTTTGAACTTATTCATTGTGATATTTGCGGTGGTTATCGGACACCATCGTACACACGGGTGAATTTTTTCCTTACTATAGTTGATGATTTCAGTAGATCCGTGTGGGTTTTTCTCATAAAACACAAAAGTGACGCCAGTGAACGTTTAATGAATTTCCATAAAATGGTAGAGGTCCAATTTGGAAAACAAATTAAAAGAGTTAGGTGTGACAATGGTGGAGAGTTTACGTCTAACTCCATGATTGACTTTTATACCAAAAATGGGATTTTATTAGAGACTACCTGCCCACATACCCCCCCAACAAAATGGGGTTGTGGAAAGGAAACATAGACATCTCCTTGAAACAGCACGAGCATTAAGGTTTGAGGCAAATGTTCCAAAGAGGTTTTGGGGGGAATGTGTTTTAACCGCTGCGTACATTATAAATCGTCTTCCTTCTAAGGTTATTAAAAACAAGACCCCTTTTGAGTTGGTGGGAACCAAAGGCCAAAATATAATCATTTAAGAGTTTTTGGTTGTTTAGCCTACTACATAAATAATAACACCAAGGGAGATAAATTCGAAGCGAGGGGGAGACCTGGGGTATTTTTGGGCTATCCTGGAGGAACCAAAGGGTAGAAGGTTTACGACATGGAGAGCAGGAAAATCGCTATCAGTAGAGATGTGTTGTTTTGTGAAAATTACTTTCCTTTCAAAATTGCAAAGGTCAATGAAGCTAGTAATGATGATGATGAGCCCACAAGGCTTCTAAGTGGGCTAAATTATAATATGCCAACTCAGGCCCAAATCATTGAGGACAATCAAGAAAAGGAGCACAATGTCACAGAAGGCTCACAAGCCCAAGAAGACAATTTCGAGCCCACTACTTCATCAGATTCGGACCCACGGGTTATTACCACTAGTTCCACAAATGAACCTAACATTGTTGATCCTTCGAGTCTTTCAGATGCACCTGAGCCTCGAGTCAAAAGAAATCAGTCACAACATGCGCGTTTCAACGACTACATAGTGAAGCTTCCCCCTTCGATCGACAACTCACAACCCGCGTCTGATCAAGCTGCTTCGACGGTACACCCAATTTCTCACTTTGTCTCATACGATAAGTTTTCTAATTCTCACAAGGCTTTTTTAACAATTATTAATTCCAATGATGAGCTGAGATGTTTTGAACAAGCTTCACAGGATAAACGGTGGAGAGAAACCATGCAGCAAGAAATTAAAGCCCTCGAAAAGAATGGAACCTGGACCTTGGAAAAGTTGTCGGAGGGAAAAAAAGTTATAGACTCGAAATGGGTTTATAAAACAAAATATAAATCAAACGGAGAGATTGAAAGATTCAAAGCCAGGCTAGTCGCTAAAGGCTTCACTCAGATGGAAGGAGTGGATTATCATGAGACATTTGCTCCTGTGGCTAAGCTTGTGACCGTCCGAACATTGTTAGCTGTTGCCACAATGAAAGATTGGATTATTCATCAACTAGATGTGAATAATGCTTTCTTACATGGTGATTTGGATGAGGAAGTTTACATGAAGATCCCACAAGGTTTCTCAAAGGAAAATGAAATAAGAGTATGTCGACTTCGAAAATCTCTTTATGGCCTTAAACAAGTGTCTAGAAACTGGTACCACAAGTTCACCAAATTTCTTTTCACTTTAAATTTTTTTCAATCCAAGGCCGATCATTCGTTATTCACATTTCAAAAGGGGGATATTTATGTTGCTGTTCTCATTTATGTAGACGATGTTATTATCGTCGGAAATAATTCGGAACAAATTAAACAAACAAAGAAGAAACTTGATGAAGAATTCAGTATCAAGGATCTTAGACCCTTAAAATATTTTCATGGCGTTGAAGTTGCCAAAACTTCGGATGGATTGGTTCTAAGTCAACGGAAGTACACTTTGGATATTCTAAAGGATAGTGGAATGTTGGGGTGTCGACCTAGTGCCTTTCCATTTGATCAAAGAATCAAGCTCGACAAGGGAGAAGAGGAGGCCAAAATAGATGCCACTCAGTATCGCCGCTTAGTGGGTCGATTACTGTATCTACAAGCCACCAGGCCTAATATTACGTACTCCGTCAATGTGTTGAGCCAGTTTGTTGCGGATCCTCGTCGTAATCACCTGGAGGCTGCGAATCGGGTTTTGAGATACTTAAAGGGGACACCAGGACAAGGCATTCTTCTTCCTAGGGAAGGACCACCAATTTTGACTACCTATTGCGACTCTGACTGGCTTGGGTGTCCGTACATAAGATGATCAAGAACCAGATATCTTCTTCTTTTGGGTGGTGGTCCCATTTCTTGGAAAACAAAAAAACAGACTGTTGTGTCTTGCTCTTCAGCAGAAGCTGAATATAGAGCTATGGCTTCCACAGTTAGTGAAATTCTTTGGGTGAGATGGTTACTCAAGGATCTACAAGTACACATAACGACTCCTACGTCATTATTTTGTGACAATCAAGCAGCTCGTCATATTGCAAATAACCCCGTTTTCCATGAACGGACAAAACATGTTGAAATGGATTGTTTTTTCGTCCGTGAACGTGTGGAATCTAAAGAGATCGTACCCATGCCTATTGATAGTAAACTACAGATTGCGGGTTTGCTCACTAAAGGTCTTGGAACTCAGCAGCTCCATTCCTTACTCAGCAAGATGGGCATTAAAGATCTACATGCTCCATCTTAAGGGGGAGTATAGGATTTTTATATTATTTTGGTTTATCTTCTCCTATTCTATCGTCCTAGCATATATTTTGCATATATTTTGTTTCCTTGTTTTGCTCTTTGGTAGGTTTATTTATTCTTATTATTTGATTGTAATTTCTCATTAAGAAATCAATAGAAACAAAAACGAATTTCTCTGTGCCATCGAATTCTAAAATTATCTTATTGGCTTTTGTTACGAACATAATTAATTTTATTGTTCTATAAGTATTTCAATTTTATATATACTCTCTTGCATCTCTTGTAAATATACCTTAATCAATAATATCAATCTCTTTATATTTATAATTTTCTTAAACTCTTTTACTAGTAGGCTAGTTTTACAACACCGTTATCAGCATGACGCAGCATGTCCCCCTATGGTGTTGTAGCCCTTGGTCTCACCCTCGTTCGACATCCTCAACACCCATCGTCATTAATGAAACCACCAATGGTGAAGGCCTCACAAAGATCACCAAGCTATCGATTCCAAACCAAGTAAATAAACTCTTCCTAATTCCAATATATTTGACAATATATCTTTTGTTCTTTTTGCGAATTGATTTTGGGCATCGGGGATGGGATGGGTTACGACAAAGTTTAAGAAAACCCCTAACTTCGTAAAGATGACTTGGTGGGTTGTGGCGTTTCATTCCTATAGTCCCTACCAATGTATTTTATTAAGTTACTTATCTATATCTATACTATATAATAAGTTATATTATTTATCTATACTATATAATAAACAAAACTAAGAAGGGGCATGCGTCATTCATTGGAGACATCCACTTTTTAGTTATCCCTTCTTTCCTTCTGGTTAATTATAGATATTTATTTTTAATTAAATAATCTATTTTTTAATAATATAATCGAAAACTTCATAAATCACTCTTTATCATTATTTCAAATAAAAATTTAAAAATAAATCAGTGTTTAATAATTTAATCATAATAAAAATAATGATGAAAGTCATTTTATATTTAGTAATAGTAATATGATTACCCATAATTTATATATATCGAATGTAAATCACACGTTTTAGAAAATGATTCTATATAAAAAAAGTATGTTTATCCTGAAATACATATATATTTGTTTATTTTTATTTTAAAACTTACAAGCTTTAAAACATTGATCAAGTTACAACATTCCATATTTAAGTAGACATTTATCTATATCAATATGTATATATTTATGTTTATCTTATAATAAAAGATTCAAATAATATTATTGATATATAATCTTTAGTTTTATTTTTATTCAATTTTTTGTTAACTCTTAAGTATTTAATATTTGTTTTTTGACTGATTCTTTTATTTTTTCTGTTTATTAATAATAACTATTTAACATTTTATTGATCCGGTTCCACATGTAACACTCATGTTTCTAACATTTTAATAAATAAATAAATAAACAAAGTAAAATGTTATAGATGATTGTGTATGTTAATTGATTACATTATATTTATTCAAATTGTGTAATACACCTGTTTATTCAACTTATGTAATACATGGGTTTTTAAAGATGTAACTTTTTTTATCACTTACTATATAAAACTATATTTCTTCAACCCATGTAATACGCGAGATTCTAATCTAGTAGATAATTCATATATGACCGGCTTCCTGGTAGGCTGTTAATATTAATAAAGTTATGCATGAATAAAATTGAATGTTTTGAATAAATTCATGACTTTTAAACTTTCTGATAGGCTGTAAATATTAATAAAGTTATGTATGAATAGAATTGAATGTTTTGAATAAATTCATGAGTTTTAATGTAAGTAATTGTATGACGAGTTTGAAAATTATGAACTTCTAGATTGGTACAACATGGGTTGGTTTAAAAGTATAACTATTGTTTTATTATATATAGCAGTAAAATACTTCACGTGTTGCGGCATAAATTCGGTCAATATCAATTCGGTATTCGATGTAGCAACTGAAAGAGAGGAATCTAAAGATAATATGGTGTTATCCCCAAAATATAATAATACATGGCGTAAACCGATAAAAAAGAAGTAAATATATGAAGAAAAGAATTCATATGTAAAAATCCGAATACTAAGTGTAAAACAAACGCTTCGTATTAAGCTAAACTTCAGCTTTATTACCCTGATGGTTCAAATCTTAAATGTGTTAACTTTTTATAAAACGTTTATGAACCTTTTTTATTTTAACTTTTTATAAAACGTTTATGAACCCTTTTTATTTCATTATTAACCTTTAGTATACAAAGAAACATATTTTATAAATGTTTGCCAATAATGATTGTTCATATGTCACGTACAAGTCAGTCATCCAATACTCAAGTTAATAATCAAGAATATTAATGTGCCACGACAAGATAAACGAAGAAACACACATGCGTCAATGAATCAAGCCAACGATCAAAAGGACGAAAGGGAAATATATGATGCACAATTGGGGTCGAGTAAAATCTTTTATAAATAGTCTTTTATAAAATCTTTCATATTGATAAAAATATAATTATGTTTATAATCAAGTCTTAAATTACAGAGAATTAAAGATAAAATATGAATTAAAAATAAAATGGAAAACGCCTGAAAAATACGGAACGTTACACATGGCAGTCATAAATTTGTTTTTTCACCAAAAAAAGAATGATTGAATCAAATGGCCCCGTGCTCGAACCAGTGAACGCGGGGTTGTACATCAAGTTGTTTCCGCCAAACGACAAAGTTTACATTGTTTAACAATATCCGTTTCCAAATGCATACATGTTAAAATTGAAGTTGCGAAAAAATAGTGATTGCCACGTGACGTCCACCTATTATTCTGACAACCACAACTATCAATCAGACGACATTAGTGTAGACCCTGATTTGCCGTTCATCCTAAGGTACATATGTTTGGTTGACAAACGTTAAAACTTACACATGTATAAATGTATGTTTATAATGTTTTGTTTTCCTTTTCTCCAAACAAATATAAGTAAGATCATAATTCTTAGATTTGGTAGTTTTAAGCAGCATATATATTTATTGCTTGTATCATATATATAAGAGAGAATTCCTGTGCAAAGAAGGTGAGAAGGAGGGAGTGATAGATGTCATTGTCAGGAAAGATATTTTGGTCTTTTTCAAGTGAACTAGTTTCACCTTTATTTTTAAACGGCTAATTTTCTTATACGTTAAGATTTTAAAAATAAATTATATCGTATTAACGAACATTTCATTCTCTTTAATTCGAGCAGCCTATTGCTATAGTTTTCTTAAAAAAATTATAAGATTTTGAATACCCATTACGTGATTTTGAATACCCAGTACTCATTACGTGATTTTGAATATTCAGTGCATGACTACGTGATTTTTGAATACCCATTACGTGATTGCACATTCAACACAAATCATTACACTTTGAATATGAATTGTTATAATTAATGTCAATACAATTATACTTACTATATCACACATTCAACAATAAAAACTTGATTGTTTATTCTTTATTATGCGATTAAATCTCTAATATACGACATTATGTGGTTATTATAGGTTGATTTGACTAATGTTTTGTATATAATATATCCTTAAGACGTGATTATACTTGAAATATTTGGTATTCCATATGAAATATCATGTATGACATGTTTTGTTTTTACGTAATTACGTAATTGCTCAGTGCGGTTTCACATAAATACTATAATAAAATCACGTAATCATGAAATGTGTATTCGAAATCAAGTAGTCACGTAATAATACATAGTCAATTATTGTTACGTAATTACGCAATCACTTAGTGGGGTTTCACATAAAATACCATAATGAAATCACGTAATCAATTAATAAGTATTCAAAATCACGTAATAGGTATTCAAAATCTTCAAATTTTTTTAAAGAAAACTATAAAAATAGGCTGCTCAAATTAAATAGAATGAAATACTCGTTAATATTGTGTAATTTTTATAGAAAAATATTAACGTATGAAAAAGTTATAACCGTTTGAAAATCAAGGGTGAAATGGGTTTATGAGTCAACGATATTAGATTTTTCTGTTTTGCGCTTTTCCCCAATTGTTTCCGCTTTTTTTTACTTTTCCCCAATTGTTTCCGATTTTTTTGTTACGTGAATTCTAAATTTGTGAACCACTTAATCTCAATAATTGATATTGCAAATAAAGGGCCAAACTCCTCTTCTACATTTCGTATAGTTGTTTCCTCTTCTATATTAACCCTTCTCTATATGTTTATTAAAGAACTATACAAAGTGAAGAAATGGAAAACTTGTATCTAATTCTACAGCTATATTACCTATAAACTTAAAAACTTACCTATTATTTTTTATGAGTTTGCATTAACTCGTGCGTTGTGGCAGAATCTTAGTTATGATTGTCCTTGGTGTCAATATGTGAGACGTGGAAATTTTTAAATTTGCAAAACATTTTTTTAAAAAAGAAATCTACTGAATAAGTACAACAAAATGTATTAGCAGAATACATCTATTTGAGAATATGATATATATATCCACATGCATGGGTTACACCATATGAAGCATGTTTTATGACTATTTCATCCCACAGGCAACAATCGCCTTCTACACACAAATGCGCCTATCCTAAACCTTCTGTAACCGTCTGTAACTGATAAGCATTAGTGTTGGTAGAAATAAAAAATAAACCTTACACCCGTATTAGTGTTTACTGGAGATTAAAAACTAACCTGGGAAAAGAATCCAGTTCAGGGGATAATGTGCATAAGTTTTGAACCATTAATTAACATCTAAAAGCAGAATTTATAAAAAAAAAACATTTGTAGTACCAAAAATAGGGAAAACGGAGAACAAACAAACGAATGATTTATGATTCAACAAATTCTTTGAACCCTTACAAAAAGGGAATCCGAGAAAGATAGGAAAGCAGAGAAATTTACCGATCGTCGTCCGTTCATTTCTTAATAGGAAATAGGTGGTGCGTTGTGGATGCGGTGGACAGTAAGGACGGTTGAATTGTGTAAATATAGTTGCTACGACCACAAAAAGGAGACAGTGTGGCGGTTGAAGATGAAAGAAAAAGGATGGAATGGACGGCAGTGACGTTGCCGTTGTGTAAATATATTTTGGAGGTGATACATGTCTCTTTTTATTTTGGTAGTTTAATGGTATAAGTGTAATTTAACTAATAAAATCTAATTATGGAATGAATATATGCAACCGATTTTTGGTAGTTATTGTAGGGATTTTCGAATTTGAAATAACACCCTAACTCATAAAACCACCACAGCTGTATATTGAAGACATACATCTTATAAAGAACAGAAATATAACAAAAATAACACCATAACTCATAAAAGCACCACATCAGTTATATTGAATGTACACATCTTATAAAGAACACCCTAACATTGAATATAACAAAAATAGCACCCTAATATAATAACAGTCAACACTTTAATTAGAATCAAAACAGAAATAACTCTACATATGTATATCAATATGGTACTCATATTAAAGATAAAAAATACTCGTTATTATGGTGTAATTTTTTTTTTTAAAAAGAGTTACGTATAAAAAGTTATTGATGTTTAAAAAAGAAGGGGGGATGGACTTTGCACGTGTATTAATGTTAGTTTCTTAACTTAAAAATATTACATTTACCTTTATACCCTTAATTTAGAAAATTAGTTAGTTTAATAGTCAACATTATTTACAGAATTGTTACTATGATCTCAACCATTAGATTAAATATCTAATGGTTTAGATTCTTTCTTATCATTCTCACACTTTTAAATTTTCTTACAATAACCTCACCCTATATATATAATACATAGAGAGGGATATATATTTGTTATTTTTTAATAATCATTATTGTCCCACCCATTTACACATCTTCCATTTTTCTTGTATTTGCTGAAGAATGAAAAATGAAAAATGAAACTAACAAACAAAAGTCACAATAGTAGAAATGGGAGAAAATACCACTACCCTTTAAAAACAAAAAGAAACGAGCTATTGCTGTTGCTCTTATAATCAAACGATGAGGGTGTTAAAGTAGGTAGTGCTGTGGGGTTAAATAAATTTTGGGTGTGCTGCTTTGATCGTCACAGCTTTTCATTTTAGAATGGATCCTTATTTGCCAATTATTATTTTAAACTATAAATTAGCAATTTTTTAAGTAGTTGCAATATATGTATTAGGCGTTTTTAATTTTTTTTTTTTGCATTTTTAACTTTTAATCTAAAGGTTTTTATCTTTCTCATTTTAACCCTTTGACTTTTTTAGTGTTAACCCAAAGCTTTTCAACTTTTCAATTTAACCCCAACATTTTTCTATTTTCAACTTTGGTCCCCTCATACTTTTCATCTTTCGTAAGTTTTTCGCTTTACGTTTCATTCTAAATTTTGCAAGTCAACATGCAACAACGTGCGTGTAGGGTTCAACGTTTTTTCGTATGTTTTTCCCGTTTGACAAGCCAGCGCAATGCGTCTATTTTTCTCCATTTGAAAAGTTCGTCGCAACGTGCGGATCTTAGATCGATTTAGTTATTCTTTTCTAAGTTTTACGTTTCTATCAAATTTCTCGCATTAACACGTCGCTACTGGCGTGCGTGATTCAACGATTTTGTGTATGTTTTTTGTTCAGTGTTATTTTCTACATTTTTTATTTTATTTTTACAAGCTCTTCGGATGTTGGTGTTTGTTGGCGGTGGTTTGACATTAGTGCTACTTGGCATAATTTTACGAACGCATTTACCCTATTAAGTTTTACTAATAATTTGTTTCGAGTTTACTATTAAATTCGATTTTCTCTACGTGTTCACATAAATTTTTCTGTAAACGAGTCAGGTCAAATATAGTACATTTTTGTTTAGAAAAACATTTTTACGTGCATATTTTTATGTACGTTTCGGTATAAATTTCAGTTGGTGTATGTTTCCACATAAACGTTTTTGGGAAACGAGTCAAGTGTTGTTTTGTAAATTTAGTTTCGAACCAAGTGGAGTCAAACTGTGGTTTCTTTTTTTCCCATTTTTTCAAAAACTCTAATTAATCTCTTTTAATTATACGTGTCAACTTTTCCGTTATACCGTCACATTCACTATGTATGACTCGGGTCACATGTAACTCGTTATGATTGTTTTGATTTGCTTTATGTTTTCAATTGTAATGTTTATATAGGTAATATTGCGTTCAATCAGATACGTCGAAACGCGTTTTTTCATATGTTTAGCACATCCCATAACGTTTGGATTAATCTATTTGGTGTTTGTGATGTATCGCGCAGCAACGCGTACGAGTCTTATTGCTAGTTTCCTTAAATTTTCTAACAGACACGATTTTACAAAGATGCGACTTTTAAACAAAGAAAGGTAACCCAAGTTGTTAATTGTATAAGAGTAAAATGTGTATGATTTCTAAAACTTAATGTAAAATATATTTCATTACATAACAATTTTTGAAGTTAATTACATTAAACTAAAAATTATAAAAAACTATTTTATAAATAGTTTTTAAAAATTAATAGATATAATAATATAATAATTACACATGTGGAGTTGTATATGAATCTAATGATTTAAAAAAAAGGATAACAAGGTTTACCTATAATATGCTAATGCGTGGACAAATGTATGCAAAATACATGATTTTTAAAATGTGTTACGATTTCAAATATGTATTTAAAATACATGGTTTAGATTTCCAATACTTATGCTCTGTTAGCTGGGAGGGATCTTGGCATAATACGCTTTATTAGGAGAAGCGATAGAACAAATCACAATCTTATATTAGATTTAATCAGTGGTATTACTAGAGACAGAGAGTGGTAGCAATGTAAACATTATGATAAAGTTTGTTTCAACACTTACATGTGTGAGGGTACTTTTGACAATTTTCGTACATTTGACGATTTAAATGTCACCAACTCTCCTTTTAATACTTTGACAATTCAGCCCCTTCTTTTTTTTACATACTCAGAAATTCACCTCCGCGTTTTGCGAATTGGCACTTTTACAAGTTTTACAAACTATCCCATTCAGTTTCTAAAATTTTAACTTTACCTATGTATCATATATAATATAAGTTTTTACTGATTTAATTTTTCTTATAGTGTAAGTTTTTAATCTACTAAGTTTTTACTAATGCGTAAAATCTTATTTTGATTCCCTCAAGTTTCTAAAGTTTCGAATTTACCCCTTATCTTACTTTTATTTAAAAAAAAACTATTTTTCTACATGCGTATTTTTATATACGCATTAGGTCAAATATATATGTTTTAGTGCTTATTTTGTGCATTTTTCTAGCGGGTCCACTATTCCGCTTAGAGTGGGGTTATATTATAATTAGTTTCCATTTTTTCATTATTTTTTTGTAAAATCTCATTTTGATCCTCTCAAGTTTCTAAGTTTCAAGTTTACCATTTTTCATACTTTTACTTTAAAAAGACCATTTTTATGCGCGTATTTTTATACACGTATCAGGTCAACTATGTTTCTAGCGGGTCCACGTTTTCATGTACATCTTGTTCAGAACCGAGTGGGGTCAAATATAATAGGTTTCCATTCGATGGTATAAATTAAAGTTATTATGCTTTTCGACCCAAAGTTGATAGTATATTATATATCTATACTAAAAACCATGATTCAACCGTGATGCTATTGAATTAAATCAGATACGTCAAAATGTATACGTTTAACGTATTAAGAGCGCTTGAACTAATCCTTTAGATGTTTACAATGTACTCACGCCCCAACGCGTACGGGTCTAATTACTAGTCTAGCTTAAACCAAAGACTCATTGATTGTTCACTGATGCTTGCTATATATATGCACTTTCTTTTTGCATATTTGCAATTTCATTTATGGATTAGATGTGTACAATATTGATACCAGTACTAAAAGCTGGAATATCGTAATTGAGGAGAAGTGAGTACCAAATGTTGAATACCGTACAGAATGTATCGATTCAGAACTAGTTTTTCGGTCTGTTACCGTTCTAGTGCCGCTTTATTATTTTCCCCTAATTAAAAGCTAAGAAATGTAAAATGTCACAAAAATCGTATCATGTTTATTCATAATCACAAAACCATAAATTCAACTCTTATCGCAGATCAAACCACAAAACTTAAGAGTGTGTTTACCTAAAAAAATTTGATGTCAAAAGAAATTAGTATAAATCTAAAACACTTGAGAGTTCAAGAAATGAAAAGACCAGACAGACTTTTGTCCCTGTCCAAACATCTATTACCAAAAAATTGAATATAACATCTGCTCCTAGAAAGGTTCAGGTAACAGATGCACCACCAGCTAATAAATTTCCAAGAGGATATGACCAACCTGCTTACAAGAGTGTACCACTTGGCTATAAGGTCTACAAAAGACCATCTAAACCAAGAATTAACAGGCATCCTCATGGTTATGATCAGTTGATAGGAAATGGTCCAGAACAGATGTTATCAAAATCTTTTCAAAACACTGACCATATTCCTGGACTTGTGGATTGAATGTCTATGACCCAATCCAATGCCATCCTGGCTTTGGAAACTCACCTAAACTAATTGTTTACTAATGTGCAGGGATCTTCTACTTGCCTTGATAGTTTATGGTATGTAGATAGTGGACGCTCAAGACACATGACAGGATGTAGAGCCTTACTCAAAGATTTCATGGCACATGGAGGGGGTGATATATCCTTACGTAACAATTCAAAAGGGAAGGTGTTAGGGTCAGGGACTATCCTGGCTGGAAAACTCAAGTTTGAACATGTCAATCTTATTGATAATCTGAAATTTAATCTTCTTAGTGTATCTCAAATGAGTGACAAAGGCTATGGCCCATTCTTCACTAAGAAAACTTGTTAGATTGTTGGGCCAGAAGTGGTTAAAAAGATAGATCAAATCATAGCTGAGAGCAAAGCACAACTTGTTGCTCACAGGAGTGGCAATGTGTATATAGTTGATATGTTGAAAGATAATCCAATATCCAATGCATGCCTGTTCTCAGTTGCTTCTAACAAAGATACAGAACTATGGCATAAAAGACTTACTCACACAAATCTTAAAACTATCACTACATTCTCCAAACAAGGTCTTGTAAGAGGTCTTCCATCAAAACAATTCACTTGTGATTAACATTGTGTTTCCTGTTTAAAAGGCAAACAACATAAAAGTTCGTACAAATCAATTGAAGAGTCCAAACAAGTCAGTATCTGCAATTGCTACATATGGAGTTGTTTGGCCTTGTAAAAATCATTAGCCTTAAAAAGAAGAGATATTGTCTTGTCATAGTTTATGATTTTTCAAGGTTTACATGGACCTACCTCATGCACTCCAAAGATGAGACTACATGTATTTTGCAAAATTTTGTAAAACAAGTTGAAAAGAAATTTGACCTTCCAATAAAAGTCTTTAGGAGTGACAATGGGACAGATTTAAAAATAAGGAGTTGGATAATTTCTATGTGTCAAAATGGATTGTCAGGCAATACAGCATCCGAAGGACACTAGAACAAAATGGGGTGGTTGAAAGGAAAAATAGAACTTTGATTGAAGCTGCTAGATTAATGCTTGCAGACTCAGGTTTACCCTTGTCTTTTGGGCACAGGCTGTAAACACAGCTTGCTATGTACAGAACAGAGTTTTGATTAACCCTAGGCATCAAAAGACTTCCTATGAATTTCTATACAAAATTAAACTTCTGATATCATATTTCAAAATCTTGGATGTCCATGTTTCATTTTAAACTTAAAAGATTTTCAATTTCAAAATTTGCAACCAAAGTAGATTGTGGTTATTTTCTGGGATACTCAAGCACTGCTAAAGCCTACAGAGTTTTTAATTCAAGGACTAGGTGTGTGGAAGAGACCTTGAATGTAAAGTTCAATGAACTTTCTTCATTAAAAATCCTAGTAAATCCTGCTGAACTATTTGATTCAGATAATTTTACATTTGAAGATGTGTCTATCAAGACTAACAATGAAAGTACACCACAATATTCACATCAAGATTATGGATAAGACATTGTGATTCCATAATACAAAGTCATTTCATCCACCAGAGGAACATATGTTACTAACAAATGTGAAAACTCTTCCACTGCTAGATCAACAATTGTTGTTCCCCAAACCTCTGCCAGCTCATCTAATCAAACCTCTGTTAACAAAAGTCCATTTTATGTGAACAAAAGTCAACCTATCTTTACCCCCATTCCACCTATACCTATACCTCCACCTCCATTCCAAACAGATGTTGGCTCTTCAAATTGCCAACATATGTTAGCTCAAATGATTCCTATTTGCAGCCTTCACTTCAAAATGCCATCATTCCATACAAGGGAGATCTAATCTACCTTAACAATTATCCATCTGACCAATCATTGGCAACATCAATGAAGGGATTCTCACAAGAAGTCAATCCCAAAACATTTGTCTTTTTGCTGGTTTTCTATCACTCACACAACCTGTCAAGTACCAAGAGGCACTAAAAGACAACAATTGGGTAGAGGCCATGCAAGAAAGCTCCTACAGTTCAAAAGACAACAAGTATAGGAACTTGTACCATTGCCTCAGGATGTATGTCCATAGGCACAAAATGGGTCTTCAAGAACAAAACAGATGAAAAGGGCATTGTTGTCAAAAATAAAGCTAGGCTTGTGGTTCAAGGCTATAGACAAGAAGAAGGCATTGATTATGATAAAACTTTTGCTCAAGTAGCAAGATTGGAGGCCATCAGACTATTTTAGCCTTTACTGCCAACCACAACATCAAGGTGTATCAAACGAATATCAAGTGTGCATTCTTATATGGAAAGATCAAGGAAGAGGTATATGTATGCCAACCCCCTGGTTTTGAAGATATTTTTTTTATCTAGATCATATTTACAAGCTAAACAAAGCTTTATATGGCTTGAAACAAGCACCAAGAGCCTGGTATGAAACGCTTTCCACCTTTCTCTTATCCATAGGGTTTACAAGAGGTAAAATTGATAAAACTTTGTTTCTAAAATAGAGAGGAAAGGATTTGAGGCTTGTCCAAATTTATGTGGATGATATCATTTTTGGATCCACATGCAATGGTATGTGTGAAGAGTTTAGAACTCATGACAACAGAGTTTGAAATGAGTGCTATGGGTGAACTCCAATGCTTTCTTGGTCTTCAAGTTAAGCAATTGCAAAATGGTACGTTCATTCATTAAAGTAAGTATATCAAAGAACTACCTACCAAATTTGATATGAATGATTGTAAACCATGTAATACACCCATGGCTACATCTAAGCTTATCACTATTGATGACAAAGATGACTTGGTTGATCAAACTCTTTATAGAAGTACGATTAGGTCTTTATTGTATCTAACTGCATCTAGGTCAGATATCATGTTTGTTATATGTGTCTGTGCCAGATCCTAGTCAGCACTTAGGAAGTCAAATCTTATTGCTGTGAAAAGGATATTCAGATACATAAAAGGTGCTCCCACACTTGGTATCTAGTATCCTGCTAATGGGATTATTGAGCTTTCAGGTTACTCAGATAGTGATTTTACTGGATGCCATGCCACAAGGAAGTCAACTTCAGGAGGTTGTCAATTTCTAGGCAATTGCTTAGTTTTTTGGCAAAGCAAAAAGCAAGCTGCAGTTTCAACATCCACAGCTGAGGTTGAGTACATTGCTGCTGCAAGTTGAACTGCTCAAATCCTATAGCTTTAAAATCAATTGCTGGATTTTGGTGTAACTGTTTTAAAGACCCCTCTCATGCTGGATAGTCAAGCAACTGAAAACATCATTCAAAATCCATTTTCACATTCAACAACAAAGCACATTAACATCAGACATCACTTTGTGAGGGATTGCTATGAAAAAGGTTTGATTTCTCTACATCATGTTCCAAGTAAGGATCAGCTAAGATGTTCTAACAAAGGCTTTAGATACATCTACTTTTGAAAGCTTGATCTCTAGAATTGGCATGCTTAACAAGGATTAAAAGCAAATTTTTTGTTTTCCATGAATAAAAAAGCATTAAAATGTTTTCAGAAAATCAAAAATCCATCCTTAAAAATAGCTAAAATTGAAAGTTTCAATAATCCTAAAAATTTGTTTTAAACCACTGTTTTTAAACCTCTATTTGACTTAAATATCTATCCACTGCTAAATGTAACTTTTGTTATCCTGTCCGATGTTCCATCCACTATTTGGGCTAAACCACTATTTTGCCTTATGCATTGATACCTATCCTCTGATAGAGTAAAATCATCACTGTTCATGACCACTGTTCTCAACCACTGCTAGTTTTCAGCAGCGGTTTCCCTAACAACTGTCACCCATTATCCATTAGAGGTTACACGTGGACAGATGATTAGCCATCAGATCTTTGAAACCGCTGCCACGTCAGCATTCACTTTTTCCCTTTATATATCACTGTTAATCCAAACAGAGTTTTTACTTGCCGTCTCGAATTCAAAATTCACTAAAACGGTTTTCATTTCTCTTATCTTCCATATTACTCCTCACTTCTATCTCCGATCATGGCTCTTAACATCAAACTCCGACACAACTACCTCCCCACTTTCGAGAAAGTCGACACTAATACTTCATTCCATTCAATAATTGATGTTCTCACATTATCAAAATACAAAGACATCATGGTTGCAAACACACCAATCTATGTGGATACACTCTGATGGAAAAGGATGATGAACAAAGGTTTGAAAAGCACAGAAAAGAGGGAATGGAAAATCAACTACTCTATCACACTGATGCTGCAAGTGATAAATTAAAAGAAACAATCTCTAACCTTGTAAGCAATTTTCTTCCACCAAGCTCAAAAATAAGTCTTATCCCAAGAAAACCAACTGACCAAAAATTCTAAAGTGGAAGTCACCCACGAATTGACTCTGCTTAAATTAGATGGTTCAATCAAGAAGCTAAAAATGGAGGATGCATATTGTCTGAATGTAGATGACTTCCAAGATCTATTGAACCTTGAATTTCAAAGTGATTTTGAAGACATGTTTTCCATGAACTTTGAACTACAGTTCAAAGGGCAAATCAGGGAATTACTGTTAAGAAATAAAGATAAAAAAATAAAGAAGGGTTTTGGCATCATCTGTTTCTAGGGGTAGATTGTTGGATCTATTAAACCCTATAAAAGAACAGATGATTGAAAACCAAAATAATCTCTAACATCTGATCCTTTATAATAAAGATCTGCTACTCCAAACTCTGCTGAGACTTAAAGACTGTTTACAAGATCTGCTAGGATAAAGCTCTGCTAGAAGCAAAGGTCTGTTAGAGACAAACTCTGATAAAGAACCAAAGAACTGTTATGGCAAAGGTCTTTTGATGAGAACCTCTGATGAAGGTAAAGTCTGTTGAAGTAAAGTCTGCTGAAAACTAACAAAGAATAAAGCCCAACAGAGGATATCTCAACAGTTGTTATCATCAGACTTTATATTATATTTTAATGTAACAGTGTTTAGGTCTAGCAATGTTTAGAGTTTTTTTAGTTTGTTAAATGTCACTTTCATAGTGACGTCAACCAAAAATGCCCAGTGGTTTGTAATGTACTATAAATAGAACAGTGCCTGTACTGTTCTACCTATCACTTCTTCTACACTTTATGTACGAACAAATTAGAGTCATCTTAGGCTGAGGGGGAGTTTGTAATTTGCATGCATACATGATTAATATTACAAAAGCATGTCAATGAAAATAATCTTTCTATTGTTGTGATTACAAAGTTTTACACATTTCCGCTGCACCGTTTCATAGATTATTATCTTCTTTCATTGATTTCATCTAAAACATTCACATCAATATCAAAATCAGATCCTAACATATAGAGTATCTTTTTATATTACAAGACATAAGCTACAACGAGTGTTAATGACGAACAAAACTGATACCGTCCGAACAACATCGGTACCACGTCGATTTCAATTGAACATCGGTACCGGTATTTGTGCTTTTGAAACCATTATCAATATTCATTTTAAAGTTTTTGATCGATGTAAAATATGTTTCGGTATCTTTTAATGTATATCATGACTTTATTATTTTGGGTTTATCTTTCGATCGCTATACAAAGTGTCAAAACGATGATACTTATACCTTATGAATTGAACTAATACCGACTTCTCACCGCAACGCGGAGGGGAAGTCCACTAGTTATAATTGAAAGAGGCCCATTTTGATTTGTGATTATGGCCAGCAATAGAAACCAAATGTCGATTGTACAGAATAGAAGCCAACGATATGAACAGAATACCAGACGTCGTTCGTGCTGGACCTGAACGCCAAAACTCGCACCTGCTGAGATCATCCCTGCTGAACCCGCGTTTTGTTGATGATAAAATAGCTATCATCGTCCCTCTGCGTTTTGTTGTGAGTTTTTCAGTTTTCTTGGCCCTTGATACTTGATAGTTTGATTAAATAATTGATTTATTGTTTGTTGTTAATGTAAATGTGTTATAGTAAGTTTATGTGAATATGTTAAATTCTACTTTGTATCTTTGTGAAGATTTAAGACTTAAGACTTAAATTCTTTAAATGTTTGTTGTCAATGTTTTTATAGTTTATGCTCGAAAACTTATACTTTTCTGTTGTTGTTGTTAAACTAGGGAGTTGATTAGTTGAATTTTTTGACTTGAAGTTAAGATGAAACCACAATCTAAAAAACAATCTCTAATTGGGAACTTTTTCAAAAAAAATTATGAGGAAATTGATGAAAATCGGGTTGCTAATGATACAATCCCGAATGATACAAGTCCGAATGTTGCTAATGATAATATTCAAAAAAATGATGACATTGATGCAAGTCCGAATGTTGCTATGCAAGAAAATGTTGATATTGGTCCAAGTAATCTTACAACTTCAATTACTACAACACGAGGTATTATCGATTTGAAAGATCTTCCTTTGGATCTCTACGATACGCCACCTATTGTTAGTTATCACCCTAATCAAATAGATGACATATGAAGGGCATATTTTGTTTAAGGGGCTTTTCAACCGCGTATTCATGAATTTCCTTTCAAAGATTATTATGGAAAAAAAAGACGTTTTGTTGTTAATTGGTTTAATGATTATAAGTGGTTAGAGTATAGTACTAAAGTAGATGAAGCATTTTGTTTATATGGTTACTTGTTTAAAGAAGATGTTGGTAATCAAGGAGCAAGAGATACATAGTCATCTAATTCTAAAGGCTTTTGTGATTGGAGTAAAAAGGGTTCCTTACATGTTGGGAAAGTTGATAATCATCATCTAAAGGCGGCGCAAAAATGTCACAATTTCATGAAACAAGATGAACACATAGATGAGAATTTAAACAAATTAACTAAAGAAGGAAAGATTGCAAGTTATTATCGATTACTTGATTTTGCTATGAGTGCTAGATTCTGTTTAGAAAAGTCTTTACCATTTTGTGGCCATGATGAATCAAACAAATCTAACTCTCAAAGTATTTTTCTTTTGGTTTTAAAGCTGATTAGTACTAATCACGCGGAATTGGTAAGTACACATTGGGGAACGCAAAAAAGAACAATAAATTGACATCGCCAATGATACAAAAGGTGATTATTGAATGCTTTGCAAAGGAAGTAACCAAAAACATTTGTGCAGAAACTAAAGATGATGTGTTTGGGTTGTTGGTAGATGAATCTAGTGACTTATCTTTGAAGATATGAGAAGGGAGGCAAAAAAAAAAAAAAAAAAAACGAGAGTGGAAAAAGAAATACTTGAAGGTGAGTTAAGACATGAAAAGGATTAAACCAAGAAGTTTCTCTTGCACGGGCCGGTGATACACGGTGAAGTTCACATCATAGAGCAATCATCACTTTGCTTAGATTGTTTCTAGAAGTGGTTATCATACTTCAATATGTTAAAGAATATGGAGATTGCAGTCAACAACGAACAAATGCATAAGCTATTCTATCATATCTTAAAAAAACTTGAGTTTTTTATATGCACTTGATGGGAGATGTTTAAGTTACCTAAATGTTCTCTCAAAACTTGATAAATGGAACAAAACGAGCATAAATGCTTTAAGACAAAATGAGTTTGAGTCAATTTGGAAAAAAAGTGACTTCCTTTTGTGAAAAAAAAAACATTAGAATAGTGGACATGACGGAAAGTTATGGTAATCCAAGAAACCGAAAGAATGCATTACAAATCAACATCATTTTGAAGTTGACATTTTTAATGAGGTTTTGGATATGCAAATTCAAGAATTAGGAAATCGATTTAGTGAGATAACAACTAGTTTGATAAAAAAAGATGTCGTGTTTAAATCCTTGTAACGGGTTTTCTAAATTTGACCCATTGAAGATAGTGGTGTTTGATGAGATGTATCAAGATGATTTTACTACACAAGAAATATGGACTCTTTTGGGTGATGTTGAGGCATTTCGTCACACTATAAGCGATGATGATAGATTTACAAACTTGAATGGAATAAGTGATCTTGCTCATCTTATGCTGGAAATCGGAACACATAGTTCTTGTCATTTGGTTTATCGGTAGTGAAGCTAGCTTTGGTTTTACCGGTTGCAACCGCAACCGTTGAAAGATTTTTTTTTTCTAAATTGAAGCTTGTCAAGACGGATTTACAAAATCGAAAGGGCCTGGAACATTTGAAAAATGCTATTGTTTGCACGGTTGACAAAGAAACTTTTGATAAAGTAAAGATGACAATGTGATCGAACGATTTCAACCTATTAAAAGAAAGGAGATGACAAATCTATTACGTATTTGTTGTACTTTATTTATTATCATTTTTTATTATTATTGTATGATTGCACGGTAAATTTTTTTTTGATACCCTTAAATTAATGGGCTACCTTTGCCACTAGCGGAAGTTGGGACCACTTACCTCATGAGTCCATGACAAGATAAAGATAGCAATCAACGATCATAAGCAAGATGTAAGGGAAGATCAACTAAATAGGCCTAAGGTTGTTTACAAGCAGAGCTCAACCTGAGTTATGGTCGGCTTGAGATCGAGCTCCAAAACATATGAGTCAACTCATCTTGGCTCAAAGTCATCTACCAAGTTGAAAATTTGAAAAAAGAAAGCAAAGGTTGATGCAGATGAAAAGAAAGTGAATGCAGATGAAGAAATTCGTATGATCTCACCGAGACTGAAGATTATTTGAGAAAGTGAAAAGGCAGAGAGAATGAAGATGAAGTTCTAGCTAGAACCAGAGTAGTTTTTTTCAGTTAAAATATATGTTAGTAGAAGATTTATTTCTTATGTGTTTTGGGCGAGCTCGCCCCGACTTATAACTCGGCCAGAATCAGATTTTTTTTTGGATAGCTGCAAATAGATCCATAACCACTCAAGCTAATGGGCATTAGGCATTTGTTCTCTGAAGTATTAAACTAGCTGAAACACAACCGCAAGTCCATAACCACTTCCCCAAACACCTTTAACTAATTAGTGGCGCACCTCAAAGGAACCGCATGAATGATCACGTTAGAATGTAGTGTCCCTAAGTTGTTTCGTTGGTCAAAAGGGTTTTCAACAAAATCGATCCGGGCGAAAATTGGCCTAACAATAACAATAACAATGATAACACTAACAATATCTATTTGATCATTATTGTTTTAATTTATATTCAAAAAATGAAAGGAAAAAAGACAAACACCACATCAACAATTCAACATCAAAATTAGTTGCCACATAACATGTCCCAAAAGGTCATAGAAACAAAAGCATTATCAAAAGACAGAAAAATACTAGATGATTCTATAAAGATCCATCAACAGACAAATTACTAGCTATCATACCAAATTGCCAGTCATCAAGTTTACAAAATCAAAATCAATGATCTGTCAGTTCCTTCAAGGTGGTGCTGTACAATGTATACCTTTTTTTTCTGCACATTAAACAATAGTCATGATTTATAAATGCAAAAAAAAGTTACTTGATTAATATTTCCTCTTATTTTGTGTGGAAGATTTTAAGCATGTTCTCACTTAAATTGCTTCAAGTTATATTTTAAATAAATTGAACAAATTAAGGATAAATATACTCACATGCTTACTTTACGACAACGCCTATGAATCTTCATGCACTTTTTCTTTGAGGCCGTTCTTAAGGTTTTCCAACTCAAGCCCTTGTTGCTAAAAGCATAACAAACATAAAGAATTTAATGAAGAAAAAAAAAATAGAAGAGATTTATACCCAATAACATTATTTGGTGTGTGTAAATGAACTCAAGTTGTTCTAACCTCATGAAATTTTTCCCAACATTTCACGGACTGTAATTGTAGTAAACCCCACTCCATTGCCAAGTCATATTCAATAGTAATTGGGTGAGTCAATGATCTCTATATCAAGTGCTGAAATACTTGCATTTCTCTTGAGAGATGCAAGTTTAACTCCCACTTGGTACAAAGTGAGACATTGTTGGGTAATGATAGGAGAACCAGGGAAACCTGGGTTGGATCCTTGAGCCATACCGGTAATTTCATCGTCATACCTATGGGCGGGTGGGTTATTGGGTTTTCCCCGGAATTGGTGGTGAACCCGGGTTACTCTAAGAGTACTCCGTTTGGTCCATTGGGGTGCCCCGAAAGTGCCCGAGATTGATTATGTTGGCCATTCAATAAAAAAAAATAGTATTTGGCTGTGAAAAATGTGACGTGGATACAGCTTCATCCTACAAAATAAACACATCATGAGTCCACAACATAATATAACAAAAACATAACATACAATGATACAATATAATGTAATATACCTCATGTTGATTTCGAAATCTAGCCTTACCAACAACAAAGTGGCCGAAAAAACTGGAATTTTTTTCCGTTGATATTGGAGGACAAGGGGTACCAACAAGAGGCCTGTGGATAAAAAAGGATAAAGAAATGTAGCAAATAATGCTAAATATAACGGTAAAAGCAAATGAGTGAAAAATGAAGGAACCAAATAGAGCAAAATAAAAGGATGGTACTTGTGTTTTACCAAAATTTTAAATTTGGTTTCTAGCATTTCAGAAGTACACAGATGATTCATGTAGTTTGCACTTTATAACGCATTTAGTCCCTAACATGAATCTGCTGAAGTCTTTAGATTTGTTAGTTGGGGACTAAATGCGTTACAATACGCAACCCACAGGGACCATTCGTGTACTTCTGAAAGGGTAGGGACCAAATTAGGGATGACAATGGGTCGGGTATTGGTAATCCCATACCCATTTGTAAAATCGTGTCCCATACCCGACCCAATACCCGTCGGGTATTTGTCGGATAATTACCCGTCAGGTATCGGGTATACCCGCGGGTATCGGGTATACCCATTAATTTGTTAAAAGATATACGTCGGGTGTTTCCAAATACCTATTTTTACTATAATAATTATTATATATTTTATTTATGCAGCAACTACTATAAATAAAAAAAAATACATTACATAATATAAGTTTTATTATAGATTAATAATAACTTTATAATAGACAAGGTTTAAAGGAAAAATAAAAAATACATCAAAAAATCAAGATATATCATCGGGTATATAATTCGGGTAAACGGGTATGTGGTTTCAGGCATCACCTAATCCCATACCTGGAAGTTTTTTTTAAAACTAATCCCATACCCGGCCCGATACCAGTCGGGTATCAGGTATACCCGTCCCATTTGTGTCGGGTTTCGGTGATACCTGTCGGGCTCGGGTATTTTTGACATCCCTAGACCAAATCAGTACGTTGAGGTGTACCATTTAATTTGGTACATCGTATCATATACAAACTAATTTTACACTTTTTATGTAAATGTTTATAAGTTAAGATAATAAATGTAAACTAGTCCAAGATAGAGGGGTTAAATGGTAGAATTACATAAACAAGTTTAAACCTAAATGGCTAATTCTTCACACCATTCGTAACTTTTGCCATCGACAACTGTAAATGATGTTTCAATTCATTGCGTCAAAGTCCAATTTCAGGTTTGAATATGCTTTTATAGTTTCCGGTACGCGTATCAGACTGTTCTGAAACAACGAATTAATCAATTGGGTATGTAATTTTTAGTGATTAGGGTCGAATTTGTTGAAAATCAGATACGCCTTAATTTCCTGATCTGGATCGTGAACTTATGGCATCTGGTGGGTCGCTTTTGTACCCGATTCCTGTACGTGCAATCTGATTTGCGGAACGGCGGGGACAGCTAATCATGTGACTATGGTGCAAACCACAAGGACCATTCCTGTACTTTTGGAAAGTTAGGGACCAAATCTAAAATTTTGGTAAACCACAGGGTCCTTCCGTGTATTTTTACTCAAACCTGTGTAGAGGAACTTTTTAATGTACTAAACCTGTGTTGAGGGATTTTTTTTTTGTGCAAAATAAGAAAGTATGCTCGTTTGTATGATATTAATCTTTAGAAAAAAAGATGTTCAAATCATGATCAAACTGAAACGTATTATATTTTCAAGTGTAACAAAACGATAGCTAAGATCTCAAATAACCTAGTTCAATTGAAGATGATGAACTAACTCGATATGCATATAACACGGTTTAGAAAAATGACTTACATGAAGCTGTTCTTCCCATCGGATAACATCAAACATTCTTCATCCAGTTTTGTAAGGACCCTCTGAGCGTCTTCCTTCGTTTTGAGTACAATCAGAGCTTGTGCTACAAAATGAAGTTACGGATTTTTTTTTTCACAAAAAGGGTAAAAAGTAATAAATTTAATAAATATTTCCACTCGTGTCATTCTTGGAAACATACCATGATGTGGGCTACATACTGAAGTGCGTCGTAGAATCTTTGCATCACAGTGAATCTCTGCATCACAGTTTACTTTAAAAGCATGCCAAATTATATCCTGAAATTTATATTTTAACAGTCAAATTTATATCTACCTTTTGCCATGAAAAAACAATAAACTCTATAGTCAGACCACTACCGCAACATGTAACGACGTCACGTAAATGTTACATATAAAAGATTATTACATTTCATTATGGCATAGTTTACCTTAAAAAAATATCAAAAACTTACTTTTGAAATAATCTACAAAAAAATTAAATTACCCCAATGTCTCCAGAATTATAATCTGGATTCACATTATGGAGCAGGATAGCTGTTCCTTGATTATACGCGTTCTTCAGCCTATCCTCTCAAGTCCCAATGCTAGATACAAAAAAAAAGTCAAAAGGGAGATTAAATAAATAAATATAATATTAACCACATGAAGAAAATTGAATGAAAAAAAGGAAGAATGATACTTACAGCTCGTGTAAACCAACAATGTTTTTCCTGAAACAATTTTAGAAAAAGTATGTTATTGGTAACCAGAACAAGTGTTTAATAACATAATAGACAGAAGCAACATCAATGATGACATAAATGCCAAAAAGTCGTGCCAAAGAGTGATTATTCATTAAAACAGAAATGTAGATATGTTCCTAAAAGGATTCTCCGTGAGATGTAGATGCATAGCATGATTCTCTGGTTTGGTAGGTCTGGCAAGCCTGGCTTATTTCTTCCTTTTTAAGATAAGAAATCTGTAAACAAGTGTGTTAAAAAGAGTAAAGTACCTAAATGGTCTCTGTGGTTAACCCAAATTCTAGATTTGGTCCCTAGCCTTTTAAAAGTATAGGGATGGTCCCTGTGGTTTCCATATTGTAATGCATTTAGTCCTCAGCTAACAAATCTAAAGATTTTAGCAGGTTCAAGTTAAGACCTAAATGCGTAACAAAGTGCAAACCATAAGGACCATTCGTGTACTTGAAAAACTAGAGACCAAATCAAATATTTTGGTCAACCACAAAGACCATCCATGTACTTTACTCTATTCAGAAATATAAATCTAACTATTGACCGTAAGAAACATATAGATAACCTACAATAAATAGAAAGTTTATAGGATTAAAATAAATAAGCAAATCAACTTACATCATTTGGCTTTGTGCTGACAACAAATTTTCTGTACCGGTACAGGTTTTATTTACTTTATTAGTCGACAAAGTAGACACCTTTAGCGATTTGGTCATAGAAAGCTCCTTAGTATTCTCACCAGATTGCCCCTCTTTACCTTCTTTGTTGTAGGTATTATTCTTATTATTCCTAATGATATCCGAAGCAATTCCAGCTATTGATTTTCCTTTCGATATTGCTACCGAATCTCTCACATGAATGTTATACCCATCTTACTATCCGCTACCTTAAAAGAACCAGCATCCCTTGTTTTCTTTATTTTATTGCCTTCACGATCATCTGACGTCTCTTTTGCTAAAATCTTTCCTTTCTTTCGATCTTCCATGATGCCAAATGTTCCGGAAGTATTAAGATTATTAACATCAGCAGTTGACTTGTCTTCATGCTTCGATTTGCTGTCAACTGTTGTCTTCATGGTTTGATCCCTTTTTTTCTTCAATATTTGGCCTTCAGATGTTCCAGAAGCTTTAAGTTTATTAACATCAGCAGGTGACTTGTCTTCATGTTTTGATTTGCTGTCTACCATTGATTTCTTCAAAGACATTTCCTTCGTGTCTGAGATACGTACATGAAAAGTGCTCGCTTTTTGATCTTTTCTCTGTTCACGAAATACAATCCGTCCCTAATTTTGATTGGTAGTTTGTAGTTAGGATGCCATATCTTCTTAGCCTATAAAAGCACTCCTATGTAGTTGTAATCCTTGTCTTCATCACCACCAAAGTAATAAGATTGTCTAGCTAGTGTTGCCTGTGGATGTAGGTTAGTTTAGATCGAACCACTAAAATCTCGTGTCCCTTCTATTTTTTTTGTTTGTTGCGTTGTCCTGTGTTCATGTGTGGTTTTATGTCCTGTGTTCATGTGTGGTTCCAGTCAACAGTCGTGGGTCAAGATGACCAGTCAACGCCGCGAGTAAAACAGTGGTCAGATAGCAGTAGTAGTCGATTCGTTTGTTAGCAGGATGCAGCTAAGGGACTGAGTGGTGCTTACAAAGCCAATCAGATCAAGAGAACAGTTCATCACTATGCCAACCGCATTAGGGCAAATGAACCAATCAATCGGCAGTTGCTGTTGTTTGGGTTCCATTTTATATCCATGTAGGATATTTTACTTAACCTAGGATGCAATACATTTGCAATGGAGACACAAAAAGTTTTATGCTTCTCCACCCATCTGTTCATCAAGTAAGCGTTCCAAAGTTCAACAATGCAAAAGAATGGCATACAATCATATCATCTAACTATGTCACTTCTCACGTTTATTTACAACTAATTTAAAGTTTTCTCAACACCTAACTATTCAAGAAATATTAGGGTTCCCCCTAGCTGCTGATATGCAATGTCACCCTAAAAATAGCCATCCCAAAGACATGAGCCCGTCTTTATCCACATGCTTCTAAACTCTTGACTTATCTACTGTAGTCATCCAATATATATAATAATCACAATGTTATATCAGTCCAAGACCAAAAAGCAAAACTTTCCAATAATCACAATGTTATATCAAATGCACCATTACCATTACTAACATATTGATTTCTTCACACATACATCCCAACACATTATTACTACTCTCTGTAAACCGTTGTCAAGGCCCTAACTAGCTTTTCTATTTGCCCCACATGCTAAGTCCTCTTCTCACATCTATACTTTCCACCCATGTTTATATCACCGCAAACCTTGCCATGCCTTGAATACACCATTGCCTCTTACGCTATTATACTCCCTTCCTTTATCACCAACTCTCGCATTCATCATCATCGTGAACACCTTGCAACCATTGTTGTCACCAATAGCATTATTGTAATAATCCAACCTCGTCAACCTACCTTTGATTCAAATCCTCCTCATTTACGAAATTGGTCCATCGTTACGAATCCAAACATATAAGATGTGTAATCCGTTTCATTACAATAATTATGTGGCACTCAATTAAATAAATTGCTCATGAACTATTGCCTAGCTTGAGAAAAATAAACTGTCATTGTCCTCCTTTGTGTGATTTTAGGAAAACAATCACACATTCTCATGGTCGCATAGAGTAATGTGGTGTGGTAGGTAGGCTTATAAAGCTTGTTAATAGGACAAGATATAGCTTAAGCACACTAATTCCATTCAGTAATTAAAATTTGTTATACATGTGGTTCAGTCGATGTAACCAACTTCCACAGTGCTGCAACTAGGTATTTTATAAATTAGGTGCTCAAGGAATTACAAGTACAATGCCTAGACTGAGCCCAAGCCCGCACAGAACCCATTAGAGTCAGATGCCACTACGAGCCTACCTCACCCAACTTGGAGGCTCAAATTGCGCCTACATCGAATTTCATTCCTTACCACTAGTTGCAGCAACATTCTCATCTGGTTAACTTGAAGGCACGTTGAAGCTCCCACTGAGCTTCAACTCATCATTTACTACCCATGACTCATTCTCTGTCCCTACCGGCTCCCACTTAAATGAATTGTCAGATCCTAAGATATCACGAGAACAAACACTCTCCGAATAGAGCATATATTTTCTAAAGAGACCTTAACCAATTGTCTCGTAACTCTATCTAGAGCTTTGACTGGCTCACTGCCTGGCCCCACTACCAAAAAAAATAAGCTGACTTGTTTCCCTGAACCTTTTCCAACACGTTCAACCTAAACTTAACCTGTAGCTCTAGGTTTATCATTTTCAAAACAAACCTTCTTCTTCCCCTAAATTCTATGAATCGGACTTTGGTTTTCTTCGGAACTAGAATGTCAGTTCCCTCTAACGATATGCTAATCATACACAATGAACCTTTTTTCTTTCCACGAGCCATGACCATATTCCCTTTAATAACCTTCCACTGATAATTCCCAAAGTGAACCTCATGCCCTGATCATCCAACAGCCCAAATATATCAACAACCTCTTGAGACCTGAAATAACTAAATTAATGTCTCCCATACTCGCAACATCAAGAACCTCATCATTCACTCGTCTTACCCTACCAAAGCGACCTTCTTTTGGAGTCTGCAATGCTTCGCCGTTGTGGGTAATGTGAAATGAAACAACTGAATCCATAACCTAGGAATCCACACTCCTTCCACTCCGTAGATTAACACATCATCATCTACTAAGTGGTTTATTGTAGAGTGAATTCATTTCTTGAGTTTCGAACACTGATTCCTAAAATGTCCTACTTCCTTGCAGTCCCAACGTATCAAATCCTTCGAAGCCTTAGACACACTCCTCCTTCTACCCAGACAGCTTCCTCACTATGCTTTCTTCCCTGCCCTTTATGCTCAGCAACGATAAACTCGGAGACTCACCTAAACTATAACGCAACGTTGAACATCCTCTCCCAAACTTAATTGTGTCTACGGAGCTAGTAACTGCGGTGCGGTTCTGGACCAACTCTCGGGCAATGAGGAAAATAACAATAAGGCTTGGACAAACTTAATGTCTACAGACACTAAGCGAGACAAGAACGAGTTTAGATTATTGATGTAAATTGTTACAGAATCACCCTCTTTCATCCTAGTATTCACAAGCTCTCAAATAAGACAAACCTCATATATGTTTATGTTTGACTAAACGAAACTGGATTTTAACAAATAGAGATATACACAACAGTTGACACAATGCACAACGGAATGACAAACTCCATTATAAAAAAACCGAGACAAAAAGATAAAACCTGACGAGCACAGTTTGCTATGGTTGTAGGTTTTAGTAGTCGGTAATTTTTGATTTAACGCCTGTTCTCTGCAAAATAGAATATGATTTCTTCTAATTCAAGATTGGTTCTAGAGACTGCTAGCAGGGGTTATGACGTTGACACCTTTAGAAAAAACATACTCTAAACACATATAGTTGACGACTAGGTGACAGAAACCCTAGTCGGCGATCAATTCCCTCTTCCGACAGAAGAAACTTGCAGAATAGCAATGGCCATCGACTGAACCCTAATAGGGATTAGGATGGTTGCGGCAAAACCCTATTCTGCCAATTTAAAAAATGACACGGTAGAGGTTTACGAGGGTGGGGCTAGTTCAGGCGATGTTCTTCGTGTGATATGATCGAAATTTTTTTACGACCAAGAGCTTAATCTCTGATACCACTTGTTAGGATTAAACACATGAAACCGCACACACGTACACGAAAGCAATAAACGAACAAGACTTAAAGTGGTTTAGCAATGTGAGCTACGTCCATTATGTATTTTATTAACACGTGAACAAGGAATTACATGTACAATGCCAAAGTTAACCATTAGGGTCGGTTGCCACTACCAAGCCTATGTCATCAAACAATCTATACAAATATGTGTCTTTCAAAGTAGCTACCGATAACATATATGTGAGTGTATAACACACATATATAGCAAATTGAGAACAAGCATGCCTTAATTTGTTTGAGTGAGTTTTACTACATTGACACATCCATGTTTTGATACACTTCCATACTAACACCACATGCATCTAATGTATGTACCATTAAAGGGTAACAATTAAGCAATGACTACTTACGAAAAGTAAAATATTCGAAGATCTTTCTAGAACACACATATATAGCAAATTCAGAACAAGTACGACCTAACTTGTTAAGAGGGAGTTTTACTACGATGGTGCGTCCATGTTTTAATACACTTACATACTAACACCATAGGCATCTAATGCGTGTGGCATTAAAGAGTAATAATTAAACAATGACTTCTTATGAAAACTAGAATATTCGTGCTGAGGCGCGAGGCGCACCAAGGCGCGGATGTTGGAGCTTTTTCGTTCGGCACCTAGAGTAAATACAAGAAGCGCCCAAAAGGCACATATTTTAGGGTTTGGGGGGGGGGGGGTTTCTGGCCTGAGGCGTGTGACTCCATGTACCTAAGGCGTTTTTACACCGAAAAATGTTGTACCTTGGGTTTTTTGGCTTGTACATGTAGGTAAAATGGTTTAAAAACCTTATTTATAGCTATATTTTGGGTGAAGGATGCCAAAAAACCTATGGGATATATAAAAGGTTTATATAATCACCTTGCACATCAGGTACAAAAAGCCCACTGCTTTTGCACTTTACACTTCACGCCTTGATTTTAGACCTCATTGTTTTTGTGCGTCTAGCGTTTTTAAAACTGAGGTTTCCAAAAGCTTAAAACTTGCATATGTTACCACAAAACAGACTTGAGGAAGATATATGATAGAAACAAGGTTTGCAATTTATATTACCAGCGGATTGATATTGGCTAAACCAAGACCTTCACCGGTTGTAATAAGAATTTCATTCTCGAGAGTCTGGGTCTCTCCAAGCCACCTTGGAATCTGGTTTGGATGGAAAAACCAATGGACTTCAACTTTCTTTGTCTTGTCCGGGCATTCCCATATTTTTGTCAACTTCCCGATGTAAGGCTCTCCTCGACCTACATTACACATGTACACACAATCATATAGCATGTACTTTACCCCATAATACTTGAAAGACTCGTAATACTGAACACCATTATTTTGTTTGACACCTCTCTCTTTAAGCCACTTAAAATCTGGATGGGCGGGCATTCTCATTTACTTTCTCCATGTAGAATATGCAAACCTCCACGAACTTAATGGTAGATACAAGAAACTCTAACTCTAAACCTGAAAAACACATGATGTATGTAGTTGAGAAAAAACCACACACAAACCCTATATTGGGAAAAATAGTCTTAAAGTTATGCACTAAACAAGTCTTGAAGAACCTATGTAGTAAACAAGTCTACACAAAAAAAGAAGAAACCAACACCGAGAAGAATTAATAAGCTTGTAGCAGCCTGAAAACCAAGCCAAGGCCTCTCCTCCATGAGTGCATAAGTGCACGCAAGGCACGCTTTGCATGCAAAATACAACATAGCCATAATGCGCAAAACTCATGGAAATCTTGTATGTTGACATGTTGATAAATGAGGGTTGCGATGAGATTAGTTGGAAGTTACGACTTGGTGATGGTTTGCAAAGATGAGGACCACCTCATTGAGAAAACGAGAGGTGAGAGATCGGGACGAAGAGAATAATAAGGACATATAGATTGCATTGAACAAAGGCTAGTTTGGTGTTGGTGAATTTTTGCTTATGCAATAAAAGGGGCGAATAGCTAATGTCTGTTGGATTTTTTCTTATTTTTTTAAGTAAAACGCAAATTTGGTTCCTGTGTTTTCTTGGGCGAGATCAATCTGAGTTACCATTTCTAAATTTTGCTTCCCGAGTCCTTATTTTTCCATTTTTTTAACATTTTGCGTCCCTCCATCTAACACCATCAACATTTTCTGTTGAATCCTTAACGCCCAAGGGGTAAAATTGTCTTTTCACATAAAAATAAACCTTACATAGTGTGTTGTCCTCCATCATTTTTTTCATCCAATTGTGACCTAATCTTCTTCCCCACCTAACCAAATGACGGTGAAGAAAACCTAGAAGCCACCTCCGATTGCGTCCCTCCCCGGTGAAGCCACCTGCAGCTCCAGTGAAACCTCCAACGGTGAAGCGATCTACGACATCCTATTCCGTCCATCTCCAGTGAAGCCAAGATTGATACGATTACAATGGAGGCGACCATAGATACTCCATGTTTGATAGGCAATTGTCACTCCATTATCGTAATTGGTTAATTAGTGATTATCGAACATGAAATTGAACATTGGTAGACAAAATTAGGGTGAATGCCACCCTCAGCCACCTGTGGTCTTGAAGTTTTGGCCTCACCTAAACTTCGATTTCAAGCTTAAACGAGGAATCAGAGAAGATAGGATCAAGTAGCAATAAACAAATAAGGGTTGTTTTTGTACGATATTGATGCCTCATTATGTCTAACAATTGAGTTGATCAAGGTTTTTTTATGATTAAGGGTTTTTTTATGATTAGGTTTTTTTGTTGATCATGGTTTTCTCTTGATTAGATTTTTGTAATGAATGATCAATTTCATGGTTTTCATTGATCAGGTTTGTAAATGATCATTTCATTACACAATGTATGTAACATTCGGCTTCTCGCCCACTAATATTGTCGGCGTTGCCCCCGATGAGTTACCCGTCTGGGAACTCATGGTTTTGTTTTTTGGTTGCCCTAGTGGAGACTTCCAAAGAGGTCACCCATCCTGGTACTACTCCAACTCAGCACGCTTAATTATGATGTTTTCATGTGTTCCACAGCCAATGCGCCCAAAATGCATTTATAATTTAAAAGGCATGATATTCCTTATGAATCAAGACTCCCTCCTATCCACGATCGATGTGGGATTTTCCTAGGGTATTACACTGGTCCATGTTAATGTTTTCGTTATCATTACAATGTAGGTGGTAAGCGTATGTCATCTATTTTACTAATGCTTGATCTTGGTTTTGTTTTTTAACTTGTTTTTGGTTTTCATAATCTACAAATTGTTGAATTTGGATTTGGTTTGAATAATCAGTTATTTTTTGTTTGAGTTTATAATTGAATTGTTGAATTTGGAATTAGTTTTGATAAATATAAATTTTGGTTTGTTAGGTCCTAGAAGTGTGAGACTGAAGCATCAAATATATGCAACAGTCTATGGTAGTTAACTGGGATTAATTGGGTTAGTTTGTATTAGGTTTGGACCTTGAATAGGTCATTTGGGCATGTCATAGGCCATGTGGGCCAGACAAGCCCAAGGGAAGCCCATGATGGCATGGGCAAACCCTAGGTATAAATAGAATATTATGTCATTCCTAGGGTTAGAACTTTGGGAAGACTTTAGGGTTTTCTCTAGAGAACCTTCATCTTGTCCCAGACAGTTTTGCTTGTTTAAGTAATAGAATCGTGTGCAAGGTGTTAAAATTGATTCGTGTTGTTCTTCGTTATTTCGGTTTTCATGAATATCACCAAGTTTGGATTCAGCTCATCCTTGGTTATTGTGTGATATCAGTGTTAGATTTGGATTAACGGGACTTACAAGTGGTATCAGAACCTGTTTGAACCTGTTTCCAGGCTCAGATATGATATCACACTGATTATGTTCGGTGTCTGCTGAAAAACACGAAGAACACGAAGAACATTCAAGCTTTTCGGAAGAACATTCAAGGATTTCAGATTTTCTGGTTACATTTCAGATAGATTTCGGATCATTCTGCAGCATTTCAGATCAAGATTCAAGTATTTCGGATTAAAATCTTGAATTTCAGATTGATTTCGGATTAATCTATTGAATATCGGATTCAAAGTCGTTGAAGATCCGAAGAACACGAAGAAGATCATCCATTCCGGATTACTGTTCCGGATTCTCACTGTTGCTGTGTATCTGATAGCATTCCGGACTGAAACAGTGCATCTCGGATTCCATCTTGGATACTGTTCCGAATCACCATATCGGATTAGCATCTCGGATCACTGTTTGAGATTCCATCTCAGATTGTTAATAAGAGTTACTGTTCTGAATTTGGTACTGTTCCGAGTTGTACCCAAAAAGTTGGAAAGTTAACCAGCTGACGTAACTAGAGTTAAATGTTTTCATGCACAGAATTTGATCCACAAACAATCTTAACAAACCGGTTGCACGGTTAGACTCGTGTGATTTTTAGGGCAAAAAAGGCACGAAAATTCCAAAAATCACTATCGGACATTATATATCATTGGATTCGTATCGTCAAGACGATTCTAACGGTACATTTTGGTAAAAACAGGTTTCAGATAGTTTTTATCGTGTTTACCGGTACGGTTTCAATTATCCGAAGATGTTTGCAGCCCAAGCTCAACACTCGAACATAGCTCTCAGTCCAGCACAAAATCAAAACCCGAGCCTGCGGGATGAAGTGAAGGAAAAGCTGAATGTCGGAGACTACAATGTTGATCCGGTTGCTAACTATGTGATGCGTTTGCTTGAAAGTTGGAGGCGAAAAGAGGAAGTAAGAAATGAGTTGGATAGCATTTTAGGAGACGACAAAGACTCCTTCGTATCTTGGTTATGGGATCGTTTACAATCAAACCAAGATCTCCATGATCTATACGCTAAATCAACAGTCTCATCCTGAAGAAGTGTCCAAACAGAAATCAACAGCCCAGCAAGCAGCAATCAGCAGCCTAGCACCCTAAACTCGACCTCAAGCCGAAACTAACGCTGGCAAATCAAGCTCGCCCATTGACACAATAAACTATCTTTTGTGCACTTAACCTTGCAGGAATAGGGTTGCTCAACTCAGGGCTCTTAATTCCAAAATGACCAATGAATACAACAATGCAATGGCTCAGTGCATCAGCCTTCGAGAAAGTAACAAGTTACTCAAAGAAAAGGTTGAAGCTCAAAAGAAAGACATAGCTCAGCTCCATCTTGACGTAAATCAATAGAAATGTTGGGTCCATGATTACGAAACCAGATTAGATTAAAAAAACCATGGAATGCGATTTGGTAAGAGTTGAGCTGGGACTTCTTACTGGAAAATATCAACAAAATGAGGTTAATATAAAGAAGTTTGATACATCCAGCAATTTTGTTCAAGACCTGTGCAATGTGCAGCTGGCATATAAGGGGAACAAAGGGAAAGGTTTGGGATTCAATCAGGTTGCCCCACCGTATAATCACAACTACACAACAATGCATGAAACCGACGAAGATATTGAGAATGCACATCATATGGTGTACGACAAACCCAGTGATTATACGCCAGACGCACGGGAACCATCTGGTGCTGTTAACTCTTCAAATGAGTCAGCTGATAAAGAGACAGCTGATGTGAAAAAGGCTCCAAGCGCGCAAACTGAAAAATCCGAACCTTCTGCTTCTGATGAAAAGGTTCAGCGCAAGCTAAAAGAGCAGAAACGAGCTAATCGGAGACAAAGAAAGTAGAAGTCCAAACGTCAAGGACAATCAAGCTCACCAAGATCATCAGTGGGCAGCAATCGCCCTCAAAAGGCTGGTGCTGTGAAAAATGCTTTTGTTAAGCCGGTCTTTAATGGCAAATGGGAAAAATATGTTTTTGACCGTGCTAGCAAAGCTTTTGGAAAGGTTGGGGAGATTTCTGAACAAGACTTGCAGTCTAAACAAAGAAGAAGAATCCAAAGAAATCTCCATAACAAAAGAAGGCCCTTGCAAACGACAAGTACAAACATCCAAATTCATCTTCGTCTACAAGAAATGTGCAAGGATATCAAGCACAGAAGGGATTAGTTCATCCTTCAAGGCCTGCACGAGCAAATCACGCTGATCAAAATGCTTTACATGTGAAGACACAAACGTGCTTCAATTGCGGCATTCCTGGTCAAATCGCTCGAAACTGCACACATAGTCCCCATGTTCTGTATCATGGTTAAAATCAGAAGGTTACACCTAAGGATAACAATCATTCGAAGCCGATGAAGGTATCATCAGCTAAGGCAATGAAGAATGTGAATCCCAAGGTTAAACCATCTGATGGGGATTGGAATGTTGCCAAAAACAAACGCAAGGCTGTTCAGAAACAAAAATCTATTTCTAAAATGACTAAACCTAAACCAGCCAAAGTTGCTCAATCAAAGGCAACAACCGCATTTATTAAAACAAAACAGATTTGGAAACCCAAATCCAAGACGGTTGTAACATCCGTAAAAAACCGGATTTACCAAACCCGCTTCGTTTATTAACCGAACAACCAGTTAAAAATTTTGTTGCGTACTTAATGCTCAAATTAATTTTAAACGATACATAATTAATAAGTATATTAGAATATAAAAGTTATATTTGAAAAAGTATTAAAAATAGTGATTTAAAAACAAAATGCTGAAGCTGGGTTTCGAACCCGGGTCAGCCGAGAATCATTCAAAGACTTAACTCACACGCGCTCAACCACTCCGCCACTAGTGTTGTTTGTTAACATATTGAAACAATTAATACATAACATAAATCTGGAAATCAAACCCAGTTACACAGTGCGCCCAAATCCGCTGACACCGAAAAATCCGACGATTTCGCCAATCATCGTCGGTTACCTATGACTTAACGTAAGAATTAACAACGACATCGGTTATAACCGATGTCCAGTCCGCGACATTCGTCATAACCGCTGGAAAATTTTGACCAACGAATCAAGACGGTAATCAGACCAAATTCGTCGATGTTCTTCCCTATAAATACACCTTCTAGCCTCTGTTAACCTTTTTGCTCACAATCACACCAGTTCTCGACATAATTTCACTCGCCGGAAAATCTCTGCAAGTCGCCGGAAAACCGAGATTTCATCTACACGGTAAATACCTCGACGTTTTCTGTTTACCCGTTGTTAGACTATTACTAACATCAATTCCTCACCCAGAATCTATTCCAGACGTCGTGGCCGGATTTTCTGTTATCGCCGGAAAACTTCTGAAAGTTTCGGAAACTCGCTATTAACCGGTATGATCATTCAAACCTACTGATAATCGTTACTCAGTAGTTCAATTTCACATCTAATCCCTCCAAACTGTTAATTGATCCTAACAGCCGAAGGTCACCAAAAACAGAGCCGGCAAATCGTTGCCGAATTTCTGAAGAAGACGATCAGTTCGGTACAATCATTTCCTCAAACCCTTTTCCATTCAATACATTGCAATTGTTTATAAATTCGTTAGATTAATTTAACAAATAACTGTTAGTTAACCGTTATCTGTGTTTTGGACGAAGAAGACGAAGTTGTGTATGAGATAAGATAAACTAAAATCGGTTTTATAAACGGGTTAGACACACAGTCCAGTGGTGGATTGTGTGCAAATAAACACGCATACGTCCCGAGTTCGATCCTTGACACACACACGTTCGCTGTAATAAAATGTTTTTTTTTTTAAACTGAACCGGATCCACTACAGTAAGATGTTAAGTATAAGAAAACCAGTATATTTACCAAGTTAGACACACAGTCCAGCGGTGGACTGTGTGCCAAACTAAACCACAGGTCCCGGGTTCGAGACCTGTGGAGAGCACCGAGTCGATACATTAAATCCTTTTTAGAATAAATGATTTCCGGATTAACTTAATTAATGTATAAATATAATTAAAAACAGAAATATTTCGGGTTAGACACGTAGCTTAGTTGGCAGAGCTGCGTGCACGCGTACGGGAGGTCACGGGTTCGAGTCTCACCCAGCGCACACATATAACCGACCGAACCGGTCAACAAGTCAACAAGTCAATGGTCAACAGTCAAAAATCAACATTTTTTTATTACTTTTATTTATTTATTTAAATTAAAAAAAATACTTAAAAATAACATTTTTAAAGTTAGAAAATAGCCTTAAACTCACAAAAATATATCCAATAATCCTACTAAAAATTGTTTGATAAAATCCGCTTATTTACCGAACCATTATGTTATTATCTAGGTTAGTTTCACTCGTGGTTAAATCCAACTCCGTGCGCATTCAACATCATCAACCGAACGCATCCAATGTGAGTGAATCTTACAACTCCCTTTTTTAATTACACGTTTTGGGGTGTATCATGTGTCACTTAAACTAATTCGTTTATTCAAACTCGTGCCATACCATATTATGATTAAAACTTAGAATGTAAATATTGTTTGTAGTTATGTATTACATATTGTCAAGTTGTATGCAAATTATTTGTTAGGCCCCTCAGTTCCTCGTGGGAGACGAGTTGAATAACGCGTGCCTTAAAACTCATTCATTAGGCCCATCAGTTCGTAGAACAACGCGTGCCTCAAAATTCATTCATTAGGCCCATCAGTTACTCGTGGGAGACGAGTTGAGCAACGCGTGCCTCAAAACAATCTATTATTGTATGTGTGTGCATTATTTAATATTAAGTGTTTTGTGTATAAGTTTACATCTATATTTACTCATATGTGGTTATGCACTTTATTTATTAATCAATTCAATAAACTTGTTCAAATGTTTTTCATAGGATTCACTCGCCAACTTTTTGCTGATCCAAAAACCATTTTTACACATGATACAGGTGAACATGATGAAGCAAGGAAAACATAGGAAATGCCTTAGAAGAAAATAATGAAGTCTAGAAAGATGTGTAGAACATGTTGTAATTATGATTGTATGATTCCCTTTAAATTGTAATAATAAATATGAAACGTTATAATAAATGTAATGAGCTTTGATGAAAACCCAATCATGCCCCGATCACCTTTTCCGCTGCGGGTCGGGGTGTGACAGATTGGTATCAGAGCCATGACTATAGGGATATAGGATAGGTTATTAGACTCTTAGAGCCTATACTATAGTTGATTAGATTTTAATTGTTTAGGTGGTTATATGCAAACTCATGATGTTTATTACTTTCATATTTATTACATACACAAATGCATGCAAACACTCCCAATACTACATTTTGCGATACATAATGAATTATACTTACAGTCAAACATACATACATACATAACCATTCATCATACATATTTCAATGCTCACATATTCAAATCATCTTCATACTTCCGTTATTCAAGATTTTGTTGCATTTTTTTTCATTTTTCAAATCTCATCAAAGTGAGTTCTGCGACGGGCATGTAGTAACTGTAAGGGTACCAGTACCGGTAGTCGGAACGTCCTGTCTAGGTTGGCATTCGTATAAATCCAATATAACGGACCAGTTTGCCTACCTGGGGACTAACGATGAGAGTACAAAGGACCTATTAGGCCAAAGCATGCTACACCATACGTCGTTCGAACTAACCCCACTTTGAGGTGTCACCGTGTCCATACCTGGATACATTCCGAATATCATACGTTACATACATATTTCTCGATTTTCTCCGGGTTTTAGTATACATAACCAGGCTAACACATGCGAACCATATGAAAAACCCGGTAATCATGGGGGCCCACATGATTACGAAGGTGAAGTATGGCGGCATGCAAGGCCCAATTATGAACAAAGCCCAAGACATCCTATGGATGTAGTAAATTTATTATGTTATATTTATTTTATGAATGTTCATTCCTAAATACGACACCCGATCCCTAAAACATCCAACTCATACTCTTGATATGTATTCTTTGTAGATGTCTTCTAGTCTCGCTCGTAGGAAGATGAGAGCAGGAAAAGCCCGCGAGCGCATGGCTGCCCAAATCGCTCAACAAATGGCTGCCGTAATACCCAACATTGTAGTTCAAGTCCAACAAGCCCTCACCGCTAATCCCGTCAACCCAATCAGTCAAGAAGATCAAAATGTTATCAACCCTCCCCTAAATACCACTAAATGCACCTACAAGCATTTCAAATCCTGCGACCCTCCAAAATACGAAGGGGCTGAAGGTGTCACCGCTCTCTTCCATTGGTTTGAAGAAATGGAAAACACCTTTCTAAATTGCAATTGCCCCGATGATCGCAAAGTGCGATATGCCACCGGTCGTTTACTTGGAATAGCACTTACATGGTGGAACACAGAGAAGGCCAAACGAGGTGTTGAAGATGCTATGACTTTGACTTGGGAAGAGTTGAAGGAAATCATGACAAGACGGTTTTGCCCAAGGAGCGAAATCAAGAAATTAGAGGATGAGTTCTATTTGTTAAAGCAAAAGGAAGGCGACCACACCACATAAAACAAGAGATTCCTCGAGTTAAATCAAATGGTTCCCAACTTGTTCACTCCCCTCTACCGTTTGATCGAACACTACATTCGAGGTCTTCCTTCAAAAATTCAAGACCCTGTAATAAGTACCACACCTGCAACTTTGGAAGCAGCAATGGAGTTAGCTACAGAGCTCACCGAGAACCGTATACGGAATAAAGACTTCAAGGAGGAGAAGAAGAAGGATAAAGCATCGACTGAAACCTCAAACTCCACCCAAACCGAATCCCCTTCTCAACCCATTTCCAAGAGAAAACGAGATGGGCAACTTTTCGCTGTCACCCAACGTAATCAACTAGCCTCACAAGCCGTACTCCTCCAAGCTATCCCAATCACTCAAGTAGCACCTGACTCAACGTACCCAAATAAGAAACCATACCTTGGACCTCACCCTCGATGTAACACCTGTTTTTATCACCATCCATCTACCTTACCTTGTCGACTATGTGCGAATTATGGACGCTATGGTCATTTGAGCAAGGCTTGCCGCACCTCTCAAAACCAAATCTCTCCCCCTACTCAAAACATGATCCAAACCTATCAACAACCCCAATACCCCATGTTCCCATATGTTCGAGCTTGTTTTAATTGTGGCGACCCTACCCACTTTAGAAACACGTGCCCTCGATTGGTTAACATCATAAACGCTCAAGCTCAATCAAACCCAGTTAACCAAGCAAATCAAGGAAACCCAATCACTAGGCCACCAGCAAGAGGAAGAGTTTTCAACATCAACGCCAATCCTGTTGAAGATAATGGCGGCCCAAACGAAACCACCCAACTAGTCCCCTTCACCAAAAATCAAGATTCAACTCCAACCGTTTAGTTTTTATGTTTTTCTTTATGTTATCTCAACTTTCACGTATCTCAATTATAAATTGGAAATTTATCCAAGAATCTTAATGCGAATTACTATTTCAGTTTTGTTTTATACTCATTGATTTAACATTCATATCATCATGCATCTCAACGTATTTCAATCTCAACATTTAAAGAAGTTGGGTATGTCTCACTTCTACATAGACTAACCTCTCCATCATAACAAACGAGAGAGGTACTGTCATTATTCAAACATGTATACTATCAGAATTAAGACTCAAGCTTTGGTTGATTGTGTTTGTTTATGTTTTAGAGTCACATAGGACTAATCATAACTTACTGATAAAACCAATGAAAATTTGACGAGAATATGGTGGATACGCCGCTGGTACTTCCTATATATAAGTATTCTTGCCAAAGGATCAGAGGCATTATCAAGCGGTTATGAGAAGTTCCATGTAGGATTTAGTATTGTCTTGGTTGAAGTTGGTTTTATACTCACTAGTTTAACATTCATATCATCTCATCATTTAAAGAAATTGGAACATGTATACTATCAAAATTAAGACTCAAGCATTGGTTGTTGTGTTTATTTATGTTCTAGAGTCTCATCATAGAACCAATCATAACTTACTGATAAAACCAATGAAAATTTGACAAGAATATGGTGGATACGCCGCTGGTACTTCCTATATATAAGTATTCTTGCCAAAGGATCAGAGGCATTATCAGGCGGTTATGAGAAGTTCCATGTAGGATTTAGTAATGTCTTGGTTGAAGTTTGTTTTATACTCACTGATTTAGCATTCATATCATCTCATCATTTAAAGAAATTGGATTGTGTCACCATTCAAACATGTATAGTATCAGAATTAGGACTCAGACATTGGTTGTTGTGTTTATTTATGTTCTAGAGTCACATCATAGTTACAATCATAACTTACTGATAAAACCAATGAAAATTTGACAAGAATATGGTGGATACGCCGCTGGTACTTCCGATATATAAGTATTCTTGCCAATGGATCAGAGGCATTGTTAGGCGGTTATGAGAAGTTCCATGTAGGTTTTAGTATTAGAAGTTTGTTTTAGGATATAACCTTATCTTTCCAAACATATCAAAACTCTTGCGCATGAAATCATACTTAGTGAATCAACTCTGCTTATCAATATTTTTACCGTAGGCAACAAAAAGCGATTCCTGAAGAAGGGTACTCAACCCTTACAAGGAACGTTACCGTCTCAAACAAAAATTTAAACTCTTACTCCTTTCTAAGTATGTAACTGTCAAATTAAACACCATCCTTTTTAGACAAATATGTCACTACTTAAATTTCGGGACGAAATTTCTAAAAAGTAGGGGATACTGTAACATCCGTAAAACACCGGATTTACCAAACCCGCTTCATTTATTAACCGAACAACCAGTTAAAAATTTCGTTGCGTATTTAATGCTCAAATTAATTTTAAACGATACATAATTAATAAGTATATTAGAATATAAAAGTTATATTTGAAAAAGTATTAAAAATAGTGATTTAAAAACAAAATGCTGAAGCTGGGTTTCGAACCCGGGTCAGCCGAGAATCATTCAAAGACTTAACTCACACGCGCTCAACCACTCCGCCACTAGTGTTGTTTGTTACCATATTGAAACAATTAATACATAACGTAAATCTGGAAATCAAACCCAGTTGCACAGCGCGCCCAAATCCGCTGACACCGGAAAATCCGACGATTTCGCCAATCATCGTCGGTTACCTATGACTTAACGTAAGAATTAACAACGACATCGGTTATAACCGATGTCTAGTCCGCGACATTAGTCATAACCGCCGGAAAATTTTGACCAACGAATCAAGACGGTAATCAGACCAAATTCGTCGATGTTCTTCCCTATAAATACACCCTCTAGCCTCTGTTAACCTTTTTGCTCACAATAACACCAGTTCTCGACATAATTTCACTCGCCGGAAAATCTCTGCAAGTCGCCGGAAAACCGAGATTTCATCTACACGGTAAATACCTCAACGTTTTCTGTTTTAACCCATTGTTAGACTATTACTAACATCAATTCCTCACCCAGAATCTATTCCAGACGTCGTGGCCGGATTTTCTGTTATCGCAGGAAAACTTCTGAAAGTTTCGGAAACTCGCTATTAACCGGTATGATCATTCAAACCTACTGATAATCGTTACTCAGTAGTTCAATTTCACATCTAATCCCTCCAAACTGTTAATTGACCCTAACAGCCGAAGGTCACCAAAAACAGAGCCGGCGAATCGTTGCCGGATTTCTGAAGAAGACGATCAGTTCGGTACAATCATTTCCTCAAACCCTTTTCCGTTCAATACATTGCAATTGTTTATAAGTTCGTTAGATTAATTTAACAAATAACTGTTAGTTAACCGTTGTCTGTGTTTTGGACAAAGAAGACGAAGTTGTGTATGAGATAAGATAAATTAAAATCGGTTTTATAAACGGGTTAGACACACAGTCCAGCAATGGACTGTGTGCAAATAAACACGCATACGTCCCGAGTTCGATCCTTAACACACACGTTCGCTGTAATAAAATGTTTTTTTTTTTAAACTGAACCGGATCCACAACAGTAAGATGTTAATTATAATAAAAACCAGTATATTTACCAAGTTAGACACACAGTCCAGCGGTGGACTGTGTGCCAAACTAAACCACAGGTCCCGGGTTCGAGACCTGTGGAGAGCACCGATTCGATACATTAAATCCTTTTTAGAATAAATGATTTCCGGATTAACTTAATTAATGTATAATATAATTAAAAACAGAAATATTTTGGGTTAGACACGTAGCTCAGTTGGTAGAGCGGCGTGCACGCGTACGGGAGGTCACAGGTTCGAGTCTCACCCAGCGCACACATATAACCGACCGAACCGGTCAACAAGTCAACAAGTCAATGGTCAACAGTCAAAAATCAACAATTTTTTATTACTTTTATTTATTTATTTAAATTAAAAAATACTTAAAAATAACATTTTTAAAGTTAGAAAATAGCCTTAAATTCACAAAAATATATCCAATAATTCTACTAAAAATTGATTAATAAAATCCGCTTATTTACCGAACCATTATGTTATTATCTAGGTTAGTTTCACTCGTGGTTAAATCCAACTCCGTGCGCATTCAACATCATCAACCGAACGCACCCAATGTGAGTGAATCTTACAACTCCCCTTTTTAATTACACGTTTTGGGGTGTATCATGTGTCACGTAAACTAATTCGTTTATTCAAACTCGTGCCAATTAAAACTTAGAATGTAAATATTGTTTGTAGTTATGTATTACATATTGTCAAGTTGTATGCAAATTATTTGTTAGGCCCCTCAGTTCCTCGTGGGAGACGAGTTGAACAACGCGTGCCTTAAAACTCATTCATTAGGCCCATCAGTTCGTAGAACAACGCGTGCCTCAAAACTCATTCATTAGGTCCATCAGTTCCTCGTGGGAGACGAGTTGATCAACGCATGCCTCAAAACAATCTATTATTGTATGTGTGTGCATTATTTAATATTAAGTGTTTTGTGTATAAGTTTACATCTTTACTCATATGTGGTTATGCACTTTATTTATTAATCAATTCAATAAACTTGTTCAAATGTTTTTCATAGGATTCACTCGCCAACTTTTTGTTGATCCAAAAACAATTTTTACACATGATACAGGTGAACAGGATGAAGCAAGGAAAACATAGGAAATGCCTTAGAAGAAAATAATGAAGTTTAGAAAGATGTGTAGAACATGTTGTAATTATGATTGTATGATTCCCTTTAAATTGTAATAATAAATATGAAACGTTATAATAAATGTCATGAGCTTTGATGTAAACCCAATCATGCCCCGACCACCTTTTCCGCTGCGGGTCGGGGTGTGACAACGGTAGCAACATCACCAATCCTTGATACAAAAGGGGATTTGTGTTTAAAAGAAGTGTCTTATTTTGATGCTTCACGGAAACCTAGGACCACGATGGCCTGGGTCCCACAGTCTTACTAACCTCTTTATTTTTTAGGAATAACCAAGGAGGAGCTATTAACAATCTCTGGAATGTTGATAACTGTTCCAGGGACATATCGGAAAACATCCCACTGTTGCAAAAGGTTAAAATTTTTACGAGTGCAATGTTTCCTTTGGAGGAGATGAGGTAAGAAAAGATCAGCAAAAAGGTACAATTTAAATTTCGTGCTTTAATTTTAAGATTTATTAGTTTTAATCTAATGACGGAACGGTTAAGCAAAAACAACAAAAATATTTTCCTTTTCTTTCGTTTAAAACTTTGTGCATACATTTTCTTAATTTGTGCATGACGTATGATGCACAAATTTAGGGGGAAAGAGAGCGATATATGTATTGGTTGAGGGGGAGAAAATCAGAAAAATACGAAAAACATTTAAAAACAATATATACAAAAGGTATTTTTGCATCAAATGGGAAATGAAATGAATATTTGTGATAAAGGGTGTGGCTGACGCATGTAAGATGTCGTAACTAAAAAGACTAGGATCTAATGTGATATGACGATAGGCTTAACGCTCAAAGTGACTAAAAGATACTGAGTGATATAAACATAAGGAACTATGTATCTTGTGGGTAACATACTATCGCGTATGATTTTATAGTCTTAAATCCTGTGTTGATAGATAGCCAACGTCTGAGGTTTCGGGTCTTTATGTCGTTGAGTCATCTGGGGATATCTTGGCTGCCCTTCTGTTGCATCCCGATTATATGCAGACCTAGGCACAGTCAGGATATCTTTCTTAAAAGAGCTAAAATAGAAGGGCCAAAACCTTAAAAGAAAGGAAATCTCGTTATGAGAAAATTCCATGAATTCAAACATACCAAATAAGGTATTTGCCTAACCCTCATCAGATACTATTGGCCACTCTGCTGTACGAAAGTACTGACCTGTTCACCAATAGTCTGACGTTGTAAAAGATAAAGGATGATCTTAGTATACTCACCTGCTACGATGAATCGTTGTGCTTACCTTGATCGCGGGGGTATGTCATGGTATGAGACACATGGGTATTATAGTATAATACTACCTTAAACATATCACGAAGTTGAAAAATGAAAGTTGAGCGTTAAAGTTTAAGTGGACAAACATGTTGGAAATCGCATAGACCAGTCTGAATAAGTTCGCACCGAAATGTGTTCCTTGGTCCGCCTGAAAACAATTTTGATCCCATTGTAATTATATAGTTGTAACTATTGAGTTAGTTTCTTTGTTTATTTGTGCTTCTGTTTATATTCCTATATTTTGAAAAAAAAATTAATTAGAAAATTCAAAAAACCAATGATAGAGTGCTTTATTTGTTTTATTAAAAATTATTAACCGTTCGTGAAGATTTGACTAATCATCTAAAGATGAAAGAAATTGGAATTCTGATCTGAGCACAAGTACTTGGATGTACCAAGTGTTCATGCGGTACTCTTTCTGTTGCATAAGAATGTTTGCTTATAAATTTCTGAGAATTGTGTAGATCTTGATTTAGACCAAGAAACAGGGGTTGCTGAAATTGAGATGCTGTTAGTTTCTGACAAAGCATGAAGCATCACAACAACATAGTGTACCTGAGTCAGAAGAGCCAGATGCCAGTCATCGTCTGACAGTGATAGTACATTTGAAGAAGTACCTTTGAACCTGCTTGCTTGAAAGAGAAGGATTGAAGAAGAAAAGAGCTGCTGAGGTTCCTCCTCTCACATTCTTTTTGACAAAGATGTTTCAAGCAAAGCTGATCAAGATCCTGATATGAAGCTAACCACAACAGCTAAAGAAAAATACCCAGTGCTGAGAGTTCATTGAAGTATGAGGTCCAAGAAGTATGAGACTGACTTCCACGACACTTACAACATAGCGACAACCATAGTCCCTGTTGAAGACGTTGCTGAATTTATGCTATCAAGACAATTTGATGCATCAGTCTATGGGGAGATTGTTAGGTCCTAGAAGTGTGATACTGAAGCATCAAATATAGGCAACAGTCTATGGTAGTTAACTGGGAGTAATTCGGTTGGTTTGTATTAGGTTTGGACCTTGAATAGGCCATTTGGGCATGTCATAGGCCATGTGCGCCAGGCAAGCCCAAGGGAAGCCCATGAGTGGCATTGGCAAACCCTAGGTATAAATAGAATATTATGTCATTCCTAGGGTTAGAACTTTGGGAAGACTTTAGGGTTTTCTCTAGAGAACCTTCATCTTGTACCAGACGGTTTTGCTTGTTCATGTAATAGAATCGTATGCAAGGTGTTAAAGTTGATTCGTGTTGTTCTTCGTTATTTCGATTTTCCTGAATATCACCAAGTTTGGATTCTGCTCATCCTTGGTGATTGTGTGATATCAGTGTTAGATCTGGATTAACGGGACTTACATGGTTTAAGTTTATAATATGAACATTTGCATACGGAAGGAAAGAAAAAAGACAAAGCACAGGGACGGATATGGCAAAGCAGATAAGAGCATTATGTGCTTTTCAGTTTGTTATTAACAGAAAAAGTAGATCTGTTTGAGAGAAGGACGTAAAATGTTACGAATTTAGAAACATAAAAACTCTATAAGCATAATTTTCAAAGTGGAGACTCGGAGTGATCCTTCCGAAAAGCATAAGGACACAAATTATAGTTTACTCTTTATTTTTTTATGATTTAATAAAAGGGTATAATAGTCATTTATCAAAAGTTATCAAGAAATGTTAAGGGACATTGTTATCAAGAAATGTAAAAGACATCCACTCCAAGGTATAAAAATGTCACAATTGTATAAAAACTTAGAACCAAAATCGGAATTTGACATTCCCCTTTCTATAATCTTTTAAATAAACTTTGTCAACCAAATCTTTTTTTTTTATTTCTTGAAGAAAAAATTACTAGCTTTCCAAAAATACTTATCTTTTGGTGTTAGCTATCACAATTATTATGATCAATGACGCAGTGGACCATTTGTCTACGAAAAAAGGTAAATAGGCGCATATCAAATCAATTTTCGTAATACGAAAAGAAGGTTTCAGCATTAACTAAAGTTAAACAATCAACTTATATATCTATTATTTATATATTCAATATTAGTTATTGTTTTCTCACTTACATTTTTCTCTTCGTCTTCGACACACCTTATGTCAAGTATGCTGGTTGACAAAACATGTACACATGTGTGGAGCGTATAACTAAAAGTATGTAACTCGTAAAAGGCAATTCTTGTTAGGCACGTTATTTTATTCAGCCATATAAGGTTGGTGAGATACCTTAGTAGGGTGTGGATGTACCTTTAACAGGAAACATTAAGGTTGATCTAATTAATTATGGACCTGCGGTCATACTCCCCTTAATTACTCAAGAAAGAATTACATTCATAGATGTATTCTTTAAAGGTAAAGTAGACATTGCCAATGACCATTAACATAAAGGTAACAATTGTATAGCTGCAAGTACATCAAGTTGAGCCATAACTATATAAGATATCTCAAATAATCTAATATGCATATACTAATTTTCTACATGATCATATATTAAAAAATATATGCGCATGTGTTCTACAATATACCATATCTTCATCAGATTCGTTATTTCAACAAATAAGTTCACAATCACACGCACGAAGATTACAGAAAATTTTCATAGCTCGTATGGATGAGGAGAGCATATACATAGAATAGAGACGAAATACAAACTATACACCCTTAAAAAGTCAATTCATGCATATGATGTAATAACTGCCATCAGCATGCACAAAACAAGAACATATACAAATGGGTCGAATGAGTCTGAGTCATGTCCAAATCTAATAAGAAAGAACAAATAATGGAAGTTCAAGAAAATAAATGAAAAAGTAAAAGATATGTATTAAAAATATCACATGAAAGAAGAACTGTCATTTTATTACAAAGTGTAACTGTGTAAGGGACCATTGTGGACCTATGTTACAAGAGAAAGAAAAGCCAGAGGTTTGTTATATGGTTCCACATAGAGGGCCCACAAGTTCACTATTCCATCTATGAGAATGTACTATTAAATATTGCAAAAAAAATAAATAAATAAATAAATTAAAAAAGACATAAAAAACAAAAAAAATGTTATATAAATAAGCCACACTTTATACATGCCTCTGTTCGTAAAATCACATACGACTTAAGCAACAATGCACACATAAGATAAACAATACATATTAAAATCAAAAGTATAAGAAGGATCATAATTTCATGATGCATGCATAGAACGTTCCAAAGCATTTTTATAACATAAATTTATTCTTTCGAAAAAATAACACATGGAACAGCATTAACTTTCATATGATTCCAAAATTTATGCCTCTATACATCATCCCTGCAAGTGAATTTTATACTAAATTTTCGTACTTTCAGAAACCTAAAACTCTTTGATCTTTATTGAAAAAGGGATTACATATAGATTCATGAAGCCAGTAACCGAATGAGAGTACCTGAAGCAGAATGACTGACCGCGGTGGCGTGACGTGAAGGACGGAGTGGCTGACAGCGGCGGAGCAGTGAATCGAGGACATTGAATACTGGAAACCTACTTCTTACTTCATATTATCTTGTGCTAGAGCATATCATTGTAGTGTTTGATAGATCATTAGTTTTGGTGCACCTAATATTCAAATGAATCTCTTTCGTGGGGATTAGGAAGCAACGCATTTTAAGAGGACCTGGTGACGATTAACTACCATGTAAAAAAATGTAAAACGAAATAAGAACCGTAGAAAAAGAAGTGAATTAAAATGCAATGTAGTCAACTACTCATGAAGGACTAATTTCTAAATAAATAAAAGTTAGGGTATGATTATTGTTGTATGTTTTACCTATTTCTGATTATAAACAATCTTTTGGGATGCGTTAAGGTCGTGATTTCTAGATATATGATCTACTTATTAGTTATTCCTAATTTCTGAATACATGCTTTACGAGTTCAGTTCACAAGTTTCATTTAAGATTAAATATATTATATTTATAATATTAAATTATATAGTCTTTATAATCATTTATATTATATTAGATTAAAATAATATTAAATCTATTACATATTAGTTGGTAATTGTTGATGGACAATATTACTCTTATTAACTAAATAGGTTTTTTTCTGGGTGTATATATAAGGAGATGACTAGAGAGGTCTAGGGTTACACAATTACAATAACATTCTTAACATCAAAGTCGCCACCCTCTACACCTCTCTCTCCATAACCGAATTCAAGCCTAGTTCGGTTATCACCATCATAATCTTACACCCTAAGGAGGAACCAGATCACATTAATAAAGATGTCGAACTCCATGGCTACGTCTCTAACTGGATTCTCTGTTGCCTTGTCTGCCATCACAGATATTTCATTCACGTTTTCCATTATGCTAAAACAGTCTGATCTTCAGTTCAAATTAAATAAGGTTATGGCCCTTCAGATTTGGACCAGGAACCAGATAAGCATAAAAGGTTCGGTTCGTGGTCCTTAGTTTACTCTGTAATCCGGGTCCGGCCCTTTTCACAACCCGAGTTGTGTTGATATTTTTAGGTGACAATTTTTTTAACAAGAGATTAAGTTTTAAATGTATATAGTGACTTTTAATTTCATTAAAAACACATAATAGGCAAGCGCTTCTATCGTAACGTGATGTAGTTATACAAGAATCAAATATCGAACCAATAGACACAATTGCCATTCAATACTCAATTTTCGTTATTGTTTAGTCAGATAATATTTAAAGGTTGGTTGTTTTGCATGATAATAATAAAAGTAAATGACAGAAAGGTAAATGGCAATAATAGCAAATGAGTTAGTGATAAACATATTAAACACGATATAGCTTGGGTTGCCGTCTCACAAGACCAAGTTAACTGATTATGTTCTATTCGTGATATTATGGAAGGGCTCTGGTTAGGGTCTGGTTAGGGTTACTGTGACCCTCAACCTTCTGGAAAGCTTATTGTACTAAATCATTGCCAAGTCCGATTATAGACATCTTAACTACTCATCATTCTATAGCACCTCTATTTCGTGTCCTCAACATTCCATGGCCCCAGCTATAGATCCACTAAAGTGGATAATACGGATTAGCGATACTACTGACCCAACGACATCAGTTAGCCTGTTAGAGCTCACCCTACCTCCTCAAAACAATCATTCTACTTATAATGGTGATGGATCTTTACTAACTAAGATGTGGTGTAATAATAAAGATATGTATAGAGATATATTATCTCTAACATGAGTTCACCGACTCTTGGTCAGTCGCCAAAGCCTTGTATAAAGACGTACAAACTTCATCTAGACCTACCAAGAGTTGCCTTAACACCAAAGTCTAGTATAAAGACGTACATGCTTTGAATGAAGTTTGATAGAAATGGGTTTTCCAAAGCTACATATGGATTTTTCTACACCACAATTGGGTCTTTTAACAACACTAGTATCACAAACAATCACAAGATCAATACTATAATAGTAGAATAAAAGCGCTCATCAACAAAGGATGATCATAGCAAGAATAACCAAAAAACAAAACACATCATTTTGCTAAAAATAAAGTATTAATTTATACCAAGTTTCATCTTCACCCATACAATACAAGAAGACTAGCCAAGAATGGCCATACAAATTTGTACACATAGAACTAACGACTCTTCGATATAAAGGTACATAGACGTTAGTTCCTCATTCAAAGAATCAAAATGTGGTTGGGCCTAAATGACTATTTAGAATTATACATAGATCGTATGGGATTGTTAACCACTATAAGGTATGTCTCGTTGCTCAAGCGTATAGTGAAATACCCGAATTAGACTATTCCCACACCTTTAGCCTTTGGTTAAAGCCTCAACCATTTCAAATAGTTCTCACATTAGCTGTCATCAATAATTGGGATTTGAAATAGTAGAATAAAACCTCTCATCAACAAAGGATGAGCATAGCAAGAATAACTATAAAACAAAACACATCATTTTGCTCAAAATAAAATATTAATTTATACCAAGTTTCTTCTTCACCCATACAATACAATAAGACTAGCCAAGAATGGCCATACAAATCTGTACACATAGAACTAACGACTGTTTGACATAAAGGTACATAGACATTAGTTCCTCACTCAAAGAATCAAAATGTGGTTGGGCCTAAATGGCTATTTAGAATTTTATATATATATATATATATATATATATATATATATATGGGACTTTTAACCTTATAAGGCATGTCTCGTTGCTCAAGGGTATAGTTAATTACCCGGATTGGACTATTCTCACACCTTAGCCCTTTGTTTAAAGCCTCAATCATTTCAAATATTTCTTTCTGGGGCTGGAAATTCTGACACGAACACAATAACATGACATGAACCTACACAAAGTTAACATGTTTCATGTTTAACTTTAACAGGTTTCGTGTCTATATCAGGTTGACACGATATGGCATGTTTAATTTCTTGTCATGTTTACCTATTTCGTGTTCTTGTCTTATCTTGTTTGTGACCGGTTAAGACATGTTAAGACTTAAGACCATTATACAATACATGTTAAGACCTGTTAATGGCTAAATATCAAACATGTAGTGTTCATGCCTTAACATGTCGTGTTCATGTCTTAACAAGTTGTATGATACGTTGGTAAATTTTTCATGTCTTAACAGGTCATTGCGTGTAAACTGTTTATTATTATGTTCGTGTTCGTGTTTGAAAAATCTGACACGATAAGATTTCGTGTCGTGTTCGTGTTTACCTATTTCGGATTTGTGTCTGATCGTGTTAGTCTATTAACAGGTTGGGTTGACATGATATGCCAGCTCTAGTTCTCTCATTAGCTGCCATTAACAAGGTGAGCATCTCCGTCCATTAATTTTTTTAAGCATCACTAGTGCTCTATTGGTGGCCACGGGTGTATAAGTTCTACCTATGGTGGGCCCGGGTGAGTTCCCCTCCGGTCTCGAGTTCGAGTCTGGGTGATAGGGGTATCTCATTGAGGGGTTTAAATTGGGGATCTATTCAGCTAGGGGACTCTCTAGCACGGACCCAGTTAAGTCAATGTATGCTAGATTTTTCCCGATATTCGTGAGTAATTCACACCATTCAAAAAAAAAAAAACCAGATGTCAATAATATTATCTTACATGGTCACCTAAATGGACGGGTCTTCATGGAACAACCACCAAGGTTTATTGACCCTCACTTTCCTGATTATGTATGTCAAATAGACAAAGCTCTCCATGGCTTAAAACAAGGCCCTTGAGCTTGGTTTCACAGGCTAAGTACATTCTTAATCCAAATGGATTTTCCTATAGTCGTGTTGACGCTTCTCTACTTGCTTTTAAATGTGTCTCATGTATTATGTACCTCTAGTATATGTTGATGACTTAATTCTAATAGGCAATTAAGAGAAAATAATGTCTACTTTCATTGCTCGTCTACATAAGAAGTTTGCAATCAAAGATCTCAAACGCCTCAATTGCTTCCTTGGGCTTGAAGTTACATACACTACTGATGGTTTATTCTTGATCCAATCCAAATACACCCATGACATCCTCGATCGGGCTGGTCTTCTTGACACCAAAACAATTCACACACCTTTAACTACAATTGAGTCTTTCAGCACTTCAGGATATCCGTATAAAAAGTAGATGTACTAGAGGTCCTTATTATACTCTTGAATACCTGACTATTACTAGGCTTGACACCTCCAATGTGGTGAATCAAGTCAACTAGTTCCTTGGGATTCCTACTAAAATAAACCTTCAGAATGTTAAATGTATTCTTCATTACACCAACACAATTTCATTTGGTCTCGCAGTTCCAACACCACCTCAAATTGGCATACTTGGGGTACTTTGACGCTGATAAGGCCCGATGTATTGACACCCTCCACTCGAATTATGGCTATTCTATTATTTTGGGTGGTAGCCTTGTCTCTTAGAGTGCCAAGAAACAATCAACTATTGCCCGTCAAGCTGTGAACCAGAATATCGAGTTATCGCCAACACTACTGCTATGATTATTTGGATCATTCACCTGCTTTGCGAGCTCCGTGTCGCACCTCTTGACCGTCCAACATTATTATGTGATGATAAGAATTCCCTATTTATCACAAAAAATCTGGTTATCCAAAATGATCTAAGCACATTGATCTGGATTATCACTTCATTCGGGAACTCATCACTTCCCGAAAGCTATACACTCGATTTGTTCCGACAAAGCTTAAGGTTACATATATCTTCACTAAAAGCCTATTAAGACCTCAATTCGAGTTCTTTGGTGATAGGTGTTAGGGCATAGGTTTTATGAATTGTGGATCATGTATCCTGAAGTGTTGCCTGGATCAGTTATCTTTATCGGATGGTGTAGGGACTCAGAGGATCAAGGATGCTTATCATTATTTATGATTTCTAACACTTCCTATGTTTTATATTGTTCGTATGCAGGTTATGAACGACGTGGACTAAGTCTCAGCTGGAATCTCGAGTATAATTCGTTCAAGATGCTGCACATGCTGAATTCCACTAACGTTCATGGAGCTTTAATGTGGTCTTTCAAGAATTTCAGACTTAATTGTTAGGTTGATTCAAAAGGGGTTGATCAAGTGTTAGTTAATAAGTTTTTACGGTTTCACACATACACACACTTACATACTTTGCAAATTAGAGCTCTCAATACACTTAGCATTCGGTTGTATCACACTTGATCAATGTCCGAAGTTGTAATCTCTTTTGTGCAATATAGTTGATAGTGATAGTTTTCACTCTCCGAGGTTTTATGCCGGCTACTAGTGATCAAGGGATTTTCCTCGTATAAATTATTGTGTTCATCATTACATTCATCTAGCAATTCATTTTATGATTGTTCATAGCCTAAGCACTCTACCTCACTTTAGAAATTTTGTTACATTATCCTTGATTAGATTTTTGACCAAAACATTAGGCTCGCTCTTTGTTGGATATGAGAGAGTGTGTAGTGTGTGTTTTTATGATAAAACATTAATAAAATTTGAAATTCAATCAAACAGTAATAAGCAAACACATCAATCTGACACTACTGGATTGAGAATGATTGTAGAATGATTTCATTGAATTCAGATGTTTTAATACAATCACAAGATACATACAGTTTTCCTCCTTACTAGATGAACACTCTCTCACTTAGTTTTTATGCTTTTTATCTCTAAGTGTTAACTGTTACTATGAACAAGCTAAATTATATATAGGAAGAGTGAACTGCTAGTGACGTCATCAAGAAAGCGACCCGTAACAGCTTCATTAAATGATGTGTTGAAAATGCTTAGAAGAAGACATCATCCATCTTCCCAGGATCCAAAAATTCTACTAATAATATTGACAATGAACTTTCTGTATTGTATTCACAAATGAAAAGCTACATTGAGAATGAACTTTCTGTATTGTATTCACAGATGAAAAGCTACATTGAGAAGCTGAACAAGACTAACTAGAAGATCTTGCGAGAAATTGAAGACATCAAGAAACAGAAGAGGATAGCAGAGGATCAATCTCCATTAGTGCATAGGGTGTTGGATTTTGTCACTCCGGCATCAACAACTCAGCATTCAAGAGGATCCATTGTCCAGCCTCAAGGATCCTTTATCCATTCACAAGGATCATTGGCGATGAGTCAGTCTCAAGGATCATTCTATCAACCTGGAGGATCACAAGAAATATTCCAGCATCAAGGATCCTACTTCCATCAACAAGGATCCCCGGCTCGAGTTCAAGGATCCATGGATTACCCACCAAGACCTTCGACACAAATCTATCCTGGTCCTAGTGTCTTTCAGGATCAGGGATCCTCAGTAGACAATCATTGAGAAGCTCAGAAATCCATGATGTGGATTTCATCCCCATGCAGACTATTGCTTCCTCAAGCCTTACTATAATAGCAGACATGTCTTATCCCAGATAGACTTCTGGAATACCACCTTTAAGTCAAATAGGAGGTAACAATTTCCATAATACATCTTTGGACACTAAACGGTTTTATGTAGGTTGTAGGGATCAGTCAGGCCATGGCCAGGGAGTTGCAAAAGCTCAAGGATATGATATCTAGTGTTCCAGGAATAGTCAAGCATATTCCTAAAATTTCAGATGGGAGCCACAAGATATCTCATTTTGCACCACCAATATGCAATGCAGAGATACCCAAGCGCTTCCAAACTCCCAACATGAAATTGTATTATGGTACAACTGATCCAGAGGAGAATGTGGCACAATACAAGGAAAGGATGGAGATAAACCCCATTTCCGCAAGGCTGAAAGAGGCTTGCCTATGCAAAGGCTTTGGATCCACACTCACCGGATCAGCATTAAAATGGCTTCTAAGTCTTCCTCCCTATTCCATAACTTCATTTTCACATTTAGTTAACCTGTTTAATAACCAATTTTCCTGTAGTAGAACATTTGAAAGGTTAACTAGTGACTTGTATAGAATAACTTAGGCTCGTGATGAATCCTTAAGGGATTATATCACTAAATTTGGAAGAGATTCTTAGAGATCCCAAATCTAGATGTAGCAACTGTTGTTGAGGCATTTAAAATGGGATTGCAAAAGGATTCTCCTTTTTACGACGACCTTGTCATGATCCCATGCAGGAATTTGGTCGAAGTTAGAGGCAGGGCATTGAGATTTATCAGACTAGAGGATAGCAAAATAATTGAAGACTGGCTCGGTGGTTCTACTAAGCAAGAGTACAATGACAAGAAATAAGGATCTTTCTATAAGAATAACAGATCCAAACCATACTTGAAACCTGATAATCAAAGTGTCCATGCGGTGGAATAAGATAAAGATGAGGAAGATTATCCTAGGATATCTGAATATTGTTTCTTTGTTAATAGTGAACTTAGGTGAGAAGGAAAGGTTGCCAAGGAAAAACAAGAAGTTAAATTCCTTCAAGGATAAGTCCAAATGGTGTGCTACCATGAGGATTTTGGGCATTTAACAGATGAATGCATAGCATTGAGGAGAGAAATAGGCTATCTTCTCAGCACGGGGCATTTGAAAGAATTGTTGGGCAGAAAGAAATCAAGGACCCAAGATCCTGAGAATGTCCCAGAAAGAGCTGCTCCACCTCCAACCGGTTGCCAAGTGATTAACTTCATTTAAGGAGGATCCGACATTTGTGGCACTTCCTTCTCATCAACTAAGAGACATGCAAATGAAACGAAATTGGAGAATGGTGATAGACCCATCAGGACTTCCATGTTGACTGATCAGAAAATAATATCCTTTGACGAGGATGACAGGGTTAACATCCTGGATCCTCACCACGGCGTTCTAGTCATAACACTATTTATTGCTAACCATTTTGTTCGCAGGATTCTCATAGACGGAGGAAGCTCTGTGAATATTGTGTAGCTTGATGTGCTCAAGAAAATGAATATTCTAGAGACTGAGATTATACCAAGATCTTCAATACTTGTTGGCTTCAGTGGTGAAACCAAGAATACATTGGGGGACATCAAGTTACCCATATAGATAGAGGGACTAACGTCTATCAAAAAATTTTGTTTTATTGATAGCTTATCTTGTTGTAATGTGATTCTTGGCAGGCCCTGGATCCACGAGATGAAGGTTGTTCCCTCAACAAATCACCAGTGTGCGAAACTCCCAACTCGTTGGGGAGTAGTGAAGATAGATAGTGACCAACAGGAAGCTAAAAGCTAGCTTTAAAGACTAGAGCAACATAGCAATTATAGAAACCTCCAAGGGACGTAATGGAGGCAAGGGAACATGATATTAAGGAAGTAATTTTAGATCCTGACATTAAGGTATTCATAGGATCAAGGATCCTTTATTCTATTTAAAAGGATCTCATATCCTTCCTCAAAAAAAGGAAATCAACATTTGCATGGAAGCACGAAGACATGACAGGTATTTCCAAAGGCGTAATTACACATAAGCTAGGTATAGACAAGTCTTTCAGGCCTATCCACCAGAAAAGGAGGAAATCCGCTTTTGAGAGAAGTGCCATTATACATGAAGAGGTAAATAAACTCTTAAAAGCAAGTATGATTAGGGAAGTAAAATATCCTAGGTGGTTAGCCAATGTTGTGCTAGTTAAAAAGAAAAATGGAAAATGTAGGGCATGTGCCGATTTACTAACTTAAACAAGGCATGTACCAAGGATCCTTTCTCCTCTGCCACACATTGACTCCATGGTGGATGCTACCGCTGGTCATGAATTGCTGACTTTTATGGATGCCTCATCTGGATTTCAAAAAAAATACAGATGGAACCATTTGATCAAGAGGATACCGCATTCATGACCCCTACCGGTATATATTGTTATATTGCTATGCCTTTAGGACTAAGAAGTGCAGGTGCAACATACCAAAGACTTATCAACATGATGTTCAAAGACCAAATTAGTGATACGATGGAAGTCTACATTGATGATATGGTAGTCAAGTCTAAGAAAGCGGATGATCATCTTAAAGATCTAGAGGTTGCATTCGATATACTTGATCGCTATAACATGAAGCTGAATCCTTCGAAGTGTCATTTTGGTATCAAATCTGGAAAATTCTTGGGTTACATGGTGACAAAAAGAGGAATTGAAGCCATTATTGAGCAAATAAACGCAATTATAAACTTAAAATCTCTTACTAACACAAAAGATGTCCAAAGGTTAACAGGAAGGATCGTAGCTTTGAACAGGTTCATTTGGAAGTCCTCAGAAAAGTGCAAGGATTTCTATGACATCATGGGAAGAA